>JARJEI010000003.1:15670359-16923106 GCA_029955415.1 Lottia scabra
CCAAACTATTGACGACAGGAACTTGAAATTTGACACATAATGACTTCATATCAATGTGCAAACGCAGTGCAAATTGCAACTCTCCAGCTCCAATAGTTTCTGAGAAACAGCCTGTCAAAGATTTGCTATTTTATTGAAAAAGTGAAAAATTGACCCCAAAACTAAAAATGGCCATAAACCGGCCAATTGTGATGCTAGAGCTTTGATTTTTGTACTGGGTGAAAGTTTAACATCTCTGCTGTCTATTTCAGTCGAAAACAGAGTTCGGAAAAATTATCAAACTTTGGAGAAAATGGACTTTGAAGTTTAACCATTTTTTTCAAGAGGAAAACTGAAACTAAAAGTGCTCCAGCAGCCAGACCGTTGACGGTAGAAACTTGACATTTGACAGGTATTGACTACACATTGATGTGCAAGCACAGTGCAAATGGCAACTCTCTATCTCCAATAGTTTTCGAGATATGGGCTTTCAAAGATTTGGTCTTGTCCCAATCAGTAATTGAAAAAAGGTAACCCCAAATTAAAATGGCCATAACTGAGCCAATTTTGATCCTAGAGCTATCATTTCGGTACTGGGTGACAATTTAGCATCTCTGCTATCTTTGTCATGCAGAAAAAAAAATTTCATATTTTTCAAAATTTCGAGAAAAATGCGTTTGAAAATTGTACCCAATTTTTGACAAGACAAAGTCCTCAAATTTCAGTTTTAGAGAGTTGCCAACACTAAAAAATTCGTAGCGCCCAAACTATTGACGACAGGAACTTGAAATTTGACACATAATGACTTCATATCAATTTGCAAACGCAGTGCAAATTGCAACTCTCCAGCTCCAATAGTTTCTGAGAAACAGCCTGTCAAAGATTTGCTATTTTATTGAAAAAGTGAAAAATTGACCCCAAAACTAAAAATGGCCATAAACCGGCCAATTTTGATGCTAGAGCTTTGATTTTTGTACTGGGTGAAAGTTTAACATCTCTGCTGTCTATTTCAGTCGAAAACAGAGTTCGGAAAAATTATCAAACTTTGGAGAAAATGGACTTTGAAGTTTAACCATTTTTTTCAAGAGGAAAACTGAAACTAAAAGTGCTCCAGCAGCCAGACCGTTGACGGTAGAAACTTGACATTTGACAGGTATTGACTACACATTGATGTGCAAGCACAGTGCAAATGGCAACTCTCTATCTCCAATAGTTTTCGAGATATGGGCTTTCAAAGATTTGGTCTTGTCCCAACCAGTAATTGAAAAAAGGTACCCCCAAATTAAAATGGCCATAACTGAGCCAATTTTGATCCTAGAGCTATCATTTCGGTACTGGGTGACAATTTAGCATCTCTGCTATATTTGTCATGCAGAAAAAAAAATTTCATATTTTTCAAAATTTCGAGAAAAATGCGTTTGAAAATTGTACCCAATTTTTGACAAGACAAAGTCCTCAAATTTCAGTTTTAGAGAGTTGCCAACACTAAAAAATTCGTAGCGCCCAAACTATTGACGACAGGAACTTGAAATTTGACACATAATGACTTCATATCAATGTGCAAACGCAGTGCAAATTGCAACTCTCCAGCTCCAATAGTTTCTGAGAAACAGCCTGTCAAAGATTTGCTATTTTATTGAAAAAGTGAAAAATTGACCCCAAAACTAAAAATGGCCATAAACCGGCCAATTGTGATGCTAGAGCTTTGATTTTTGTACTGGGTGAAAGTTTAACATCTCTGCTGTCTATTTCAGTCGAAAACAGAGTTCGGAAAAATTATCAAACTTTGGAGAAAATGGACTTTGAAGTTTAACCATTTTTTTCAAGAGGAAAACTGAAACTAAAAGTGCTCCAGCAGCCAGACCGTTGACGGTAGAAACTTGACATTTGACAGGTATTGACTACACATTGATGTGCAAGCACAGTGCAAATGGCAACTCTCTATCTCCAATAGTTTTCGAGATATGGGCTTTCAAAGATTTGGTCTTGTCCCAACCAGTAATTGAAAAAAGGTACCCCCAAATTAAAATGGCCATAACTGAGCCAATTTTGATCCTAGAGCTATCATTTCGGTACTGGGTGACAATTTAGCATCTCTGCTATCTTTGTCATGCAGAAAAAAAAAATTTCATATTTTTCAAAATTCCGAGAAAAATGCGTTTGAAAATTGTACCCAATTTTTGACAAGACAAAGTCCTCAAATTTCAGTTTTAGAGAGTTGCCAACACTAAAAAATTCGTAGCGCCCAAACTATTGACGACAGGAACTTGAAATTTGACACATAATGACTTCATATCAATGTGCAAACGCAGTGCAAATTGCAACTCTCCAGCTCCAATAGTTTCTGAGAAACAGCCTGTCAAAGATTTGCTATTTTATTGAAAAAGTGAAAAATTGACCCCAAAACTAAAAATGGCCATAAACCGGCCAATTTTGATGCTAGAGCTTTGATTTTTGTACTGGGTGAAAGTTTAACATCTCTGCTGTCTATTTCAGTCGAAAACAGAGTTCGGAAAAATTATCAAACTTTGGAGAAAATGGACTTTGAAGTTTAACCATTTTTTTCAAGAGGAAAACTGAAACTAAAAGTGCTCCAGCAGCCAGACCGTTGACGGTAGAAACTTGACATTTGACAGGTATTGACTACACATTGATGTGCAAGCACAGTGCAAATGGCAACTCTCTATCTCCAATAGTTTTCGAGATATGGGCTTTCAAAGATTTGGTCTTGTCCCAACCAGTAATTGAAAAAAGGTACCCCCAAATTAAAATGGCCATAACTGAGCCAATTTTGATCCTAGAGCTATCATTTCGGTACTGGGTGACAATTTAGCATCTCTGCTATCTTTGTCATGCAGAAAAAAAAATTCATATTTTTCAAAATTCCGAGAAAAATGCGTTTGAAAATTGTACCCAATTTTTGACAAGACAAAGTCCTCAAATTTCAGTTTTAGAGAGTTGCCAACACTAAAAAATTCGTAGCGCCCAAACTATTGACGACAGGAACTTGAAATTTGACACATAATGACTTCATATCAATGTGCAAACGCAGTGCAAATTGCAACTCTCCAGCTCCAATAGTTTCTGAGAAACAGCCTGTCAAAGATTTGCTATTTTATTGAAAAAGTGAAAAATTGACCCCAAAACTAAAAATGGCCATAAACCGGCCAATTTTGATGCTAGAGCTTTGATTTTTGTACTGGGTGAAAGTTTAACATCTCTGCTGTCTATTTCAGTCGAAAACAGAGTTCGGAAAAATTATCAAACTTTGGAGAAAATGGACTTTGAAGTTTAACCATTTTTTTCAAGAGGAAAACTGAAACTAAAAGTGCTCCAGCAGCCAGACCGTTGACGGTAGAAACTTGACATTTGACAGGTATTGACTACACATTGATGTGCAAGCACAGTGCAAATGGCAACTCTCTATCTCCAATAGTTTTCGAGATATGGGCTTTCAAAGATTTGGTCTTGTCCCAACCAGTAATTGAAAA
Source organism: Lottia scabra (assembly GCA_029955415.1). Taxonomy (NCBI): domain Eukaryota; kingdom Metazoa; phylum Mollusca; class Gastropoda; family Lottiidae; genus Lottia; species Lottia scabra. The sequence goes on from JARJEI010000003.1 coordinate 15,673,830, forward strand.
AAGGTACCCCCAAATTAAAATGGCCATAACTGAGCCAATTTTGATCCTAGAGCTATCATTTCGGTACTGGGTGACAATTTAGCATCTCTGCTATCTTTGTCATGCAGAAAAAAAAATTTCATATTTTTCAAAATTTCGAGAAAAATGCGTTTGAAAATTGTACCCAATTTTTGACAAGACAAAGTCCTCAAATTTCAGTTTTAGAGAGTTGCCAACACTAAAAAATTCGTAGCGCCCAAACTATTGACGACAGGAACTTGAAATTTGACACATAATGACTTCATATCAATGTGCAAACGCAGTGCAAATTGCAACTCTCCAGCTCCAATAGTTTCTGAGAAACAGCCTGTCAAAGATTTGCTATTTTATTGAAAAAGTGAAAAATTGACCCCAAAACTAAAGATAGCTTGCCAGGCAAGGTAACATACGCCCACTGGCAGCCTAAGAATGATAAAAATGTTTTCAGTAATTACAATACAAATTTACTCATATATAATGAGTCAAAATGCATTTGTGAATCAAAATATAGTTTGTCTGCCTAGGTTACATATGACCACTGGTAGCATTGTTTGTATGGACATGAATGATCACCCACCACAATATTTTCATGTTTTTTTGTACGATTATGATACACGATATTTTTTTGTTTATGTTTAGCAATTTATTTAAGATGACAACTTATTGCAGAAAAAAATAATATAATACACTTATCTATGGTATTGCACTCCTTTGAACTTGATTTCACTTGATACATCAAACTCTATTTGGTGTAGTAGACCTAGGTGACAGACAAGTTATCTTAACACATCAAAGTTATCTCAATACATGTATAATCTAAGTAACAGTTCAGTTATATCTACAAACTTTCAACCAAAGGAACAACTAAGCTATTTCAACTCAAACCATAAACAGAATCTTTGCAGAACCACTATTCACATTTTCACAAGGAATTTGAGTGTAGTAAAATAATGTAAAATACTTATCTTTGAATTATTGGAGACATATCCATCAATATTCTATAGATTCCAGCATCTCATATAGGTAGCCATCTCATCCACAGCATTCCATCAAATCTATATATCAATAGAATGTATTCCTTTAAACTTAAACCTTGTAATCCTATGGAAAATTGTGAAAGTATATTTTGAAGAAGAATTTGTTGATTTAACACTATTTTAGTCAATCAATCTCGACACACTTACAAACTAGGTGACAGCCAAGCTACCTCAACTCAAACAAACAATGGGCCAAGAAACAGAATCTTTGCAGTAACATTTTACCAGGAATTTGAATGTAAAATAATGTACTTATCTTAGAATTATTTGAGACATATCCATCAATATTTTATAGCTTCCAGTTCCAACATCTGATATACATGTACATGTATCTATCCACTTTATCTACACCATTCCATCAAATTTATTTGTAAAATAAAGAATTATTTCACAATGCAATCAATAAGAAGATGGCCTCCCAACACCCCTTATAGCCATCTCATCCACACCATTCCATCAAATTTATTTGTAAAATAAAGAATTATTTCACAATGCAATCAATAAGAAGATGGCCTCCCAACACCCCTTATAGCCATCTTATCCACACCATTCCATCAAATTTATTTGTAAAATAAAGAATTATTTCACAATGCAATCAATAAGATGGCCTCCCAACACCCCTTATAGCCATCTCATCCACACCATTCCATCATAAGCATACACATAATGTAATATGTGTATTCATATCACAACCTAAATGTATTTATTTGGCTGATCATTCGTTTACGAAACTTTGCAATTTCTTGTCTTCTAACCTTCAAACTATGTCCTTCTAAAACCAACCAGGCATTCATACAAGTACAAACACCGCAATCATATCCATTTAATTGCAACGTAGTTTCGTTCTCATATATTTGTATCCAGTTTGAAGGCTGAATATTTTCCAACATAAGTAGGAAATCAGTTACATTTCTCATACACTTATAACCGATTTCCTTGTGAACCACAGAATCATAGTATTTTATGGTTTTACTATTTACAAATACAACAACCAAACTCCAATGGTGTGGTGTATGTATTGGTATCAATATCTTACTATATGTCAACAGATTGTGGTCTGTAAACATATCAACAGCAGCCTGCATGTTGTTCTCAATTCGTAGATAAGCAAACGTATCTAGAACAGTTACATCTGTTCCACTCAAATTTTCGTCCCTTTCTAAAATTTTCATATAAAAATTTATAACCTGATCATTTAACCAGTTATTTCCAGCAAGAGTGTTGAGGTCAGTTTCCTTTAAAGAATAACCAAACCCTCGACAGCAGATCAAATCAAGAGCTATTACAGCTCCATCATTTTTGTCAGCTTTACATTTGCTGATCTTTTTTGCAAATTTCCTTTCAAATTTTTTTTCTAGAATAATTCTTTCTGGAATTACTCTATGCCTTTCTAATTTAGGTGCATCAAAAGTCATCTTTTTTGATGCAATTATTGAGTATATCAATTTGTGATCGGAGAAATAATTCTCAATGATACCACATTTTCTAAATTCACAAGGTACATTACTAAAGAGCAAATCTATAGTAGTTCCAGCATCAGTAGTAGGCTCCAGAATACACTGTTGCATACCATTTAAATTAGAATTCAATCTAACGTATTCTTTACTATTCAATTGGATATTGAAATCTCCAAGTATTAATGAATAGTCTTCAAATTTCCAACCACTTTTCACATTTTCTATAGCTGACATCAAATTTGCTACAGGAGTTTTAGGTGGCTTATACACACCCAAAATATTCACATTCTTAAGACAATTATTAAGTCTAACTGACAGACATAATAAGCTCATTTCAACATCTTGTATGTTCATGGGCTGAACATTAACGTTACCATTATTCACAACATTAGATTTTACATACACAGCTAAACCATGATGGTTCGTATTGCTAGATGTAATAGCATCGTTTCTATACAGGGAGAAACCTGGTATAGCATACAAATTATCATTTTTCAGTTTTAACCGAGTCTCAGACAATATTACAACATGTGCTTTATTGACAACATGACTCAATTTCACATCTTCAATATACTTTTGTAAGGATCTCACATTATGATAAATGACTATCAGGGAGTCATCATCAGTAACATGAGAATCAAATTCTTCAATTTCTAATTTCCTTTCCTTTCTTAGTGATAGCATTTCTTCTTTCACCTCCATGCTAATTTTTATCTTTTCTTCAGCAAGATTTACAATATTCAAGCCTTCTAGAGTTTTAACCCGACTCAATCCAACATAATGAATATGAGCCATTGTCATTCCTCTAAAATCAACAACCACTTTGTCAAGAGTATCCCCTTGAGATCTATGCACAGTTTTAGCAGCTGAGGGTCTCAGGGGAATCTGAGTCCTCATCAACTCTGCATTCTTAAATCTACCAATCCTAATCTGTCGGGAAACAGGCAAGATTGGAGTCCAAGTTTTATTCATATTTGGTTTGTACAAATTCTTCAAATCGTTCCGAGTTAGTTTGCCAACTATCTCATCTCTAAATTCTACCCATACAATGTTACCTACTGCAGTACGTCTATTTTGTGCTTCAATGAACATTACAGTTCCATCAGCACCATTTGTCAAGCCATCATCAGTTTTCACATTTATACACAATTCACATTTCATACCTATTACTAGATTTAGGTGTTTGTGTAATTGCATAGTTTTCCTTGGATCATCTGGAACATTGGCTAACAGAGCTTTTTCAACAGCCCGTGCCTCTGAACCGACAACACTATCTTTAGCTGTGATGATATATTTTTCACCACTCATTTGTTCAAAGATCTTATTATTGAACTCATCCATCTTTTTATTACTGACAAATAGGTGCTGAGCATCATATGGGTAGTTGCCATCATTAGTTAGAACTCTTGTTTTAAAAAGTTCCATATCTTCCATCTTTTGATCTTTTGAGACATAGTTGTCTTCTCTGAGCCTGTTCAACATTTCTGCAAATTTTTTACTATCTTTTTGTCTCATAATTTCTGTTAACTCATACATTTTGAAATTATCTTTCCACAAATTACTGGCAAGAGGGCCATACAAATTATTCAAATTTTGGAATACATAGCAATCAAAGACAGGTTTCAGTTGAAACAAATCTCCGACTGCAATGACATGTACTCCTCCAAATATTAAAGGAGATCCTTTAATATCTTGCAATCTTCTGTTAATGAAATTCATCATTCTATTTCCAACCATAGATATTTCATCAATAAATACCACTTTCAAACCTCCGAGCTGTGTTCGAATGGTATTTAATCTACTACAATCCAAACTTTTATATTCCAGATTTTGATTGGCTGGAATCTTCAAAGCACTATGGATTGTATTTCCTTTAATATTGAATGCGGCTTTACCAGTTGGTGCTAACAGTAACTGTCTTATCGTCTGATAGTCATCACCAGCTTTTGACTTATAATAGCGTAGTAAACTTTGATACAATGCCGTAGTAACAAAGCTTTTACCTACACCAGCCCCACCACTCAAAAATCTAAAAACTTGGTTTTCAGATGTCTTAATGACACGTAAAGTGTCATTTACAAATTTCATCTGCTCCACATTTAGAGCTCTCATCAAATGCCTATACTCATTTTCTGGCATTTCATACAATTTTATGGCATCTTCAGTATCTTGTTTAGGTATACCAAGATCTGGACCAATGTCATATTCAAATTTAACAGGCTCGCCCTTCTCTTTCAGATCATCCATATTAGCCTGTTCATCCTGTTCATCTTCTCTCTCAGGTTGTTGACCTGAAGGAACTTCCTTGTCCCAGGCATCATCCAAGTTATCTTTTTCAGCAATCATAGCTGCATCAACAGCAGATCTGTTATTTTCAAACAGAACCTGCTGAGATGCTACTTTATCTCTTACTTCTTCAAACCTTTCAGCATAAGAAATATGATTTCCTATTAGGTCTACAAATTCATCTCTCCAGGGAGTATAGAGCATAAGCAACTCTCTATAATATTTCTCTGGATCTTTATCAATGTTAAAATTGACATATCTTATCACCCTAGGAACAGATCGCTTCAACGATTTGTTTGTTTCGTCTTCTTCATCAGAATCAGAGTCATGTTCTTCAGCATTTTCAACCAAAGTTTCAAGTTCAACATTTTTAGAACGTTTAACGTAATGCTTCCTTTTATCATATGATGACACAAACTGTGCTAGTGTTATGTCTTCCAATTTTTTAGGTCTCTTGCTATATCTAGCGATCATATTGCTAGACTGCACATCTTCATCATCATCTTCTAACTCCTCTAACTGTTCTTTAGTTTTAAGGAGTTTCACTCTATCATCAGGAGGAGACGTGTTTACAAATACAACTTCTCTGGATGATTTTCTCATAGATAATTGTAGTATAATGTAAACAGCCTCCTGGGCACTGATTTCAACATTATTCAAAAATTTATTTCCGATTGCCTTTACTTGCTCACGGATTCCACTATTTCCCTTTCTAACTTCTTCACAAGCTTTGCGTAAAATGTCACTTATGCCCCTTTGTGACTTTGCTATGTACGAAGCAATGTACATTGCACATGCATAGACATCTAATACAAATTGAATGTCATGATTTGCTTGCCAACAGTCCAATAATTTGGTGTTGTAGGCATTCACCCTTAATTCAAAGGGACTTCTCTTCAAAAATACAGTAGGATGAGAAATTGATGATCTAATTGCTAGAATATAGTCATCATATTTCAAATCTACCCTTTCTAAAAATTCATCAAAAGTTATGTCTTCTCCCTCAATCATGTCGTCCATGATCAATTTCATTTTCCCATAACTTTCCTTGCACTTTTGGGCGTGTGGAAAATCACATTCAAGTGGTTCTAAAATTTTAGTTTCTTTCATAGGAGGTTTGGGAAAACCAAACCGACAAGTTTTCTGATTCTTTCTTTTACAAGTGTGCGAATGCTTGTGAGTTTGATATTTCACAAACTCTGCCAAATTTTCATCTTCCATCATTCTACTACAAGTAATTGTAGAATCTACAAATTTACAAATTTCATCATTTCTACTTTCACCATACACAGGAGCTTCCGCACACCACAACAATGTGTGAATATGTGGTGAGCCTCTGTGTTGGAACTCAACTCTATAAAAATAGTCTGTGACTTTTCCAATGGGTGAGTTTTCTTTCTTTAGAACATCTTTAAAAAGCAGTTTGACCTGAAAGTCAAACTGCCTAGTACAAGTTACAGGGTCCGAAGACACCAATCTACTTTTCGTTTCCCAATCCATGTTATCAATCTCATCATTAGTATATTCTTTGTTATCTTGCACTCTACCAAGAATGCGTAATAAATGTCTCCAACGAGTCTCAGCAGCTGAGAAACTACAAAAAAAAGTTGCAGGCCCCAGCTGCCTAATCATAGCAAATAAATCGCTTTGGGCCTTTTTGAAATAAGGAGGTGAACCTCTTAGTGTTTTTAACACCATATATCCATCATCAAAATTTATCAAATTTTTAACAGTGGCTGAATTTTTTAAATCTCCAACTGTTATTTTCCGTCCATCAGTTTTGTTTTTTCGAAGGGCAATTTGGGCACTGCCAAGCAATGTTTTCATTTGCAACTTTTTTAACTTAAAAAAAATGTTGTCAATGCAATTTGCTGCCCTTCGATCATCCCTTCTCAATTCAGATTTACAAATTTCACTGTAATAAACCTTAGTAGGTCTATCAGAAATTACAGTTCGACCTTTCCCAAAGAAAATGTTTGGAAATGCAAGTTCTTCAGAGTTTTTGTCCATGAATATGCTCAAGGGAAAGTTACCTTCTCCTGGAGCAAAATTATGAACTCTCTCTTTCTCATCATTCTCAATAAAGTCTGGTGATGTAAGAAGTGTGTCTTTAGAGCTTGCAACTTCTACATCACCTTCATCTTCACTCCAGTTATCTTCATCAGATTGTGCTGGAGACTTTTCATCATTTCCATCATCTTTCTCGAGATCCGAGTCTACGACTACTGGAATCTCGTCAAATTTAGAATCATTCAAGACTTTTCCATTGTCTTGATTTTCAAGATCCTCCTTTCTATCATTTCCATCATCTTTCTTGAGATCCGAGTCTACGACTACTGGAATCTCTTCAAATTTAGAATCATTCAAGACTTTTCCATTGTCTTGATTTTCAAGATCCTCCTTTCTATCATTTCCATCATCTTTCTTGAGATCAGAGTCTACGACTACTGGAATCTCGTCAAATTTAGAATCATTCAAGACTTTTCCATTGTCTTGATTTTCAAAATCTTGATTCCAGTTTTCTTCAAAGCATATGCCTTCTTTTTTATACAAAGTTCCATTTTTCTGTAGCCACTCGGCAGCCTCTCTGATCTTGTAGGGCCGAATGTTTTCAGTCATCACAGCATGGTTGTATTTCAATTGCCTTTTTAATTGAGCTGCAATAGTCATTGTATCATCTGTTGCTCTAGGCAACATTCGGACAGTTGTTGTGACATTAGCAGGCACGTTAACAACATTTCCACGAATTTTCCTCTGCTTTCCCCTAGGGGCAGCATATACCTTCATGAAAGGTATTCTTGGGGACAAAAGTCTCCATTCTAAAGGGTATAATTCCAAATTGTTTGGTTTATCTGGAAAATTCATTCCATTTTCAATCGAACAAGGTGGAATTTTGTTTTTCTTTATGTACCTTTCACATGTACCACATACCCATCCATCATTCGTCAAACAAAGCTCTGCAGTTTCATTTGAATTCAGCATACTAAGGCATGCTTTTACACTATGTCTGAACCACAATTGGTGACAAGACACACATACATAAGTAGGCCCATTTTCAATATTTTTATGAAATTCAGCAATCAATTCATCAGTTGATGACATTTCTTTTTTCTGTCTTCGAAAAAGTTTTGACACATTTTCGTCTTTTCTTTCAGCTGCCCTGAATTCAGGATCAGCTCTTTTGGCACTTTTAGCACCAACCTCTTTCTTCAAATCTCTGTATTCAGGATTTTCAAATCTTTTTCTCCTCTTGTTGGGAGTTCCTTTCAAATTTTCAGCTGCCCTGAATTCAGGATCAGATCTTTTGGCACTTTTAGCACCAACCTCTTTCTTCAAATCTCTGTATTCAGGATTTTCAACTCTTTTTCTCTTCTTGTTGGGAGTTCCTTTCAAATTTTCAGCTGCCCTGAATTCAGGATCAGCTCTTTTGGCACTTTTAGCACCAACCTCCTTCTTCAAATCCCTGTATTCAGGATTTTCAACTCTTTTTCTCCACTTCTTGGGAGTTCCTTTCAAATTTTCAGCTGCCCTGAATCGAGGATCAGCTCTCTTAGTCTGTTTACCACAGACTTCCCTTTCTCTTTCAGCTGCCCTGAATTCAGGTTCAGCTCTTTTTGTCTGTTTACCATAGACTTCCCTTTCTCGTTCAGCTTTTCTTACAGCAGGATCAGCTCTTTTAGTTCTTTGAGCTCTAACCTCTTTCTTTAAATCCCTGTAATAAGGATCTTCATTTCTTTTTCTCCTCTTGTTGGGAGTTCCTTTCAAATTTTCAGCTGCCCTGAATCGAGGATCAGCTCTCTTAGTCTGTTTACCACAGACTTCCCTTTCTCTTTCAGCTGCCCTGAATTCAGGTTCAGCTCTTTTTGCCTGTTTACCATAGACTTCCCTTTCTCTTTCAGCTGCCCTAAATTCAGGTTCAGCTCTTTTTGCCTGTTTACCACAGACTTCCCTTTCTCTTTCAGCTACTCTGAATTCAGGATCAGCTCTTCGCAAATTTTTGTATTCTTTATAATACCTCTTTCGACTGTTTGCTTGATCTGATTTTAACCCTTTCAGTCGAATCACCTTTGTCTGCTTTTCTTCAAATTTAAAATATTTTTTCAAGTTTTCACCCATCTTTTTAGAATGGGAACTATCATCTGTAACAGAAGGATTTCCTTCCATTACATCTAATTTCATCACATTTGTGGGGCTGACATTTCCATCATCTGTATTGGATATCTCTTCCACTACATCTGGAAATTGCCCGACATTTCCATCATAAGAATTTCCATCATCTGCAGCAGAAATCTCTTCCACTACATCTGGAAATAGTAGCCCAACATTTCCATCATTTGCCGTGGATTTCTCTTCCACTACATCTGGAAAAAGACGGACATCTCCATCATTTGACTTTCCATCATCTGCAATGGATATCTCTTCCACTACATCTGGAAAGCAATCTGCATTGAGGTTAGAGTCATCACTTATGTCTCTTTTATCCCTCAATGCAGACATCAACTCTTTCTGCTTCTTTTGTCTGGATAATTTACTCTGCTTCTTTGTTCTTGGCATAGAATAAACTTAATCTAAAATATAAATATGTTTGCATTCAAAATTATTATCCCTGTCATTTCATAGTCAAAAAATTAGCTTGTGATATTGCAAAATCTTGAATAATATTGAGAAGTTCTGTTTATAGAAGTATTAGCAGTCCAATTATGGTATATATAAATATATGAATAAATGAAAATAAGGGAACCCAACTTTAGAAATGGGGGAGTGAAAGCATGTTTAAAAACTGTGGATGAGTTGGCAAAACAGTGACACCATAAATATTGAGTTATGCTTGCAGAATGCCAATCTTTCAACCATAAATATTGAGTTATGCTGGCAATATTCCATTCTTTCAAAAAGATTAGAGTGATTAAAATAGTGGGCAAGTTGGCAAAATACAGACACCATGATAATGCAGTCAGACATAATTTATTGTAGCCTACTGATATCATTCAACTCAAATCAACATGCCTAGAAACCTTTTCCCCTTGAGCAATATTGAATGACATAATTTGTTGTAGCCTACTCCCCTTTTCCCTTTAAACCAGATAGAATTTCATTTTTGTATTAACATTGTAAGGCAAAATGAAATAATAAGCAAACCTTTCTGTTGAATTAAATTTTCAAAAATGAAGTAACTTGCTGGAATGTCACATGACCACTGAGCTCTGATTGGATAACTGTCTTGAAGGCTTTTCCACTTAGTCTATTTATAGTATCTTATGTTCAATCTATTTATAGTATCTAATATGATGCCATAATATGTATGGTGGATGATTAATGACATGTTAAATGATTATATTTTTTTTCTGATTTTTTTTTTTTATTCCACAAGTCTATTTATAGTATCTTATGCTCAATCTATTTATAGTGTCTTATGATGCCATAATATGTATGGTGGATGATTAATGACATGTTAAATGATTATATTTAATTTTCTGATTTTTTTTTTTTAAAATTTCTACTTTCAATATTCAATCTGAATATCCAATTTCATTGAATAGAAAAGGCACAAAATCGTTATAAAGACAAAAGAACTAGGGAAAATAAAGAGTGTTCACGAGCTAAAAATTGAATGCGTTTTAAAGAACAGGGGCAATAATTCATATTAAATATTTCATATTAAATATTTTTTGATTTTTTTGATTTTCAATAGGGTTCATCCTTGGGTGATAATAAACATTATCAGTAAGTTTCATCAAAATCCACAAGAAATTGTGACTTGTAGAGTGTTAACGAGCTAAAAATTGAACGCGTTTTAAAGAACAAGGGCAATAATTCATATTAAATATTTTTCGATTCTTTTGATTTCCAATAGGGTTCATCCTTGAGTGATGATAAACCATTTCAGTAAGTTTTGTCAAAATCTGTTAAGAATTGTGACTTGTAGAGTGTTAACGAGCTAAAAATTGAACTCGTTTTAAAGAACAAGGGCAATAATTCATATTAAATATTTTTCGATATGTTTGATTTTCAATAGGGTTCATCCTTGGGTGATAATAAACAATTGCAGTAAGTTTCATCAAAATCCATAACAAATTGTGACTTGTAGAGTGTTAACGAGCTAAAAATTGAACGCGTTTTAAAGAACAAGGGCAATAATTCATATTAAATATTTTTCGATTCTTTTGATTTTCAATAGGGTTCATCCTTGAGTGATAATAAACCATTTCAGTAAGTTTTGTCAAAATCTGTTAAGAATTGTGACTTGTAGAGTGTTAACGAGCTAAAAATTGAACGCGTTTTAAAGAACAAGGGCAATAATTCATATTAAATATTTTTCGATTTGTTTGATTTTCAATAGGGTTCATCCTTGGGTGATAATAAACAATTTCAGCAAGTTTCGTCAAAATCTGTTAAGAATTGTGACTTGTAGAGTGTTAACGAGCAATTGTGGACGGACGGACGGACGGACCGACGGACGGACAGACCGACGGACCGACGGACCGACGGACATGGGTGACGACAATATACGCTCCACATTTCATGTGGGCGTATAAAAATGGCCATAAACCGGCCAATTTTGATGCTAGAGCTTTGATTTTTGTACTGGGTGAAAGTTTAACATCTCTGCTGTCTATTTCAGTCGAAAACAGAGTTCGGAAAAATTATCAAATTTTGGAGAAAATGGACTTTGAAGTTTAACCATTTTTTTCAAGAGGAAAACTGAAACTAAAAGTGCTCCAGCAGCCAGACCGTTGACGGTAGAAACTTGACATTTGACAGGTATTGACTACACATTGATGTGCAAGCACAGTGCAAATGGCAACTCTCTATCTCCAATAGTTTTCGAGATATGGGCTTTCAAAGATTTGGTCTTGTCCCAACCAGTAATTGAAAAAAGGTACCCCCAAATTAAAATGGCCATAACTGAGCCAATTTTGATCCTAGAGCTATCATTTCGGTACTGGGTGACAATTTAGCATCTCTGCTATCTTTGTCATGCAGAACAAAAAATTCATATTTTTCAAAATTTCGAGAAAAATGCGTTTGAAAATTGTACCCAATTTTTGACAAGACAAAGTCCTCAAATTTCAGTTTTAGAGAGTTGCCAACACTAAAAAATTCGTAGCGCCCAAACTATTGACGACAGGAACTTGAAATTTGACACATAATGACTTCATATCAATGTGCAAACGCAGTGCAAATTGCAACTCTCCAGCTCCAATAGTTTCTGAGAAACAGCCTGTCAAAGATTTGCTATTTTATTGAAAAAGTGAAAAATTGACCCCAAAACTAAAAATGGCCATAAACCGGCCAATTTTGATGCTAGAGCTTTGATTGTTGTACTGGGTGAAAGTTTAACATCTCTGCTGTCTATTTCAGTCGAAAACAGAGTTCGGAAAAATTATCAAACTTTGGAGAAAATGGACTTTGAAGTTTAACCATTTTTTTCAAGAGGAAAACTGAAACTAAAAGTGCTCCAGCAGCCAGACCGTTGACGGTAGAAACTTGACATTTGACAGGTATTGACTACACATTGATGTGCAAGCACAGTGCAAATGGCAACTCTCTATCTCCAATAGTTTTCGAGATATGGGCTTTCAAAGATTTGGTCTTGTCCGAACCAGTAATTGAAAAAAGGTACCCCCAAATTAAAATGGCCATAACTGAGCCAATTTTGATCCTAGAGCTATCATTTCGGTACTGGGTGACAATTTAGCATCTCTGCTATCTTTGTCATGCAGAAAAAAAAATTTCATATTTTTCAAAATTCCGAGAAAAATGCGTTTGAAAATTGTACCCAATTTTTGACAAGACAAAGTCCTCAAATTTCAGTTTTAGAGAGTTGCCAACACTAAAAAATTCGTAGCGCCCAAACTATTGACGACAGGAACTTGAAATTTGACACATAATGACTTCATATCAATGTGCAAACGCAGTGCAAATTGCAACTCTCCAGCTCCAATAGTTTCTGAGAAACAGCCTGTCAAAGATTTGCTATTTTATTGAAAAAGTGAAAAATTGACCCCAAAACTAAAAATGGCCATAAACCGGCCAATTTTGATGCTAGAGCTTTGATTTTTGTACTGGGTGAAAGTTTAACATCTCTGCTGTCTATTTCAGTCGAAAACAGAGTTCGGAAAAATTATCAAACTTTGGAGAAAATGGACTTTGAAGTTTAACCATTTTTTTCAAGAGGAAAACTGAAACTAAAAGTGCTCCAGCAGCCAGACCGTTGACGGTAGAAACTTGACATTTGACAGGTATTGACTACACATTGATGTGCAAGCACAGTGCAAATGGCAACTCTCTATCTCCAATAGTTTTCGAGATATGGGCTTTCAAAGATTTGGTCTTGTCCGAACCAGTAATTGAAAAAAGGTACCCCCAAATTAAAATGGCCATAACTGAGCCAATTTTGATCCTAGAGCTATCATTTCGGTACTGGGTGACAATTTAGCATCTCTGCTATCTTTGTCATGCAGAAAAAAAAATTTCATATTTTTCAAAATTCCGAGAAAAATGCGTTTGAAAATTGTACCCAATTTTTGACAAGACAAAGTCCTCAAATTTCAGTTTTAGAGAGTTGCCAACACTAAAAAATTCGTAGCGCCCAAACTATTGACGACAGGAACTTGAAATTTGACACATAATGACTTCATATCAATGTGCAAACGCAGTGCAAATTGCAACTCTCCAGCTCCAATAGTTTCTGAGAAACAGCCTGTCAAAGATTTGCTATTTTATTGAAAAAGTGAAAAATTGACCCCAAAACTAAAAATGGCCATAAACCGGCCAATTTTGATGCTAGAGCTTTGATTTTTGTACTGGGTGAAAGTTTAACATCTCTGCTGTCTATTTCAGTCGAAAACAGAGTTCGGAAAAATTATCAAACTTTGGAGAAAATGGACTTTGAAGTTTAACCATTTTTTTCAAGAGGAAAACTGAAACTAAAAGTGCTCCAGCAGCCAGACCGTTGACGGTAGAAACTTGACATTTGACAGGTATTGACTACACATTGATGTGCAAGCACAGTGCAAATGGCAACTCTCTATCTCCAATAGTTTTCGAGATATGGGCTTTCAAAGATTTGGTCTTGTCCCAACCAGTAATTGAAAAAAGGTACCCCCAAATTAAAATGGCCATAACTGAGCCAATTTTGATCCTAGAGCTATCATTTCGGTACTGGGTGACAATTTAGCATCTCTGCTATCTTTGTCATGCAGAAAAAAAAATTTCATATTTTTCAAAATTTCGAGAAAAATGCGTTTGAAAATTGTACCCAATTTTTGACAAGACAAAGTCCTCAAATTTCAGTTTTAGAGAGTTGCCAACACTAAAAAATTCGTAGCGCCCAAACTATTGACGACAGGAACTTGAAATTTGACACATAATGACTTCATATCAATGTGCAAACGCAGTGCAAATTGCAACTCTCCAGCTCCAATAGTTTCTGAGAAACAGCCTGTCAAAGATTTGCTATTTTATTGAAAAAGTGAAAAATTGACCCCAAAACTAAAAATGGCCATAAACCGGCCAATTTTGATGCTAGAGCTTTGATTTTTGTACTGGGTGAAAGTTTAACATCTCTGCTGTCTATTTCAGTCGAAAACAGAGTTCGGAAAAATTATCAAATTTTGGAGAAAATGGACTTTGAAGTTTAACCATTTTTTTCAAGAGGAAAACTGAAACTAAAAGTGCTCCAGCAGCCAGACCGTTGACGGTAGAAACTTGACATTTGACAGGTATTGACTACACATTGATGTGCAAGCACAGTGCAAATGGCAACTCTCTATCTCCAATAGTTTTCGAGATATGGGCTTTCAAAGATTTGGTCTTGTCCCAACCAGTAATTGAAAAAAGGTACCCCCAAATTAAAATGGCCATAACTGAGCCAATTTTGATCCTAGAGCTATCATTTCGGTACTGGGTGACAATTTAGCATCTCTGCTATCTTTGTCATGCAGAACAAAAAATTCATATTTTTCAAAATTTCGAGAAAAATGCGTTTGAAAATTGTACCCAATTTTTGACAAGACAAAGTCCTCAAATTTCAGTTTTAGAGAGTTGCCAACACTAAAAAATTCGTAGCGCCCAAACTATTGACGACAGGAACTTGAAATTTGACACATAATGACTTCATATCAATGTGCAAACGCAGTGCAAATTGCAACTCTCCAGCTCCAATAGTTTCTGAGAAACAGCCTGTCAAAGATTTGCTATTTTATTGAAAAAGTGAAAAATTGACCCCAAAACTAAAAATGGCCATAAACCGGCCAATTTTGATGCTAGAGCTTTGATTGTTGTACTGGGTGAAAGTTTAACATCTCTGCTGTCTATTTCAGTCGAAAACAGAGTTCGGAAAAATTATCAAACTTTGGAGAAAATGGACTTTGAAGTTTAACCATTTTTTTCAAGAGGAAAACTGAAACTAAAAGTGCTCCAGCAGCCAGACCGTTGACGGTAGAAACTTGACATTTGACAGGTATTGACTACACATTGATGTGCAAGCACAGTGCAAATGGCAACTCTCTATCTCCAATAGTTTTCGAGATATGGGCTTTCAAAGATTTGGTCTTGTCCGAACCAGTAATTGAAAAAAGGTACCCCCAAATTAAAATGGCCATAACTGAGCCAATTTTGATCCTAGAGCTATCATTTCGGTACTGGGTGACAATTTAGCATCTCTGCTATCTTTGTCATGCAGAACAAAAAATTCATATTTTTCAAAATTTCGAGAAAAATGCGTTTGAAAATTGTACCCAATTTTTGACAAGACAAAGTCCTCAAATTTCAGTTTTAGAGAGTTGCCAACACTAAAAAATTCGTAGCGCCCAAACTATTGACGACAGGAACTTGAAATTTGACACATAATGACTTCATATCAATGTGCAAACGCAGTGCAAATTGCAACTCTCCAGCTCCAATAGTTTCTGAGAAACAGCCTGTCAAAGATTTGCTATTTTATTGAAAAAGTGAAAAATTGACCCCAAAACTAAAAATGGCCATAAACCGGCCAATTTTGATGCTAGAGCTTTGATTTTTGTACTGGGTGAAAGTTTAACATCTCTGCTGTCTATTTCAGTCGAAAACAGAGTTCGGAAAAATTATCAAACTTTGGAGAAAATGGACTTTGAAGTTTAACCATTTTTTTCAAGAGGAAAACTGAAACTAAAAGTGCTCCAGCACCCAGACCGTTGACGGTAGAAACTTGACATTTGACAGGTATTGACTACACATTGATGTGCAAGCACAGTGCAAATGGCAACTCTCTATCTCCAATAGTTTTCGAGATATGGGCTTTCAAAGATTTGGTCTTGTCCCAACCAGTAATTGAAAAAAGGTACCCCCAAATTAAAATGGCCATAACTGAGCCAATTTTGATCCTAGAGCTATCATTTCGGTACTGGGTGACAATTTAGCATCTCTGCTATCTTTGTCATGCAGAAAAAAAAATTTCATATTTTTCAAAATTTCGAGAAAAATGCGTTTGAAAATTGTACCCAATTTTTGACAAGACAAAGTCCTCAAATTTCAGTTTTAGAGAGTTGCCAACACTAAAAAATTCGTAGCGCCCAAACTATTGACGACAGGAACTTGAAATTTGACACAAAATGACTTCATATCAATGTGCAAACGCAGTGCAAATTGCAACTCTCCAGCTCCAATAGTTTCTGAGAAACAGCCTGTCAAAGATTTGCTATTTTATTGAAAAAGTGAAAAATTGACCCCAAAACTAAAAATGGCCATAAACCGGCCAATTTTGATGCTAGAGCTTTGATTTTTGTACTGGGTGAAAGTTTAACATCTCTGCTGTCTATTTCAGTCGAAAACAGAGTTCGGAAAAATTATCAAACTTTGGAGAAAATGGACTTTGAAGTTTAACCATTTTTTTCAAGAGGAAAACTGAAACTAAAAGTGCTCCAGCAGCCAGACCGTTGACGGTAGAAACTTGACATTTGACAGGTATTGACTACACATTGATGTGCAAGCACAGTGCAAATGGCAACTCTCTATCTCCAATAGTTTTCGAGATATGGGCTTTCAAAGATTTGGTCTTGTCCCAACCGGTAATTGAAAAAAGGTACCCCCAAATTAAAATGGCCATAACTGAGCCAATTTTGATCCTAGAGCTATCATTTCGGTACTGGGTGACAATTTAGCATCTCTGCTATCTTTGTCATGCAGAAAAAAAAATTTCATATTTTTCAAAATTTCGAGAAAAATGCGTTTGAAAATTGTACCCAATTTTTGACAAGACAAAGTCCTCAAATTTCAGTTTTAGAGAGTTGCCAACACTAAAAAATTCGTAGCGCCCAAACTATTGACGACAGGAACTTGAAATTTGACACATAATGACTTCATATCAATGTGCAAACGCAGTGCAAATTGCAACTCTCCAGCTCCAATAGTTTCTGAGAAACAGCCTGTCAAAGATTTGCTATTTTATTGAAAAAGTGAAAAATTGACCCCAAAACTAAAAATGGCCATAAACCGGCCAATTTTGATGCTAGAGCTTTGATTTTTGTACTGGGTGAAAGTTTAACATCTCTGCTGTCTATTTCAGTCGAAAACAGAGTTCGGAAAAATTATCAAATTTTGGAGAAAATGGACTTTGAAGTTTAACCATTTTTTTCAAGAGGAAAACTGAAACTAAAAGTGCTCCAGCAGCCAGACCGTTGACGGTAGAAACTTGACATTTGACAGGTATTGACTACACATTGATGTGCAAGCACAGTGCAAATGGCAACTCTCTATCTCCAATAGTTTTCGAGATATGGGCTTTCAAAGATTTGGTCTTGTCCCAACCGGTAATTGAAAAAAGGTACCCCCAAATTAAAATGGCCATAACTGAGCCAATTTTGATCCTAGAGCTATCATTTCGGTACTGGGTGACAATTTAGCATCTCTGCTATCTTTGTCATGCAGAAAAAAAAATTTCATATTTTTCAAAATTTCGAGAAAAATGCGTTTGAAAATTGTACCCAATTTTTGACAAGACAAAGTCCTCAAATTTCAGTTTTAGAGAGTTGCCAACACTAAAAAATTCGTAGCGCCCAAACTATTGACGACAGGAACTTGAAATTTGACACAAAATGACTTCATATCAATGTGCAAACGCAGTGCAAATTGCAACTCTCCAGCTCCAATAGTTTCTGAGAAACAGCCTGTCAAAGATTTGCTATTTTATTGAAAAAGTGAAAAATTGACCCCAAAACTAAAAATGGCCATAAACCGGCCAATTTTGATGCTAGAGCTTTGATTTTTGTACTGGGTGAAAGTTTAACATCTCTGCTGTCTATTTCAGTCGAAAACAGAGTTCGGAAAAATTATCAAACTTTGGAGAAAATGGACTTTGAAGTTTAACCATTTTTTTCAAGAGGAAAACTGAAACTAAAAGTGCTCCAGCAGCCAGACCGTTGACGGTAGAAACTTGACATTTGACAGGTATTGACTACACATTGATGTGCAAGCACAGTGCAAATGGCAACTCTCTATCTCCAATAGTTTTCGAGATATGGGCTTTCAAAGATTTGGTCTTGTCCCAACCGGTAATTGAAAAAAGGTACCCCCAAATTAAAATGGCCATAACTGAGCCAATTTTGATCCTAGAGCTATCATTTCGGTACTGGGTGACAATTTAGCATCTCTGCTATCTTTGTCATGCAGAAAAAAAAATTTCATATTTTTCAAAATTTCGAGAAAAATGCGTTTGAAAATTGTACCCAATTTTTGACAAGACAAAGTCCTCAAATTTCAGTTTTAGAGAGTTGCCAACACTAAAAAATTCGTAGCGCCCAAACTATTGACGACAGGAACTTGAAATTTGACACATAATGACTTCATATCAATGTGCAAACGCAGTGCAAATTGCAACTCTCCAGCTCCAATAGTTTCTGAGAAACAGCCTGTCAAAGATTTGCTATTTTATTGAAAAAGTGAAAAATTGACCCCAAAACTAAAAATGGCCATAAACCGGCCAATTTTGATGCTAGAGCTTTGATTTTTGTACTGGGTGAAAGTTTAACATCTCTGCTGTCTATTTCAGTCGAAAACAGAGTTCGGAAAAATTATCAAACTTTGGAGAAAATGGACTTTGAAGTTTAACCATTTTTTTCAAGAGGAAAACTGAAACTAAAAGTGCTCCAGCAGCCAGACCGTTGACGGTAGAAACTTGACATTTGACAGGTATTGACTACACATTGATGTGCAAGCACAGTGCAAATGGCAACTCTCTATCTCCAATAGTTTTCGAGATATGGGCTTTCAAATATTTGGTCTTGTCCCAACCAGTAATTGAAAAAAGGTACCCCCAAATTAAAATGGCCATAACTGAGCCAATTTTGATCCTAGAGCTATCATTTCGGTACTGGGTGACAATTTAGCATCTCTGCTATCTTTGTCATGCAGAACAAAAAATTCATATTTTTCAAAATTTCGAGAAAAATGCGTTTGAAAATTGTACCCAATTTTTGACAAGACAAAGTCCTCAAATTTCAGTTTTAGAGAGTTGCCAACACTAAAAAATTCGTAGCGCCCAAACTATTGACGACAGGAACTTGAAATTTGACACATAATGACTTCATATCAATGTGCAAACGCAGTGCAAATTGCAACTCTCCAGCTCCAATAGTTTCTGAGAAACAGCCTGTCAAAGATTTGCTATTTTATTGAAAAAGTGAAAAATTGACCCCAAAACTAAAAATGGCCATAAACCGGCCAATTTTGATGCTAGAGCTTTGATTGTTGTACTGGGTGAAAGTTTAACATCTCTGCTGTCTATTTCAGTCGAAAACAGAGTTCGGAAAAATTATCAAACTTTGGAGAAAATGGACTTTGAAGTTTAACCATTTTTTTCAAGAGGAAAACTGAAACTAAAAGTGCTCCAGCAGCCAGACCGTTGACGGTAGAAACTTGACATTTGACAGGTATTGACTACACATTGATGTGCAAGCACAGTGCAAATGGCAACTCTCTATCTCCAATAGTTTTCGAGATATGGGCTTTCAAAGATTTGGTCTTGTCCGAACCAGTAATTGAAAAAAGGTACCCCCAAATTAAAATGGCCATAACTGAGCCAATTTTGATCCTAGAGCTATCATTTCGGTACTGGGTGACAATTTAGCATCTCTGCTATCTTTGTCATGCAGAACAAAAAATTCATATTTTTCAAAATTTCGAGAAAAATGCGTTTGAAAATTGTACCCAATTTTTGACAAGACAAAGTCCTCAAATTTCAGTTTTAGAGAGTTGCCAACACTAAAAAATTCGTAGCGCCCAAACTATTGACGACAGGAACTTGAAATTTGACACATAATGACTTCATATCAATGTGCAAACGCAGTGCAAATTGCAACTCTCCAGCTCCAATAGTTTCTGAGAAACAGCCTGTCAAAGATTTGCTATTTTATTGAAAAAGTGAAAAATTGACCCCAAAACTAAAAATGGCCATAAACCGGCCAATTTTGATGCTAGAGCTTTGATTTTTGTACTGGGTGAAAGTTTAACATCTCTGCTGTCTATTTCAGTCGAAAACAGAGTTCGGAAAAATTATCAAACTTTGGAGAAAATGGACTTTGAAGTTTAACCATTTTTTTCAAGAGGAAAACTGAAACTAAAAGTGCTCCAGCACCCAGACCGTTGACGGTAGAAACTTGACATTTGACAGGTATTGACTACACATTGATGTGCAAGCACAGTGCAAATGGCAACTCTCTATCTCCAATAGTTTTCGAGATATGGGCTTTCAAAGATTTGGTCTTGTCCCAACCAGTAATTGAAAAAAGGTACCCCCAAATTAAAATGGCCATAACTGAGCCAATTTTGATCCTAGAGCTATCATTTCGGTACTGGGTGACAATTTAGCATCTCTGCTATCTTTGTCATGCAGAAAAAAAAATTTCATATTTTTCAAAATTTCGAGAAAAATGCGTTTGAAAATTGTACCCAATTTTTGACAAGACAAAGTCCTCAAATTTCAGTTTTAGAGAGTTGCCAACACTAAAAAATTCGTAGCGCCCAAACTATTGACGACAGGAACTTGAAATTTGACACAAAATGACTTCATATCAATGTGCAAACGCAGTGCAAATTGCAACTCTCCAGCTCCAATAGTTTCTGAGAAACAGCCTGTCAAAGATTTGCTATTTTATTGAAAAAGTGAAAAATTGACCCCAAAACTAAAAATGGCCATAAACCGGCCAATTTTGATGCTAGAGCTTTGATTTTTGTACTGGGTGAAAGTTTAACATCTCTGCTGTCTATTTCAGTCGAAAACAGAGTTCGGAAAAATTATCAAACTTTGGAGAAAATGGACTTTGAAGTTTAACCATTTTTTTCAAGAGGAAAACTGAAACTAAAAGTGCTCCAGCAGCCAGACCGTTGACGGTAGAAACTTGACATTTGACAGGTATTGACTACACATTGATGTGCAAGCACAGTGCAAATGGCAACTCTCTATCTCCAATAGTTTTCGAGATATGGGCTTTCAAAGATTTGGTCTTGTCCCAACCGGTAATTGAAAAAAGGTACCCCCAAATTAAAATGGCCATAACTGAGCCAATTTTGATCCTAGAGCTATCATTTCGGTACTGGGTGACAATTTAGCATCTCTGCTATCTTTGTCATGCAGAAAAAAAAATTTCATATTTTTCAAAATTTCGAGAAAAATGCGTTTGAAAATTGTACCCAATTTTTGACAAGACAAAGTCCTCAAATTTCAGTTTTAGAGAGTTGCCAACACTAAAAAATTCGTAGCGCCCAAACTATTGACGACAGGAACTTGAAATTTGACACATAATGACTTCATATCAATGTGCAAACGCAGTGCAAATTGTAACTCTCCAGCTCCAATAGTTTCTGAGAAACAGCCTGTCAAAGATTTGCTATTTTATTGAAAAAGTGAAAAATTGACCCCAAAACTAAAAATGGCCATAAACCGGCCAATTTTGATGCTAGAGCTTTGATTTTTGTACTGGGTGAAAGTTTAACATCTCTGCTGTCAATTTCAGTCGAAAACAGAGCTCGGAAAAATTATCAAACTTTGGAGAAAATGGACTTTGAAGTTTAACCATTTTTTTCAAGAGGAAAACTGAAACTAAAAGTGCTCCAGCACCCAGACCGTTGACGGTAGAAACTTGACATTTGACAGGTATTGACTACACATTGATGTGCAAGCACAGTGCAAATGGCAACTCTCTATCTCCAATAGTTTTCGAGATATGGGCTTTCAAAGATTTGGTCTTGTCCCAACCAGTAATTGAAAAAAGGTACCCCCAAATTAAAATGGCCATAACTGAGCCAATTTTGATCCTAGAGCTATCATTTCGGTACTGGGTGACAATTTAGCATCTCTGCTATCTTTGTCATGCAGAAAAAAAAATTTCATATTTTTCAAAATTTCGAGAAAAATGCGTTTGAAAATTGTACCCAATTTTTGACAAGACAAAGTCCTCAAATTTCAGTTTTAGAGAGTTGCCAACGCTATAAAAATCCGTAGCGCCCAAACTATTGACGACAGGAACTTGAAATTTGACACATAATGATTTCATATCAATGTGCAAACGCAGTGCAAATTGCAACTCTCCAGCTCCAATAGTTTCTGAGAAACAGCCTGTCAAAGATTTGCTATTTTATTGAAAAAGTGAAAAATTGACCCCAAAACTAAAAATGGCCATAAACCGGCCAATTTTGATGCTAGAGCTTTGATTTTTGTACTGGGTGAAAGTTTAACATCTCTGCTGTCAATTTCAGTCGAAAACAGAGCTCGGAAAAATTATCAAACTTTGGAGAAAATGGACTTTGAAGTTTAACCATTTTTTTCAAGAGGAAAACTGAAACTAAAAGTGCTCCAGCACCCAGACCGTTGACGGTAGAAACTTGACATTTGACAGGTATTGACTACACATTGATGTGCAAGCACAGTGCAAATGGCAACTCTCTATCTCCAATAGTTTTCGAGATATGGGCTTTCAAAGATTTGGTCTTGTCCCAACCAGTAATTGAAAAAAGGTACCCCCAAATTAAAATGGCCATAACTGAGCCAATTTTGATCCTAGAGCTATCATTTCGGTACTGGGTGACAATTTAGCATCTCTGCTATCTTTGTCATGCAGAAAAAAAAATTTCATATTTTTCAAAATTTCGAGAAAAATGCGTTTGAAAATTGTACCCAATTTTTGACAAGACAAAGTCCTCAAATTTCAGTTTTAGAGAGTTGCCAACACTAAAAAATTCGTAGCGCCCAAACTATTGACGACAGGAACTTGAAATTTGACACAAAATGACTTCATATCAATGTGCAAACGCAGTGCAAATTGCAACTCTCCAGCTCCAATAGTTTCTGAGAAACAGCCTGTCAAAGATTTGCTATTTTATTGAAAAAGTGAAAAATTGACCCCAAAACTAAAAATGGCCATAAACCGGCCAATTTTGATGCTAGAGCTTTGATTTTTGTACTGGGTGAAAGTTTAACATCTCTGCTGTCTATTTCAGTCGAAAACAGAGTTCGGAAAAATTATCAAACTTTGGAGAAAATGGACTTTGAAGTTTAACCATTTTTTTCAAGAGGAAAACTGAAACTAAAAGTGCTCCAGCAGCCAGACCGTTGACGGTAGAAACTTGACATTTGACAGGTATTGACTACACATTGATGTGCAAGCACAGTGCAAATGGCAACTCTCTATCTCCAATAGTTTTCGAGATATGGGCTTTCAAAGATTTGGTCTTGTCCCAACCGGTAATTGAAAAAAGGTACCCCCAAATTAAAATGGCCATAACTGAGCCAATTTTGATCCTAGAGCTATCATTTCGGTACTGGGTGACAATTTAGCATCTCTGCTATCTTTGTCATGCAGAAAAAAAAATTTCATATTTTTCAAAATTTCGAGAAAAATGCGTTTGAAAATTGTACCCAATTTTTGACAAGACAAAGTCCTCAAATTTCAGTTTTAGAGAGTTGCCAACACTAAAAAATTCGTAGCGCCCAAACTATTGACGACAGGAACTTGAAATTTGACACATAATGACTTCATATCAATGTGCAAACGCAGTGCAAATTGTAACTCTCCAGCTCCAATAGTTTCTGAGAAACAGCCTGTCAAAGATTTGCTATTTTATTGAAAAAGTGAAAAATTGACCCCAAAACTAAAAATGGCCATAAACCGGCCAATTTTGATGCTAGAGCTTTGATTTTTGTACTGGGTGAAAGTTTAACATCTCTGCTGTCAATTTCAGTCGAAAACAGAGCTCGGAAAAATTATCAAACTTTGGAGAAAATGGACTTTGAAGTTTAACCATTTTTTTCAAGAGGAAAACTGAAACTAAAAGTGCTCCAGCACCCAGACCGTTGACGGTAGAAACTTGACATTTGACAGGTATTGACTACACATTGATGTGCAAGCACAGTGCAAATGGCAACTCTCTATCTCCAATAGTTTTCGAGATATGGGCTTTCAAAGATTTGGTCTTGTCCCAACCAGTAATTGAAAAAAGGTACCCCCAAATTAAAATGGCCATAACTGAGCCAATTTTGATCCTAGAGCTATCATTTCGGTACTGGGTGACAATTTAGCATCTCTGCTATCTTTGTCATGCAGAAAAAAAAATTTCATATTTTTCAAAATTTCGAGAAAAATGCGTTTGAAAATTGTACCCAATTTTTGACAAGACAAAGTCCTCAAATTTCAGTTTTAGAGAGTTGCCAACGCTATAAAAATCCGTAGCGCCCAAACTATTGACGACAGGAACTTGAAATTTGACACATAATGATTTCATATCAATGTGCAAACGCAGTGCAAATTGCAACTCTCCAGCTCCAATAGTTTCTGAGAAACAGCCTGTCAAAGATTTGCTATTTTATTGAAAAAGTGAAAAATTGACCCCAAAACTAAAAATGGCCATAAACCGGCCAATTTTGATGCTAGAGCTTTGATTTTTGTACTGGGTGAAAGTTTAACATCTCTGCTGTCAATTTCAGTCGAAAACAGAGCTCGGAAAAATTATCAAACTTTGGAGAAAATGGACTTTGAAGTTTAACCATTTTTTTCAAGAGGAAAACTGAAACTAAAAGTGCTCCAGCACCCAGACCGTTGACGGTAGAAACTTGACATTTGACAGGTATTGACTACACATTGATGTGCAAGCACAGTGCAAATGGCAACTCTCTATCTCCAATAGTTTTCGAGATATGGGCTTTCAAAGATTTGGTCTTGTCCCAACCAGTAATTGAAAAAAGGTACCCCCAAATTAAAATGGCCATAACTGAGCCAATTTTGATCCTAGAGCTATCATTTCGGTACTGGGTGACAATTTAGCATCTCTGCTATCTTTGTCATGCAGAAAAAAAAATTTCATATTTTTCAAAATTTCGAGAAAAATGCGTTTGAAAATTGTACCCAATTTTTGACAAGACAAAGTCCTCAAATTTCAGTTTTAGAGAGTTGCCAACACTAAAAAATTCGTAGCGCCCAAACTATTGACGACAGGAACTTGAAATTTGACACAAAATGACTTCATATCAATGTGCAAACGCAGTGCAAATTGCAACTCTCCAGCTCCAATAGTTTCTGAGAAACAGCCTGTCAAAGATTTGCTATTTTATTGAAAAAGTGAAAAATTGACCCCAAAACTAAAAATGGCCATAAACCGGCCAATTTTGATGCTAGAGCTTTGATTTTTGTACTGGGTGAAAGTTTAACATCTCTGCTGTCTATTTCAGTCGAAAGCAGAGTTCGGAAAAATTATCAAACTTTGGAGAAAATGGACTTTGAAGTTTAACCATTTTTTTCAAGAGGAAAACTGAAACTAAAAGTGCTCCAGCAGCCAGACCGTTGACGGTAGAAACTTGACATTTGACAGGTATTGACTACACATTGATGTGCAAGCACAGTGCAAATGGCAACTCTCTATCTCCAATAGTTTTCGAGATATGGGCTTTCAAAGATTTGGTCTTGTCCCAACCAGTAATTGAAAAAAGGTACCCCCAAATTAAAATGGCCATAACTGAGCCAATTTTGATCCTAGAGCTATCATTTCGGTACTGGGTGACAATTTAGCATCTCTGCTATCTTTGTCATGCAGAAAAAAAAATTTCATATTTTTCAAAATTTCGAGAAAAATGCGTTTGAAAATTGTACCCAATTTTTGACAAGACAAAGTCCTCAAATTTCAGTTTTAGAGAGTTGCCAACACTAAAAAATTCGTAGCGCCCAAACTATTGACGACAGGAACTTGAAATTTGACACATAATGACTTCATATCAATGTGCAAACGCAGTGCAAATTGCAACTCTCCAGCTCCAATAGTTTCTGAGAAACAGCCTGTCAAAGATTTGCTATTTTATTGAAAAAGTGAAAAATTGACCCCAAAACTAAAAATGGCCATAAACCGGCCAATTTTGATGCTAGAGCTTTGATTTTTGTACTGGGTGAAAGTTTAACATCTCTGCTGTCTATTTCAGTCGAAAACAGAGTTCGGAAAAATTATCAAACTTTGGAGAAAATGGACTTTGAAGTTTAACCATTTTTTTCAAGAGGAAAACTGAAACTAAAAGTGCTCCAGCAGCCAGACCGTTGACGGTAGAAACTTGACATTTGACAGGTATTGACTACACATTGATGTGCAAGCACAGTGCAAATGGCAACTCTCTATCTCCAATAGTTTTCGAGATATGGGCTTTCAAAGATTTGGTCTTGTCCCAACCAGTAATTGAAAAAAGGTACCCCCAAATTAAAATGGCCATAACTGAGCCAATTTTGATCCTAGAGCTATCATTTCGGTACTGGGTGACAATTTAGCATCTCTGCTATCTTTGTCATGCAGAAAAAAAAATTTCATATTTTTCAAAATTTCGAGAAAAATGCGTTTGAAAATTGTACCCAATTTTTGACAAGACAAAGTCCTCAAATTTCAGTTTTAGAGAGTTGCCAACACTAAAAAATTCGTAGCGCCCAAACTATTGACGACAGGAACTTGAAATTTGACACATAATGACTTCATATCAATGTGCAAACGCAGTGCAAATTGCAACTCTCCAGCTCCAATAGTTTCTGAGAAACAGCCTGTCAAAGATTTGCTATTTTATTGAAAAAGTGAAAAATTGACCCCAAAACTAAAAATGGCCATAAACCGGCCAATTTTGATGCTAGAGCTTTGATTTTTGTACTGGGTGAAAGTTTAACATCTCTGCTGTCTATTTCAGTCGAAAACAGAGTTCGGAAAAATTATCAAACTTTGGAGAAAATGGACTTTGAAGTTTAACCATTTTTTTCAAGAGGAAAACTGAAACTAAAAGTGCTCCAGCACCCAGACCGTTGACGGTAGAAACTTGACATTTGACAGGTATTGACTACACATTGATGTGCAAGCACAGTGCAAATGGCAACTCTCTATCTCCAATAGTTTTCGAGATATGGGCTTTCAAAGATTTGGTCTTGTCCCAACCAGTAATTGAAAAGATAGCTTGCCAGGCAAGGTAATATACGCCCACTGGAGGCTTTGTTTAAAAAAGAACATTTGGCAGAAAACAGGGTTCAGCATTCATCAGGTTTAGTCAAAATCTTTCTGCCTTGTAGAGTGTTTCTGAGCATAAAACTGAATGTATTTCAAAGAAGAAGGCCAATAACTCAAATCAAATATTTTTTGATTATCGATAGGGATTATCGTGTGATAATAAACTATTTCAATACGTTTCTTTCAAATCGTAGTGCCTTCGAGTGTCAACGAGCTATATATCAAACGCGTTTTAAAGAACAAGGGCAATAATTCATATTTTATATTTTCAGATTTTTATTGATTTTAAATAGAGTTCATCATTGGGTGATAATAAAAAATTTCAGCAAATTTTGTCAAAATCTGTAAAGAATTGTGACTTGTAGAGTGTTAACGAGCTAGAAATCGAACGCATTTTTAAGAACAAGGGCAATAATTCATATTAAATATTTTACGATTCTTTTGATTTTAAATAGGGTTCATCCTTGGGTGATAATAAACAATTTCAGCCAGTTTCGTCAAAATCCGTAAAGAATTGTGACTTGTAGAGTGTTAACGAGCTAAAAATCGAACGGGTTTTAAAGAACAAGGGCAATAATTCATATCAAATATTTTCCGATTCTTTTGATTTTAAATAGAGTTTATCCTTGGGTGATAATAAACAAGTTCAGCAAGTTTCGTCAAAATTCGTAAAGAATTGTGACTTGTAGACTGTTAACGAGCTAAAAATCGAACACGTTTTAAAGAACAAGGGCAATAATTCATATTAAATTCTTTCCGATTCTTTTGATTTTCAATAGGGTTCATCCTTGTGTGATAATAAACAACTTCAGCAAGTTTCGTCAAAATCTGTAAAGAATTGTGACTTGTAGAGTGTTAACAAGCTAAAAATCGAACGCGTTTTAAAGAACAAGGGCAATACTTCATATTAAATATTTTCCAATTCTTTTGATTTTCAATAGGGTTCATCCTTGGGTGATAATTAACAATTTCAGCAAGTTTTGGCAAAATCTGTACGGAATTGTGACTTGTAGAGTGTTAACGAGCTGAAAATCGAACGCGTTTTAAAGAACAAGGGCAATAATTCATATTAAATATTTTCCGATTCTTTTGATTTTAAATAGGGTTCATCCTTGGGTGATAATTAACAATTTCAGCAAGTTTCGTCAAAATCCGTAAAGAATTGTGACTTGTAGAGTGTTAACGAGCAACTGTGGACGGACCGACGGACGGACCGACGGACAGACCGACGGACGGACGGACGGACCGACGGACATGGGTGACGGCAATATACGCTCCACATTTCATGTGGGCGTATAAAAAGGTACCCCCAAACTAAAATGGCCATAACTGAGCCAATTTTGATCCTAGAGCTATCATTTCGGTACTGGGTGAAAATTTAGCATCTCTGCTATCTTTGTCATGCAGAAAAATTTTTTTCATATTTTTCAAAATTTCGAGAAAAATGCGTTTGAAAATCGTACCCAATTTTCGACAAGACAAAGTCCTCAAATTTCAGTTTTAGAGAGTTGCCAACACTAAAAAATTCGTAGCGCCCAAACTATTGACGACAGGAACTTGAAATTTGACACATAATGACTTCATATCAATGTGCAAACGCAGTGCAAAGTGCAACTCTCCAGCTCCAATAGTTTTTGAGAAACAGCCTGTCAAAGATTTGCTATTTTATTGAAAAAGTGAAAAATTGACCCCAAAACTAAAAATGGCCATAAACCGGCCAATTTTGATGCTAGGGCTTTGATTTTTGTACTGGGTGAAAGTTTAACATCTCTGCTGTCTATTTCAGTCGACAACAGAGTTCGGAAAAATTATCAAACTTTGGAGAAAATGGACTTTGAAGTTTAACCATTTTTTTCAAGAGGAAAACTGAAACTAAAAGTGCTCCAGCAGCCAGACCGTTGACGGTAGAAACTTGACATTTGACAAGTATTGACTACACATTGATGTGCAAGCACAGTGCAAATGGCAACTCTCTATCTCAAATAGTTTTCGAGATATGGGCTTTCAAAGATTTGGTCTTGTCCCAACCAGTAATTGAAAAAAGGTACCCCCAAACTAAAATGATAAAATACACAAGAGGGACATTTCTCTACAATTAGGCGTTTATTTCACTCAAATCCGTTCAGTAGTTTCCTATCAGCGTCCAAAACACATAACACCCTTAAAAACCTTACGTAAGGTTTTTAAAAATTTTAGCATGTTTTTAGCGTTTAAAAATTAACGGCTGGATTTTTTTAGTTAAAACTTTCAGATACATTAAAGGGCACATAGTTACAGAGTTTGGTGTAAAGATTTATTTATACAATACAATATTTTCCAACCTTCTATATCATTACAACTTTATCTATACTATATTATGCCAAATTATTATTGTTATGGGGTCCACTTGAACAGTCAAAATTAAAGGGATTGTAAAGAGGTTTTCTAAACTTTGTATGTGTATCGGGGACACTGATAGCATCAATATGCGCCATTCCAATTTCCTTTGGTCTGTGGTTCTTGCAATTACACTTGCAACTAACACGTTTTATGACGTCACCCCCACTGATCTGTATAGATATCAATAGTAGCTTCCAGTAGATCAGTGGGGTTGACGTCATAAAACGCGTTTAGAAAACCTCTTTACAATTTGTTTAACACAAGACAAAAAATATCATGTTTCTTCATTCTCCGATTCCTCTAATCTTCCTAATATTTTCATATCAAAATGAACACGATTTTCAAGGCACATCTCTGCTTGTCCATGACTAGCTGAAGACAAACAAAAGCACCATTCTTTCTCACAGAGTTTGTAAACAATACTCCATAAACAAATCATAATGATCATATCTAGTTATCAGAGATAACATCAATTTTCAATGTGGTTCCATCCAACAATTCCAAAGAATGACATAATCAAGAGTTGGCAAGTTAAAATTATGCCTATGGACTCCTCCTAAGAAAAGTAGGCTACAATCAAGTGTTTCAAAAAGAGTAAGCATGGTTAGACTATAGCATTTTATAAGACTTTTTACGAATTCAAAGAAAGTTAGGGTTAGGGCCAACCAAACTTACTCAGTAGTCAGTAGGCTTAACTATTGTTTTTTTAGTGTTTATTATTGCAGTTTGATTGTCGGCCTGCAGAAAGTCTGTTGCGAAAAATAAACTTTACCTCCCCACTAATCTATTTCGCTGTTAAAATCCTTATCTCGCCTAATCTTCCATTTTCTTCCTCTCTATGAGTCTATGACCTATTTCCTGACAGGAAGAGTCAACATAGAATGGAATATTGAATGAGAGATAACTCTCAAAATTATTGCTGACCGTACTCTTTCTTTGTAGTCTGTAGGCCTAATTTGTATCGGAACAGATTCTAACCATCTCCCCAGTGTCCTCTATCGCGTATCCTACCTGCCTCTGAGTTCTGGGATAAAGTCATGCTGGATGGCATGTATGACACACGACAGAAGCAAATTAAAATAGAAAAAGGGTGGGAGGGGGGACAAAAAGAAACAATCATAAATGCCTCATCTACGAGTCTCCAAGGCAGTCCGCCTCCTCATAAAACCATAAACCAAAGTGAGGTCATGGTATTATTCCCGCTAGGTGACACTTGGGATATAACCATCTCCCCAGTGTCCTCTATCGCGTATCCTACCTGCCTCTGAGTTCTGGGATAAAGTCATGCTAGATGCCCCTTACAGTACATTACATTCACAAACACCAATGCACATCATAAAGACCCCCTCCCAACACTCACGTCGAAATGTTGCTAACATGAGACGAAAAGAAAGAAAAACAAACATTTCCCATTTATTCAAAAATAAAATGTACAAATTCAGGGGCGGATTTAGGGGGTGGCGTGGCGGGCGTGCGCCCCCCCTAAAATTTGCAAATCATGGGTTGTCCGCACGTAATAAGTATCCGAAGAGACGACGAAAGCTAGCCTAATGTCGTCGCATTCAATCTGTTTTAACATTCAAACAAGTATTACTATATAAAACAGTAATTTAACAGTATTATTTAACGTGATTACTAATCAACTGACCTATTGTTTATTTAAATTTTATTCTGCGCCCCCCCCTAACGTCAAATCCTGTATCCGCCGGGGAGGTCGAAAACTCGGACTTCTCGGAATCCTAGGATTATCGAATCCTAGGAACTCGGAAAACACGGAAAAATAAATCCGAGAATTCCGAGTTTTCGACCTCCCGTATACCGGGAGGTCGAAAACTCGGACTTTTGAATTCCTAGGATTCGATAATCCTAGGATTTCAAGAAGTCCGAGTTTTCGATATTGCTCTATATGAAAAACGAAAACTCGGAATTGTTTCCTAGGAATTAGAATTACCGAGTTTTCGATATTGCTCTATATGTAAATCGAAAACTCGGAATTATCGAAATCCTAGGAATTAAAATCACCGAGTTTTCGATTTTGCTCTAAATAAAAATCGAAAACTCGGACTTCTCGAAATCCAGATGTATTGGGTATTATCCATTTTTTTAAAGGGATAAATCTGTTATACTCGTCCTATACGGTTAATATTTGTGTTTAATATTGACTATTGGTTAAATAAATATGCATCCCACACATTATCTTCCTTCCAACACCTTTTATCCCTATTACATAGAAAATTAGCATGATAAAATCCCCTCATTTGTAGTTTTGTTTCCGATACTAAATTTACAGCTGATAAAGTGACTATCATGCTGAACCTATTGACGGAAAGTCACGTGGCTAGTGGAGCAAGATATGCTCACCACTCCGGAACACAGTCATGATGTCACTCTGAGACTGGGTTTGTCAAATCGGCTGGCCTTTCATAGAGACAACATAGCTAATTATTATTTTTTTCTTGAAACTCGTGTTGTCGGCATCCTACCTTTACCCCAATGCTTTAGCTAAAGAGGTTATTTTTATAAATTTTCTATAATGCTCTATACGGAAATCGATAATGTAAGCCAATGCGGGGGCACCTGTCGAATGCTGTTGGCGAACGTTTGTCAGGACAGCCCATCCGTTCGACCATGAGATAAATCATAATAATACTTCAGCTTCTGGTATTCCTTAAACCATTCGCTACTCATTTAGCCTCAGCTAACCGTGCTCATGCGTCATCGATGCCTCGATCTTCGGTTTCTCTGTGTGATCTAAGATTGTCGAATTAGGTGCTTTACTGATTCGTATATTCCTTGCCAAGGGACACCAAACCCACTTTCATTAGGGACAGTCTACAGAGCTTGAAGCAAAGATGAAGTGCCTTGAAGCATCCTCTAGCTTTGAAGGCCTCATAATGGTCTTCCTTTTTTAAAGTTGCGTTATCAAACTGACGTGAGTCTAGATGTCAGTAAGCTAGGTCTAACTTTTACGCGTTACAATGGATTATTACTAGTGTAGATTGTGATTAAATATTTCTGTCATCATCTCAGTCTTTATTCTTGAATCTTTCTATACCATTGGTGCTGCACGTGCTGTTCAAGTGTTGTTGTTATGTGTTCATAATCTTCAACGGTTGAACTGAGGTCTGCTTTGCTATTCAGCATATATTACAATAATTCTGAATCTATTCATGGTCAAGGAATTAAACAAATGTGACGGTACTCTGTAAGGCCTATGGGAACTCTCGCAATAATGAAAATAAACGCATTCGCAATGATTTTATGAGGACTTGAGGCTTCAACTTAGGCTATAATAATAATTTATTATGCGTATATATACGCGCTTTGCCTTTCCGCGTGAAAACCTTCTTCGAGAAAAAAAACAACATGTACTAAACTTTTTTATCCTTTTGTCTTAATCTGCTTTAGATAAAACCCATATTATTTAGAATTATGTATATTCGTACATTGAAAACAAAACAACTGAATTAGTGGATTTGTGATCTGTCTTCTGTGTTCAAATTTTGTAAAATGTTTTCGTAGCTTTTAGGGTGGTAGGCTACAATTACAGGGAGCGATATAGGCCTTTGGCTTTAGGACAAAGTCAAAAGTAGTATTTTATGATTTTTTTTTTTTTTCAAGCAAAAAGCACAAGTGTCACTGTACAAATTTGATAGACAAGAATAAATGAAAAAAGTATTTGAAGATTGAAACATAAATTGATCAAAACATTATTTGTGGTCATGAGTTCTGGTTAAAGAAAACACAACAAACTATCATATCAGTAGCCTCACTATTTATCGCGGCTCGATTACAAATATTATAAATCAGTCTCAGTTGAAAAAATTAAAATAGACGTAATAAGCTTAATCAACCTTTGCATATTTAAATCGATATATTCAATTTACAATTATGCCCTATCCAAAAATCAAGAAATTATAGGCCTGAGCTAGTAGGCTAATTGTAGTGAGCCGAGGTGGCTCAGTGGGTTAGTTATTGCCCTTGACTTAGACTTAACAAAATTGCGTCAAAATTTTGTTGTAGACACAATAGAAGCTACAATTTTCAATGGATTTGAATGAAACTTGGTATGAGCATTGTAGTTGATAAGACGGCGGTCAAGTTTGAATATGACATATTTTCCATGAATGTTTTTTGACTTATTGCCCTTGACTTAACATAATTGCGTCAAAATAATGTTGTAGACACAATAGAAGCATCAATTTTCTATGGATTTTATTGAAACTTGGTATGAGCATTGGAATTGATAAGACGGCGGTTAAGTTCGAATTTGACATTTTTTCGATGAACGGTTTGTATTCACCAAAGGATGAATTTTATTGAAAATGAAGTACCGGTAATTTGAAAAATATTTGATACCAGTTATTGCCCTTGTTCTTCTATTTAGCTTGTAAACACAAGGCACAATACTTAACCGATTTTGACGAAACTTGGTGTGAGAGTATGTGCTAAGATAAGGATGAACGCTATTGATAGTCAGCGAAATGAGAAACATTATAGGTATTGCCCTGATCTCCATAACTTTACCATTTTTTTAAGCAAAGCTGCCAGTGCGCGTATGTTACCTTGCCTAGCAAGCTATCTTATCTTTCAGAAGAGCCCACGTAGCAAATTTTGTTTATTTATAAGATCGTTAATTTCCATTGGTCTAACGACAAAATAGAAAAATTAGTAACCTCTTTTTATCAGCTGTAAATTTAGTATCGGAAACAAAACTACAAATGAGGGGATTTTATCATGCTAATTTTCTATGATATCTCATTCCCGGGAATGGGAATGAAATTTATGCTATTCCCGGGATTCCCGGGAATCAATTTCAACATGTAATAAGAGCTAGTCAAACTAGCAACCGTTACAAAAATATAGGACATAATAGCTAAAGCGATCTATGTAGTTTCATATCAAATTTTATTTCCATATAATTCGCAATATTTAAGAACAACTTTTGAACCCAAAATACCTCTATGCAAATAGGTTTTAGTATTGATAAGTAGAGGTGGAAGTGGATTATGTTACCGACGAATCTAACCAATGTTTTAGGAAGACCAACGCGCACAATGATTTCACCCCTAGGCGAGAGCAAAATTGCCTGCAACAGAAAACCTTATTCCGCTGCGACTGATTACGGATTGTTTGACTTCAGAGCATTATGTATAAATTCCAGATTCGATGTCAAAGTCTTTAGGCCTATCTGCTCAAATGACCCAAATGAAAGTGGTAATACATGTATTCTCTTTCTGACATTACTTCAGTTCCTCGTCGATAGTTTGTATAAGTTTTTTTTCCAAAGAAATTTCAACAGATGTCTCGGGTATCACCACCATCACTGCCGTCAGGGGCGGATTAGGGCTCTGAGGCTTGGATGGAGGAAATTTCGGTGATTTGTATCCCTCCAGGTGACAGAATTTACGATTGTCAATGGTGAAATAAACGTGAAAAAATCTATGTTCCCATTCCCGGGAATGGAGTGCTGTTCCCGGGAATGAGTACTCGCCAGAAACTCTGGGAATCCCGGGAATTCCCGGGAACGGGAATCCCGGCTACAAACCCTAGATAAAAGGTGTTAGAAGGAAGATAAAATGTGTGGGATGCATATTTATTTAACCAATAGTCAATATTAAACACAAATATTAACCGTATAGGACGAGTATAACAGGATTTCGAGAAGTCCGAGTTTTCGATTTTTATTTAGAGCAATATCGAAAACTCGGACTTCTTGAAATCCTAGGATTATCGAATCCTAGGAATTCAAAAGTCCGAGTTTTCGACCTCCCGGTATATGGGAGGTCGAAAACTCGGAATTCTCGGATTTATTTTTCCGTGTTTTCCGAGTTTTCGACCTCCCGTACACCGGGAGGTCGAAAACTCGGACTTCGAATTCCTAGGATTCGATAATCCTAGGATTCCGAGAAGTCCGAGTTTTCGACCTCCCCGTATCCGCCCCTGAAATTGGCATCTCATTTAAAAATCGACTTTAACCCAGAACAATCGGCGCTCTTAAATTTCGCCGTGAACTGCAGGAAAACCGATTTTCCGCTGCAAGTCAACCAACAAGGATGTTTCCGTACTTACACTTTATCAGACCGAAAACCAATTCTCTTTTCAGCCTGTGGTATATCCAAAATTACTTTCTGAAATCATACAACATCCAAGTTAATGGCAACAGAAAATCTAATTTTCCTGCAGTCCACGTGGTTGAATCCCACTAGGAATCTGTGTTCCTGGACTGAAGAAAAATAAAATACAAACAGACCCAATATTCTCAAATTCAAATTAAAATAATAGTCGGAAGTATAAATAAATAAACTACACACAAGGGCAATACTAATATTCTAATCTGAGAATCAATGCAAATGAAAAATATCGCTCACCCACTAGTGGCCATAAAAAAAAAAAAAAAAAAAAAACAAAAAAAAAAAAAAAAACCAGGTTACTTCCCTTGATCAAACTAATAAACATGCACGTGCATTCTGAATACAACTCACACTACTCAAATTAGACGTGCTATCTATCGTCCTACTGGTTTCACAGTCAATGCAAATCATAAATTGATTCATAAGCAATAAAACACAGTTCTATAATCTATAATATTATACTATATCACGCCTTCACAGCGTTCCCTGGCCAAATATCAAAACCTAGCCACCTTGGCTTAAACCACAACTTAGCCACCTTGGCTTAAACCACAACTTAGCCACCTTGGCTTAAACCACAACCTAGCCACCTTGGCTTAAACCATATCCTATAGCCAACTTGGCTTAAACCATATTAATTGATACCATATCAATTAATAACCATAATAAAATATATTCACCCTATTGTAGTACGTTCACCAGCGCTGTTCCACTTTCCCGAAGAGCTGCAAAAAGCACGTCCGCTCAGGTTGAAAACATAAACCAAAGTGAGGTCATGGTATTATTCCCGCTAGGTGACACTTGGGATATTTATCTACTAAAGCAAAATTGTGAGGCATATGTAATGAGAAAAGTAGCATAGAAAATTTCATAATATTTTCCTCAATCTGTATCATATTAGGAAGATAATTAATGTACGCTTACTTTTTTTTATACCAGCATGTCGTACCAATATCTTTTTTTAATCTTCACACAGGTGCAAGAAACTACATTTTCTTTCAATATCGAGTCTTTCCCATCTATCATAAAACTTATTTTTTTTAATTTATAGCATTGGGCTTTGAATATATGTACAGTCTTCATAGGAAGCCTACTATGAAATGCACGAAAAGATAATTCTGATAGGCCTCATCATTTCGTTGTTTGCAGACCACATAAAATTCAAATTATCCCCCTTTGACCACAAGCAATAGTGGTCGATCCACTCCATATTTATTAGTATTTTTGTCGTATCGTTATTATTAGAATGTCTTTGCATCGATAAAAATACAAATATGAACACATTTCATTTATTCAAAATCGAAAATAGCGGCGTTTTAATAAAACCCCGGACTGAAAATTTTGCTATATTTTCACACAAAAATTGCAAAATTTGACCATATTTAGTGTTGGTTGGTGGATGGAAAGTCCCATTTCTGATTTCATCCAGACTCAGTCTTTCCTTGGCACAACGATCTGCTTGGTCTTTCCCTTGGATGTAGGAATGCGACGGTTTAAGTGATGGTTACAGTTGTTTTGGCATTTGCGTATCATTCTGCGGATTTCGGCTATGACTTAGAAGAGTTGAGAGAAATTGATTGAAGACTGCTTAGTGAATCGGATAAAATTATGGTGTCCTTTAAAATTACTTGTACTTTGTATTTGTACTTTAAATTATATAGAGGTTAAAGACATATGTTAACAATCCGTTTGACCAATAGAGTTTTAGTCTCAGAACATGAATTTTTTTAGAATAATGAACACAACCTTCCATCGAAATTTAAGCCCTGGGTTTCCATAGTTATCAGCGTATGAACGACTCGTTATTTATTAAGACTGTGCTTTATACAGAAAATGAAAGATAAATGATTAGGAAGGTAGGCTATATAATTGAAGGGATTGTGCGATTTTCGTGCAGTTCTAGTACTTCTGGAGGCTATTTACACACATTCTATGCCCAAAACGACCCTCGAAAATCAACATTCCTCTTTAAATAATAGTATTGGACCACCATCTTTTAGTTCAGACACAGAGTTTTAACCTACTCGCTCAACTCGTGGTATTGA
This sequence comes from Lottia scabra, assembly GCA_029955415.1. Lineage (NCBI taxonomy): Eukaryota > Metazoa > Mollusca > Gastropoda > Lottiidae > Lottia > Lottia scabra. The sequence continues at coordinate 15,711,677 of JARJEI010000003.1, forward strand.
ACGGAACTGCAAATATGCGTCCTTTTATAAAAAAAAGAAATGATCAATTGTTGATCATTGATCAAGATGTAATTACATACTAAGTAAATTTCTGGAACGTTTGTTCTTTTTAGCGGCATATCAATTTGGAAAAGGTTCAATAGGCCTAGGACGAAAACGAACTAGCACAAAGCCTACGTAATCGAGTTTGTTTTTAAATGTTTCAAAAGATTGATGTAATAACAAAAAATGGAGAAAAAAAAAAAAAGAATCACAAGAAGAGTTTCGATTTCCGTTCATCAACCCAAAAATAACCTTTACCGTTACAATTCCATTATCTTAACTCTTCTTATAATATGTGCTTATTTTTTTAGGCGTCTTTATTTTCGCCAATTCGATTTAATCATACGAGCGCCCGAAAGTCACATTGATTATTGATGCACCATGTTAACAGTTTGCATAATGATTATAGATGCGAAACAGCCATGTGGACTTTTTCACTGCTCTGGAAGCTTCAGTGGACAATAATATGCATGTTCGATTTTGCTAATTTTGCAGGTAAGAATATAATATAATTAGTCGGTTCACAATTTTAACAGTTACAAAAAAAAACTTTTTTGCTGTTTCTGATGTATTTCGAACACAAGAAAACAAATTGAAAAATTAAAAGTATAGTTTCGAAGAGGAAAGGCAATATCAATATAGTTTTCTATACGAACTTTCTTTCACTTTAGTAAAGAAGAATCTTAAATTGGATCTACAAAAACATACCTTTTGGGTCAAAATTAATGGCCTATACTAATTGCATAATATGTTTTAGTTAAATTCATTGAAAAATAGTGCAGTGGAATAGTCTCCAAATAATATAAAGGAACTGTGATTGTTTTTTGATGCTAGTACTACACACAGTTACTTTGAAATTCAAAATGGCGTCTATTGAAATGTAAATATTTCTAGATCTCATTCAGGCATAAACCTGTTCTTGGTGGCTAAAAGTTTGTGGGGGTTCGGGAATCCACTGGTAAAGTAATTGTGTGCTAAAATTTGGTTCATATATTAAAAAATGCACAAAGAAGTTTCTATATGCCACTGAACTATACTGAAGGACAAACATTATTGAAATCAGATTTGAAACGTGTACATTCGGGATAATTTCAGATCGGCTCAGGTAGATCTACACTGACAGACTGAGTGTTTTTTTTTTATAAAGAATTGTGAGGAGAATCATATCAACGGCGCTCCGGATTAGGAGTCTTGAGCTCACCGACGACAGTAAAACCGCCGTTGCCTCAAGTCAATCGTTACTGTCTTTTGATTTTAAACTTTTTAAACTTGAGCTTGTTGGCCTATTGTCCACTTCAGATCGCCAAAGTTGCCGGTTTATAATCAGACTTATCGCATGATTTTGTGCTTTAATTTCAGAATGTGGAAAGTTTTTTACCACAGCTTTACGCAAAGTGTCATATATTCAGAATGTTACAGAACAAAATCAGTTAGCATTTGCCTTAAAATCGGATCAAGAAGGTGTAGTCTATTTATATAATGATAAATTCAAAATAGGGGCAGTAGTCATGGGGTACGGCGTCAATCGCAAATTACTCACTTTGGCAATAAATTGTAAATATTATTACTACAAACACACAAGTGATTTAATAACTCCGACAAAATACTCTTGGTTATGGCTAAGATGGACCGGAACACAGATAGAATTTGGTACAGGGAAGATTCCTGGTGTAGATTTGTTACACAGTCGTTCATTCGCTAATGATGTCAAGAACATTGGTTTTGCAAAGTATGGTGGAGGCGTTGAATCCCATTGGATAGTTGGACAGAACGATGAACTTATAAATGGTAAGTAATTATGATTATAAAGAGTTAAAGGGATGTAAAGAGGTTTTCTAAACTTTGTATGTGTATCGGGGACACTGATAGCATCAATTTGCGCCATTTCAATTTCCATTCCTATGTCTGTGGTACTTGCAATTCCACTAAAACTAACGCGTTTTATGACGCCACCACGAATGATCTACCGGAAGTTACTACTGTATTGATATCTATGCAGATCACTGGTAGTAACGTCATAAAACGCATTAGTTTTAGTGGAATTGCAATTATTCTTTTTAGTTTCCATAAATTTTTCTTAAGTTTCAATATCTCTGTTGATATCCAGTCTGTTTCTATGTATAATGATAATCTTGTCTGTGTGTGTCTACGATTGTATGATCTTCAATGATAATTTTGGTTCTTGTGATAACCTTTTTGCCTTGATATTATTTGTAATATTAATAAGGTACTTGTGACACTCCTTTTGGTTATATTGGTTCGCCACATAATTATATAACTTCTTTATATCGCAGAATCTAAATTTAGAAGAAAAGAAAATAGACGAATAAGAGATACATCGAACGTATACCAAGTAAGAAGTCCTATACAATGTGCTAAATTATGTTTAAGTATTAATGGATGTTATGGATTCAACCTATCGCTGAAGGGTGAGAACTGTTTTAAATGGCGATTGTCTGGACATTTTTACGTCCTGAAATTTGGAAAATGTTTTTTACTTCATGAAAATCAGGAAGAATTAATCACCTAAGGAATGGAAATTTAGCAAAATCACAGGAGGAACATATTTTATTTTAGTCAAGAAAATTATAAAACAAACAATAAGGACTTCTGCATATTCCAATGTTTCATGTGCATAGTGACAAAATCTGATCTAATAATTGCCAATTGCAGCATATAACAAGGACTTAATTTGTTATTTTGGAAATGGTATCGAAGCGAACTTTTAAAAAGAGATAAGGATAGGTAAAAACACAATCCGTTGATTTAGTGAATATTTAAATTAGACTAACCATTCCATGGGAAATGAAATGAATTTGAGCTTTAGGTCTACTTTTCTGCAGCTATTAAACTACTGGGACGTGAAGTTGTCTTGCAGTGCGCAATGAAAGTCATCTGCCCAGACAGTGGCACAAGTCTACTCTTATTTTTGATTTCCAATTCATTCGTGGGAAGACAAACGTATACGTATATCATGAAACGTACTTTACCATTTATCTGATAATTTGATGTCTATTATTTCAGTAAATGGGGTTTGTGTTTGTGAGTTGATACAGAAAGATATGGTCTACTGGTTGTGTCATGATACCAATTCTTTAAGTTGGACTGTGGAAGAAAATTCAACATGGACACATTATTATCTTTAAAACTATTTTCAGATGCTTATTTCAAAGCACGTCCGCTCAGGTTGAAAACATAAACCAAAGTGAGGTCATGGTATTATTCCCGCTAGGTGACACTTGGGATATTTATCTACTAAAGCAAAATTGTGAGGCATATGTAATGAGAAAAGTAGCATAGAAAATTTCATAATATTTTCCTCAATCTGTATCATATTAGGAAGATAATTAATGTACGCTTACTTTTTTTTATACCAGCATGTCGTACCAATATCTTTTTTTAATCTTCACACAGGTGCAAGAAACTACATTTTCTTTCAATATCGAGTCTTTCCCATCTATCATAAAACTTTTTTTTTTTAATTTATAGCATTGGGCTTTGAATATATGTACAGTCTTCAGAGGAAGCCTACTATGAAATGCACGAAAAGATAATTCTGATAGGCCTCATCATTTCGTTGTTTGCAGACCACATAAAATTCAAATTATCCCCCTTTGACCACAAGCAATAGTGGTCGATCCACTCCATATTTATTAGTATTTTTGTCGTATCGTTATTATTAGAATGTCTTTGCATCGATAAAAATACAAATATGAACACATTTCATTTATTCAAAATCGAAAATAGCGGCGTTTTAATAAAACCCCGGACTGAAAATTTTGCTATATTTTCACACAAAAATTGCAAAATTTGACCATATTTAGTGTTGGTTGGTGGATGGAAAGTCCCATTTCTGATTTCATCCAGACTCAGTCTTTCCTTGGCACAACGATCTGCTTGGTCTTTCCCTTGGATGTAGGAATGCGACGGTTTAAGTGATGGTTACAGTTGTTTTGGCATTTGCGTATCATTCTGCGGATTTCGGCTATGACTTAGAAGAGTTGAGAGAAATTGATTGAAGACTGCTTAGTGAATCGGATAAAATTATGGTGTCCTTTAAAATTACTTGTACTTTGTATTTGTACTTTAAATTATATAGAGGTTAAAGACATATGTTAACAATCCGTTTGACCAATAGAGTTTTAGTCTCAGAACATGAATTTTTTTAGAATAATGAACACAACCTTCCATCGAAATTTAAGCCCTGGGTTTCCATAGTTATCAGCGTATGAACGACTCGTTATTTATTAAGACTGTGCTTTATACAGAAAATGAAAGATAAATGATTAGGAAGGTAGGCTATATAATTGAAGGGATTGTGCGATTTTCGTGCAGTTCTAGTACTTCTGGAGGCTATTTACACACATTCTATGCCCAAAACGACCCTCGAAAATCAACATTCCTCTTTAAATAATAGTATTGGACCACCATCTTTTAGTTCAGACACAGAGTTTTAACCTACTCGCTCAACTCGTGGTATTGAACGGAACTGCAAATATGCGTCCTTTTATAAAAAAAAGAAATGATCAATTGTTGATCATTGATCAAGATGTAATTACATACTAAGTAAATTTCTGGAACGTTTGTTCTTTTTAGCGGCATATCAATTTGGAAAAGGTTCAATAGGCCTAGGACGAAAACGAACTAGCACAAAGCCTACGTAATCGAGTTTGTTTTTAAATGTTTCAAAAGATTGATGTAATAACAAAAAATGGAGAAAAAAAAAAAAAGAATCACAAGAAGAGTTTCGATTTCCGTTCATCAACCCAAAAATAACCTTTACCGTTACAATTCCATTATCTTAACTCTTCTTATAATATGTGCTTATTTTTTTAGGCGTCTTTATTTTCGCCAATTCGATTTAATCATACGAGCGCCCGAAAGTCACATTGATTATTGATGCACCATGTTAACAGTTTGCATAATGATTATAGATGCGAAACAGCCATGTGGACTTTTTCACTGCTCTGGAAGCTTCAGTGGACAATAATATGCATGTTCGATTTTGCTAATTTTGCAGGTAAGAATATAATATAATTAGTCGGTTCACAATTTTAACAGTTACAAAAAAAAACTTTTTTGCTGTTTCTGATGTATTTCGAACACAAGAAAACAAATTGAAAAATTAAAAGTATAGTTTCGAAGAGGAAAGGCAATATCAATATAGTTTTCTATACGAACTTTCTTTCACTTTAGTAAAGAAGAATCTTAAATTGGATCTACAAAAACATACCTTTTGGGTCAAAATTAATGGCCTATACTAATTGCATAATATGTTTTAGTTAAATTCATTGAAAAATAGTGCAGTGGAATAGTCTCCAAATAATATAAAGGAACTGTGATTGTTTTTTGATGCTAGTACTACACACAGTTACTTTGAAATTCAAAATGGCGTCTATTGAAATGTAAATATTTCTAGATCTCATTCAGGCATAAACCTGTTCTTGGTGGCTAAAAGTTTGTGGGGGTTCGGGAATCCACTGGTAAAGTAATTGTGTGCTAAAATTTGGTTCATATATTAAAAAATGCACAAAGAAGTTTCTATATGCCACTGAACTATACTGACGGATAAACATTATTGAAATCAGATTTGAAACGTGTACATTCGGGATAATTTCAGATCGGCTCAGGTAGATCTACACTGACAGACTGAGTGTTTTTTTTTTATAAAGAATTGTGAGGAGAATCATATCAACGGCGCTCCGGATTAGGAGTCTTGAGCTCACCGACGACAGTAAAACCGCCGTTGCCTCAAGTCAATCGTTACTGTCTTTTGATTTTAAACTTTTTAAACTTGAGCTTGTTGGCCTATTGTCCACTTCAGATCGCCAAAGTTGCCGGTTTATAATCAGACTTATCGCATGATTTTGTGCTTTAATTTCAGAATGTGGAAAGTTTTTTACCACAGCTTTACGCAAAGTGTCATATATTCAGAATGTTACAGAACAAAATCAGTTAGCATTTGCCTTAAAATCGGATCAAGAAGGTGTAGTCTATTTATATAATGATAAATTCAAAATAGGGGCAGTAGTCATGGGGTACGGCGTCAATCGCAAATTACTCACTTTGGCAATAAATTGTAAATATTATTACTACAAACACACAAGTGATTTAATAACTCCGACAAAATACTCTTGGTTATGGCTAAGATGGACCGGAACACAGATAGAATTTGGTACAGGGAAGATTCCTGGTGTAGATTTGTTACACAGTCGTTCATTCGCTAATGATGTCAAGAACATTGGTTTTGCAAAGTATGGTGGAGGCGTTGAATCCCATTGGATAGTTGGACAGAACGATGAACTTATAAATGGTAAGTAATTATGATTATAAAGAGTTAAAGGGATGTAAAGAGGTTTTCTAAACTTTGTATGTGTATCGGGGACACTGATAGCATCAATTTGCGCCATTTCAATTTCCATTCCTATGTCTGTGGTACTTGCAATTCCACTAAAACTAACGCGTTTTATGACGCCACCACGAATGATCTACCGGAAGTTACTACTGTATTGATATCTATGCAGATCACTGGTAGTAACGTCATAAAACGCATTAGTTTTAGTGGAATTGCAATTATTCTTTTTAGTTTCCATAAATTTTTCTTAAGTTTCAATATCTCTGTTGATATCCAGTCTGTTTCTATGTATAATGATAATCTTGTCTGTGTGTGTCTACGATTGTATGATCTTCAATGATAATTTTGGTTCTTGTGATAACCTTTTTGCCTTGATATTATTTGTAATATTATTAAGGTACTTGTGACACTCCTTTTGGTTATATTGGTTCGCCACATAATTATATAACTTCTTTATATCGCAGAATCTAAATTTAGAAGAAAAGAAAATAGACGAATAAGAGATACATCGAACGTATACCAAGTAAGAAGTCCTATACAATGTGCTAAATTATGTTTAAGTATTAATGGATGTTATGGATTCAACCTATCGCTGAAGGGTGAGAACTGTTTTAAATGGCGATTGTCTGGACATTTTTACGTCCTGAAATTTGGAAAATGTTTTTTACTTCATGAAAATCAGGAAGAATTAATCACCTAAGGAATGGAAATTTAGCAAAATCACAGGAGGAACATATTTTATTTTAGTCAAGAAAATTATAAAACAAACAATAAGGACTTCTGCATATTCCAATGTTTCATGTGCATAGTGACAAAATCTGATCTAATAATTGCCAATTGCAGCATATAACAAGGACTTAATTTGTTATTTTGGAAATGGTATCGAAGCGAACTTTTAAAAAGAGATAAGGATAGGTAAAAACACAATCCGTTGATTTAGTGAATATTTAAATTAGACTAACCATTCCATGGGAAATGAAATGAATTTGAGCTTTAGGTCTACTTTTCTGCAGCTATTAAACTACTGGGACGTGAAGTTGTCTTGCAGTGCGCAATGAAAGTCATCTGCCCAGACAGTGGCACAAGTCTACTCTTATTTTTGATTTCCAATTCATTCGTGGGAAGACAAACGTATACGTATATCATGAAACGTACTTTACCATTTATCTGATAATTTGATGTCTATTATTTCAGTAAATGGGGTTTGTGTTTGTGAGTTGATACAGAAAGATATGGTCTACTGGTTGTGTCATGATACCAATTCTTTAAGTTGGACTGTGGAAGAAAATTCAACATGGACACATTATTATCTTTAAAACTATTTTCAGATGCTTATTTCAATAGTCACGCTGTTGATGTTACTCAAAATGGTACAAACCTGCAATTAATAGCACAATTTTCAAATTTTAAGCATTCTCTAGTGAAAATATGAAAAGGCTAATCTGGGTTGTCTAGACCTTAATAATCTGTCAAAAATTGCATTTAATTAAAAGTCAAAAGGTCAGATTTTATTTATAGGTAGCCTAATATTGTTGTTAATTTCTGCTGGTGAAATAAATATGAAAGTGGTTGTGGTTGATTGAGTTGAATTTCTATCCAGATTCTGTATGAATTCCCAATAAACAGAGGCTCCGTTCTACAAGCTGTGCAGGTTAATATCTTAATATGGCGTTTACCCGTCCCCATTAGCCCAAAAGGGACAGAAAAGCGGGACTTAAAACTCATTTTAATTCAGAAGTTTAGATGTTGTTTTTGAGCGGCTTTATTATGACGTTACAATGGTTTTGACGTTATAATAGATTTGACGTTATGGTAATAGATTGTTGTAACGTCATTTTGATTGTTCTTCATTATTATCAGAATATTTCAGATAATAAGACGCTATTTTACTGCGCTCTGCAATAAAATATATATTTTAGTGGAGTATTTTCACTGAACATCATCGTTACAGATATCAACTAATTCTACTTGGTAAGTAATACAACATTATTGCAATTTTAAGTACATTATTCTATGCCTAGTTATATTATTTGTATACATATTTGTAACTCTTTTGATAGATCTTGTAAATTTGAAACATGTAATATTGTAATTAGTTTGTAGTTTAACAGAAATCTAACAGTAATTTATGTTTTTACGTAATAAACGTTTCATATTTATATTAATTATAGTGAATAAATGGATTCACAAGAAGACCACAGAAATTTGACCGTAGTCCAGGAAGATGGAGGTTCTGATTCTAAAAATCAGACAGAATTCTTCAAACTTCAAACCGGTAAGTTTTTTGATTATCTTCAAACTAATTAAAAGGAAGAAATTATATGTTTTAATATAACTTGAACAATATGCGTGATTTTTTCCAGAAAATTACAATTATTTTTATCATATTTTAGAGGATTCGGTTATGAATTTACATCCAGAGATATCTCGTCCAGTTTTAAAACAACACCTTGATTGTTTAACTGAAGAAGATGAAGATGTAGATTATCCTCCTCCTAGACTAATTACTGGTAGGTAAACTATTCTTCTCCTAGACTTATTACTGGTAGATAACTATTCTCCACCTAGACTAATTACTGGTAGGTTAACTATTCTTCTCCTAGACTAATTACTGGATAGGTAAACTATTCTTCACCTAGACTAATTACTGGTCCGTAAACTATTCTCCACCTAGACTAATTACTGGTAGGTTAACTATTCTTCTCTTAGACTTATTACTGGTAGGTAAACTATTATTCTCATAGACTAATCACTGGTAGGTAAACTATTCTCCACCTAGACTTATAACTGGTAGGTAAACTATTCTCCACCTAGACTAATTACTGGTCCGTAAACTATTCTACTCATAGACCAATAACAGGTACTGAAACTTTTCTTCTCCTAGACTTATAACTGGTAGGTAAACTATTCTCCACCTAGACTTATAACTGGTAGGTAAACTATTCTCCACCTAGACTAATTACTAGTAGGTAAACTATTCTTCTCATAGACTAATAACAGGTAGTTATAGGTGAAACTTTTCTTCTCCTAGACTAAATACTGGTAGGTAAACTATTCTTCTCCTAGACTAATTACTGGTCCGTAAACTATTCTCCTCATAGACCAATAACAGGTACTGAAACTTTTCTTCTCCTAGACTTATAACTGGTAGGTAAACTATTCTCCAACTAGACTTATAACTGGTAGGTAAACTATTCTCCACCTGAATAATTACTAGTAGGTAAACTATTCTTCTCATAGACTAATAACAGGTAGTTATAGGTGAAACTTTTCTTCTCCTAGACTAATTACTGGTCCGTAAACTATTCTTCTCCTAGACTAATTACATGTAGGTAAACTATTCTCCACCTAGACTAATAACAGGTAGGTAAGCTATTCTCCACCTAGACTTATAACTGGTAGGTAAACTATTCTCCACCTAGACTAATTACTGGTAGGTAAATTATTCTCCACCTAGACTTATAACTGGTAGGTAAACTATTCTCCACCTAGACTAATTACTGGTAGGTAAACTATTCTCCACCTAGACTTATAACTGGTAGGTAAACTATTCTCCTCATAGACCAATAACAGGTAGTGAAACTTTTCTTCCCCTAGACTAATTACTGGTAGGTAAACTATTCTTTTCCTAGACTAATTACTGGTAGGTAAACTATTCTCCTTATAGACCAATAACAGGTAGTGAAACTTTTCTTCTCATAGACTTATTACTGGTAGGTAAACTATTCTCCACCCAGACTAATTACTGGTAGGTAAACTATTCTCCACCTAGACTAATTACTGGTAGGTAAACTATTCTCCACCCAGACTAATTACTGGTAGGTAAACTATTCTCCACCCAGACTAATTACTGGTAGGTAAACTATTCCCCACCTAGACTAATTACTGGTAGGTAAACTATTCTCCTCATAGACCAATAACAGGTAGTGAAACTTTTCTTCTCATAGACTTATTACTGGTAGGTAAACTATTCTTCCCCTAGACTAATAACAGGTAGGTAAACTATTCTCCACCTAGACTTATAACTGGTAGGTAAACTATTCTTTTCCTAGACTTATTACTGGTAGGTAAACTATTCTCCTCATAGACCAATAACAGGTAGTGAAACTTTTCTTCTCATAGACTTATTACTGGTAGGTAAACTATTCTTCTTCTAGACTAATTACTTGTGCATAACGATTTTGCGCAAAAAATTGATGTTTCTTTTTTTTTGATTACTGATTGGTAAACTAAATTACTTCTTGCTGGTACGTTGGATTTATGGCGGATATTTTTGTAATATTTTCTCTTATTTCTGATATTGCGAAACTTTTGTTTTCCTGCGATATCAACAAAAGCTATATTATTTCTATTTTATACGTTTAGGTCTACCTGAACCTATCACTGATGACGATCTAACAGAAAATTCAAAACCAAACGACTCCGAACTTTCTTCTCTGGAAGGTTTGTTCATTGTTTTTGTTTAGTTATTGGGTCGAATCCATGCTTTTGAGTCACAGAGTGTAAGAAGGCTAATAGTTCGTGATTGCTGTCTCCTATCCAAGGAACTAGCTTACTTTTTGCGAGACCATATAGCCACATATCACCAACGAGTCTTATTTGAGGCTTTTTATATCTATCTTGTTTCAAAAGTCACATTTCCAGGGTTCCATCCCGGCATGGGTCGAGATAATACCTGGTTTCCCCCTGTCAGTGATGCAGGGGCTGACATGGAAAAAGCGTCTAGTCGTTCGGATGGGACAATAAACCTAGGTCCCGTGTGCTATTGGCTGTGCACGTTAAAGATCCCTCGACATTTGGAAATCGAAATTAAGAGCAGGCTAATGCAGCTGTCCTGGCACAATTTCCCTCGTGACACACTGCAGGTTGTTTTCCCGTCCACAATTAGCCCATATAGGTGCAGAAAAGTAGGACGTAAAACTCCATTCATTTCAAAAGTCACATTTCTTGACTAAATATATGAGTTTTGTGATAGCCAAAGGCTAAAGTCTGTATCTACAAAGTTTATTTGTATTTTCAGCACCATGTCTACAATTTACCACAGAAGAAATCAAGAATTATATTGATCATCTTGAAAATAAATTGAATAGTCTGCATCAGAAATTGCAGGAAACTAATAGGTAAGATATACTAATAAATGAATGACTTTTTCTATTTATCTTTATCATTTACTTTATCCATTTGGGTCCAGCTGGATCAGAGTGCCAAAATGGATTTTATTGGCTAACTTGGTCAATTTTTAGGTGCTGATTTCAAAAACATTAGGTACCATTTTTTTCAATAACGTCTTCGACCGCCATTTTGAATTTCAAAATGGCCTCCATTTTCTTTATTTGTTCGTTTCCGGTAACATCACCTCAAAATCTACCTAAGTATCATCGGGTGTTTCGAAAGGAGTAAGCATGGTCTGCCTCGCGCGTGACTGATAGTACTCTAGCTTTTGCACACTGAAATGTAAGATTGTTATCAACTACTGAATAACAAGTTTATGTTTCAATTTGTGTACAAAATTTATATTTTTCAGAGAGTTGATAAAAGCCCTCACAGAACAAGCTGTTGTTATGAAAAGAAATAATAATCAACAGGAGATTCTTGAACAACAAGAAGATGAATTGATATTTTATAGAAGATTTCACAAAACCGGTAAAAATGACGCAAATCAGCCAATCTCTGCTGATGAAACAGCCAAGACACCACCAGAGGCTGAATTTCGCAAATATTCCTTTGGAAGCAAGCTAAAGATGGAAGTGGACCCTAAAGAAGTTGATCCTGATATTAAGAAAACTGTAGATGACAGGATACAAGAGATCTTAGAGAAAACACAAACTTTACAAAACAAAGATATGGTTTTCACATCACCAACATCACCACGACGTGGTAATTCATTTCAAAATATTCTATACATAAATCACGAATTCGACGATGAAATGAAATACGATGAAATCTTGACTCCAACAAAACCAACATCACCTCAGAATGGTAATACATTTCAAAATATTCTATATATAAATCACGAATACGACGAAATAGATTTAAAATTTGGTGTTATGTCTAAATCACCAGAACATGGTAATACGTTTCAAAATATTCTGTACATCAATCACGAATACGACGACGAAATTGATTCAGAATTTGATGAGATCTCTAATCCTACAGAAATAATAACATCGATCAACGAAGTTCTTTTTGAATCAAGAGACCCGGATACATCCACAGGAGATAAAGTTAGATCTATCGACCAAGATCAGGATGTTTCTGTTGCTACTTCCTCAACTCTGGAACCCGAAATTTATGAAGCCCAAGTCCAATCCAAACCTACCTTAGAGGTTAAATCTAAAGATCAGCTCCTTCAGCAATCAAAATCTAGTCTAAGAATGAGAATGAAATATGACATCTCTGACAGCCCAAGTCCAAACATGGAAGTCTATAATATAAATGACCTCAAACTCAGCAAAGAATTAGAATTTCAACAGAATGTAAAAGAAAATAAAGACAGCAAGTCGACAGAACAACTTGAAATTAATAAACAGAAAAGTGAATCACAGCTGAGTGATCTGCTGGAAATCGCTAAAAACCTATCTACATCAATCGGCGAACCATCTCTATCAAATGGTGACCTGATTACCCAAGAAGAGCAAAAACTAAATGAAGAACTGGAGAAATATGTTGGAATTTACGATGCCAACCTCGAATCTCAAACCTACAACTCTCATACCGAATCTCCAATGTTAGGCAAAATTCCGTACATCGATGTCGGATCTGTTCAACCAAAAGTAGAAACATCTAAACACAAAGACCTAATGGAGAAAGACTTTAAAAAGAGACAGGTTGAAAATGGGACGAGAAGACGCCCTGTTAAGTCTGCGTTCAAAAGAAGCACTCAACAACCAATGTTACCTCGAATAGAATCACAGAAAATCAACCATCCAATAGTTTCAGACTTTAAGAAAAGAATACTTTTACCAGATATTACAACAGCTGACACGGCAACTAGTCCTTGGCTACGCAGAGAAACTAGTATTGATGTTGCCCGAAAGAGTCAAATGAAACGAAGTGATGCTCTACCAGATATTTCAGCAGCTGTTTCAGCAACTAAATCTTCATTACGCAGAGAAATTGATACAACTTTACTTCACCGTAATACAAGTATTGATGTTGCCCGAAAGAGTCAAATGAAACGAAGTGATGCTCTACCAGATATTTCAGCAGCTGTTTCAGCAACTAAATCTTCATTACGCAGAGAAACTGATACAACTTTACTTCACCGTAATACAAGTATTGATGTTGCCCGAAAGAGTCAAATGAAAAAACGTGATGCTGTACCAAATATTTCAGCAACTAAACCTTCGCTACGCAGAGAAACTGATGCAACTTTACTTGCAGCCCAAAAACGTCAAATGAATAGACATGATGTTCTTCCGCAAATACGTTCTGGGTGCTCTAGGAAACCATACAATAAAGATGTAGGTGAATTATTGCTACCACAAATAAACACAGGCAACAGTAAGTCAACTATACAAACCAGTTACCATAAAAAAGAAAAGGGAGTCGTTCTGCCAAAAATAAAATCAGCAGCACCACCAACAGCATCAAAACAAAATCTTAGACAGCGAATTAAAAGCAGCATTTTACCTGATATGATGAAACCAGAAAATTTGCCTTCTATCGCAACACAGAATACATCAAAACAAACAAAGGTATCAACAGTAACCTTTAAACAACCAAAAGTTTTACTTCCGGTTCTACCTAACCTATACCAATCAAATCGTCGTAAAGAAAGACAATCCAGTAAATTGCCACCTATTTGTAATCTAGGTTTAGATGATATATTAGCAGCAAGGAAGGATTAGTAAAGCATAATAATATGAAAAACATTTAAATACATGACGTGTATTATCCTTGTTGATACTATAAGTAATAATAAAATCTGTATATTGAATTTACTTCTTTCTTGTTTTCTTTTTCATTCCCAGTCATATTTAAAGGAATATAACCTCTTATAACTTGGCCAATAGCCTAAGAGTATATTAGTCATTAGGCAATTTACCTGGTATCATAACTATACAACAAATTATATGCATGAAAACTACGTTATATAATTGTGGAAAAACATTGACAATTGAATACTGAAAGCGCAAAATAAAAATTTAAGCACTCGCTCATGTTTAGTGTGTTTTAAGTCCCCAAACTACATGCTTGAGTGAAAAACGATAGAAATGTGCAGGGGCGGATCTAGGATCTATAGAAGGAAGGGGGGGGGGGCTCTAAAATATAACATGCTCCAAATTCAACGGCAATGTTTTAGATGGTACTGACATCAGTCGACCAAATAGAGATGGGCTTGATCAGTGGGGAGAACACAACCCTCCCACCCCAACCCCCTTGAATCCGCCCCTGATGTGTTATAGTTCCGGACGTGTTGAAGATTAGATTGATTCAGACTCACTTACAATACTCAATTAAATAATGAACAAAATAAATTAAATAGTGAACAAAAGAAATTAAATTATGAAAAAAATAACATTTGTATCACTTTAGTAAATAACAATAAATTAATAATCATTTATCAATAATATAAACTTAGTAAATAAATAGTCAATAGCATAAATGTTTTATTTATACATAGTAAATAGTATTGATAACGGTTTTATATTAATTATGATGTGATATCATGTGATGTAGATAACAATGTTGTTATAAATTACTGTTATCATGCTCATATTTTCATGATGGTTGTCGATAGGCTTATCATCTTTTTGGGTCAGTATTTTTTTTAAAAATTCACCACTTACTTTACCAAAGAATTTGTTTCAATTCAAGAGATAATGTTTTGTTGTTTCCATAACATAAGAACTATATACAATATAATATATAATATCCATCTCTCTCAATTCGATCGGTAAAAATAAAAATGACACAACAGGCTTCATAACGGTTTTAAATTTTCACTGGGTTTATAGATGAAATTCCAAGATATAAGGACATTTGCTTCAACTGAACTTAGCCCCCTTTTTTTTTATATTTTGCAACCTCAAAGACAGTTATTTGCCTTTCAGTTATCTACATTACAGCGGTCACAGGTTAGTGAAGGCATTACTATTTTTACACTCGAATATCGATATTTTACTAAACCTTATTTCATTCAAACACATATAGAACACACCAGATTAAATTATCCGAATTACATGTAAGAACATGATGTCGTGAAATGTATTTTTCAGCTGAAACCTGTCAACCACAAATAGAAGCGTGTGGAACGAAAGCTACAGAAGAAAAGGATAATGGGTTGAGCAATTGCACGTAGGTATTATCATATTGATAATGGGAATTGCCACCATGGGTGTACACGTTAAGAGCACTATCGCTGTCTAAAAATTAAAAAGAGTTGGCTAATATCCCTGTCTTGAAAACGTTTGGTCAATGTTCATTGTTCATTTTATTAGCCCAAGAATGGATGATGACATCATATCTACTTTAGGCACTGATGCCCTTCCATAATCATAAATTGAAATACAAAAGGACACTCTTAAATATTTTCATGAGTGGAACTAATAAACAGTTGACCATTGATCCACCTAAAAATAAATTGAACCTTTTTCAGAGATTAGGGTGATTGAAAAGCAACAAGTTGCTATTCAAATAGAAGGCACTGGCACAGGGTTAAGGTTATGTTTACAAACTTTGTGATGCTAATATGCAATAAACAAAATCAAAGAAGAAAATTATAAATGGTTGTCCTATAAATCTTCTTAAACCTAATAAATAAATTTAAAATACTGATTATTACTGTTATAGCTAAAACATTGTTGAAGCAATTCACTGTGGACAAAAGGACATTAGGCTGATTGTGAGTCAGATTCTCTAGAATAAGAAAGAAATCGATTAATAACTTTAGAAAATACATGTTTCATATCAATAAATAAGATATAACGGCAGTAATATTTAATTAATTTCAACTTACATCGTCGATTGGGTCAAGCCGTCCATGAACAAGTATATATATATCATGTAGGTTTTTATTTTTGGAATTTTTTCAGAGTAATCGATGATTTCATAGATTGTATATCGCTAATACAAACATCACAATGTAATCCCAATGATTTAAGTCTACGTGGTATGCTTCTCGACCAGCAGAATCAGAACAGAGAAAAGTATTGTAAAGGTAAGACATTTTCATCTGATGACGACACATGAAAATTGCATTAAAATATTGTGTACATGTACTTTGTTTTTTTTAGGCATTTTTGTTGAACATGCACCTGTGCTTAACACTTATTTTGAGGTAATTTTAATGTTGACATTTCCAAGTTCACTTTGTATATTGATACTGAAAATGTTGGTTACTGTAATTGCCAAGTTCATCGTATACGCTTGAGGTAACCGGTTAGTTGGTAATCTCGTTATGATTGGAAATATACTTCCGGTTCTGCGTTCATGTGTGTTAAGTTATGATCTTCTGTGCTTTGGTTACTCTGGTCTTTGAAACACTATGGTGTCTTCTCATATCGCCCCTTCCCACTTCGCCCCTTCCCATTTTGCCCCCAAACTTATCCCATTTTGCCCCTTCTCCATTTCGCCCCTTTCCTGTTTTGCCCCTTCCCGGTACGCCCCTTTCCCTTTTCGCCCCTTTCCCATTTCATTCGTTTTTTCAGTTTGCCTCTTTCCCATTTTGCCCCTTCCGACTTCGCCCCTTCCCATTTCGCCCCTTTCCTGTTCGCACACTTCAGCTTTTAAGAATACTTATACCATAAAGTGTGCTTGTTCCGGTTCGAATTTTGGCCTAGGCTGTTATTGTACAAGGCGGTGTTCCTCGCTTTCCGTGGTATGGAACTGGGGGACGGACAATGAAAAGTGACTATTCTTGCGAACGGATGAGACGATAAACCATTGTATGCTCCAACAAAGATAAAAGGGGCAGTATGCACATTTTTAATATAAAAAAACTGTGTAAATTATACTTCTTAAATAGGTTTTCAATGTAACGTGAATTTGTTTAAAAAGGGTTAATAAAAATGGAGTGTTCAACTAATTTGTGTATAATATTTTTGTCATAATGCAATTGGGTTTAATCATGGAATGGGAATTAACGTGAGGGGGGGGGGGGCGAAATGGGAAAGGGGCGAAATGGGAAGGGGTGTAGTGGGAATAGGGGGCGAGATGGGAAAGGGGCGAATTGGGACGGGGGCAAAATGAAAAAGGGGTGAAATGGGAAAGGGGCCAAACAGAAAAATGGCGATATTGGGAAGGGACCAAATGGAAAGGGACAAAATGGGAAGGGGCAAAATGGGAAAAGTTTGGGGCGAAGTGGGAAGGGGCGATATGGGAATAAACAAAATACTATAGAGATAAGTTATACCGGAAAATCTCTCCCCCTTTCTTATACTTTGTTTGGTTTTTATTAGGATTTGAACAAGTATCGCACAAACAATTACCTTGGTTTCCAAACGCTTGGACTCTTCGTACCCTTATTTTGTTCAAGCAATCTGCTGGTACCCCTTCGCCCACCATAAGTTACATTTAGAGCCAACATGAAAGTAAAAGGATATTTATTTGTCGGTTGATGGAGTTTGATATTTAATCCATTCCATACTTTTAGCTAAGAGACTTCTCAGGTACCCCTTGTTGTGTTCGCTGATAACCCTAAGGGGTACTAGTACCCTCGGTCGGGAACCGAGGCTTTAATAGCTAATAATATTTTAGTGGGTAATTTGTTCTAACATTGGTTAGTTCATTATGGTTTCAACACATGCACACAACTCATCATATATATTCTGGTAAAATAAAGACCATGAAAATTTCCTTTAAGATTTGAACGACCTGTAAACTAGGAGTCCATAAAACAAAACACAGGACAATATTGTCTGTACATCTGATGACAACACATGTGTATCTTGTGTTGAAACGTTATGTGCCTAACTTTATTAGAGTGTATTATATTTCTATTATTGTCATGTGTTTTGTTTTAAATGTATTTCCTGTTTTTCAGGTTCCACATCGCTTACAGGTAATTGAAACATCCCATATCACACTTGATTGACACTTTTGTGACACCATGACACCATGCACATGCAGGGATAATTTCAGAAGACTCCGGCATTAAATTTTTCGACCTCTGATTTAGTTTTGTATGCCATTTAAAGGTTAATGATGCTATATCATTCAAACTCGCACCAGCGGTAGATAATATCATAAACTAATCATATGCAAAATTTCAGTCCATTTGAGTAAATGCTTTGGATAACAGTGAAGTTCAAAAGTTGGGACATTACTTTTGGCCCACCCGATATACTAGTAGTAATATTGTCAAATCAAATCAAACTTTCCTTTATATTGATCATTTTTAGCATATAGGCGACTCGCCATGCAGTTTGCATAGTGCAATGTGTATATTTCACAAGAATGCAATTTTTAATTTGTGCTTAATATCGTTGATTGGATTGACTGATAAACTATACCAAAACTAGATATTCTAAACTGGGCTGTCATTGGTTAAAAATCTCAACGTCCAATCGGCTATAAGTATTTATGTACTGAGTTAAAATTCAACCTGATTGACACTGATTGGTGATAATTGGTTTAATCAGTCGGCACATTCTGAACCCTAGAGTCACGGTTTGTTCGGAATTACTCGCATCTAACTTGACAAAAATCATCGATTTTTTAAAGAAAAAAAATGATTTTGAAATTCATCTCTTTTGAGAGTTGCCATTATAGTTTTGTTTGTCTTGTTCCAAAAACTGGAAAGTCAAAAATCTTTAGTTTACGATTTATTAGCTAAAAGGTTGTATTAGGCTGCCCTGTTGTGTGAAAGTTAACGTTTGTACCATTTTTCACAAAAAGTCACAATTGTCCTAATCAATGAGGATACAGCTTGGATTGTAAATAGCCAATCTTAATCTTCCAGGCTAAAATTTTCGCAACTATCAGTGGTGGATACAGGATTTGACGTTAGGGGGGCGCATAATAAAATTTCACCGAGCGGAGCGAATCGAAAAATTATTTGAGGTTAAAATAATCAAAGTTATTGAAATATTCTTCTAGAGTGGGTGCAATGTAGATAGATATCTTGCCAATATATTTCAATATATGTTCAGAAAGGTCAAAATTTTCTTGCGAGAGAATATCTGAAATCTTTTGCAAGAGGAAAGCGCTAATCGCGCTGTTCCAGAAACAACAATTTAAAAAAAACAGCAACCCTAAAACACCTTACTTTAAAGTTAAAAAAGGACCTCTTACCATATTTTGCCCACGACCCAAAGAGTACTTAATCCGAAACTGATTTAAAGTCAAAAGGTCTTTATTTTTTTTATAGGTAATTTCGTTTATAATTTATGCTGATGAAATAAATATAAAAGTGGTTGTGGTAGATTCAATTGAATTTATGTCCAGATTCTGTACGAATTCCTGTTTCTAAAATTCAATAGTTCAAAAACTAAATCATTAAAATATGAAAATTGTATTTCGATAAAATCGGAAAAGGGTTTCTGAAGGATTGAAATGCGGTTCACTTGTTCCATAAAAATGTCTTTCACACAAAGTAAGTACATTAAATGTGCAGTGACAACCAAAACATATCCTACAGTGCAGGAAATAGTCTATGTCTATATAATGAAAAACATATATTTCAAGACGTCGTTTCCTACATCAGACGGTGCCGTGGATGCTCAGAAAGTTAGAGGACTAGGGTTCAATCCCGGCATAGATCGAGTTGACATCTTTGAATTTTTTCAAATTAGTTTCCCCCTTGTCAATGATGCAGGTAAGAGGAGCTGATTTTCAAAAGCGTCTATTATATTCGTTCGGATGGGACATTAAACCGATGCATGTTAATGATCCCTCGACAGAAGGAAATCGAAATAAGAAAAGGCTAATGCCGCTGTTCACCCGTCATCATTAGCCCAAAAGATAAAGAAAAGCGGGACGTAAACACTATTTTCTACAACAAATGGGCTTAAAATCTGTTATAAAAAATAAGAATAATAAGATCATAAATATCCACATTCTAATTTCATTTTTACCCATGAGCCAAGTTAGGGAAAGGAAATTTCAGAGGGGCTTTATTATGACGTTACAATGGTTTTGACGTTATAATAGATTTGACGTTATGGTAATAGATTGTTGTAACGTCATTTTGATTGTCCTTCATTATTATCAGAATTATTTCAGATAATAAGACGCTATTTTACTGCGCTCTGCAATAAAATACATTTTAGTGGAATAATTTTCACTGAACATCATCGTTACAGATATCAACTAATTCTACTTGGTAAGTAATACAACATTATTGCAATTTTAAGTAAATTATTCTATACCTAGGCATATTATTTGTATACATATTTGTAACTCTTTAGATAGATCTTGTAAATTTGAAACACGTAGGCCTACTGTAGTTTGTTTGTAATTTAACAGAAATCTAAAAGTAATTTAGTAAGTTTACAAATTTAAACGTTTTATATTTACATTAATTACAGTGAATAAATGGATTCACAAGAAGACCACAGAAATTTGACCGTAGTCCAGGAAGATGGAGATTCTGATTCTAAAAATCAGACAGAATTCTCTTCACCAAATCATGGACTTCAAACCGGTAAGTTTTTTGATTATCTTCAAACTAATTAAAAGGAAGAAATTATATGTTTTAATATAACTTGAACAATATGCGTGATTTTTTTCTGAAAATTACAATTATTTTTATCATATTTTAGAGGATTCGGTTATGAATTTACATCCAGAGATATCTCGTCCAGTTTTAAAACAACAGCTTGATAGTTTAACTGAAGAAGATGAAGATGTAGATTATCCCCCACCTAGACTAATTACTGGTAGGTAAACTATTCTTCTCCTAGACTAATTACTGGTAGGTAAACTATTCTCCACCTAGACTAATTACTGGTAGGTAAACTATTCTTTTCTTAGACTTATTACTGGTAGGTAAAATAATCTTCTTCTAGACTAATTACTGGTAGGTAAACTATTCTTCTCTTAGACTTATTACTGGTAGGTAAACTATTATTCTCATAGACTAATCACTGGTAGGTAAACTATTCTCCACCTAGACTTATAACTGGTAGGTAAACTATTCTTCTCCTAGACTAATTACTGGTAGGTAAACTATTCATCTCCTAGACTAATTACTGGTAGGTAAACTGTTCACCTCCTAGACTTATTACTGGTAAATAAACTATTCATCTCCTAGACTACTTACTGGTAGGTAAACTATTCTTCTTTTAGACTAATTACTGGTAAGTAAACTATTCTTCTCCTAGACTAATTACTGGTAGGTAAACTATTCTTCTCCTAGACTAATAACTGGTAGGTAAACTATTCTCCACCTGGAATAATTACTGGTAGGTAAACTATTCTCTACCTAGACTAATAACTGGTAGGTAAACTTTTCTCCACCTAGACTAATTACTGGTAGGTAAACTATTCTTCTCCTAGACTAATTGCTGGTAAGTAAACTATTCTTCTCCTAGACTAATTACTGGTAGGTAAACTATTATTCTCCTAGACTAATAACTGGTAGGTAAACTATTCTCCACCTAGACTTATTACTGGTAAGTAATCTATTCTTCTCCTAGACTAATAACTGGTAGGTAAACTATTCTCCACCTAGACTAATAACTGGTAGGTAAACTATTCTTCACCTAGACTAATTACTGGTAGGTAAACTATTCTTCTCCTAGACTGATAACTGGTAGGTAAACTATTCTCCACCTAGACTAATTACTGGTAGTTAAACTATTCTTCTCATACACTAATAACTGGTAGGTAAACTATTCTCCACCTAGACTAATTACTGGTAGGTAAACTATTCTTCTCATAGACTAATTACTGGTAAGTAAACTATTCTTCTGTTAGACTAATAACTGGTAGGTAAACTATTCTCCACCTAGACTAATTACTGGTAGGTAAACTATTCTCCACCTAGACTTATAACTGGTAAGTAAACTATTCTCAACATAAACTAATTACTGGTAGGTAAACTATTCTTCTCCTAGACTAATAACTGGTAGGTAAACTATTATTCTCCTTGACTAATTACTGGTAGGTAAACTATACTCCACCTAGACTAATAACAGGTAGGTAAACTATTCTCCACCTAGACTTATAACTGATAGGTAAACTATTATATTCATAGACTAATTACTGGTAGGTAAACTATTCTCCTCATAGACCAATAACAGGTATAATAATGATTCTGCGGAAAATATTGATGTTTCTTTTTTTTTTAATTACTGATTGGTAAACTAAATTACTTCTTGCTGGTACGTTGGATTTATGGCGAATATTTTTGTAATATTTTCTCTTATTTCTGATATTGCTAAACTTTGTTTTTCCTGTGATATCAACAAAAGCTATATTATTTATATTTTATACGTTTAGGTCTACCTGAACCTATCACTGATGATGATCTAACAGAAAATTCAAAACCAAATGACTCCGAACTTTCTTCTCTGGAAGGTATGTTTTATTGTGTTTTTTAATTATCGGGTCGATTGCTTTGGAGTCACAGAGTGTAAGAAGGCAAATAGTTCATGATTGCTGTCTCCTATCTACGGTGGCTGGTATACGCCACCAAATTTACAATGTGCAATTTTTTTTATGTGGTAGTGATTTTGACTTTTGTATTTTAAACTTGACTTTTCACCGGGGTGAAAATACTTTCCACCTGGGTGAAAAGTCCCGACTTAAACATAAAATATTTCGACTTTTCACCGGGGTGAAAATACTTTCCACCTGGGTGAAAAATCTTGACATAAACATTTAATTTTTCGACTTTTCAACAGGGTGAAAAGTCGAAAAATTAAATATTTAAGTCGAGACTTTTCACCCAGGTGGAAAGTATTTTCACCCCGGTGAAAAGTCGAAATATTTTATGTTTAAGTCGGGACTTTTCACCCAGGTGGAAAGTATTTTCACCCTGGTGAAAAGTCGAAAAATTAAATATTTAAGTTGAGACTTTTCACCCAGGAGGAAAGTATTTTTACCCTGGTGAAAAGTCGAAAAATTAAATGTTTAAGTCAAGACTTTTTCACCCAGGTGGACTCCATGGGTTGAGATAATACCTTATCAACCTGGTTTCCCGCTGTCAGTGATTCAGGTCGGAGAAGCTGACGTGGAAAAAGCGTCTAGTCGTTCGGATAGGACAATAAACCGAGGTCCCATGTGCTATTTGCTGTACACGTTAAAGATCCCTCGACAGTTGGAAATCAAAAATAAGAGCAGTCTAATGCCACTGTCCTGGTCAAACGTCCCTCATTGCACACTACATGGCGTTTGCCCGTCCACAATTAGCCCATATAGGTGCAGAAAAGTAGGACGTAAAACTCCATTCATTTCAAAAGTCACATTTCTTGACTAAATATATGAGTTTTGTGATAGCCAAAGGCTAAAGTCTGTATCTACAAAGTTTATTTGTATTTTCAGCACCATGTCTACAATTTACCACAGAAGAAATCAAGAATTATATTGATCATCTTGAAAATAAATTGAATAGTCTGCATCAGAAATTGCAGGAAACTAATAGGTAAGATATACTAATAAATGAATGACTTTTTCTATTTATCTTTATCATTTAATTTATCCATTTAAAAGGTACCATATAGTACAGTCACTTATGTTAGATATTTGGGTCCAGCTGGATCAGAGAGACAAAATGGATTTTATTGGCTAACTTGGTTAATTTTTGGGTGCTGATTTCAAAAACATTAGGTACCATTTTTTTCAATAACGTCTTCAACCGCCATTTTGAATTTCAAAATGGCCTCCATTTTCTTTAATTATTCGTTTCCGGTAACATCACCTCAAAATCTACATAAGTATCATCGGGTGTTTCGAAAGGAGTAAGCATGGTCTGCCTCGCGCGTGACTGATAGTACTCTAGCTTTTGCACACTGAAATGTAAGATTGTTATCAACTACTGAATAACAAGTTTATGTTTCAATTTGTGTACAAAATTTATATTTTTCAGAGAGTTGATAAAAGCCCTCACAGAACAAGCTGTTGTTATGAAAAGAAATAATAATCAACAGGAGATTCTTGAACAACAAGAAGATGAATTGATATTTTATAGAAGATTTCACAAAACCGGTAAAAAAGTTGATCCTGATATTAAGAAAACTGTAGATGACAGGATACAAGAGATCTTAGAGAAAACACAAACTTTACAAAACAAAGATATGGTTTTCACATCACCAACATCACCACGACGTGGTAATTCATTTCAAAATATTCTATACATAAATCACGAATTCGACGATGAAATGAAATACGATGAAATCTTGACTCCAACAAAACCAACATCACCTCAGAATGGTAATACATTTCAAAATATTCTATATATAAATCACGAATACGACGAAATCGATTTAAAATTTGGTGTTATGTCTAAATCACCAGAACATGGTAATACGTTTCAAAATATTCTGTACATCAATCACGAATACGACGACGAAATTGATTCAGAATTTGATGAGATCTCTAATCCTACAGAAATAATAACATCGATCAACGAAGTTCTTTTTGAATCAAGAGACCCGGATACATCCACAGGAGATAAAGTTAGATCTATCGACCAAGATCAGGATGTTTCTGTTGCTACTTCCTCAACTCTGGAACCCGAAATTTATGAAGCCCAAGTCCAATCCAAACCTACCTTAGAGGTTAAATCTAAAGATCAGCTCCTTCAGCAATCAAAATCTAGTCTAAGAATGAGAATGAAATATGACATCTCTGACAGCCCAAGTCCAAACATGGAAGTCTATAATATAAATGACCTCAAACTCAGCAAAGAATTAGCATTTCAACAGAATGTAAAAGAAAATAAAGACAGCAAGTCGACAGAACAACTTGAAATTTATAAACAGAACAGTGAATCACATCTGAGTGATCTGCTGGAAATCGCTAAAAACCTATCTACATCAATCGGCGAACCATCTCTATCAAATGGTGACCTGATTACCCAAGAAGAGCAAAAACTAATTGAAGAACTGGAGAAATATGTTGGAATTTACGATGCCAACCTCGAATCTCAAACCTACAACTCTCATACCGAATCTCCAATGTTAGGCAAAATTCCGTACATCGATGTCGGATCTGTTCAACCAAAAGTAGGAACATCTAAACACAAAGACCTAATGGAGAAAGACTTTAAAAAGAGACAGGTTGAAAATGGGACGAGAAGACGCCCTGTTAAGTCTGCGTTCAAAAGAAGCACTCAACAACCAATGTTACCTCGAATAGAATCACAGAAAATCAACCATCCAATAGTTTCAGACTTTAAGAAAAGAATGCTTTTACCAGATATTACAACAGCTGACACGGCAACTAGTCCTTGGCTACGCAGAGAAACTAGTATTGATGTTGCCAGAAAGAGTCAAATAAAAAGACGTGATGCTCTATCAGATATTTCAGAAGCTGTTTCAACAACTAAACCTTCGCTACGCAGAGAAACTGATACAACTTTACTTCACCGCAATACAAGTATTGATGTTGCCCGAAAGAGTCAAATGAAAAAACGTGATGCTGTACCAAATATTTCAGCAACTAAACCTTCGCTACGCAGAGAAACTGATGCAACTTTACTTGCAGCCCAAAAACGTCAAATGAATAGACATGATGTTCTTCCGCAAATACGTGCTGGATGCCCTAGGAAACCATACAATAAAGATGTAGGTGAATTATTGCTACCACAAATAAACACAGGCAACAGTAAGTCAACTATACAAACCAGTTACCATAAAAAAGAAAAGGGAGTCGTTCTGCCAAAAATAAAATCAGCAGCACCACCAACAGCATCAAAACAAAATCTTAGACAGAGAATTAAAAGCAGCATTTTACCTGATATGATGAAACCAGAAAATATGTCGTCAATCTCAACACAGAATACATCAAAACAAACAAAGGTATCAACAGTAACCTTTAAACAATCAAAAGTTTTACTTCCGGTTCTACCTAACCTATACCAATCAAATCGTCGTAAAGAAAGACAATCCAGTAAATTGCCACCTATTTGTAATCTAGGTTTAGATGATATATTAGCAGCAAGGAAGGATTAGTAAAGCATAATAATATGAAAAACATTTAAATACATGACGTGTATTATCCTTGTTGATACTATAAGTAATAATAAAATCTGTATATTGAATTTACTTCTTTCTTGTTTTCTTTTTCATTCCCAGTCATATTTAAAGGAATATAACCTCTTATAACTTGGCCAATAGCCTAAGAGTACATAATTCATTAGGTTATTTACCTGGTATCATAACTGTACAACAAATTATATGCATTAAAACTAAATTATATATAATTTTGGAAAAACATTTACAATCACTCATAGCGCAAAATAAAATGCAAGCACTCGCTCATGGTTAGTCCCCAATCTACATGCTAATGTGAAAAACGGTAGAAATGTGCAGGAGCGCATCTAGGATTTAGAGAAGGGGGGGGGGGGTCTCTAAAATATAACATGCTCCAAATTCAACGGCAATTTTTTAGAGGGTATACTGACATCAGTCGGCCAAAAATAGGTGGGCTTGAGCAGTGGGGAGAACACAACCCTCCCACCCCAACCCCCTTGAATCCGCCCCTGATGTGTTGAAGATTAGATTGATTCAGACTCACTTACAATACTCAATTAAATAATGAACAAAAGAAATTAAATAATGAACAAAAGAAATTAAATAATGAACAAAATAAATTAAATAATGAACAAAATAAATTAAATAATGAACAAAATAAATTGAATAATGAACAAAATAACATTTGCATCACTTTTGTAAATAACAATAAACTTATAATCATTCATCAATAATATAAACTTAGTAAATAAATAGTCAATAGCATAAGATAATGTGTTACTTAAACATAACAAATAAGTATTGATAACGGTTTTATATTAATTATGATGTGATATCATGTGATGTAGATAACAATGTTGTTGTTATAAATTACTGTTATCAATTCTCATATATTTTCACGATGGTTGTCTATAGGCTTATAATCGTTTTGGGTCAGTATTTTTTTTTAAATTTACCACTCACTTTACCAAAGAATTTCCTTTCAGTTCAAAAGCATGTTTTGTAGTTTCATAAAAGAGATATATGCCAGTGGCGGATTCAGGGGGGTGAATCGGGAGGCGAGCCACCCCCCTTACCTGTGTTGACGTGATTATATTATTACCAATTTATATATCATTTGATTAAAATGTTGATAAATATTTAGATACATTTAGAGATGTATATTTGAAACTTAAACTATCTGAACCTGTGCCTTCGACGCTCTCGTTTTGGTACATATTTTCCATTACCCCCCTCTCCCTTCTATGAAATTCCTAAATCCGCCACTGTATACCAAAACATAAGAACTATATATATCCATTTATCTCAATTCGATGTCACATGATATTGGTGAAAATAAAAATGCCACAAAAGGCTTCATAATGGTTGTAAATTTTCACTGGGTTTGTTGATGAAATTCCAAGATACAAGGACATGTTATTAATTTTGAGTCAGTGGTTCAACTGAACTTAGCTTATTTTTTTATATTTTGCAAACTCAAAGACAGTTATTTGCCTTTCAGTTATCTACATTACAGCGGCCACAGGTTAGTGAAGGCATTACTATTTTTACACTCGAATATAGATATTTTACTTAACCTTATTTCATTCAAACACATAGGACACATCAAATTTCGCTTTGAGCAATGAAATCTCCAAAAACGGTGCAAAATTTTGCAGTTAAATAAAAGTATATACATACTTGATTACGACATTGCCAAGAAGTAAGAACACCATAATATATCATTTAATTAATCTTTTTCAATAAATTTTTCAGCTGAAACCTGTCAACCACAAATCGAAGCATGTGGAACGAAAGCTACAGAAGAAAAGGATAATGGGTTGAGCAATTGCACGTAGGTATTTTCATCATACTTAAATAAGGGAAATATTGATAATGGGAGCTGTCACCAGCGACTGCAAACTCAAACACTCCAATTCTTTTAACGACTTCCGGTGTAGACAAATCGTTGGAGGTCCAAAGTTCGAGTATTTCAACCCTGTCTCTTCTTGGTTTCGACGCTGGTTATAGAAAAAGAGTTGGCTAATGTCCCTGTCTTGAAATGTTTTCTTCAATGTACCTTTTTCGTTTAATTAACCCAAGAATGGATGATGGCATCAAATCTACTTTAGGCACTGATGCCCTTCCATAATCATCAATTGAAATATAAAAAGGACAATCTTGAAGATATTCTTGAGTGGACCTAATAAGCAGTTAGATCAACATTTACCCATCTAAAAAACTTATATAGTCTTTTAATCTTTTTTAAGAGTTATTGATGATTTCATCGATTGTATATCGCTAATACCAACAACGCAATGTAATCCCAATGATTTAAGTCTACTTGGTATGCTTTTCGACCAGCAGAATCAAAACAGAGAAAAGTATTGTAAAGGTATGACATTTACACTTGAAGACGACACATGTAAATTGTATTGAAATGTTAAGTACTTTGTACTTTTTTAGGCATTTTTGTTGAACATGCATCTGTACTTTATATATTTTGAGGTAATTTCAGAAGCTTTTTTATATACGCTTGAGGACTGATTAGTGCATTGTTGGTAACCTCGTTATGATTGGCATATACTTTCGGTACTTCTTTTATCTGTATATAATGCTATGATATTTTGTAGATACTCTGGTAGTCTTTAAAACACATTTAGTTATTCCAGAAAATTTCGGTCTCTTTCTATACTTAGTGGGTAATTTGTTCTCACATTGGTTAGTTCATTATGGTTTCAGCACATGCATACAGCTCATCAGATATATTCTGATAAAATAAAGACTTATAACCAAGAGAATTTCCTATAAGATTTGAACGACCTGTAAGCTAGGAGTCCATAAAACAAAACACAGGATAATATTGTCTGTACATCTGATGAAGACACGAGTATCATGTGTTGAAACGCTATGTGCCTAACTTTATTAAAGACGTGTATTATATTTCATATTATTGTCATGTGTTTTGTTTTAAAAGTATTTCCTGTTTTTCAGGTTCCACATCGCTTACAGGTAATTGAAACATATTATATATAGTAATATTGTCAAATCAAATCAAACTTTCCTTTATATTGATCATTTTTAGCATATAGGCGACTCGCCATGCAGTTTGCATAGTGCAATGTGTATATTTCACAAGAATGCAATTTTTAATTTGTGCTTAATATCGTTGATTGGATTGACTGATAAACTATACCAAAACTAGATATTCTAAACTGGGCTGTCATTGGTTAAAAATCTCAACGTCCAATCGGCTATAAGTATTTATGTACTGAGTTAAAATTCAACCTGATTGACACTGATTGGTGATAATTGGTTTAATCAGTCGGCACATTCTGAACCCTAGAGTCACGGTTTGTTCGGAATTACTCGCATCTAACTTGACAAAAATCATCGATTTTTTAAAGAAAAAAAATGATTTTGAAATTCATCTCTTTTGAGAGTTGTCATTATAGTTTTGTTTGTCTTGTTCCAAAAACTGGAAAGTCAAAAATCTTTAGTTTACTATTTATTAGCTAAAAGGTTGTATTAGTCTGCCCTGTTATGTGAAAGTTAACGTTTGTACAATTTTTCACAAAAAGTCACAATTGTCTTAATCAACGAGGATACAGCTTGGATTGTAAATAGCCAATCTTAATCTTCAAGACTGAAATCTGCGCATCCATTAAGTTCTTCGCAAGAAATATATATTTTTTTCTGGTTAAAGGGATATGTTTACTAACTGTTCGACCAAAAACAATTTTTTCTCAGAATCTGGATTTTTTTTAGCTAATATAATCCATTATATTGTTCACAACTCTCCTACGAAATTTAAGCCTTCAAACCTAATTATCAGTGTTTGAAAGTCAAAAATACGACTCGCCGTTTAGTACGACTATGCGTTATATAGAAACATATAATACAGAAAATGATGGATAAAATGTTAAGTGGGGAAAAAATTGAAGGAATTATATGATTTTCGTGCATTTCTAGTACTTCTGGAGGCTCTTTATGTATATTCAAGTCCTAAATCGACTGAACCTTCCCCTTTAACAACTAGTTCAGCCATTGCCTATCATTGTAAAATCTCAGTCCAAATTGACAGAAAAGTGAATATTACTGCTAACTTTTAATGCATGTTATAATCCATTGTAAACTTTGATTTCAGATTCTGTACCTACCACTACAGTCAGTAAGTAATCTTATATTATTACTTACTATTTCACATTGTCCACATCACTGTGTCCACATTATACCATAACTAGGCCTAACCTGTAGGGCCACATATTCTCAGCTTATGGTTGAATCTCTAGCGAACTTGGACTGAAATGTTGTAGATGTTTACTCGACATAGGTACCTTAATCCAAAATTCCCAAAATACGGATATCTAAATTTTTAAGTAATAATTTCAGATTATGAAATTCAAATTTTGAATTGTTGCTATGGATGCAATTCAGTCTAATTAAAATAAGATCCAAATTTCGTATCGATCGGCTTTTTAAATTCCGGATTTTAATCCACTATATCAGAGTCTAACCACTTCGTCAAGTTAAAGAAATACCGTCAGATTAATTTCTGACCTAAATTTAATGAAATATGACTTGATGAACTAGTCTACAGCACTTTGGAACCTTAAAAACTGTATTTTGTTCGCGCCACAAAATTCCAGCGCTAGAGATGGTAAAGATCTGATTGGTCAAAGTTGAGGCTAGGTCAGAGTTCAACCTGACATTATTGCTTTAACGACGTGGTTTGACCTGACCCTAATGTAGTGTATACAAAAACAGAATTTAAAAAGTCGATCGAAACGAAATTGGGGTTTGATTTTAATTAGACTGGATGCAATTAAGATCTTTAATAATTACAGCAATTGATTGTCATACCAGAGCAGAAATTTGTGCATCAGAAGCAGACGAAGACAAGAAGAAAGGAAGTGATTTATGCACGTAAGAAAATAATATGTTTCCCTTTCCACGATTTCATTTCAAAACTATGCTGTTTCTTTAGCATGATTGGAACGATCAAGCTTCCTCAAAAGAACTCTTAATATTCAATTGAGATAATGATCATTGTTATCATGACGATGATTCTGTCTCTTTCCAAATTTCATGATTAAATATTCAATGTAACTGTTGATGATTGTGATCATGATGATGACATATTCGTACATTAATATGTGATGATGGTAATGATGATAATGATGCTTATGATATTTCTGAAATATCTGAAGAACCCATTGATGATTGTGAACATTACAAAATGATTGTAAAATTCCGTTTCAAATGATTATAATGAATAAATATTTTAATTATTCTTATTCAGTTTTAAATGATAATTATGAATAAATATGAGAATTATCCTTTTTGAAATTATGAAAATATATAATTTGATGAATATAATGATAGTAATTAAAAATATCAACATTTTATTGTTAATATTGATGTCTGAATACAGTTATTTCCCTTCCTTTACAGGCTTTATACAAATTTTGTAAATTGTTTATCAAGTATACCAATGACAGGATGTACAAATAGAGACTTCATTCTTCAAATATTACAACAACAAACAGAAAACCAGAACAAATATTGTCATTGTAAGTATTTTATTTCATTACTAAACGTTTTGAGAGAACTGTAAGTTCTATTATAATAACTTTGATGTAAGAGGTAGTCGTGGTAGCTTAATGTTGTAAAGGTAGAGGTGGGCCAAATAATAATATACCGGAAGTACAATGGGTTCTCCTTTACTATACTATACTAAGTTTTTCCCCTCAGAAAGAGTAATGGAAAAGGGACCATGTAAACCAGTTCTTCCCTGACTAATTCGAAATATCGCCCAAGTGGTGTTCTTGTGCCTCCTCATCATCGGGAGACCAAATGCACTATGCACTATAAGCAACTACAGACCGTACAAAGCAAAATATAGTTAAATGATATTTGGGCTAGTTAAAACATTATACCCATCTTCATGCCCAATCCCCCCCTCCCCCACCCCCCCCCCCCCCCCCCCGTGACAAATACCCATGGCCCCCAGGTTGGGAACTATTCTGTCAATCTGATATAAAAACCTTTGCTAGATTATGTTTATATTATTACATTTTATACCATTGTCTTTTATAAAATTTCAGATTCTATACCAACAACTACAGAAGGTAGGTTATAAGTCTTTTATCTGTAAGAAAAAATCTACCATCAGGAGAAATTACCCTCTAATTGTCGCCTTACATCTGATAGAACAAGATGTTTGCTACGTGGTCATTTCCGTATGGAAATCAGACTTGATATTTATAATCGAATAAAATCGCACTACGCTTATTTCATGAACACAGGAAAGATCTCAAATATATAGTCTGGTGGCAGTATATTTTCTTGAATGGGATACCAAGGATAGAAATTCCAAAACAAGAGCAACGAAAAGTAGGCTACTTCAGGATTTGTTTTACCAGTAGAATAAATTATGGCACGTAATTGACAATCGTATTATGATTATTTGTAGCAAGTGCGAAAACAAAACTCATTTCAGATCTCGATGTGGCCAGATGTATGTTTTCATGCATATTTTATAATTGCAGTAATTGATTGTCATACCAGAGCAGAAATTTGTGCATCAGAAGCAGACGAAGACAAGAAGAAAGGGCTAGATTTATGCACGTAAGAATATCATATTTCTGAATGCAAATTCTGAAGATGGTGATGATTACATGGCGAAAATGACCATGTAACTATTATCTCGATAACAGCAGATGTATCGACTCGACTGAATACAAGTCTTGATTATTTAAGCCCAGGTCCCAACTGAGAATTTAGCAATCTGCGTTGTGCGACGAGGAAACGAGGGAAAGTTTTGGATAGAGACAAAATTGTAAAAATAGTGGAACGGGGTTGATTCTGCAATAAGCGACTGTTCCCGATGCATCGGAAAATATTTTGCGTTGTATAAAAGATGGTTGCCAAACGTTCTAGAACGTTCACAACATGACTATAAATCGCTAATCATCGCAGAACGTAGTCGAATTTAACCTGATATGTCAGCGACAGGTGGGAGTGGATAAAAAAAAATGGCGAAGAAAAAGGTGAACAATCTCAATGCTCCGCAATGACATATTCAGAATGTTCGTCGTGCTTTGACGATGATAATCAGGCATTCAGACATCCCAAGCCTTAACACTGGATCACGTCAGCTTCGCAAATTCCATGCTTACATTGCTGATCAAGATGATGGATTTCACAATGAATGCCTATAGTCGGGTCAAATAGACGGTAAAAAACGCCCCAAACCCCAACAAATTCCAACAAAAGGTTTTTCAACGGTTTCAGTATAGTGTTTGTCCTCTGGAATAACATAGTAAAAGTTTACCAAAATCAGAGGTTCAGAAAGCTTTTATTTTCAAGATGGCGTCAAAGATGGCCGCCGATAGGCTACGCAATGAATGTTATGATGATTCTTTGACTTCAAGATTGTTAAATATCGTTGATGAACAGGATAATGATGATCGTAATTATGACAACTTCATTAAATTAAGATTTTATTCAGGATTTTATTTTCCTTTGCAGGCTTTATACAAATTTTGTAAATTGTTTATCAAGTATACCAATGACAGGATGTACAAATAGAGACTTTATTCTTCAAATATTACAACAAGAAACAGAAAACCAGAACAAATATTGTCATTGTAAGTATTTATTATATCACAATATAATCTGAGAGCAGTAGACTTTTCAACTATTGTAACAATCTTTACAAGCAAAACAATTCCGTTAGTCAAAAATAACTTATGTCGAGAATGATGGCAAAATTGAGAATAAAAATTGTATGGTCTAGAGGACTCTTATAAGAGTACAATTTAGGGGTTCGATCTGCTGTGTGCCTCTGCTATCATTAGATGCCACCGTATCAATACCAGATCAGCCAAGATACAGAAACAGATTTGTTCGCCAAGACTTCTATTAGAAGTTGACCAACCACAGGATTAAGTTGGCCTTGGTGATAAAGCGTCAAAGTAAAGAGTCTCGCCCATGAAGACACAACGAAAAACACCACTCACTACCGAGACAGGTTATGGTTTACGGAAACTGCCGAGCATTGCCGATTGAAATATCAGTTATCATCAGTTGCTCATGTTGTACCCTTTTAGCAGAAATTACATATTATTACTGTCTTCGAACTAATTGCTAACCCTAAAAATCTAAAATGTAATAAACACGTAATATACCACCACATGTACGGCGATATTAAATCAATTCGTTTATTTCATTTTTTCAATTCCAGTTACCTTACCGACTACAACAGAAGGTATGTTCTCGATTTGTATTTAATATGATTTCCAGGAAGGCTGCGTACAACAAACCAAAAACATTGTCATTTAAAGTACTATTAGAAATGTTTGGAATAATACGTCGCGTTTATGTTTTAGTCACGATAAAATGCAATATATTTCCATTTTGTAATATTTAACTTTGAACTAAATTGTTCAGATACAAATCTTTTGGTCAGTGTCGTTACGTATTCTGATAGTACAATTGTAATGGATATTTCAGCTGTTGGGTGTAATACCAGAGCTCAGATGTGTGCATCAAGAGAAAGTGAAGACCACGATAAAGGAATAAATCTGTGCACGTAAGATCTTATAATATTTGACTAGTATTATCTGAAAACCATTGCATTCCCTTCAGAGGTTGACTGCACTTGTCATTCACGATCTTGAGAATTTGTTAAGCTGCCCATGCTTTACTATATTATCGAATAGTCAAACCATGCATGTGAGGAATTATAGATAATGATTGTTGACCATTCACGGTTACTCGCATTGATTGTCATGTCAGTACGCTTTTAAAGGGACAGTTTCAACATTAGTTCGACTAATCGTCTCCAAAACAAGAATTATTTAGAATTTTGTGATACTGAAATAGAATCCGTTAAAGCAAAACAACTCCGTCAATCAAAATCGCATCCAAAAACATGGCAAAATCGAGAACAACATTGTACAGCAGTGGACAACTTCAACAACTTCAAAGAGAAGTACCATCAGTTCTGTCGAAAAGAGTAAGCATGCTCTGCCTCGCGCGAGACCATATCGGTTAAAATATTGTCCCTTGCGGTTGCAATTGCCTAAGAAATATCGGGTACATCATTATGAAATACATGTATAACCCTTTCTCGTTTTGTATCTTTTAGACTGTATACCAACTTTGTAAACTGTCTGTCAAAAATACAAATACAGAGTTGTTCAGATATGGAGAAAGCTTTGATTCTTCAGTTGTTTGATGATAATAAAGAACAGAAAGAAAAGTATTGTAATCGTAAGTTTATCTCACACATGAACAATTGCAACAATGTATAACCATAACGGAATTGAAGCCTCTAATTTCTACTCTGGGAAAGGAAAATTGTTTAGTCAAGCTAATCAATCAACAATCCTGGTCGGTTTCCGTAAACCATATTCTGTTGCAGAGCGTTAGCGTAACTTTTACAGAGATTCTTTGCATAGATATCAGTAATAGTGTTCACAACTTTATCAACAATATATTCTGATCTATTCAAATCTCAGAACGTCTATATCTCAGAACGTTTATATCTCAGAACGTCTATATCTCAGAACGTTTATATCTCAGAACGTTTATATCTCAGAACGTTTATATCTCAGAACGTCTATATCTCAGAACGTCTATATCTCAGAACGTCTATATCTCAGAACGTTTATATCTCAGAACGTTTATATCTCAGAACGTTTATATCTCAAGTAACTTCCACCGAGATCGTTTGCCTAGATACCAGTAATAGTGTTCACAGCTTTATCGACAATATAATTATTCTGGTCTATTCAAATCTCAGAACGTCTATATCTCAGAACGTCTATATCTCAGAACGTCTATATCTCAGAACGTTTATATCTCAGAATGTGTTTTTTTATATCTCATAAGACATTCATAAAAAAAAGATCGCATATATGATTTGCTTCATTTTGTTACAAATGACTAAAATTTAAAGAAGCTCTAAGAAGTCTTAATTTATTTCAGCTAAATCGGAAACTTCGCCGTTACCAACTATTAAAGGTAGGTATAGGCCTACGCATCCATTTTAATAGTATATAGATACCTTCACGGAATTGAAATATCTCTCTGGAGATCACTTTTTGGTGCTCAGGAATAAAATTCCAATCAATAGCTCCTCCTTTCAGGCCCGTATTGAGGATGGTGGAGGGGGCAAATTGTGCAAAACTCATTCTAAAGGGTTGCGGTGCAGAATTTAAGGCCTTGGGCTGGGGTTTACTGCCAAAATTATTGGGGGGTGGGGGGGGGGGAGGGTATACCAAGGACGTTGTATACTCAAAGTTGTTTATTTCTCCTTTCAGCTCAAACAACTCAATTTTCCTCAACAAGTAAGTTATATGCTTCGTTGAGACTTTGCACAGCAATAGTCAATTATCCAACTGTCCTAATAGAATATTTTAAGTTTCAGCGAGGCTACCATGCATGTTCCGATCCTTTGTGCTACAAAACAGCAATGTATTTCGATCTTCGATTATTTGCTCTTATTAAATATAAAAGATTCATAATGGAATCCTTCTGGTGACAATATTACTTTGTGGCGATGAAGCACTATCACACAATATAATATTTAGCTAAGTGAATCTAGCAAATCTTAGCGTAGTCGAAACTGATAAAGAGATTATCAGTTGACATACCCAATCGCAGAATGGTCACAGGTGTTTCCAGAGGGCGAGAAAATCATTAAATGTATTGTTTAGAATGTTCGGATTGGTTTGTGATTTGGCTCACATAAGCTTATCCATTTTCGATTTGTGCCAATATAATGCCTTTTTCTTTCTTATTTCAGAGCATCTTGAAGTTAATGGTTCAAGAACCAATACTGTAACATTAGTTGGCTTGATATTAGTAATAGTAAGCACAGTGAACTTAGTTTAGCCTAAGTACATGTACTACTGTTTGTCTAGCTTTGTGTTGTTTTGTGTTTTTATTGTATGTAAAGTTTGTCACTTTAGTCTATGAATTAAATTCACAGCTGTGCATCAGCAGAGGTTTTGTTAGAATTAAAATACTCATAGGAGCTTTTCCAATCCAGAATTTGATGGTAAAACAAGGTTTGTAAGTAAACAAACCTACCCGAATTTTGTGAAAAGACATTAAAGGCAGTGGCGTTTCTATGAATTTTTAGGTGGAGGGGCCGACTTGGGGCCGAATAATTGTCAGGGTGGGGGGGGGGGGGGTGCTACCAGCACCAGGTACCCGTATGCAACATTATACGAAATTTCAAAGTGGAGGGGGGGGGGGGGGGGGGTCAAGACCGGGCCAGTCTAAATTCTGGGCCAGTCTAAATTCCCCCTCCCCCCCCCCCCCCCCCCCCCCCCACGGTAGAAACGCCACTGATTAAAAGGTTTGGGGTGGCCGGCCTCTTCATCTGCCAGAGAGAATTTTTTTCACTTTCCAGTATAAACCTTTCCTAACACAATAAATATTTCAAGTTGTTCACATTGTTGTTGCTATTATTGTACCACAATATTTTTTTTTGATTAAAGTTCCGTCCTCATTAGTTTAAACATGTGCAGAAAAGTAGCACGTAAAAATTAATTTGTCAGTATTAATAAATAAGGTTTTAAAAAGTTATAGATTAAAAAAATCACGATCATCTCGTTTAAACGTCATACAAGATAAACTGCCTACTTATATTGCAGCAATCTCTCATACAGAGTTGTCGTTTCTTTCAGTCTCTTAAGGCAGGGAACGATAACTCCGTAATGGAGATCGATATTGAAAATATGTAAATATGGAACGTAATTCTGCAGGGGCGGATTTAGGGGGTGGCGTGGCGGCCGTGCGTGCGCGCCCCCTAAAATTTCAAAGCATGGGTTG
Organism: Lottia scabra; assembly: GCA_029955415.1. Lineage (NCBI taxonomy): Eukaryota > Metazoa > Mollusca > Gastropoda > Lottiidae > Lottia > Lottia scabra. The sequence continues at coordinate 15,749,984 of JARJEI010000003.1, forward strand.
TCCGCACCATTTTACCACAAATGTTTCTCGCCACACTTCGTTTGGCAAGATATCTATCTACATTGCACCCACTCTAGAAGAATATTTCAATAACTTTGATTATTTTAACCTCAAATAATTTTATTCTACGTCCCCCCTAACGTCAAATCCTGTATCCGCCCCTGTTCTGCATCAGTATACGGGTACTTATTTCAGAATCATTGATCTCAAGATATCAACCAAGAAAAAACTTCTTTATTATATATAATATACAATAATTATATTACAAGATACACATTTTAACATAAGAACGAAAAGCGTTGAATTTTAATTTGCAGTTTTCCATTGTCCAAATGTATTTTCTCCAAAATGAATAAAAAAAAAACCCAATAAATTTCAGAACTATATAGAAATCCGGCTTTCGTTGCTCCAAAATCTTTATTGTAAGATTTTTTCGTATACCAGTGTTCTATAGCCTAAATATCAATGAATATTGAAATACGCGGAACTTGTAAAATAAAAGTTGTTTAATATAATGAACAGACGAATATCTTTAAAAGAATCTCTTAACCAAAAGTGCACCAGCAACCAGTAGTAAAGTCAGGAAGGACCATGGTTTTACATCACCAACTAAAAAATAAAGCATAAATGGAAGCATGAACCACTGAACTGGGTCTAATTCTGACTTAATATCAGTGAATGTACATGTGTATTGTTAAACCGAATAGAGTCGTATTAAGTAAAGCTACACACAACCCTTTTCAGAGCTTAAATCTGGAAAAGAAATGAAATGGACATTTACGTCCTGCTCTTCTGCACCTGTATGGGCTAATGAATAAGGGCAAATGTAAATGCAGTGTACAATGAGGGAAATTTTGCCAGGACAGCGGCATTTGCCTATTCTTATTTTCGATTTCCAACTGTCGATGGATATTCAACGTGCAAAGCCTGTAGCACAAGGGCCCTGAGAACTTAAATCTGGCATCCGGTTCTTGAGGCGTTATAAATCTTAAAGGAATTGTAAAGAGGTTTTCTAAACTTTGTATGTGTATCGGGGACACTGATAGCATCAATTTGCATCATTTCAATTTTTATTCCGATGTCTGTGGTCTTAAAACGAGTTAGTTTAAGTTGATGCAAGAACCACAGACGTCGGAATGGAAATTGGAATGGCACAAATTGATGCTATCGGTGTCCCCGATACACATACAAAGTTTAGAAAACCTCTTTACAATCCCTTTAATACACGCAGTTATAATTGCTTCTATCGAACAACTATTGACCAAACTGATCAAATTGATATGAAAACTTTACCTCCTCCACAGTGCTGAGTTATTTTTGGTGCAATTGGTTTTAACAGAATCTCTACGTTGTTCTTTTCTTCAGGTGTGCAGAATACTTCAGAGTCATGTAAACATTTTTCATAACCTTTATCTGCTCTGTAATAATATCAACAAAAATAAAGTTTAGGTAGCAAAGTTCCAAGAAAATAAATTTCGTACCTAATTAGTAAGCTCATTTAAGATAATGACACTATATAGCTAATCGTCATTTAATTTTGGTTGTGATTTGCTTTGAAATTTTGTAGTTTTGACTCTTTGTCAATACCTCAATTTTCCTTTTCACTGAAATAATTTGAAAAAAGAAATCAAGGCACCAATTGAAATTTTTCCAAATGAAACCTTTATCTTATTATTGTCTCGTATAAATGAATTAGAAAGGTTTCTGAAACTATTAAGTAACGTTTCTGAAGCTACTCACGTGCATTGTGTATCCAATGTTGTAGCCACTTGTATAGATGTATTCCAGTTTGCTGTACATTCTATTAATTTTGGTGAACATCCTTGACCTGTAAAGGAAAATAAAATCATGAAATCATTTTTTTATCAATGAATTTATGTAAATTCAATTCTAGTTTGGAAGGAATCGCTATTATTGAATTTTGTTGATCATTTGGTTATATGCCTCATAAGTGATACATTGTTCATTATCATCATCTGGCGTGATGTTTTGATCTTTCCACAGTCCAGGAGCCAAAATGAATTAGCCACCAACATAAGAAGGATGACTTGAATGACCCAAATGGCCAACTTGATCATGGAAATGGAAATGAAATTCAGTGATAACCAGTACTTGTGGCCATTTTCATAATGTACAACACTAACCACGATATTAATCTTCTCTTAATACAACACATATTATTCAACCATAGGGTTTAAGAATTCAACATGAAAGTTATTATAAGACGCTTGGCATTCGGGAGAAAATATTAAAAATAGTTCAATACTGTTCCAGAAATATATATTTTTTTTCAATAAACGTCCTAACCAATACCAAGTTTCCCAGTTCAACGGAAGTACCACAGTTAATAAACGTCCTAACCAATACCAAGTTTCCCAGTTCAACGGAAGTACCACAGTCAATAAACGTCCTAACCAATACCAAGTTTGATGAGTTCAACGGAAGTCCCACAGTCAATAAGCGCCCTAACCAATACCAAGTTTCCCAGTTCAACGGAAGTACCACAGTCAATAAACGTCCTAACCAATACCAAGTTTCCCAGTTCAACGGAAGTACCGCACTCAATAAACGTCCTAACCAATAACAAGTTTCCCAGTTCAACGGAAGTACCACAGTCAATAAGCGTCCTAACCAATAACAAGTTTCCCAGTTCAACGGAAGTACCACAGTCAATAAACGTCCTAACCAATACCAAGTTTCCCAGTTCAACGGAAGTACCGCACTCAATAAACGTCCTAACCAATAACAAGTTTCCCAGTTCAACGGAAGTACCACAGTCAATAAGCGTCCTAACCAATACCAAGTTTGCCGAGTTCAACGGAAGTACCACAGTCAATAAGCGTCCTAACCAATACCAAGTTTCCCAGTTCAACGTAAGTACCACAGTCAATAAACGTCCTAACCAATAACAAGTTTGCCGAGTTCAACGGAAGTACCACAGTCAATAAGCGTCCTAACCAATACCAAGTTTCCCAGTTCAACGGAAGTACAACAGTTAATAAACGTCCTAACCAATACCAAGTTTCCCAGTTCAACGGAAGTACCACAGTCAATAAACGTCCTAACCAATACCAAGTTTGCTGAGTTCAACGGAAGTCCCACAGTCAATAAGCGTCCTAACCAATAACAAGTTTCCCAGTTCAACGGAAGTACCACAGTCAATAAGCGTCCTAACCAATACCAAGTTTCCCAGTTCAACGGAAGTACCACAGTCAATAAACGTCCTAACCAATACCAAGTTTGCCGAGTTCAACGGAAGTACCACAGTCAATAAGCGTCCTAACCAATAACAAGTTTCCCAGTTCAACGGAAGTACCACAGTCAATAAGCGTCCTAACCAATACCAAGTTTCCCAGTTCAACGGAAGTACCACAGTCAATAAACGTCCTAACCAATACCAAGTTTCCCAGTTCAACGGAAGTACCGCACTCAATAAACGTCCTAACCAATAACAAGTTTCCCAGTTCAACGGAAGTACCACAGTCAATAAACGTCCTAACCAATACCAAGTTTGACGAGTTCAACGGAAGTACCACAGTCAATAAACGTCCTAACCAATAACAAGTTTCCCAGTTCAACGGAAGTACCACAGTCAATAAGCTTCCTAACCAATACCAAGTTTGCCGAGTTCAACGGAAGTACCACAGTCAATAAGCGTCCTAACCAATACCAAGTTTCCCAGTTCAACGTAAGTACCACAGTCAATAAACGTCCTAACCAATAACAAGTTTGCCGAGTTCAACGGAAGTACCACAGTCAATAAGCGTCCTAACCAATACCAAGTTTCCCAGTTCAACGGAAGTACCACAGTCAATAAGCGTCCTAACCAATACCAAGTTTCCCAGTTCAACGGAAGTACCACAGTCAATAAACGTCCTAACCAATAACAAGTTTCCCAGTTCAACAGAAGTACCGCAGTCAATAAACGTCCTAACCAATACCAAGTTTGACGAGTTCAACGGAAGTACCACAGTCAATAAACGTCCTAACCAATACCAAGTTTGACGAGTTCAACGGAAGTACCACAGTCAATAAACGTCCTAACCAATACCAAGTTTGACGAGTTCAACGGAAGTACCACAGTCAATAAACGTCCTAACCAATACCAAGTTTGACGAGTTCAACGGAAGTACCACAGTCAATAAACGTCCTAACCAATACCAAGTTTGACGAGTTCAACGGAAGTACCACAGTCAATAAACGTCCTAACCAATACCAAGTTTCCCAGTTCAACGGAAGTACCACAGTCAATAAACGTCCTAACCAATACCAAGTTTGCCGAGTTCAACGGAAGTACCACAGTCAATAAGCGTCCTAACCAATACCAAGTTTCCCAGTTCAACGGAAGTACCGCAGTCAATAAGCGTCCTAACCAATAACAAGTTTCCCAGTTCAACGGAAGTACCGCAGTCAATAAACGTCCTAACCAATACCAAGTTTCCCAGTTCAACGGAAGTACCGCAGTCAATAAACGTCCTAACCAATACCAAGTTTCCCCAGTTCAACGGAAGTACCGCAGTCAATAAACGTCCTAATCAATACCAAGTTTCCCAGTTCAACGGAAGTACCGCAGTCAATAAACGTCCTAACCAATACCAAAGTTCAACGGAGGTAACACAGGTATTATTTCAATTTCAAAGGAGATAATAGTACGAAATACATTTATCGTTGAAAAAAAAAATGAAATGAAATGAATGGAGTTTTACGTTCTACTTTTCTGCACCTGTATGGGCTAATTGAGGACGGGCAAACGCCATGCAGTGTGCAATGAGGGAAATTTTGCCAGGACAGCGGCATTAGCCTGCTCTTATTTTCGATTTCCAACTGTCGAGGGATCTTTAACGTGCACAGCCAATAGCACACGGGACGGGGCCTGGGTTTATGGTCCCATCCGAACGACTAGACGATTTTCCATGTCAGCCCCTCCGACCTGCATCAATGACAGGGGGAAACCGGGTTGAAAAACATTTATCGTTGAGGCGACACCTTCACCAACATGATGTTACCATAAGGTATTGAAACAATGTTACCTTTGCAGCTATCTGACAATCGTTGAGAAGCAGGTTTGACCATACCATCTATTGCTGCCTTTTGGTCGGGTGTACATTCTACTTCTATGTCTTGTAAACAAATAATGAGGCCCATATCGCTCCTTTAATACAAATATTATACAATAATTATTTTTCAGTGATAGGTTATTACGGCGTTCCATAGGTTAAGCCCAAGGGAGCAGTTCTAGTTTTTTTTTCTCTCAAAAAAACAACAATTATTTCATTAATATACAAACTGGACACTGCTGCATCGCTCTAATTGATTAAGACGCTATTTGCGTGATAAGTCATAAGAGTTGTCTTTCTCGTCAATTTTGATCTCAGGCCAATTTTATTATTGAACATGATGTGGAAGAATGCCTTAAGTACGGAGCTTCTAACACGCAGTGGATATACTTTTTTAAAAAGTTATTTCGTTTATTCGTTTAAACGAATTAATTTGACTATTTCGTTTAAACGATTTAAATCATTTCGTTTAAACGAATTAATTATTTAGTTTAAACGAATTAATTATTTCGTTTAAACGAATTAATTTGACTATTTTGTTTAAACGATTTAAATTAATTCGTTTAAACGAAATGATAAAATAAATGTATGCTCAACAGAAAAAAATATAAGTAAAGATTTATTTTGCTTAAACGAAATAATTTTATTTCGATTAGACGAAATAATTATTCCGTTTAATCGAAATAAATATTTCGTTTAATCGAAATAATTATTTCGTTATTTCGATTAAACGAATTAATCATTTCGATTAAACGAATTAATTATTTCGATTAAACGAAATAATAAAAAAAATATTTACATTGCGTGTAAGGGGCTCCGTACTTAAACGATTTTAAAGAGGTTTTATTAATTATGGACGTGTATTGCGGAAACTTATCAGTGTCCACGATACACATTAACAATTTTAAAAACCTCTTTACAATCGCTTAAAGCTGGTTATAATATAACTTCATCATTATGACTGATTTTACTGACAAACTTCCAATTCGTCAATCATCTGATACTTACACACATCCCAACTGTTTATTTTGTGATCCTTTAGGTACAAGTTGACCCCAAAGGTCATTACAGTTCTGAGCTTGTACCTGACAATCTTCACCTGTTTCAGAAAAGAAATATGTATACAGTATAATTATTTTATGTTATTTTGGAATGTGTCTAAAATCCTCTCATCTTAAATGTATAGCTGCGTAGCTGTGTTAACATGTTTTCGCATTTTCAAGAGTACAAAGAACGCAAATTTCAGCTGTACTGGTTAGGTTCAAGCAAATCCCCTCCTAAATTTGGAATAAACCCCAATAGATTTGGTGCATTCAAACACATATTTTGATACAAAACAAACAATAAATCTTATTTGGAAATTGATCAAGGTGCAAATGGAGATACCAGTTCGTTTTGCCTCCTTCCTGTACCTCCTCCGTCACCGAACTGTTAATAATGTTAATATTCCTCTACTAACCTTTGCAAGCTTGAGAAACTTTTGGTCTAATTTGTTGTAACGTAGCTTTAATTTGAGCTTGTTGATCTGGTTGACATGTTGACTGAATATTGCTTAAACATACTTCAAATTCAGCGGCGTCCCTTAAAATTAATTTCAATTGAAATTTTTTTTCCAAGCCTAGTACCATTCGAAATATCTTTTGAGTTCCCGATTAGTTATTACTGACATTGATAGATAAGAAACATATAGAGCAGGCCTTCTCAAATGGCGGCCCACGGGCCAAATCCGGCCCTCGACGCCATTGAGAATGGCCCCTCAAGAGTGACCCCTTTCGCTAAAACACTCTGCTCGTTATGCTAACTAAGATCTATTTGGCCCTTATATTTTTTTCATAAAATGCATTCGGCCCTTTACAAAAATGAATTGAGAAGGCCTGATATAGAGTATACCGGAACATCCTGTCCCTCAGGATGTGAATGTGAATGTGAATGTGAGGGACAGGAAACCATGAATGGTTAAAAGTTGAAATCGCGCAGCCAATTTGGTTGCGTTCAAATATTCTTCTTCCTTGAGGTTTTTTTTCTCTAAAAACTGACAAATTTCTTGTGTTATGAGACCAACTTCATAACAACCATTTTTTCGACAAAATAAACCAATAATTGTTGTCTCTAATCTCAGTTAAAATATTGTGATCAAAGCGGCTACTGTATATAATTGAATAGGAAACAAATTAATAACATCACAATATATACCTGCAAGTAAGATGTTGATTTCCTTGATGCATAGTTTGACCTGTTGTATAATTATTGGTACAACTTGCTAAATCTGCTTCACAGACCTGACCTTAAAAACACATGATATTATTACTATATTTACTATGGATATGCGGTTTAACAAAAACAACGCACATATTTGAAGAAGGGCATTAACTTGGGCATTCAACATAAAAATTCAATTTCTACACCTCCATTACAGGAAAATTTGAATGATGAGTCAAATTCTACATTTGAATGATAGGTCAAATTCTATACCAGCATGACAGGTCAAATTCTACATTTCTCTGATAAGTCAAATTCCACATTTGAATGATGAGTCAAATTCTACATTTGAATGATGAGTCAAATTCTACATTTGAATGATGAGTCAAATTCTACATTTGAATGATAGGTCAAATTCTATACCAGCATGACAGGTCAAATTCTACATTTCTCTGATAAGTCAAATTCCACATTTGAATGATAGGTCAAATTCTACATTTGAATGATATGTAATATTCTACATTATTTTGAATAAGTCAAATTCTACATTTGAATTATGTGTCAAATTTTACATTATTTTGAATGATGAGTCAAATTCTACATTATTTTGAATGATAAGTCAAATTCTACATTTGTTTGATATGTAATATTCCGCCTTAGTATGATCGTTACAATTTTACATTTGTATCACAGATCAAGTTCTACGTTTCTTTGATTTGATTTACATTTTACATTTATATGTAGGTCAAATTCAACATTAGAACGATATTTATGTAAAGTCCGACATTTGAATGATCAATCAAGTGACATTCCTACATTTGTATGATAGGACCATACCTCAACTGATTTAAGAACAATGGAATACACAATTTACCTGGGCACGCTTGAATCAGTATTGGTAAAACGTTTGAGTTTAAGACAGTGTCAAGTGCACTTTTATCAGAACCAGTACAAAAGGCATCACATAACTTTAAACAATCATATTCCACTATCAAGGCACTATACAAATATAAATAAAAAACATTATATTTGAATCTTTGAACGATTCAATAAGGTGGAAATGGTATTCGAATTTTGTATGATTATCCATAGTCTCAATAAAAACCAGAATGTGTCTAACGATGTATTTAGTTCCACCAGTGGTATTTACCAGATACTAATTATGATATATACTACTGTATGACTAATGATTACATTTTATTCCAGTTCAGAATAACGAAAAGGGTTAAACCACTGTCTTTATTCCTTTTATAATAGTGATTTCTTCAACATTCTTCGTATAGATCCTGGGTTTTCAAATTGAGGGGAAATGTCCCAGACAAGGGGACACAAACTGATCTATAGGTCTGAAAAATATGTTATATCTTGTATTAACTTGCAACACCAGTGTCCACTGCCTGCAATGACCACAATTTAAGTTTGTATTGAAACGAAAAAAATTCATCTTTATTAAACTTACTCGCATAAAGCTTGTTGATCGGCTGGGTCTATTTTTGATGTTGTTGTTTTATAACCGTTGACGCATTTTGCTATTTCTACAGTGCAATCTGGATCAGCGGCCAAAACACTATTGGTTACAACAACTACAAAATAGAAGAGTTATAGAGGATAGCTGCATTGCTGTTGCCAATGGTTTGAAGGTTGGTGATTTCTAATAAATGATTTTAATTTCTGACATGATTCTGATTCTGATATGAATGGCTAATGATTCTCCATGTTCCTTTAGCAACGGCTATCATTTCAATTCATTACATTAATCCGTTGCTATCATGATAAGGTTTTCTCGTCATTAACTTTGATTGGTCGAACGATTATTGTCGACCAGTTATATTCATTGTAACAAATTATTGCAGGAAAACTTTCGAATGACCAGACGTCAAATTTCTTGTAGCAAATTTACCTTGTGATAATCGAGTCTCAACGGTCATAAATTGAATGTGACGTAGTGTTTTTTAAACGAGGTTATTAGTTGATAATGACGAGAAAACCCTGTCAATCCAGCAACGGTAGATAATGCAAATGTCTAACGTTGCTGAAGGAACATGATGATTCTCAGAACCTGCTATTCTTGAAGGTTCGTAATTCTAACACATTGATCTTGAAGGATAGTAATACTAATGAATTATTTTAAAAGTTGATGCTTCTGACAATATATTGATTTTGAAGGTTGACGATTCTGACATATTGATTGTCATGATTTTGTGATTCTGACATATTTATTTTGAAAGCTGAAGATTATGACATGTATGTTGATTCTCATGACTTTGTGATTCTGACATACCTATTTTGAAAGCTGATGATTCTGACATATTGATTCTCATGACTTTGTGATTCTGACATATTTATTTTGAAAGCTGATGATTCTGACATATTGATTCTCACGACTTTGTGATTCTGACATATTTATTTTATAAAGCTGGTGATTCTGACATTGATTCTCATGATTTTGTGATTCTGACATATTGATTTTGAAGGTTGATGATTCTGACATATTGATTCTCACGACTTTGTGATTCTGACATATTTATTTTAAAAGCTGAAGATTATGACATGTTGATTCTCATGACTTTGTGATTCTGACATATTTATTTTGAAAGCTGATGATTCTGACATATTGATTCTCATGATTTTGTGATTCTGACATATTTATTTTGAAAGCTGAAGATTATGACATGTTGATTCTCATGACTTTGTGATTCTGACATATTGATTTTGAAGGTTGATGATTCTGACATATTGATTCTCATGACTTTGTGATTCTGACATATTCATTTTGAAAGCTGATGATTCTGACATATTGATTCTCATGATTTTATGATTCTGACATATTTATTTTGAAAGCTGAAGATTATGACATGTTGATTCTCATGACTTTGTGATTCTGACATATTGATTTTGAAGGTTGATGATTCTTACGTATTGGTTCTCATGACTTTGTGATTCTGACATATTTATTCATTTTATTATCACGCATTGATTTTGCAGACTGGTGATTCTAACACATTAGCAAATCGGGCATTGATTTCAAAGGCAGTTGATTAAAGCAGTGCTCCCGGACGTTCAGCTTAACATTTCTGTCTAAATCGATTAGCCACCCTAGCTCTAATCAATCAAATTATGATTAAAAAAGGAAATTCAAACAATTCAGGTGAACAATAACGGCTAATGTTCATTTAACGCGAGATCAATTGAAAAAAATATAAAATAGGTGAACCAATAAATAATGTTGAATCAAACAATCTAGGTGAACCAATTAATCTAAGTTATCTATCTATCAATTCACAACGCACTCACAGATAAAATAAATACTTAAAATCATAGATATCTTACCTCCTAGAGCGGCAATCAATAAAAAAAGATTCATTTTTAAAAAGCTAAAAAAAATTGACTGCTGTAGAAGGAAAGGTCGAAATAAAACTGATTATGATAACCTTATCTATTTATCAATTATCATAGACCATAGTCCAATCTCATCCCATCGGAGTTGTTATCACACAATAGACCTAGTTTGGTTTGTTGTTATAGATTATGCTTCAGATGTGTGCCAATGTATACCTATATTCTACAGATCCATTAAAATAAGATGATTGTCAGTGGCGGATCCAGGGGGGGGGGGGGGGGAGGGGTGTGTGTGTGTGTGTAGAGGGCGTACGCCCCCCCCCCCTTTGCTTTGTCTTTTTTTTTTTAAGAATGGGGAGAATACGACATCAAAAATGTCTAACCCATTAACGTTTACTGTAAAACATACATGGTCCACGTCATAAACCGTTAAATTAGTACAATTTATACTTAAACAAAATTTTTCGCCTCTCTTCGCTCGGCTAAGTTTAGAATCTACGCCCCCCTTTCGAAAATCCTGGATCCGCCCCTGATTGTGGTTTTTCATCTCGACCTATTTGGTATATTTATTGTAGGCTACATCTTCCCTTGAGAAACGTTAGAGTAATTCAATGCAGCGTATTTTGCTTGTCGGTGATACTTAAAAATTATGACATATCTGATAAAAATGCAGATCATTTCCGACTTTTTATCATCTATTTATGACTCATTTATAATTGCTGGGAAAAAACTTGAATTGAGTTAAACGTTTTCACGTTTGCACAATCCTATTACATGTATATTCATTCTGAAGGGGATTCAGATTGTGCTCAAATATTCGCAAGTCGCAAATTCTGGCGATTTTTTTTCCATTTCAGAACTTCTTCGTTTTGAAGAGCTTAATCATGATTATGTCGATTCCATATGAACACATACATGTATGATATTTGATGGGCTGGATGACCATCTTGAACTAAATGATGGGCATATTTTTAGGCCAATCTAAATAAATTTAGATCATATTTTCGTTTCTTTTTTATTTTGATATGCACTCCATTATGATCTAACGAGACCGTTACCAAATGCGTATACAACGAAAACAAAGTCACGTGATCTGTTGACCAATCAAATGATAGCTTACTTAAAACGGGTGATCGAGACTACTTTCCCGGTAAGTACAAAATGGCGGCTTTTGTTTACACTGTCAATGCAAAATATTTGGAATCGGAACTAAACTTCTATTTCCAAAAGCCATTTTATATAAATCATCAATTCTGATGTAATCTGATATTGTACGTATAATTTATGTTACTATATAAAATGGCCCACCCTAGATGTTGATTGGCGGATGTTTTTATTTGTCGATTTGGCTCATTCATTCATCTAGACCTGACTCCGGTAGTCCGGTGACGGCTTTTATTTTTTGGCCATTTGCCGTTTCCAGAAATATTGAAGACCTAGATTGAATATTGGAGTACAATTCAGGTTTTATAACCATGGCCTCGGACCAAAGGTCGTACAAACTATTGGCGTGTTTTCGGAGTTTATCCTATACATATTTAGATGACTGACGGCTACGGCAGTACGGGTTATTACTTATTATATGAGTCAATTTGGCCCCTATCTAAAATGGCCACTAGACAAAATGGCCATAGACTACCCTGACAAATAATAGATACATTTTTTTATATCCAGTGTTTGTAGGGATGGACATGAGTTCCAACGAGAGACAACCATCAGTATTTCTCTTGCACAACTATGCTGCCGATAGAAGCCAAGGAAGCCGAAGGTAAGAATAACCTATAATAGGCCCTATAACTATTTTCAAATGATATGATATATTGAAATACATTGTACATTAATTCATTAAAATTCAATTTCGGTAGAAGTGTGTGTACTATTACCTGTGATCTATTATCACAATTAAAGTTTGCACATTTCTTTGTTAGGGAAGGAAGTGGCTCGCTATTCTCAAAACAATCTTAAGAGTTAGGATGTCCTAAGGTCTATCTTCTAACACTGTTTCTAGAACATACTAGCGCTAAGATCGTTTCGAGAATAGCATGGGTTTGATTACCAGAAGAGAAAGATCAACCGATCTCCCCTTGTTAGTGGTGCAGGTCAGGAGGGTTTGGCATGCACAAAGCACCTAGTCTCAACTTTTATAATTTCAATGCTCAATTGTTACTTATTAATTAATGTATTTCAGATCATATAATAGTAAGCGAATCAGATCACCGACTGGTGTCAGTCCATACCAACCACCCAAGTACTTATCACTAGAGGTTTGTACAGGTTTCTAAAGGTGAAAACCTGTCCTTTGGAATGAATATTAGAGACAACTAATTTTAAATGTCGTAAAGCAGGGTCAATAACTTTGTAAACAAACATTGGAGGTAAAATCCTGAGACGGTGAGACCTCTTATAGCCTGACAGACAGGAAATGAAGTTTAACATCACATGGCCTACTCTCAAAAACTATCTTTAACTCGTTTTGCAATAGGATACCAAAATCATACGTACAGTTCCAAGATGGAGTAATGAAGAGAAAAAATGGTTGCAGACGTTTGTTAATCAGAATGAAAACGAAAGGCAGCAAATGACTCCTGATACATTTTGGAACTTTGTATCCAACAAATTCACAGAAAATTTCCAAATATCACGAACAGGTGTAGTAAAATTATCCTTCTTGACCAAAAGATGTTTTTAATTCAATACTTAAGATTGTGCTTTCTGTGAGATAACTTTTCCATTTCAATTCAAGCATAATTCAGTTGCTAACTTCCAATGGATACAGTTTAAATTTCCAAAAACAGTATCAAAGGATGAAAGGATGAAAGTAACTAAAATCAGTTAATTAATTAATCAGGACCTTTTTAAGTTTAAATCTAAATTTAAATTTTAGCCAGTATATGACATTATTGACAATGCCACCAAAGTTAATTTCATTGAAATTATTCTACAGGTTCCAGTTGCAAGAAAACATACCAGCGTTTATTTTTCCATGATGATATCCAAATGCACTCAAATAAGACCACTGGTACTGGTACGCAAACAGATTCATCTTGTATTTCATCAACAAGCTGTGAACTCGACCAAAGGTAAGTTTAGAAATTTCATTTCTACCATGTTTGTTTCATATAATTCTCTATAACTATAATTCATTTAGCCAACTCACATTTTCCAATGACTGTACAATATAAAGAATGATGAATTGAATCTAACTAAATCACCCAAATAAATATTAAACCATCCACACAGTAAAAATATAGATAAAGGAGATTTGTTATGGTATATGTATGCTTAAAGATTTGGAACAAGCTTTATCTCTTCTAATTTTCATTTTGTTTTGGATAATATCTTTGATAGGGAATCTACTTTGTTTGGATGATCTTGGAGTTGCAGTATTTACGTTTCTGTGGTATAAGTAATACATCCTTTGGGGAAGTTGTCGGTGCAAATCCGACCAGTGACTAATACATTTCATCCTATTGATCATTCATTAAAGTTCATTTCATATCACTTTATTCATCTTTATAAAAACACTTATTATAATAAATCTAGTCTGTCTCTTTAGTATTAAATACTGGTTTCATATAACTGCTTTATATTTAAATCTATAGTTTGGTGATCTGATCAAATTTGACATTTAACAATTCAAGGATGGTTATATGCAGTTAATTCATGAACAGTAACAAGCACAATGAAGGAATACTGTTTAACAATGTTATATTTGGTTGGACCACAAACCTTAAAGTTTTCAAAATTATTTTATATAGCTCTTTGAATTGAATTTCCCTTTGGTAACCTCTGCTATCATAATTAATTAAATATACTCTTAACAGCTCATCAATTGATCACAAAAATGAGATTATTTGTGCAATAGAAAATGATGATATAGATACAGTAGTAGACCTAATATATAAAAATCCTACATTGAAAGCTCTCTTGTGGACAAAATACACATCTGATATAGACTTGACTGTTGAAGCTAATAAAACAATTCAGCCAATAGCATTTACTCCAGGTAAGAAAACAATATTGATCAAATACTGTTACAGCAAGTATGTGCACAGTGTTCTAATAATAATATAATTCTTATAGGCTATAGGCCTGTCATCCTCTCTTGTTGAGGCAGTTGTGGCGGAGTGACATGTCTTCTCCCAAGTTTTGACAGGAAGGGACATGGTATATATATATTTTTTCAACATCATTTCCCAAGGAAACAGATCGCCGCTCTTAGTGTGTGTCCAATTTGAGCAAATGGAGTGCCAAAAAATATCTATAAGAATATGTACATGTAGGCCTACATTATGATTCGATCACTTTATTTTTCAGAAGATAAACCTGATGTGCAGAAATCCTCAAGACGATCATTGATATTTTCAGATGAAAACCACTTGATTGGAGAGATTCAGGTAAAAATATATAAATCAAATCATTGTTCTGTTTAATTAATAGTTCACTTATATTTACTTCATTCATGTCAGAGTAACTCTTTTTAAATTTTTCACAAAAAAAACGTATAGCAATTACAAGACCTGATGTGGCTCACTTCTGTTTAGATGATTCGTATGCAGGGGATGTTTAAGTTATCAGTTATATTTCAAAGTTAATTATCCATTGTTTGTTGTACATGTATTTATTAATTTTGTCTAATTAATACATGTAATGCATGAAAATATATTGTTCTAGAAATTGTTCATTTTCTTTGTTATTTACTTTAAAAAGGATGTTAATTTGCATGAGTTACATTTTGGAGATTTGTCTTGGTAGAGTTCAATATTTGGTAAGTTGATCACAGATTGTTAATATCAGTCTCACTTTCAGGAAGTTGTGGTGGCTCAGTGAATAGGAGGTTGTGGTTTGATTCCTTGTCGGTTGAGTAAAGATCCATCAGATTGTCTGATATGGCTTCCTCTTGTCAGTGGCGGAGACCCAAGCAGATGGCAAGGAATAACACCTAGTCGTTTTGATTGGAGACTATCTGGGGTCCCATGTGCATCAGCCATCTCGGTGCACATTAGAACCCAGACAATTGGAAATCAAAGAAGGCGACTGACTGCGTCCAAAAAATATCTTCATTGCATATGCCCGTATTCATTAGTTAAGTGCATCAAAGTAGGATGTTAAACCCCATTTCATTCAATATCATTTCATTTTCTTCAGTAATCATTGATAAAAAGAGAAAAAGCGAGATATTCTAGGTCTCTGATTGCTTCTTTTCATTTGAAATTTTTTTTTCATTTTGACAGGTTATAATTCATCATCCAAGTGGCAAGAGAGTGAAATCGGTAACTTCTGAAACTTACAAGACAGTTTGTAGATCTATTGTTCGTGATGCTGACAACACCGACAAAACAATTATTGAAAGTTTAGTTGCTTCAAATCCCAAAGAGGTGGTAAATGGATGTTCAAAAATCATTGAAAAAGAATGCCAACAAATAAGTAAAGCAGCATTAGATACCTTACTACGAAAAAAGAATCACAATGATTTTTTTGACTTTAATTGGGAACATCTCCATACTGAGCTAAATAAATTCTGTCCAGGCCTTTTGTATATTTTGAAAACAGCCAGTGGGAAAAAAACAACTGATGTGTCAAGTAAATATATGAGACATGTGTTTCTGTCTGCTGCATTATTACTGCATGGACGGAACCAGGAGATCAACTTTTTGCAGTTTGTAATTGGCTTCATATTATCATGTGGTGGTTGTACTTTGAGGGTGAGTATTTTCAAGTATTATAGATGTAGACAACATAAAAAATGGCTTGTGGTAGTAAACAATACAGTAGGAAGTATTTGCATATTGGGAACACACAGTGACTGGAGGGATGCAGAACACACTCGATTTTTGTTAATATTTACAAATGTATTTGGCACATCCACGTTTTCCAAAATCATTGAGGGTGGGGATTCCATCAACATACCTCTCTCGGTCAATTATACATGATTAAAGAAGACTAATTGTCTTTTAATATTCATTATATTCTTTTTATTTTAGACTATTGAACGATTGTGCAACATGGGATTGTCTGTCCATCCAGTAACAATCCACAAGAAGTTGGAAAGTTGGCAAGATGATTTAGACTCTCATGTTCAAAGCACGAAGACTGCTTGGGAGAATGGTATAAGTGGCATAACAAAATATCAGTTGGTTGGAGATAACTGGGACCGGAACATACTTCCATCATACAGAACTTCACAACAGAAAACATTGTCTCTACATTTGTTTAATTTGATAGCTGTAGAGGATAGATTCACACCAAATGTTGATGAAAATGTTATAATAAATGTGAAACAACCAGAAGACATAGAATTGACAACATTTATTCCATCTGTACAAGAACAGACTAAATTAATGGAAGAATTTACATTTCTTTATGCTACATCCTTAATTGAAAATCACCCACAACTAAATGCCAGTATGAAGAACATTTATCCTACTCATTTACATCATCCATACAGTCACTGTGCCGGGATCAAAACTTCCCAAGTGAGTAGACTAGTGACATTTTTAGAACTTGTTAGGTTTTTTGAATTGACATTTAAGGCTGTAGGTGTTCCCAAATAATTTTTGCATATTTACCATCGTACATGTACTTTGTTTCTAAGGGCAGCTAGATACCTTAACATGAGACAAATGTTTCAAAACATGATCTAAAGATTTATTGATTCCAGCATGGTTTCATATACCATAATCAATCGCTAAATTCAAATGGAGAGCATTTATCTCCTAAATGATGCCTGTTTTAAAAGAAACTGAATGTTCACAGAATCAATTAAATTCAAATTAATTTGTAGTACCCCCTTGGGTTGTTCGATTGCAATGAAACAAAGACACAAGAAGTCATACAACTGTTAAAACAACTTACAAACAAGTATGTGCCAGTAAAAGATGGAGAATTAATTGAATCAGTCTTCTTTGGAGGTAATTCTAGAAGTGATCCTAATATTATTTTAATGTGTTTATCGGGAGCCTCAGTAGCTGAGTGAGTATGGTGCTTGCATGCAAACAGGTTGAGATTTTCTAATCAGGCTTCCCCTTCTCAGTGTTGCAGAAACAAGGGGCTGGCAAGAAATAGCACCTAGTCCTTCGAGTGGCATGAAAAACTGTGTTTCAGGGCGCCCACGTTATAAAAATCCAGACAGTGGGAAATCGTAGAAGAATTATCATTGGCTGTCCTACATTTCCCACCTAGCATCCTATGTGGCATATGCCCATCTTCATCAGCCAATACAAAAAGTGAATAAAAGTAAGACGTTAAATCCCATTTCATTTCATTTTTTTTTTCAAACAAAATTTATAACAAAAAATATTTCGAACTAACTGATTCTGTTATCTTTATTTTAGGAGATAGACTCACAGATGAAAGGGTTCAATGTGCTCAAGCTGCAATGGCCAATTCAACATCTGCTAAAGACCGATTGGAGGGGTTCATTTCAAAAATTGAAGATTTCCATAGACTTATGAATTTTTTGGAGGTAAGAGATGAGTGATCAAAAATATTAACTAATTCTGTAGATAATTAGATAGGTGTCCCAGTTATACTGACTTAAGTAAAAATTACACGATTTGCATACAATACCGAATGTTTTTGTGGATATTTTTTTCACATAGATCCTGAAAAGGATTGTAGCACTTGTTTTGCGGCAAGTGAGAAAAAAGTCAACAACAGAAAATAAAGACCCTAGTTTGATTACAGTCATGTTTACCAGTTAATTATCGTAATGAAAATAATTCAATCACATAAATTCTTTTAACAGGCTATTTGCAAGCTCACATATTTAACTCACAGTGGTCATGAGCGTGGAACTGCATATTATTACAGAAACCTACTCAATTTAAGAAATGTGAAGGCAGAAGTCCGTAATTCTTATCGAGCATACAAGATGCTTTATTATATAATATTAGATGCATTGTTTATGGTACTATTTCTGCAACATTTTAATTTAAAGAATATCGAGGATGTTATTCTACTACCTGATGAATTTGATGGCTATGACAAACAGAACAAAATAAAATGGTTAAATGATGTTTGTAGTAGCATTCTTTCAACTAGCTTCTTTGATGGTAAACTAGATATGTTTGAAGGTGTTAGACAAATATTTGAAGATGCTGAACACAAAGAAAATTACTGGATTTCAAATTTGAAAGATGGTCGTGTGAAATGTCATTTCTGTGAACAAAATTATGCTTTTGTTGGAAGTTTGAAATATCATGAAAACAAATGCCATGGAGTGAACATTGAGACCACTAAACACACCACTACAAAGGATAAACAATCTTCAATAAATGATTATTTAACCGTACTATTCAAATTAACATTATTTCATAAAAATTTAGATTCAGCAGTCGATATGGGTGATGGAGAAAGGTCTGTTAGATCAGCTAAGTATGAAATTCCAATATATAACAAAACAAACAAGTTAAAGTATCTTATTGGATCTGTACACTTGATATCACTCACCTCTGGAATGCTTCCACCAGACCAAACAGAACGCTTAATCAGCAATAGATTTATTAACTTACAAGGCGGAAAAAACAATAACATGGCATTAGATGAGTACGTTGAAATGGTGAATCGTGATAGCAAAACAGCATGTAAAGGACATCAGACAAAAGAAAGTATTCTACTTCATTCGAAGGAATACCCCCATTTAAATAATGTTACAAAACATTTTGATGTGATATCGGAAACACACACTAAAAAGGGATTTCATCATCTTCCATCATATAAAGAAGATGTTCGTAAGGTTACAAATGATTTGATGGAACTAAGAGCATTTGAACAGGCCTCAAATTCCATAAAATTAAACACTAAAGGCTTGTTTACTGAAAAGAGTTTATTTGACTCCTCAGTTACAGGTCTTAGTACATTAATTCACCGCCACAGACCACAGAAGCCATTTCATCGACTTCGAGACCCAAACATTTGAAATTTGAAGAAAAACATTTATTGGATAGGCCCATTTTATTTTCATTTGGTGTAAGATTATCGATTTCAAATCTTATCGAAGACAAATATTTATTGAGTTAAAACACTAAGATATATGGATATACTACTTTTCATTTATTACATACTCAATCTTATTAACATAAGATCTCAATATTCAAATCCAACCAAAACTGTTGTCTCTATCTGGTTCACAAGTCATATTTAACCTATTTTTGGTGTAAAACTCTGTAAATTTTTGTCGAATCGAACTAAAATTTGGCCAAGATCTCATAAATATAATCCTACACACAAAATTTTATTCAAATCCAACCAAAACTGTTGTCTCTATCTGGTTCACAAGTCATATTTAACCTATTTTTGGTGTAAAACTCTGTAAATTTTTGTCGAATCGAACTAAAATTTGGCCAAGATCTCATAAATATAATCCTACACACAAAATTTTATTCAAATCCAACCAAAACTGTTGTCTCTATCTGGTTCACAAGTCATATTTAACATATTTTGGGTGTAAAACTCTGTAAATTTTTGTCGAATCGAACTAAAATTTGACCAAGATCTCATAAATATAATCCTACACACAAAATTTTATTCAAATCCAACCAAAACTGTTGTCTCTATCTCGTTCACAAGTCATATTTAACATATTTTTGGTATTGGGTGTTATAGAAGATACTCTCCTATAGAAGCACTGGCCAAGGTCACAAGAAGAGAGCATACATTTCAATTATCAATTCAAATAATAATGATTAGAATAAAAACAATAGTTCAATTTACATTATATAGTTTAAAAATAATGTCACATTAAATTATCACAACTTAAAGTCACATTGCGGGATTCGTTTGTTTACAAAATGAAATTTACGGGATTTCGGTACAAAAGGCATTCTAGCCTAATCTCTGATGTTTAATTAAGTCAAAAAACTAAAATTCACGGCTTTGGGTACTCAGATGGCTTCGATGCAGCTGGATTTAAAATCGGGATCTAATAAAATGATTTCCATTAAATTAAATGCTAATGAGGTCAAGCGGGGGGCGTGTTAGTTAAATGACGTCATACACCAATCTCCAGTAGCGCGTGCTAGTAGTGGGCGGAGCTTGTGAGTTATTGACGTCTCCCTCAATCAACTCAGTGTTGAAAAGTAAACAAACAAAATTTCCTTCAAATGGCTGTAGAATTGGAACCACGAAAGGGAATCGAAAATTTTTTTTTTCAATATTCATTTCTAAGTGCTAACTTTTAAAAAAAACCGATGAAAACACTTTTTCTCAATGTGCAAGTCTGGGCTTATGTGGCTTTAAATTACATACAAAAAGACTAAAGTAATACAATGCATGTTAAAGGTTAATCAATTAATTACAAATATTGTTTTAGAGAGTTAATGGGATGGGTTCTAGTTTTCCATGGACAAGTAAATTACTAAGGTTTCTATTTCGTTTAAAGGCAGTAACCAAACGTTTAGTATAAATATTAGGAAGTGTAAAACTCTGTAAATTTTTGTTGAATCGAACTAAAATTTTACCAAGATCTCATAAACTTAATCCTACAAACAAAATTTTATTCAAATCCAACCAAAACTGTTGTCTCTATCGCGTTCACAAGTCATATTTAACCTATTTTAGGTGTATATATAATTTGCATCACAAAAATATCCACAATGAACTTTAGGTCAAATTTAGTACTTCTTCAAAGTCCTCACACAAAGAACCCTCAGAATCTGATGATGCAATTTCATCTGGAAGATTTAAGAATTTTTCAAGTGTCATTTTGTCACAATCACCACAAGAACACACATTCTGGCAAATATCACAACAGGAATGTACTGCAGTTTCTTTTTCAAGTTCTTCAGTTTGTGCAGTTGTTAAAAATGGTTGTATCAATGCAAGTCTACGACATGTTGTTGTTTTATAAACTGTTTTTACTTCTTTTGAAACTTTTAAAAGATGATATTGATTGTAAAGGAGAAGTGCTAATGAGGGTAATCCATCCCTACCAACCCGTCCTATTTCTTGAATTATTTCTACCATTTCATGAGGTGCACCGTATAAAATTACATTGTGACAGTCTACAATATCCACACCCATTCCTAATGCAGATGAGGCGATCACAATCCGAATAACATCATTTGGATTTTTTAAAGCATCTAAAATTTTGGTTTTCTGTTCTTCCATCGTTTCTGAATGAAACATTTCAATATGGTGATCCAAATCATCTGTTTGAAGTTCTCTTTTCAAATATGTGTACAAATTAGACTGATCCTTAAATGAATTACAATATATAAGTGTTTTAGGAAAATGTATTTTTAAATTAGCAACCGCATCCACAATCCAACACATTGCTACCTCCAACACCTTGTTAACTTTATAAGCAACAAGTTTAATATTGGGTTTATTAGGCGACACACCCACATACCGAACATCTTCTTTCAAGTTTAAAATCTTATGTACACGATTTCGAATCTTTTGAGTACAGGTAGCACTCAAAGCTAAAATTGAGGCTCTAGGAAATAATGATCTCAATTCACCGAGATAACTAAACCATTTCCGAAAGGCTGTCTTACTATGACATCCATCTTCATTTTCACCCCTAGAAAATATAACAAGAGTTCAATCAAATAACTAAATAATTTTGTCTGCTACACTTTGGAAATCAAGTATAACTCTTGCATACAACTTGTGTTAAAGGGACAGTCTGAATTTTTTTTAGGTCAAAAAATTTTTTTGTTCAAATTTGTGAAAACTTTACACAAAAATATGTAACTATGTGCCCTTTAACGTATCTGAAAGTTTTAACTAAAAAAATCCAGCCGTTAATTTTTAAACGCTAAAAACATACTAAAATTTTTAAAAACCTTACGTAAGGTTTCTAAGTGTGTTATGTTTTTTGGACGCTGATAGGAAACTACAGAACGGATTTCAGTAAAA
The DNA here is from genome assembly GCA_029955415.1 of Lottia scabra. Classification (NCBI taxonomy): domain Eukaryota; kingdom Metazoa; phylum Mollusca; class Gastropoda; family Lottiidae; genus Lottia; species Lottia scabra. The sequence goes on from JARJEI010000003.1 coordinate 15,772,441, forward strand.
TAAACTCCTAATTGTAGAAAAATGTCTTTCGTGTGTATTTAAAAGGTTTGAGCTAGAAATATTGAGCCATTTAAAGGGCAAACACCAATACTAGGTCAAATTGCTTAATTATCAATAAGTACTCCCTGTTTGTAATTAACCCTTTAAAACCAAATTCAGTTTGATCAAGAAGATATAGAGATACAATAAGCGTACTTTAAAAATACTCTCAGGTAGCATTTACGATTTTTTTGACAATGGAAACTTTTTTCAAAAAAGCAGAATGGCCCTTTAAACATGTGATTTATTTTGAATTAAAAGCCAATTAGCCATCACAAGGAAGTTAAATTATCCTCAAGAGGTTGAAAGACAATTCCATTGGTTAATTGTATGAATAATAAAATTACAAAATCACTGAAAAAATAGTGAAAACTTTTTAAAAATCTTACCAGATTGCAATTGTGTGAAATTCGTCCACAACAATAGTTGAAACTTCGAAAGCCTGCAATGCTGATCTCCATGTTGGATCACCGATTAAAGTTTCTGGAGAGGCATAAATCAGATCAATGTCACCATTCAGAATCATCCTATCAGTTTCAGAACTTTCCCCTGAAAATAATGAATAACACGTGTTTACTATTGTGCCATGGCAATTGTTTTAAATTATTAGAGAATAAAATAGATTTCAGTTGACAGGAAGAAACGTATTATGGATATAAAAGACTGTTTGTCGATTGTTTATCAATATATGATTACAAGGGGCAGTAAAAAAAGAATTTTTAACGTAGTGGTTAACAACCTGTGTGGCAACATTGTTTTACATAAAGTACTTTTTGATGAGAAATAACTTCTAGTATATTTTATATAGTTCACTTCAAAAAAATTTTGGACATTTTTGTGCCTTCATCTCGCTGCGCGTAACGTTTATGTATATATAAGGTAGTATTTAGGTTATATATATTATTGTTAAGTTGTTAAAAACGATCATTATTCATTATTATTATACCATAAATAAGATGGAGTCGTATAATATTATGTTTATCTGTGATACTTGTGATTTAATGAATTGGTGTAATTATTATGTTTTATTTATCAGACATATTTATGTATTTTCAGGGTTTTTATTATGTACTAATAATAAACAGAATTATGCGAAAACCTAAACCCTTATGTCTTTTTCTTTTTCCGAAAAATTAATTATTTAAAATTGCACCCTACAACATGTATAAGCTATAGAAAACTATGAACTGATCAAGGTTTGTCAATTCTTTTCCCTGCTATGGAAGGCCAAACAATTGCCAATATAATACCAGAACCATAAAGGCAAAGGCAATATGAAATTTCTGCATGAGCTCAAATAGGTCAGTGACAGAAATCTGCTTGTATTCTTGTATAGACAAATGGAGTTCTTGTCACAGTATTCATATGGGTATCCAGTCAAAACGGTAACAAGCCAAAAGGGTAACAAAAAATAAAAGTTAAAACGGTAATAGATCCAGTCATAAGGGTAACAAAAATTCTCTAAAATAACTCTGTTCGAATCGTTATTGGTGGTAATCGGTCAACTCGGAGACAATATTTTTTCGGTTAACTCAGAGACAAAATCCAACTTAGAGACAATAATAGCAGAGTCGACTCGGAGAAAAATTTTGGTTATCTCGGAGACAATATACAACTCGATCTTCGGTAGCAATATTTTCCGTTATGAAATTTGATACCGGTACCTATGGCTAGATCGACGTATAAAATCATGCCGTCACCAATATTTGTCATGCCATGTCAGAACAATAAATTATGCATACTAAGACCAGTTTTATTGAAGTTTAGTACAATAACTATGTTGTAAACAAATTGAAAGTACATGTATAATTTGGTTATGCAAGGACTAAATAACTTGTATCAAGTTGATATTTGCAGTAAAATTTTGGATAAAATTTGAAGTGACCTAGATTTCATCGGAGGACGGTAGAGATGTTTTTTCTTGGTTATTTTTTTTTTTCGTTGGCAATACATAAAATTTTCGAATTAAGAAATGAAACTAATTATTATTTATGAGGTTGGGTGACTTTGAACAATGATATCCCGTTAATTTGTCACACCTTAGATTGAGGGTGGCTTAGATTCAGTACAGAAACAAAGGAGGCAATAAAGGTCGATTGTTATTGTTTATAGCTATAAATAATGCCATTATTAATTAATGATACGGTACTGGTAATGAAATTCTAATTGTGTACCTACCTTTATAAGCTACTTTAGCACAATATATCTCTTTCAGCTGTGCAACCTGGTCTTTCATCAAAGAGATCAATGGGCAGCAAACTATTATTTTCTCCACTTTGATATTATCATCAGACCGGGACAGTTCCATTTTGAGTGGTATAACCATCTGGAAAGGCAGAGACTTGCCATATCCTGTAGGAAGCACTGCCATACAGTCATGTCGCTCCATCAAACAATTTAAAATTGTGGTTTGTTCATCTTTCAACTCATCAATTCCAAATTTTAACAAAACGGCTTTCAAAGCGACCCGCAATTTGTCTTCCGACGCCATATTTGTTTACCGTCGGTAAGTGCGGTGTTAAACGATCTTCTATTGGATAAAAAAAAATCGTCCATGGCGTATGATTGGATGTTATTAATAGATATAATCTCGTTTATCCAGACAGGCGACACGCATTAGTTAGCGGTATGGTAAGATCTTGAATGAGTTTCAAACACGTAGAAAAATCCGAAACGAAATATTAAGATCTTATTTTAATAAGATTGATTTTTAGGCCAATTCTTTGGAATTTATATTCATTGTCAACGCTATAAATAATCTGATGATTGTGACTGAGATGATGGTGATCAGGAAGATGACACTGGGATCCATGCAATCGTAAATATGTCGGTCATTCTTGCTACGCCTGACAATAACCTCGTTTGCAGATGGCGAATAAAGCGCACTACTTTCAAGTCTCCATTGTTGACTTATGACCAGTCTCTGACAACCAGACTTCTTGTGTCTACAAAAAATAATGTACAAGGGAGGTAACTAGCATGAGCTGAGGAACTATGTTTTATTGCGTATTCTACTTCCACCCAATAATCTCAGAAGGTTTTCTTCTATGTGCGTACGAGGTTATTGTTAGTCAATGACCGCCGTATATACGATTGGGATCCATGCTGATTTATATATGACCATTTGATGAACGTTTTTGACTAATGCATGTGATGTTTATCGTGGTATTGATGATTGGTTAACGGCATAAAATTAAAAATATGGTGGTAATAATGACGAAGAAAGCTATGCGATTTATTATGATTCAGTCTTATTAATAAGTTTTAGTTTATTTTGATGTGTATTTAGAAAATAAAAAAAAATCATTGCATTTTTCCTGTGGAATATGAACGTATAAAATTTGGTTATGATTAAAATAGTTGACAGGAAATATGACATTAACCTCTATGCATTTTCTTGACAAGCCAAGATATTGATATATTAAAGTTAATGTAAATTGATAAAGAAGGAATTCAAACTAGTTTTGGAATTGGTAATCAAAATTTCGATAGATTGCAATCTTTCCCGATAAATGGGCAAAGGAAGATAACTCTTGTTCGGAGATTTATTTTGATTTGCTGTTTTCACTGATAAAGAAGGCAACTGCACTCTCTCATGGATGAATGATGTGATTGGCTTTAACTATAATTTATTCAATATGGCAATTACCGTATAGTATACGAGGTTATCTAGCCATAGCCGTAGGGGCCCACGACTCATCAGGGGGGCAGATCGACATATTGCCCGATTTTGGGGATTTTCTGTTCCAACCCCAAAACAACCCCCCCCCCCCCCACTGCCCTGCCACCCTGCCTCCTACGGCTATGTATCTAGCACGCTAGTCTTGTTCAGAAGTTGATACGAGTGATGTGTCCTATGGGTGAGAATATCATGTATTGTATAGCTTTGATTTTTTTTTATGAGGGTGTCATAATCTTACCCATTTTGTTCTCCTATAGTTTCGAGTTACATCCCTTCAGTGATAATTGATTAATTCAGAGCTCCTTGATGCTAAAGGTTTAGGATCAAACGACCTTCAACAAGTCAACTGCAGAAAATTGTAGGCCCTATGCGAATTCTTTCATTTCCAAGCATAGGCTTTTCTAAGGCTTCTCCTGAAACCATCACAATAATTATTTCAAATGGCAAAGTACCACAATTTGATTGTTTCAAGATAATAATACCTCTTTCAGTTCATTTAATAAGAATAATACTAAATAACATGATTACAAAAATATTTTACAGCTTAATAAAAATCCCGATCGGCTCTTATGAGCGTCATTCGAGATTAACTGTCGATATATAATCAAATATGAACAGAATGATATCAATTTTACAATATCTGATCGAACAATATCATAACACAGATCGACATCAATATTGAACTTATAACGTTAAAAAAAACAAATTACATCGGTTGAAGAATGGTATATACCAATATATAAATTTCAAAACGTCGACATTAAATTTTTTTTTTGTATTCAACAAGATAAAGCTGTTTTATTATGTATATATATAACAATTATATTACAGAGTTTGTACAAGATACAATTTTACATACATGTATTTCATAAATCATTTAATATTTTATTAAACGTCATTTCATCAACAGGTCGAAACAGTCGAAAGGTCGAAAGTGGACGAGAAACAAAGAGTTTATTGGACATCGATTGATTGATAAAATCGTAGTTTTTGAATCCTTTTGACCTTCATTTAATCCCAATCCCTTTTCTCAAACATCATTCAACATTTCTACAAAGTGTTTAATTTAATCTAAACCAGGCCTTCTCAATTAATTTTTGTAAAGGGCCAAATGCAATGTATGAATGAAATATATGGGCCAAATAGAGATTATTTGATATAGCGAGCAGGGCGTTTAGGTCGCTTTTGAGGGGCCACTCTTGGGGGCGTCGCAGGTCGGATTTTCTTAAATATTATCGAAAATGTTAAATATTTCATTGGTCCAAGTATATTTTCTCCAGAAAGGTTCAGTCCAACGAAAATTCATGACAAAATGACAATTTTTCCTTGAAAAATCATAATTAGAATTTATTGTTAGTGTCAAGATTTTTATGCTAAGAATGCAAAAATATGTTGTATCGCTTGATATCACAGGGTCCTATACGATAAAGTATGAAAACTGTAAAATATTATTTTCATGTAGGCTATGAAAATGAATATCCCTAAACGAATCTCTTAACCAAAAGTACACCAGCAACCAGTAAAGTCAGGAAGGACAATGGTTTCAGATCACCAACTGAAAAACAGAAAGTAAATGTTAGTAATAACTTGAATTCAGCGATCTAAACCCTCGTTCAGTACTTAAAATTGACAATTATTATCTTTTAAAATTCAATGTAACGCTCTAGTTCATGCCTTCTCAATTAATTTTTGTAAAGGGCCAAATGTGTTTTATGAATGATATATAAGGGCCAAATAGAGCTTAGGTAACAAAGCGAGCTAGGTGAGCGAAGCGTTAAAAGGGCTACTCTTGTGAGCGTCGCGAGCCGAGTTTGGCCCGCGGGTCGCCATTTGAGAAGCCCTGCTCTAGTTTACAAATTGTTTGTCACTCTCAATGCATTATTAAAGGCAATCTAAATTCTCAAAATTAGCCAAAACGAGTTTTTTTCTGTGTTTCAGGGACACCGATAACATTAATTTGCACCATTTCAATTTCTATTCAGACGTCTGTGCTTTCTGTATGATGTCACAAATCCCAAAATAGGAATGTACATGTATCACAGAAGACCCCCGCTATTTGTGACGTCATTGATTACCACTATTATGATCTCAGTGGTAATAATAACTGTAAAATACGTGTGACTATTTACCAACTATTGACCAAATTGATCAAATTGATATGAAAACTTTACCTCCTCCACAGTGCTGAGTTATTTTTGGAGCAATTGGTTTTAACAGAATCTCTACGTTGTTCTTTTCTTCAGGTGTACAGAATACTTCAGAGTCATGTAAACATTTTTCATAACCTTTATCAGCTCTGAAATGATATCAAAAATGATTAGTTTAGTTATACCCCCTCACACCGGAAAGGCGTCCTTACTGCGCTGCGGAAAATGGTCGCCATACGCGTGTTATCAGCGTGGTGGAAACGCCAGACATCTTGCTGTGATCGACATGATCGCCAATGATTGCTAATGATCGCCGAGTCACGGCGTTTGTTTTGAACTGTTCAAAACAAACGCCAAGATCAGGCGATCGGTCCTGAAACGCATTGAGAACTCAGTGGGATCGCGAAGGTCGTGAGACAAACGCCGTAACATCTCCATGAATGCAGTACACGCGTGGCAAAGACGCTGCGAAAACTGTAACACTTGAAACGGCGACTTCAAGGCGTCCTCACCACGACCCTTGGGTTTCTGATACGACTCTACTACGCGTTCTACGAGTGCCTATGGCGTTGTACTGGCGATCTTACTAGGATTTCACCACTGTTATGCGCATATTGTGGAGTCCCTACTGCGTTTATGGCGTTCTTAAATACGACTATGGCGATGTTAACCAAGCGTGCACCATAGTTTCTATAACTCCGGTGAACGCCCTTTACAAGCACATAGATATTAATAGAAACACCATAAGCGCTGTGAGAACGCAGTATGATCGCATAGGTTGTGGTAAGAGCGCGGCTGTTTTAGAGATTTTTTCGAAGTCTGTTTCTCACGTTTTCGTCACGTTTACCAACAACTTGTCCATTTTCTGGTCGCCGTAAGATCGTAGATGGTCGAGGTCTGGTTTGAGGGGGTATAAACCATTTAAATAAAACGCACAGTGTTAGTGATGAGCCTAAATACTGTTCCAAAAGGGTGTCCCCGTTTTGACAATGCCAACGAAGATATCTACTTTAAAACGTTTCTGACTTTTGCGTAACGTTTCTGAAGCTACTCACGTGCATTGTGTATCCAATGTTGTAGCCACTTGTATAGATGTATTCCAGTTTGCTGTACATTCTATTAATTTTGGTGAACATCCTTGACCTGTAGGAAAATATTTGTATTATAATTTGTAATAGATCGATATTATCTTGATTCAACTATTAGTCAAACGGTCAAGATATTCAAGAGAATCAACCCGTTGGTGAAAATAATAAAAAGAATTTAAAGGGATTGTAAAGTGGTATTCTGCCTCTTTTATGTATATCATTCCAATTTTCAATCAGATGTCTGTGGTTCCAGCAATTAAACTTAAACTAAGTATTCGATGATGTCATAAAGTTTGAAATATGCTTGTTTCACATACGATTTCACGATTTGTGACGTCATCAATCACTTAATTTTAATCGAATTTCAAATTGATGCTATCAGTGTTCCAATCCAAATGCACATAAACCCAGGCCCGTAGCCTGTCAAGTACTTTTAGGGGGGGGGGGGGGGGCAAACGTCAATCAAGGGGGGCAGTTAAGGTATCCACCCAAAAAGAACCCAAATACACCGCCCCCACATTTTTTGTTTTTTTGCAATGCAATGTTACTCTATTACAGTGCCCTCTGTAGAGTTATTTCTACATTTAATGGTGCAATTCTACAGGGTCAAAGGGACCTTGTCTAAAAAAAATGAGATTTAGACGCCAATTACAGACATTTCCCGGCCAATTTAGGGTTTAAGGTTATTTGAATAGGATTTGAGATGTGTCACTAAGAAAATTTTGAGAATTACTGGCCTTTTGGAATTGGAAGCTAGAAAATTTAGATAATTGACTCACTGAATCGCGATTTCCTGACATTTCCTGATGAATTTAAGATTTACCTGTAAAGGAACTGTGGGACCAACACGTAGCATAATCGAGAAACAGATGCGAAAATTCCTGATAATTCCCAGCGAATTTAAGGTTCAAGATTATTTCTATATGGTCAAATTGAGATCTAGAAGCTAATTCCAGACCTTTCCAGTGATTTAGAATTCAAGGTTAATTGAATAGGATCTGAGGTTTTCACTACAAACATTTTGAGAATAACACACCTTTTTTGTTGCCGAAAAAGCCATTTTGGAAGCCTTGAAACACGATTTCCTGAAATCAGATTCAGGGGATCTCTTCTGGAAAATTTAGAGAATTTGACCCCCGGAAACGCGATTTCCAAATGAATTTAAGGTTTAAGAGACTGCAGGACGAACACAGGGTTTTGAACAAGGCATTTTTTTTAGATGGGGTATAAAACATTTAAATTCATATCTCTATTCGTGCTTTCTGTATGATGTCACAAATCTCAAAGTAAGAATGTACATGTATGTATTACAGAAGACCTTCGCTATTTGTGACGTCATTGATTACCACTATTATGATCTCAGTGGTAATAATAACTGTAAAATACGTGTGACTATTTACCAACTATTGACCAAATTGATCAAATTGATATGAAAACTTTACCTCCTCCACAGTGCTGGGTTATTTTTGGAGCAATTGGTTTTAACAGAGTCTCTACGTTGTTCTTTTCTTCAGGTGTACAGAATACCTCCGAGTCATGTAAACATTTTTCATAACCTTTATCTGCTCTGTAATGATATAAAAAATGATTAGTTTAGTTATACCCCCTCACACCGGAAAGGCGTCCTTACTGCGCTGCTGCGGCGACGGAAAATGGTCTCAGAGCGTGTAAAGGTCGCCATAAGCGTGTTATCAGCGTGGTGGAAACGCCAGACATCTTGCTGTGGTCGCCATGATCGCTAATGATCGCCGAGTCACGGCGTTTTTTTTAACTGTTCAAAACAAACGCCAAGATCCGGCGATCGGTCCTGAAACGCATTGAGAACTCAGTGGGATCGCGAAGGTCGTGAGACAAATGCCGTAACATCTCCATGAATGTAGTATAAGCGCAGTACACGTGTCGTCACGTTTACCAACAACTTGTCCATTTTCTGGTCGCCGTAATATCGTAGATGGTCGAGGTCTGGTTTGAGGGGGTATAAACCATTTAACTAAAACGCACAGTGTTAGTGATGAGCCTAAATACTGTTCCAAAAGGGTGTCCCCGTTTAGACAATGCCAAAGAAGATATCTACTTTAAAACGTTTCTGATACTTTTGCGTAACGTTTCTGAAGCTACTACTCACGTGCATTGTGTATCCAATGTTGTAGCCACTTGTATAGATGTATTCCAGTTTGCTGTACATTCTATTAATTTTGGTGAACATCCTTGACCTGTAGGAAAATATTTGTATTATAATTTTTAATAGATGGAATCGTTTGGATTTTATTTTTTCGATGATTATCTCTTGGAGAAAACATAATATCCTTATCCATATCCACTAAAATCAGCAAGATTAAAAATTCTTATGCCAAACCTCTGATTGAAAGAAATGAAAAAAACTGGGTGTTCTCGGAATCGCTTTCTATCAAGTGTATAATCCGCAAAGAGGAATTCTTTTTATTTTCTTCCGAGACAACTCATTCCATCATAGGGGTTACTTGATTCAACTATTAGTCAAACGGTCAAGATATTCAAGAGAATCAACCCGTTGGTGAAAATAATAAAAAGAATTTAAAGGGATTGTAAAGTGGTATTCTACTTCTTTTATATGTATCATTCCAATTTTCAATCAGATGTCTGTGGTTCCAGCAATTAAACTTAAACTAAGTATTTGATGATGTCATTAAGTTGGAAATATGCTTGTTTCACATAGGATTGCACGATTTGCGACGTCATCAATCACTTAATTTTAATCGAATTTCAAATTGATGCTATCAGTGTTCCAATCCAAATGCACATAAACCTCTCCTAAAACCCCTATAATTTAGCAAGTATATTAAGAAAGTGCATGGGATGAAATATCGTGAAAACAATGTTACCTTTGCAGCTAGCTGATAAGCGTTGGGAAGCTGGTTTAACCAATCCGTCTATTGTTGCCTTTTGGTCGGGTGTACATTCTACTTCTATGTCTTGTAAACAAATAATGAGGCCCATATCACTCCTTTAATACAAATATTAAACAAGGATTATTATTCAGTGATAGGTGAAGGCGAGGTAAGGTAACATTGGCAGGAGAAAGCAAGAACCTGAATACTGGGACAATGCAACTACAGATAATGTGCCTTCACATGCAGTGTGAATTTGGATAGTTTTCCCGCACAGCCAGCCAACGTTTTGGTATCTCAGCCCCACTTGCTTTAATATTTCTGAGTTTTTTTTATTATTCCAAACCAAACTTTTTATACTAAAAGGGATCGAACTTGTATTAGTTTTCATTAAACTAGTAGGCTACTATGTATCATAAGTAACATTAGTCGGAGAAAACAGCAACCTGAAAATTGGGACAAAGCAACTTCAAATGTGTCTGCACAATGCTGTGTGAAGCTGCAACAGCCTGCTAAAGATTTTGTACCTCAAACCTGCTTTTCCTAAACGTTAGAACCAAGTATGTCTTTAGATTGTGCAGTTTCTCTACCTTAAATCATTGTGAATTCTGATTTGAGAATTTTCATACTTACACACAAGCTAACTGTGTATTCTGTGAGCTTTCTCCACTAGTTAAAAGTTGACTCCAGAGATCATTACAGTTATCAGCTTGTACCTGACAATCTTCACCTGTTTGAGAAAACAATTGTTAATTTTTGTCTAAATCCCTCAAGTCCATTACATTTTTATCTATTATGTTTTGTTTCTTAAAGGGATTGTAAAGCGCATTTCGAAACTTTGTATGCGCTATTTCAATTTCCATTCCGACGTCTGTAGTGCCATACGAGAACGCACCTGACCTAGTTAACCAGAATCAGAATCCCATCACATCATCCCAAATTTCTGAATTGTCATCTTAAGAATGATGAAATGAACTTCAATTAGTGATATTTTTAAAATGTGTCCCGTAACCCAAGATATTTGAGAAATTGTAAGAAATATTTCTTTCAAACTGTTAACAAGATTAATATTTGACTAACCTTTGCAAGCTTGAGAAACTTTTGGTCTAATTTGTTGTAACGTAGCTTTAATTTGAGCCTGTTGCTCTGGTTTACATGTTGATTGAATATTACTTAAACATACTTCAAATTCAGCGGCGTCCCTTAAAATAAATTTCAATTGAAAAATTAATTTCTTTTTATGGGACAGGTCTATGATAATCTGAATCGCGCACTCGTACACTCTTGCATTCAGTGTCGTCTCTATGGGTTGAGAATCGGGTATGCTTTGACCCCACAAATTTCTTATCAAGCCCTCCTCGACAAATGTGGCACCACTCTCCTCCGCCTTATAATTCCTTTAAACACCCTTGCGTACTCTATTGAAATATCCTATTCACGATTAGTCTTTGCTGCCATTAACATTTGAGACCCCCCCTCCCCCGACTGCTCATGTGACCTCAAAGAAAAGAAAAAAAAACCAACGCTATTAGTCAAAATTTGCTCGCTCCGAAATAACCATGACTCCACGGTGAATGAAATCTGTATTTTGGACTCCCTCCTGCATTTTTCTACATACAAACCTGCATTTCTAAGATTTACGGATGGCAATATCAATTGTAAAAGCATGTATATAAGCCTATAATACCTGCAAATTAGATGTTGATTTCCTTGATGTGCACTTTGTCCTGTTGTATAATTATTGGTACAACTTTCTAAATCTGCTTCACAAACTTGACCTAGCAATTTATAAAAAGGGGAATTAAAAAATGAGCATATTATAGATTCACTATGGATGCATGGGTTTTTGAACAAGGCATTTTTTTTAGATGGGTTATAAAATATTTAAATTCATAAGTCAAGTTCTACATTTGCATGTTAGATAACATTCTACAGATAACATTCTACATTAAAATTTGTATGTTAGATAATATTCTACATTTGTATGATAGATACAACTCTACATTTGTACGATAGATACAACTCTACATTTGTACGATAGATACAACTCTACATTTGTATGTTAGATAACATTCTTCAATTGTATGATAGATACAAATCTACATTTTTATGATACATCAATTCTACATTCTTGTATGATAGATAAAATTCTAATTTTGTTTGACAGATAACATTCTATATTTGTATGATAGATAACATTCTACATTTGTATGATAGATACAACTCTGCATTTGTATGATAGGCAAATATATTTGTATATTATATAAAATTATGCATTCTTGTATGACAGATAACATTCAACATTAATTGTATGATAGATCCAATTCAACATTTGCATGGAATGTTCTACATTTGTATTTGTCTGACAAGTCTACTTTAGTATGAAAAGTTAATTTAGTTGCTAACTAAGTAAAAGAAGGTAGGAAAACTAAATTACGACGAAAACTAAATTACAATGAAGTACAAATTACCTGGGCAAGCTTGAATTAGTGTTGGTAAAACGATAGAAATTAACTCATCGTCAAGAGATTTTCTGTCAGTACCAGCACAAAAAGCATCACAGATCTTTAAACAATCATATTCCACTATCAAGGCACTATACAAATAAAAATTAATTTTATAACTAATTTTATCTGTAACTTAGAACCAACCGATCAGGCGGATGTAAGGTGGAAACAATATTTTAAAGGCTTAAAAAAAATTATTCACCCAACTCTCTGCAACAGCAATATCTTCCTATCATTATTTGTCTAATCTTAATTTCACCTTTAGCTTTAGAATGACATTGCATTGAAATTGAAAAAAAAACTTTGACTTTGAAACTTTGACTTTCAAATGCTGATATTTCTGGATACACGGGGATTTGAAGTTTAAAGTTTTGAGAGAGAGTTTGGAAAAGTTTTTTTGTTGAACAGTAGGTGAACATATCCCTTTAATAAATTAATAAATTGATCAAGACTCATAAAACTTGCAATACAAAGCAAAATGTTAAAACCCCCTTTCCTAAATTGTTGTCGATTTCTTCATCTAATTTAACTTATTGAACAAGATCTTCAAAGCCATATACAGTATATATATATAGAACTTACTCGCATAAAGTTTGTTGATCGTTTGGGCCCAATGGTTTTGTGGTTGCTTTATAAGCGTCGGCACATTTTGTTACTTCTGTAAGACAATCTGGATCAGCGGCCAAAACACTGGTTGTTACAACAGCTGAAAAATATGATGATTCTGATATAGTGATTTTGAGGACGGGTTATTCTGAAGACTGGTTATTCTGACATATTGATTCTTAAGACTTATTATTCTGAGATAGTGATTTTCTAAGTTGATGATTCTGACATATTGATTTTGAGGACGGGTTATTCTGACATAATGATTCTGAAGACTTATTATTCTGAGATAGTGATTTTGAAGACTGATGATTCTGACATATTGATTTTTAGGACGGGTTATTCTGACATATTGATTCTGAAGACTTATTATTCTGAGATAGTGATTTTATAGGCAGATTATCTTGACATAGTGATTTTGAATGTTTATGATTCTGACGTAATAATTATTTTGAATGCTAATGATTCTGACATATTGACTTAAGGCTAATGATTCTGGTATAATGATTTTGAAGGCTGGTAATTCTTACATAATTATCAAGTTATAAAGGGACCAATATTAACCTAAGGAACCACTACAGCTAAGTGACCAATAAATGTATACTGTGCGCAAATGAAACTTTTGATTTTGTGCGCAAACGTGTTTCTCCCCAATAAAGCTATATGAAGAATAAAGCTAAAGGACCACTAAAGCTAAGTGACCAATAAAGCTAAAGGACCATTAAAGCTCAGTGACCAATAAAGCTATATGAAGAATAATGCTAAAGGACCACTAAAGCTAAGTGACCAATAAAGCTAAAGGACCACTAAAGCTAAGTGACCAAAAAAGCTATAAGAAGAATAAAGCTAAAGGAAAACTAAAGCTAAGTGACCAATAAAGCTATAAGAATAAAGCTAAAGAACCACTAATGCTATAAGTGACCAATAAAGCTAAAGGACCACTAAAGCTAAGTGACCAAAAAAGCTATAAGAAAACTAAAGCTAAAGGAAAACTAAAGCTAAGTGACCAATAAAGCTATAAGTAACCAAATAAAGCTAAGTGAACCAAGTTAGACCAAACTTTCAATTCACAAAGCACCTTATCAAGAATATTCAGTTAAAAATTAATAAGCGTAAAAAAAATATTTCACCTCCTAAAGCGGCAACCAATAACAAAAAATTCATTTTTAAAGAGCTAAAAAATACGACTGATGTAGAAGGAAAGGTCGAAATAAAACAGAATATGATAATCTTATCTATTTATCAATTATCACAGAACATAGTCCAATCTCATCCCATTTGTAGCCTATCTTGATTTCTTTATCACACACAAAACAGACCTAGTTTGATATTAAAAGATAATGCTCCAGAAATGAGCAAGGGTATGGATTGGTCCAAAATTTTTATGGGGGACGAAACAAGATGGTTTGTAGAGTCCAAGTACATCGTGAAGCGCCAAAGGTGCGAGCCCGGACACAAAGTTCTCCCCTTAGAGAAAATTGAAAAAACTGGATGCGATTTGTTGCATTTTTAACCATATTTCGTGATTGGATGTTGAAGTCGGGATTCCCAACTGTGATTTTCAGTTAATTCCAGGGGTACCGGGAGCCTGGGTCGCCTGGGGCGAATATATGTGCCTTTTTGTCAGCAAAATTTGTTGTGTCCTTACCCCATGTAACTTGCCAAAATATAAGCAAAATTATAGAAAATTTTCTAGGGGGCTCACCCCGGCTCACGGCAACCAAAGACCGCTGGGCCTCACTCGCATTCCTTTAGTGTCCTTTATAACACAGCTTCGCCCCCGCCCCTTGACACCTGATTTAATGTGTATTGCCACGACGTGGTATTTAGTCTTTGACATAATCCCAAATATTCGGAGAAAGTTAGAGTGTATTTAAAAGGATTGTTCTCGTAGTCTAGTTTTGAACATAACGTGTATTTACACATATACAAGATAAAATACACCCCGAAAATACCGACTGTTCCCCTTTAAGTTGGTCCTCTAACGTCAGCAAGCCCAAGCGTTGAAGGAAGGTCAATATTTTCCTGTTCGTGACATCATAAGACTTGAAAGCAGTTCATCAATCTAGTTTCAAGATAACCCTGTTTATTATCGTGATAATAAATTATCAGTTGATCCAAGCATTGTTCTTTCTTATTTTTTTCCCTATTGGCCTACTTTACAGTTAATATTCAGTATTAGTCGAAAGATGGCCCACTACTGACTCTTCCTCCAGATAGATTATTTTTAACATCGTAGAGTGCAACAGTCTTCATCTTTGAATAGATATCAATGGTAGCTTCCGATAGATCACTATTAGTGACGTCATAAAACGCGTTAGTGTTAGTGGAATTGCAAGAACCACAGACGTCGGAGTCAGTGTCCCCGATACACATACAAAGTTTAGAAAACCTCTTTACAATCCCTTTAAGTCTTAAGGTCTATTCACACCAAAAAACGCGCGTTCAACACAGCGTTAAACGCCGCGTTTTTCGCTCATGACGGGGTCACACACACAGCGTAAAACGCTGCGTTGAGTAGCATGGCTCTGAACAGTGGCTCAAACACATGGCGTACCAACTTGCACTGAGCATGCGCAGTGAGAAAAGACGCAGCGCAAAACGCGCTGAATAACTACAGAAGTTATATCAGGCGACAACGCGGCGTTGAACGCGCGTCATTTCTTAACGTGCGTCTCTGGTTTGACCGTTTTATTGATTATCCATTGATCTTATTTTCGCGGCGTTGAACGCGCGTTATTTTTCGACGTCGTGTTCCGCGTGGCGTTTTTGGTGTGAATGGGCCTTTAGGCTAGAGCTAGGCTGTTGATTGCTTTTGCTTTAGAGCCTTGTGCTCAAAGTTTTTTGGTCATTAACTCCAAACTCTTCTGAATATTACTTCACTGACCCTGAATTTTCATCCCAAAACAAGGCAACAATTAAGTGATCAAGCTAGGAAGATCTTTCCTTTGACAGCAGAACTTCCGACTAGAGCGTCAACCCTTTTGGAACCTCTCGTTAATCCAAGAGAAAAACAAATCTTTAAACCATGTGTCTTATTTGTTCTGCTAACACCACGAAATATATCACAATAAAGTCAATGAAGGTTCACTGTTATCGTGTCCCATTCTGCTTGCTGGTTGGAACTTGTATTTCTCACTCACAAAATTTAAACTAAAATTAGTGGGGAAACAAATGTCAATTTGACATCGTACAAGCTAGTAGATATCAACACAGACTTCTATCAAAAAACATTGTCAGAAGAACAAAGGAAAAACAGAAGTTCTTCCTAGTAAAACATGACTAAAACAATTCTTCCCATGACAGTCGATGTCGATTGGTTCTGTCTTCCAACAAAGCATTGACAGCAACATCCAATATCAATTAAGGAATTGAGGGCTTATAAACGTCATCTGTATATTTCCGGAATTTTCAACTGAAAAAATACTTCAGATTACAGCTGCTGCGCATGTCTTGGAACGCAACTTACAGTCATTCAGACCTTTATTCAGTCAGAGATTAATTCCAGTTCTCAATCTAGAGAATACGAAGAATAGCTCATTGATGACAGTTGTCGGCTGTAAAAAGTTTGACGGGTCCCTGTGGTTTTGTCAAAGGGATGTAACTCGTCTTGAAAGATGGTGGATTATTTCAGAAAAAGGTAAACAAAGAAAGTTGCTTGGCGAATTTAAGTTATTTAAGCTTGCTAAATCTTAATTAGATTGAAAACAACTTAGTTATATATTATGAGACATTATATTCGGGTACATCTTGTCCCCGAGAAAGCATTAGTCCACTTAAACTGCGTTTATTTCCTTTTTGTTAGCCTATGCTTGGAATAATTAACTTTTTCCAAGGCCTGTGCTACTTGTCACAGTGTTGTTAAAATCACGTTGCATTGATTGAATAAATTTAATGATTATTAGTGGCATGCCATTTGTCTAAGAATGTCTTCAGGTCTATGAAATAAAATATTTTGAAATTAACACTTTTCCTGTGGAATCCCAGCGTTGTCTAGAAATTTTGGCATGAAACTGACCCAAATAGTCTGGCCTACCCCGCTCCCATTATAAATGATTATACAACCTCTAAATCATATTTCTCAGAACTATCTTGAAGTTGATAGTTTAATTCTTACAAAGATATAGGCAAAATGGAAATAAGAACTCAAATTTCCCCAATGTGGCTAGAGAGTATGGTAGAGAATTCAGCCTTTCCATTAATTATAATACCATGGCATTAGTGGGAACATTCACAACACCAATAACTGAAAAGTATTAAAAAGTAAATGTATACACCAAAATCTGCTGGTGTAAATGGCCAGAATTCAGGGTCAAAAGTCACAGGCTATAAATATAAAGGAATGTATTTCCTATTTTTGTATCTACATGACTAATACAACAAGGGTATTTGGTAAATAACTCAATGTTATCACGTGTGTCGACTTCAAATTAGATGTCAATTTAGGACAGATAATTCAGCAGTTTCCGTGAATTACAGATGACTATGTCGCAGTCAGTTAAAATCACTCGCAACAAAATGGACATTTAATTTGTATCCTACACACCCATAACATTGGGTTTTATACCAAATGAAAATGAAATGAATGGTGTTTTACGTCCTACTTTTGTGCACCAATATGGGCTAATTGAGGACAGGCAAACGCCATGCAAGGGATCTTGAACATGCACAGCCTGTAGAACACAGGGCCTCGGTTTATCCGAACGACTAGACGCTTTTTCCATGTCAGTTCCTCCGACCTGCATCACTGACAGGGGGAAACCGGGTTGAAAATCCGAAGGTATCATCTCGACCAATGCCAAACAAACACACTTATAGTCATATAATACTTAATTGGAAAGCCATACTTAACAGAACTGATTAAATAGGGTTATTGTTTTAAAACAAAAATGTTAGGGAGTATAAAAGACAGCTCATTCATTTTTCATGTTCAGAAATTGTTATTATTATGCATGAGATAAGATTTTTAAATTGAAGAAAATAATATAAGCTTATATTGTCAGCTTGTTGACAAACATTCACTCATATTTTCAGAATAAGTTTGATGTTAGTTTTGTCCTTTATATTGTAGATGGCTTCTGATGATTTAAAGTGCCAATATGCGACCAAAAAATGGTAAATCCATTTAAATATTCTGGGTGATAAAAGATTTGAATTGGAAGCAAGAAATAGAAAGGATGCATCGATTTAAACACAAGGTATGAAATAATGCAATCTTAGCACATTGACATAAATGATTAGTGGTGAAAGATTATTATTATCAGTTTTTACAGTATTTATGAACAGCTGGGTTGATTTGATATGTAAAGCTGGCTTGATAGCAATATTGGTAATTGTTAACTTAATGTTTATCTAACAAAAACAATGACTGGCTTTTAGATATAGATGAATGTATCTGTGAGTCTCAAAGACTATTGGTTCACTAAATTTATCGGTTAATTTTGTCTTCTTTCATACACGTGCCATCTCATCAATTTCTTTTCATCAATGTTAGGTACGGGAATATGAAATAACTATGACATTCAATATGAAATAACTATGACATTCAATATGAAATAACTATGAAATATGAAATAACTATGATATTCAATATGAAATAACTATGATATTCAATATGAAATAACTATGACATTCAATATGAAATAACTATGAAATATGAAATAACTATGATATTCAATATGAAATAACTATGATATTCAATATGAAATAACTATGATATTCAATATGAAATAACTATGATATTCAATATGAAATAACTATGACATTCAATATGAAATAACCGTTGACATTCAAATAATACCAATTATTTTGAAAAGCATAAAATATATCAAACTCATATATATGCATGTGGATGAATAAGCGTATGTAATTATAATGTTTGTTCTGTAAGCTTATATTATGTAGCAGATTGTTCTGTTTACTCAAGCAAAGCTATCTGACATCTGTACACATGTCTGGTTAAAATTCAAGACATGAACACCAACAGTTCACTGGATGATCCTCTTGCAAATTTATTGCCAAACTGTAGGCCAGATGTTATTTCTGAGAGGTGATACAGATAAATAACTTTAAGCAGATTATGATGTTAAGTCATACATGTTTTTTATTTAAAGATGTGGTTGAAAATAAGAAGACAAGGGTTATTTGTTATGGTTATAATTGGTTTTATACCTGTTAGTTTTATGTTATATATTATAGCTACCATTCAATCTGAAGGTAAGTTTTATGTTATATATTATAGCTACTATTCAATCTGAAGGTAAGTTTTATGTTATATATTATAGCTACTATTCAATCTGAAGGTAAGTTTTATGTTATATATTATAGCTACTATTCAATCTGAAGGTAAGTTTTATGTTATATATTATAGCTACTATTCAATCTGAAGGTAAGTTTTATGTTATATATTATAGCTACTATTCAATCTGAAGGTAAGTTTTATGTTATATATTATAGCTACTATTCAATCTGAAGGAAAGTTTTATGTTATATATTATAGCTACCATTCAATCTGAAGGTAAGTTTTATGTTATATATTATAGCTACCATTCAATCTGAAGGTAAGTTTTATGTTATATATTATAGCTACTATTCAATCTGAAGGTAAGTTTTATGTTATATATTATAGCTACTATTCAATCTGAAGGTAAGTTTTATGTTATATATTATAGCTACTATTCAATCTGAAGGTAAGTTTTTTGTTATATATTATAGCTACTATTCAATCTGAAGGTAAGTTTTATGTTATATATTATAGCTACTATTCAATCTGAAGGTAAGTTTTATGTTATATATTATAGCTACTATTCAATCTGAAGGTAAGTTTTATGTTATATATTATAGCTACTATTCAATCTGAAGGTAAGTTTTATGTTATATATTATAGCTACCATTCAATCTGAAGGTAAGTTTTATGTTATATATTATAGCTACTATTCAATCTGAAGGTAAGTTTTATGTTATATATTATAGCTACTATTCAATCTGAAGGTAAGTTTAAAGGGGAACTATCCACAATCATATTAACCAAATTTTTATGTTCTGGGAAGCAAGTAGGCCTATCCATTATTGTGAATAGATTTAAGTAAATTTGACTTATTTCTGTCATAAAGATTTTTTTGAAAAATTCAAAATGAATTTGTATCCAAACCACATGAATTTATCAAAAACACCTAAAAGGGATTGTGAAGAGGTTTTCTTAATTTTGTATGTGTAGCCTATTGTGGACAATTATAGCATTAATTTGCACTTCATCCATTTTCAATTTCACTTTAAGTAAGTGTTTGATGACGTCACATTTCATCAAGTTCTTAGTTTAAGTGGAATTGCTAGAACAATAAAATATCTGATTGAAATTGTTAATGATCAGAAGTTTTCTTAATTATGATAATTTGATTATTAATTGATTATTGATTGGTAGCCGTCGTTGTCAATTTCAATAATGGATAACAGCCCTACCTATGGTCCTTATCATACACCAAGTAACGCTTATTTCAGTTCCACTATCATATGAAAATGGTGACCTATTAAATGAATTACAAACTAAGTTATCTGATAAAGTTAGAGAAGTAGAATACCAAAATGTTAAACTCAGACAACAACTAAGGTAGGTAACTCTGAATGGAACAAGGCAACCAGGCTCAGTGACTTCAGTTCCGTGAGGATCTTTTCCCCAGCTGGTCCTTGGCCAAACCACTTGGCATTGATCTTTCATGGATTATCCGTACCCATTTACAGCTGGGTGGACTGGAATTATGATTGAAGATGGTCATTAAACTTTCACACCCTGATCGAGAAATGAACTCTCAAACACAACAACCACCATTTGCTTGCATCCAAGTAAACAATGTCACATAAATGTGACATTTGTAAATATTTGAAGCATTAACCGACAGTACTATAGAACCCCATGTTTTTTCATGAATTAGGCTACTGAAGAAAATTGACCAAAATGCCCTGCTTTTTAATCTCTTGTCCACCATAGTCTTATGCCTATTGGGGTGTTATAAAAATACAATATTAAATTTTTTTAGCTTGTCTCTACAAAAGCAATGCCGCTGTATAAGGCTTTCAGTGTTAATAAGGAAAGTTGTCTTTTTTTTTCAGTTTAGCTCAAAATCAGTTACTAAAGTTACGAATGAGTATGGTGTCAATTAATGGTAGTGAAAATGGTAATCAAACTAGAATAAGATGCATTAGTACTGAACCTGATGTACCAAAATGTGAGGTAGGAGTCTATTTTAAGTCTATTTTTTATGAGCTTTCAATTTTTTAGATAAACCAATGCCATGGGTGCTCCAAATAGATTTTGTATGTGTATCAGGGATACTGATAGCATCAACTTGCACCATTTCAGTTGTCAATCAGATGTCTTTGGTTCCAGCAATGCCACTTGACATCACACCTATCAGTATCACAGAAGTCCTTCCTGGGTTTGACGTCATGAAACACTTAGTTAAGTGGGATTTCTGGAACCACAGGGGTCTAATTGAAAATTGGAATAGTGCAGTTTGATGCAATCAGTCTTTCCTATACACATAAATGTTTTAGAAAACTTCCTTTTAATCCCATTATCATTAGATTTATATGATTTTTCACCATTGCTGGTGTATGTTATCTTGACTCTATTATTGTTTTTCAGGTAGTACAAGTAGCCATTGTTTGTGCTGGTCACAATTCTACAAGAGATGTAGTCACTTTAATCAAAAGTATTCTATTTCATCGGAAAAATCCACTTCATTTTCATTTTGTGTCAGACACAGTTGCCGAGTTGATATTAAAAACTTTATTTGAAACATGGAATGTTGCAGAAGGTAATATTTTTTCCTTTGCTTTATGTGCATTCAAGACTTAAGAAATAGCTTCTAGTGCTGCTGTGCTTGCAAAGTTTGCCTCATTATACACGGCAAGGCTTTGTCTGTCTTCTGAAGCCCATCAATCAATCAATTTTTATGCGTATTTAATACTGAAAAAAGGAGGAGTTTTTCTCATCACACACTGCAAGACATTTCCTGTCTTCTGGTGCCCATCTGTCAATCAATTTGTGTGCATGAAAGAGGCTAATGATGCTGCATGGCATTGTATTTCTTTTGATGCAGAATCAAATGCAGAAATTTAAGCTTAAACCTTTTTTCAAAAGCTTTGTTATTTTACATAGACTTAGAGTTAGATTTGATTATTCAAGTATTGCAAACAATATATATTGTAGTTTACTATAAATATTTTGTTTTTATATTTGATAGTAATGTACAGTTTTTACTCAGCTGATCAAGTTAAGGTAAGACTTAAACTTTTGACTTTCTTTATATTTATTAGTTATTGCTGTTTATTGAGTGGCACAGAAAATAAATTACTATTATTATTCTTGGCATTAAATTTTGGACTAGAAATTTTTATTGAGCTAAGATTCCATATATGTGTCATAAGGATGCGTCATGTGGACATAAATTCGTCATGCGTCAAATATGATTCCATATGTGCGTTTAGCATATGCTTTATCTTTGGAATCACATGGAATTCTAGACAGACGGATGCTTTGTCAAAATATGGCGGGAAAAAAGACGGGGGGAATCCCCACAAAATACATCACATTTGGGAGATCTCTGCACGGAAAGGTGTCCAAATGCTTAAAAAAAAGAACGCTACACCCGCGATTTGTTATTTGACAAATAATGCTTATGCTTATATGGAATCATACCCGCCTAAACCAACCATTTTGATTTTTAATGCATGACGGGTCCGCATGAAGCGTATATAGAATCTTAGCTTTATGCTGCTATTTCAAAATGTTGCATCATATACCCTTGATTCCCAATTATGTTAAAATTTTGAATTTTAAATAAAATACTTTGAACTCAATTTTTTTTTTGTAGCCTGATATATCTTGGATACCAAACCATCATTACTCTGGTATATTTGGTTTAATGAAACTAACTTTACCTAAATTACTGCCAAAAGATATGGAAAAGGTAGGGTATTTATCTGATTAATTTTCATATCTACTGAGTTGCTTCACTCATCATAATCTGAATGAATTATTTTTTAGATCTTGCTCAAATGAAGTTTGTATACTAATGTGTTTCTCAGTGAATACCCGTAAATTTGTGGTAGACCAAGCTTTTTTGTACAACAGATTGATTGCTTGAATTAGCTTGAATATATAAGTGATCTTGTAACATCCCCAAGATTATTTTTCAGTGAATTGCAGTCCCAAAACTTTTGATTTTGAGCTTCTTTTTGATAAGAATTCAGAGTTCACATACCGGTAGCTAATATTTTGGAATGGATATTATCAAAATTATTCATAAAAGAAAGAAAAGCAAGAGAGTACCATTTTGACAAGGCTAACAACAGGAATAACGAGAAATTGTTATATTATATTATAGGTTATAGTATTAGATACTGATGTTACATTTTCAACAGATATAGCTGAATTATGGAAAATATTTAGAATATTAAAAGATAAACAGGTACTTGAACCACTTTTATGATGTTTATCATCCCATCATAAGCCAAATGTGATGGTCACATAATTTTTACTTTTAAATATGATTTTACTGACTTACTGTCTGTGCAAGTTGAAAAGTTTTTTGAATTTTTGCGAATTTTTTTTTAATAGTCAGTCTGAAAATGTATTGGGAACTATTTTAACAGTGAAAATATTTTGTTATTGAAAATGATTATTATTAACAATAATTTCAAATGATCATTACAGAATATGATAGGTTTAGTAGAAAATCAAAGTGATTGGTATTTAGGAAAATTATGGAAAAATCATAGACCTTGGCCAGCTTTAGTAAGTATCTTTTATACAATCCTACCATTTAGTACTGATCTTCGGAACATATTTCTCTTGGCATGACCATCTTGATTTATTCTTAGAAGAATGTCGTTACAAACCCTACAAGCTGATAAAATCAATAATAAATCAGTCAGATGGTAAAATTGAGTTCAATTTAAGCAGTATTACTTCACTGTGTGTGTGTGTGTCCCCCTTTTTGATGCTATAAATCAGATCAAATTGAATATTTTTCTTTCAGATTTTCTGCCAAAACCATGGCAATGTTTGAGATATTTTTAACTTAAATAACTATTGTCATTGACAAGATTATCCCCAGGGGCGGATCCAAGGGGGAGCTCCCCTGGCTCGAGCCCCGTAATTTTGGTTGACTGATGTCAGAACCCTCTAAAAATTTGCTGCCCGCGATGCTGTTGAATTTGAAGCATGTTACATTTCAGAGCCCCCCCTTTCTCTAAATCCTGGATCCGCCCCTGATCCCTATATATATTCATACTGATAGACCTTCTCAAGAGGAAATTTCAATCAAATTTCACGGGTCTTTGTCAGGTTGTCAAAAAAATAAATCCACAGCCTGGTGAATACCCCCAAGTCTTACTGCCAGGCCTTTAACGTCCATTTCTATTCTTAGACATGTCATTGTTCACGTTTTATTTTGTAGGGTCGAGGTTTTAATACAGGGGTTATATTATTACATTTAAAAGCATTACGTGAAATTGGCTGGATGCAGATGTGGAAATTGATAGCTGAGAAAGAATTAATGACTCTGTTAGCTACTTCCTTGGCTGATCAGGTAATGTTTTATAGCAGAAATCTATACACAGTTCTTTAAAAAATCTTTTGTCAGATTTGTTTAAAATTCAGTGGCCTTACTCTTATAAACTTAATTAAAACAAAATAAAGATTGATTTTTAAGAAATACAATTTTCTGATTGGATAATTAAACCAAATTTAAGATCAATTTTTTATAATAGACCATTCAAATGACAGGAACACTAAAATTATCAAATTAAGTTTACGAGATTTAGGCCCCAGTTGTTGGAATTTTATTTATTTTCGTTTTCTTTATGATTTTTTTTGTGTGAATTGGGATCCAGATTCTTGATCCTTTAAGTCAATATTCTGGTTTCTGAATTCTATTGGTCAATCAATTCGGTTGAAATTGAATATGTATGAAAGTTATTCAAAGGAAGTGCCGATAACAATAAACAAATTGAATATAACTCTTTAAAACTGATTCTTTACAGGATATATTTAATGCTGTTATAAAACAACATCCATATTTAGTATTAAAGCTACCATGCCAATGGAATGTACAACTTAGTGATAATACTAGATCAGAACATTGTTATAGTGAAGTATCAGATTTAAAGGTAAGTTCTGTATTAAAGCTACCATGTCAAAACTCTGTATTTAAGCTACAATGTAGATGGCTCTGTATTAAAGCTAGCATATCAATGGCCCTGTATTAAAGCTAGCATGTCAATAGTTTTGTATTTAAGCTACCATGTCAATGGAATGTTGTCAATAGCTCTGTATTAAAGCTTCCATGTCAATAGCTCTGTTTTAAAGCTAGCATGTCAATGGCCCTGTATTAAAGCTAGCATGTCAATAGCTCTGTATTAAAGCTACCATGCCAAAACTCTGCATTTAAGCTACTTTGTCAATAGCTCTCTTTGTACAATTTTTTGATTTTATGTTGATTTACAATGTTTATATTATAATTATTGATATTTTTCAGATCATTCATTGGAACTCACCCAGAAAAATGAAAGTGAAGAATAAACATGTAGAATTTTTTAGGAATATGTATTTAACATTTTTAGAATATGACGGTAATTTATTACGTCGTGAATTATTTGGTTGTGGTACAATGGGCTCCTCTAGTCAAGTAGAACAACAGGTACATTTTACAGTAATTGAGCAAAGCTTTATATATAGGATTATATAACGTGTTATTTTAATGATGAACTGCCTATTACTGAATGCCCTCAATCAACTCGACCTTCTCAAATGGCAGCCTGCGTGCCAAAAAATGGTGCAAAGACATGACAAAAATTGTAATTCAATGCTTGTTGATGCAAAGACGTTTTCAAGCTGAATTTTAAATCCTCATAACAGATATTCATTTCTAAAATGCGATGTCAGTGAATATGATGTCGTGTAAAGCGATGAAGCTAGCTGTGGCATCTATCGTGTAATACAGGCCAAACAAGTTAGCATTAGTTCAATGGAAAAATAAAAGCAAATGTAAATATTGGCTGAAATTTACCCATGTTTCATGCTTTTCTATTTTTAGATCAATGCTATAAATGAAGATGATGAATGTTATGATTTTAGAAGAGAGCGTGTAATCGTACATAGAACACATTTATATTATTTAGATTATAAATATACACCTTCAGACGATGATGTCACTCTAGTCGCTCAATTGAGTATGGATCGAGTTCAAATGTTGGAATTAATATGCCAACATTGGGAAGGTCCTATTAGTATAGCATTATATATATCTGATGCTGAAGCTCAACAATTTTTACGTTATGCTCTTGGCTCAGAAACATTAATGGCACGTAAAAATGTTGGATATCATGTAGTTTATAAAGATGGGGTAAGTTGAAATTTTTATATGCCTACATTGTAAAGTGGTTGTAATGTTGAACCAGAATTGGCTTGAGAATGTGATAGAGACTACAGTTTTCATCTAATTTAAATGAAATTTGGTGTGAACATTTGTATTGATGAGATCTTGGACAAGTTCGATATTGACAATTTTTCATTGAGTGGGTTTTGAGTTACTGCCCATCAAAAAGTGTCAAAATTGACAGGTAAAATTTTGAGAAAATTTGACCCAGATCGGCAAGTCCTTGATATACCCAAAATTTATCAGTGTAGTGGGCTTATATTGCTAGTCAACCACTTGTTTTAAACTCCAGTTATATGTGCTACTATAGTAGAGTCTAACATTGACCTTCTTCGCTTTCTGTCAATTTGACTTTTGCACTAACCTTGATAAAATGAATTGATAAACTAGCATAAGGCACCTGTGGGAATTCAGAATGCTCAATTTACAAAATCCCAACATATGAGAGGACAAAGATCTGATTGGTTAAAGAAGAGGTCAGTAAGGTCAACTTGAAAGAAAGTGAAGAAGGTCGTCATTTTTAAGAATTTTTGTAAGTCTATTTAATAGATCTTAAATTAAGATAGTGTTTTTTCTTATTTTCAGCAATTTTTCCCAGTAAATTATTTACGTAATGTGGCCTTAAATCAAGTGACAACACCCTATGTATATTTATCAGATATAGATTTTCTACCTATGTTTGGTTTATATGAATATTTAAGGAAAGCTGCTCCAATGATGGATCTTAAAGAGCAAAAAAAGGTGAGAAAATTATTAATATTGTTTTATTTATTTTATATAGGGCCTTGGTTTTCAACTTGGGGGACATGTCCCACACTGGGGACATTTGGGCATTCTCCAGGGGACACAAACTGATCTATAGATCACAATAAATATGTTATATTTTGTATTATCTTGAAACACCAGTGTCCACTGCCTGCAACGACCACAATTTAAGTTTGTATTAAAATG
The DNA here is from genome assembly GCA_029955415.1 of Lottia scabra. Taxonomy (NCBI): domain Eukaryota; kingdom Metazoa; phylum Mollusca; class Gastropoda; family Lottiidae; genus Lottia; species Lottia scabra. The sequence continues at coordinate 15,799,767 of JARJEI010000003.1, forward strand.
AAAAATGCTGTGACTATATCATGTTTTGAAATTGCATGTTTTCGATTACTTCTGCGGACAATTCAGAGGACATGATCATTTGAGAAAACCAGTTGAAAACCCAGGATATAGGGTAACGTTATTCCATTTAAAATAATATGAAATCTACAGACAATGTTTTGAATTTAAACTGTAGATGGATCTGGGCATAGTTTACTTGATTAGCTGACTACAGATTACAGTACATTAAAGCTTGGAATAATTATTCCAAGATTAAAGGGATTGTTCATGTGTTTTTGTACTTTTCCAATTTTCATTCCTAAATCTAAATCTGACCTATTATCTATTGTAGGCTTTAATAGTTCCAGCTTTTGAAACCCAGAGATATAGATTAACATATCCTAAATCTAAATCTGAACTATTATCTATTGTAGGCTTTGATAGTTCCAGCTTTTGAAACCCGTAGATATAGATTAACTTATCCTAAATCTAAATCTGAACTATTATCTATTGTAGGTTTTAATAGTTCCAGCTTTTGAAACCCAGAGATATAGATTAACATATCCTAAATCTAAATCTGAACTATTATCTATTGTAGGCTTTAATAGTTCCAGCTTTTGAAACCCAGAGATATAGATTAACTTATCCTAAATCTAAATCTGAACTATTATCTATTGTAGGTTTTAATAGTTTCAGCTTTTGAAACCCAGAGATATAGATTAACATATCCTAAATCTAAATCTGAACTATTATCTATTGTAGGTTTTGATAGTTCCAGCTTTTGAAACCCAGAGATATAGATTAACTTATCCTAAATCTAAATCTTAACTATTATCTATTGTAGGCTTTGATAGTTCCAGCTTTTGAAACCCAGAGATATAGATTAACATATCCTAAATCTAAATCTGAACTATTATCTATTGTAGGTTTTGATAGTTCCAGCTTTTGAAACCCAGAGATATAGATCAACTTATCCTAAATCTAAATCTGAACTATTATCTATTGTAGGCTTTGATAGTTCCAGCTTTTGAAACCCAGAGATATAGATTAACTTATCCTAAATCTAAATCTGAACTATTATCTATGTTACATATGGGTAGTTTATTTACATTCAGGTAAGAACATAGATATTACAGACTATGTTACTGATTAAAAAGGCTTCAAGGTGCCCAATTAAAATTAGATTACATTTCGTTGCGGTTATCTTTTTTAATTTCGACATCATTGTAATCTAAAAAGGTTTATAAGGCAAGCGTGTTCTGTCTGGTATAGTTGATTTCGGCCAATCAGAAACTACCTTGCAGATCGCGTGTCTATGCATTGTGGGAGAACGAAACAGAAAGTAAAACGACACGGCAGTCCAAATTATGACGTAATACTAAATGCGCTTGTCAACATTGTTCTGATTGGCGGAAGGGTGGTGGATGAGTCGGAAAAAAAATAACCGAAATGAAATGTAATCTAATTTTAATTAGATTGCAAGGTGCCTGAACTCCCTGAAATCAGTTTCAAATACATTCTTTAAAGTGTCAGCTCTGATGAATAAAACATTTGGTCCAGAGCTTGTGTAGAAATGTTCTTTTCTCATATTTGAAGGGGCACATTTACCATCTATTTGACTAATAATTTCATAGTCTCGGAAGGGGAATTCTTAAGCTATGCTAATCAGTAACAGTTTTCAGAGCTCAACATCTTGGAGCTTTCAGTTCCATGTGTATCCATCATTATTAGAATTTGAAAGTTGAAAATAATATATAGAAAATAGATCTTGCAATTCTAGTACTTTTTGAAGACTATAAAGTAATTCAGGCTAAGTTTTTCTATACATTTTTCCAGATTTCATGTTTGGCCTCAAGGTCATTCTCCAACTAATTTTGATAAATGGAGAACTGCTACAACACCATATACTGTAAGTTCAAACTACCAATGTCTGTTGTTCAAACATTACTATAATTAACTTTTAAATCATAGTCCATGCCCCGACTTTTTAGTTGGATGGTGCAAGTAATAGCCAGAGAGCACATTATGCACAAAGGCTAGAAAACCTCTGAAATACCTTTTATCCGGATCCTTAATGGCTCTTATAAAGGAATTGAATTAGAGGATTGATCACTCTTAGCAATTGCTAGAAAACCTAGAATACTATATAGTGATTGCTATATTGAATTAATTATAGTTCAGCCAATAGAATTTTTTATTCAGAAAGAGTAGTCTTCTCCAGCTTTAAATCAGCCAATCAAAATCAATCTCCGAACAAGAGTTGTCTTCTCATGTTCATTTATTGGACAAAATGTCGTAATGTTAGTCTCAAACATTGATGAATTTTGAGCAAATTGGGGATTGATACCTGACACCAATGAGGAATTGTTTCGGTGTCTATTGATGCCCACACTGTTGGAAAGTCATGGAGACATTCATATAGGCACAGATAACAACTTTTGGAAGGGGATGACATCTCATATTGGGCTTATTCTCTAAAGCACTTGCCATGACACAAACATGACATGAAATTTTTTTAAAACCTTAAAATGTATCTTAACATGATGATTTATTGTAGGTGAATTGGGAGGCTGATTTTGAACCCTACGTAGTAGTCAGAAGTGATATACCAAAGTATGATCAAAGATTTATGGGATTTGGATGGAATAAAGTTTCACATATCATGGAATTAGATGCTCAAGGGTGAGTGTTCTTGTAAATTCTCCTTTTTTTTTAAAACGTATTTTTACAAAATTCCAATTTTGCTTATACATAAACCTAATAGATATAGAATCTACAGTTTATTACATTTAAGATAGATTTATTGTGTTTACCACCAAGCACATTTTAAAATGTAATTAGGCGTATTTTGACTTGATCCCCTATATTTCAGAAGGTCTTTCAATTTTTGACTTCTCAGGGTTAAATTTGACATGTAGTAAAATGTATATGAGATAAATAATTTTATTAATTTTATTGTTAATTAAAGGTATGAGTTTGTTGTTCTTCCAAATGCATTTATGATACACATGCCTCATGCACCTAGTTTTGATATTGCAAAATTTAGATCAAGTTCTTTATATAGGAGGTAAGTATATCTTTAACCCTTTCAACTCTAAAAGCTGGAATACCGGCTCAATCATTACACAATATATACCTGACAAGTCGGGAAACCGGTCGTTGTCAAGTGACATCATACAATGTTAATGTAATACACTTAAAGAAATGTTGCTGGGAATTCAGGGTAACGTATTAACGTTTTAGCCAAAATAACCTCAAGGTTCAAAGGGTTAAGGGGTCTATTTCTCATTGATATTTTTTTTTGTGGCCTCATTTCCATCATGGCTTATCTAACTGCGACACTATGTCAAAACTAACAAAATTTTGATAATTTTGAAAGATGTAAATGTTACTTTTTCTCTTCTTCTTTGTTTACAGGTGTTTAAAATCATTGAAAGGAGAATTCCAAAGAGACTTATCCAAGAAATATGGAATAAAAGCTTTAAAATATTTATCAGTAGAATGAGGGACTAGTACTGTGACTAGAATGTTCACTGCCTGAGTTTTATCTCCTGTGAGTTTCCATAAATGTGCCAGAAAACCAAAGTTACTGCCAAAAATCAGACAGGACTGGTGAAAAGTTTGCAAGAATATGCCGGACATGACTGTTTATAGCAGATCTGCTGAATTTTGAAAATAAAGAATTTGAGTTTGTATTTTCAACAAAGTTCTTATGGAAAGTTTAAAGGAATACAACCTCTTAGAATTAACACAAAAATTCAATTTTCAAACTTGGTCAATAGGAGTATATATTCATCATTGGACTTACCTGATGGCATAACTTTACAACAGATTACCTAAATAATCTGATTTATGCTTATATACAATAATTGAAAAATACTTACTCAAATTTTTTCAATTATAACCTGTAATTGTATGAAAAATTACATAGTTTTATGGGATTGTTTGATTCTGTTTGTATACTTTGGACATCGTTGATGAATATATACTCTTATTGACTAAGTTTGAGAACTGAATTTTTTTGTTCATTATAAGGGGTGGTATCGCTTTACAGACAGAACTGGCAAAACAGTCAATTCAACATCCCTGGAGTCTGAAGTGGTATTATATGAGTAATAATGTGATGTGATGTTAGTGCTGGGAATTTGTGATATACATGTGCATAATAACAGTTGAAAGTGCTTAAGAAAGTTTTGAAACAGGGATTACTAATTCAACAAGGATTTTTGTTTTCTTGAAAATAATGCTCAAATTTAATCAAAATTGTGACTGTTGATGAACATAGCCCTATGTATGCCTAACTAAAAGTTACCGTATGTTTTTTGTCATAATCGTTTTTGCTTCGGTATTTTTTATTTGATTGTAGACTAACAGGATGTCTTATTATAATTCTGAAAGAAAAATTTGCTCTAATGTACAAAAATAGATGCATTGAGATAAAATAAAATATTGGTTTGAATGTTTCTGTGGTAAATACATAAAATTTGTTTGTTTTAAACATACATGATAAAAGCACTTCTTTCAAATTCAAATTCTTGGACTATTCAGGAATAATCTCAAACTATTTACTGATTGTTATGTCCATGTTTCTTGGTGTAAATGTTATTATGCATTTACATTGCAAAACTATGATGAAAACAAGCATTAACACTTTATATTACTGTTGAAATAAAGTCAGTGTATTGGGGACACTGATAGCATCAATTTGCGCCATTCCAATTTCCATTACGATTTCTGGTTCTTGCAATTCCACTAAAACTAACCCGTTTTTTATGATGTCACTTACAGTGATCTAGCGAAAGCTGCTATTGATATCTATGCAGATCATTGGGGGTGATGTCATAAAATGCGTTAGTTTATGTGGAATTGAAATTGGAATGGCCCAAAGTTTAGAAATACGCTTTACAAACCCTTTAAGAGTTAATACATCTTTGAATGATGCATGATTATTATTTGTTTTATACTTATATTATTTCTATTTATTTATATTTTTAAGTTCTTGTATATATCATATCAGCTCCATGTCACCTTACATGTAAATATTGCCCAATTTTTTTAAGAAAGACTCAATAGAACTTTTAGACATTTTAGATTTTTAATTAGATCTGCTTAAAGGAATACAACCTCTTAGAATGGACCCAAACTCTACATTCTACACTCATATTGTCCAAGTTGGAGAAATTAAATTTTATGCTCGTTTAAGAGGTGGTATCGCTTTAAAATGCAAATCTGGATGTTCGTTTTTTTTCCTCTGGTGATCATTCAACTTATGAGTACCAATCAAAATGCTGTGCTCAATCAGAAATTTTACCTTCAACTTGAGCAACTCTCTCTTATAGTGATTATTTACTTTTAAAAGGTTGGAACAGTGTTTTTGATAGGTTAGCTTTTTTGGGTCAAAATTCATCTGAACCCTTGTTTAAGAAGAATTTCACCAGATCATGGCTGGCGAGTGTAATAACTCATATAAAGCATGAAATGAAATATCTAGATCTACATTTAATCATTTCAATTTTCAGTATGTAAATACTTATATACATGTATAACTAATGTATTAGTGCTTCCTATATTATGTCCCTTTACAGTCAACGACTTTTGTCTTTGCCTCTTTCTTTTCTTGTTATGATGTTATATTTTGATTTACATGTATGTTAAGTTTGTGGGGCCAAAACCAAACTGAAAAATATACTCAGGAAATATTTTTGTTAAAACTCAATGTTTTGATAGTTTCATTGGTGAATCAAATTTTACTAATTTTAGGATGGTCATAGATCCAATTATTTGGGATGCTGGTATTTATTTGAAGTTTGTTTTACAGAAGACAATTTCAGCCAAAATTTCAGTTCAAAAAAAGTTTTAAGGTTGACTTTAATTGAATTTAGTTCATAAACAAACGGAATGATTCGGTCATAATAGGCAAGAGCAGTTAACCCTTGTTTGAAGATTGAATTTGATTGGCTGATTTGAAAGCAGAAAAAAAAACTCCTTCTGAAGAAAGATTTTGATTGGCTGAGCTTAATTGTTTTCAAAATAGCGCTCTACCTAATATCCGATGCGTCTAACCCCGAAGTTGATACTAGTGCCCCATTCAGTTCCTTATGAAATGTGCAATAATCCAAGAATCATACAAGAATCATACAAGAATCATACAAGAATCATACAAGAATCATACAAGAATATAACAATCATTTTAATGCAATAGTGTCAAATTGATTTATTGTTTTTTGTAGACATCAGATTTTTAAAAATTCTAATTGCCAAATGAATAAATAATTTCTCACAAGTACTTATTTTTTGTTGGTAAATTTTTAGTAAAGATTTGGTGTAAACCATGTTTGAGATACTTACTTTAATCTCCAGGAGATGCAGCGGAAACTTGAGTCGCCAACTGGCCTCCAACTAGGTTTTAGCCTAGTGAGATACTCACTTAAGTTCACATCATGAGATACAACCAGATCGATTAATGCCGGACCAAACAAATCAGATGCAGGAACCAGATTTGCCATATTTGTCCAAAAGTACGTTATAACGACCATTTTATAAAAGTTTGAAGGTTGCGTGTGAACGAAGTAATCCTGCTTCAGCAATTTTAATGTCACAATTCGACCTCATACTAGTGTAAATCAACCAGACATATCGGATGAGTTGTGAAACGTATACACCATAAAAGAATGCTTCGTGTATCTCCTGTGCAACGATCAAACATAGAAATGGAAACAGCAACATTGTCTTCAGCTACGTTCGCTTAGAAATCCACTCTGTAGAATTTCAATTCGAAGGACTGGTGGATGGGATATACATGCATGTTCAAGAAAATTTATCCAAATTCAATGTGAAGGATTTGTAAATAGAAGTTCAAATAGATAAGCAGAGTTGTACAAGCGAATCTGTGAAATTTCAATGTGAAGGACTGATAGATGGGAGTACATGTATTTTAAGACCTTTCACATTTTCTTAACCGTTTTGCAAAATCACACAAGTCAACTGTAATTCACCAAAGAAACTAAACATCAAATGTCTATTTCATTCGGATTGAATAATACTAAAAATTTAATCTAGGTAATAACTTTATTCACAATTTATATGGTTATTGAGATATAAAACTACAAATAGATATCTATAAAAATAACTTTTCTCTATGTATATTAAACTTGATCTTTTGGAAGATTTAAATGTACTTGTATAACACTTTTGATTTATAACATTAAAGAAGTATATAAATCTGGTATTTCACAATGAAATATAGGCCTACTTCGAAGCAATCTAATTAAATTTAGATTACATTTCATTTCGGTTATTTTTTTATTTTCGACTCATTCTAAGAAGGCTTATAAGGCAGGCGTCTTCTGGTAATGTCGATTTCAGCCAATCAGAAACTATCTTCAAGATCGCGGGTCCATGCATTGATATGCAGTGTGGAAAGACGAAACAGTAAGAAAACCGCAGTTCAAATTATGACGTAATACAAAACGCGCTTGTAAACGTTGTTCTGATTGGCGGAATGGTGACCGAAGGGTGGCGCGTTATTAGTTGCTATAATTAGCTTATTTCGTCACCAGAAGACGTTCAACTACCAACTACCACCACTACCAACAACTATCTAGTTTGCGATATCAGCTGCTGCTGGAAGCGAACGTTAACTTGTCATCTACCAACCAACCAACCAGAAGACGTCCGCCTTATAAACCTTCTTAGATTAGTTACAATGAGTCGAAAATACAAAAATGTAAATGTAATCTAATTTTTATTAGATTGACTCCGAAGATTATGTTTTGTTAAACTATAGTGTCACAAATCTTCAATTCTTCGTGTGTTTCTTTCGAATTTGTTTTCAATCTGTTTTTTGTTATTTCTCAACCCAATATGCCTGTTTTATCACGAAACTAAAAAACAAAAATGAAATAAATTATGTGAAGAAAACCAGGAGATTCAACCTTATAGTTGTTAATTCAGAGTGTGCTATACTGACAACGTTCTTTGATGTGAAGAAAACCTAATAATCTCGATTCAGTGTGTGTGTTATAGATGATACTCTCCTATAGAAGCACTAGCCAAGGTCATAAGAAGAGAGCATACATTTCAATTATCAATTCAAATAATAATGATTAGAATAAAAATATAGTTCAATTTACATTACAGAGTTTAAAAATAATGTTACGTTAAATCATCCCAACTTAAATTACATACAGTGTGTGTAATAACTATTCTTTATACAGTTCGACTATTCCCTTTCAAAGTATATGAACAATCTCAAGTATTCATCTATGTTTGTAAATAACATACCTCCAAATCACTTTAATAGGTTGTTAACCTGATAAATACGCCAATTGACCACTGGCTGGGTTAGAAGCAGGGTTAGTAGGCAATGGGAGTGAAGGTTTAACACCACCACCACCACCACCATTAATCCCTGAAATAGTCTTAATGATAGCACCAATACCAGTAAACGTCTGAGTGGGTGGGCGACCTCCTCTTCTTTCACTATCAAAAGCTGCAGTTCGAGGAAGAAATTGTCCCATTGGAAACTCTTGTCTTTGATCTGTAACAAATGTCATTGGTGAGTAATTATTGTTAAATCTTATAAGATTCTAGAAACAATTTTCAAAAAAAAACCAAAAAAAAACCCAGATCTTCGTTGGATGCTTATAGGTTTTGAGTTAAAGGGGTAGCAAAATGGTTTTCTAATTTGGTCTGTAGTCTCTGTTTCCAGTGATGATTTTAAGTGTCTCCATAAACAAACGCAATTAATCCCTTTCATCATAATCTTAACTGGTTTGAGATGCCTTGATGTAAATTAATTGAGTTGGGTCAAGAAGGTGTGTGGCTATCGGAAGGGATTTAAAATGAAAAGTATTACTTACTTGGAAAATTTCCTAGTCCTGATCCCATTCTTGATCCCATTCCTGATCCCATTCCATAGCCTGGCATAAACATGCCACTACCATACATATCAGCCATTGTGTCCATCATATCGGCATTCATAAATCCTCCCATTCCACCAAACATACCAAGTCCACCCATTCCTCCATACATACCAGCTCCACCCATACCACCTGACATACCAGCTCCACCCATACCACCTGACATACCAGGTCCACCCATACCACCTTGTACACCAGCTCCACCCATACCACCTTGTACACTTGCTCCACCCATGCCACCTGTCGGTAATCCTAAAGAAAATAGAAATATGGAAAATTATTATTACATTTAACAAAGTTTCTTAAAATCAAGAATTCAAAAATAAATGTATATTGAATGACAAAGAAATGTCATGCGGACATGTCATATAAAAGGTTGTATCTTTATTTTCGAATGCCTATTTTAATAGTGATGAATGTCAATCAAGCAAATGAGTATATTAACCCCAGAATCTAACTTGTAAATGTCAATATAAGAAGTAACATTTCTTTTGCCTTTCGGTATATCCGACGACTTTTTTAATGTAGTTTTTTGGTTCTTGGTTTTTCTATTTAGATTTAACTTCGTACGAAAATGAATCATTACAGATAAAAAAAAAATACAGTTGGCATGTGTCTGAATGCAATGATCAATAAAATCTATTTGTTGCAATCGACAAAATGTTTATGGGATGAAATCAGTACCCAAATTGTAAGGGACTATCTTCGTGATTGTAATCTATTTGTAGTTTTCCAGTACAGGAGAATGGAAGTATACCAACCTTGCGAAGAAACCACCACAATCAAAACAGCTAAACTGAACACTTTAAACGGCAACATCTGCAAAATAATTGTAATTCGAAAATGCCAATTAATGTTTTGAATTTCAGATATTTCATATCACTAAGTTGTCGTGACTTTAGAAATAAACAACAGAACAGAAATAAACATGCTAACGACAATGTTTAAGTTATAATTGTTGTTGGACTGTTTCTGGACTAAACAGTTAAAGGGATTATAAAGAGGTTTTCTAAACTTTGTATGTACATGTGTATCGGGGACACTGATAGCATCAATTTGCACCATTCTAATTTCCATTCTGACGTCTGTGGTTTTTGCAATTCCACTCAAACTAACGTGTTTTATGACGTCATTACCAGTGATCTACCAGAAGCTACTGATGCCATAAAACGGGTTAGTTTCAGTGGAATTGCAAGAACCACAGACGTCGGAATGGAAATTGGAATGGCGCAAATTGATGCTATCAGTGTCCCTGATACACACACAAAGCTAACCTCTTTACAATCCCTTTGAAATTTAACGACGAAAAGGCTAATGAGATCCTACTAGCCATTAAACAGTCTTTAGGATTCAATTCTGGCACTGGTCAAAGGAGTACCTGTCGCATGGAATCTGATGCAGACATGCAATTATTGACATAGCCCCAAACACATGCATGCCACACTTCATAGTATTTCCTGTCATCATTGGCCGAATGATTTTATTTCCATGTTTTGTGAAGAACAAATGCTCAAGCTTGAAAGTGAATTTTACTGAAGAAATGACTGAATTTCAATTGTATCTTGTGACTGACAAAAATGCTTCCTTACCTTTGGTTGTATCACTTCTTGAACTGCTTGCAACAAAGTTGAGATGCGTTATGAGGTTTGAATGATTGTGGCTTTTATTGAAACTTTAACTGTGGTGTAATTTGTTTACCTGTCCGCCCATGGCCTGGATTTAAGACATCATGTCATGAGTACTTGTATTATTGTATAATCTATTTAACAATTAATCATTAACACTACATAATTTGTACTGGATTGTTAAGACAAGAGGATATTATAGTCTGATATATATATATACTAGTACTAATTTTTGAAGTTAAAGGGATATGTTCACTAACTGTTCGACCAATAAAATTGTTTTCTCAGAACTTGGATTTTTTTGCTATTCTTCCTCGAAATATAAGCCTTCAAATCCCTGTGTAGCAATAATTATGAGCGTTTCAATGTCAAAAATACGACTCTTCGTTTAGTAAGACTGTGCCTTATATATAAAACACAAATATAGATAAATTTAGTAAGGATATATTTGAAGGTATTGTGCGATTTTTGTGCAATTATAGTACTTCTAGGGGCTTTTTACATATAGATTAAAGACTCAAATCGGCTGTCGGGAATGCTGAATATTCCCCTTTAAGATGTAAGATGATGTTGAAGAATATAATGGACAAGAAGAGTAATTATACCTTGAACTCATCTCCTTGACTCTATAAAGCCATACAACCATCACCCCCACCCCCCCCCCCCCCCCCCACCTTTAAAATGAATAAATAATTTAAGTTCGCTAACTTGACCAGTGATTATATAATAAATTCGTCAACGGTGTCAAAAGTATACTAACATTTGTACCTCTTTTAGCAGATTAAGGGGAAAACTTAGAGGGATAATATTCACTCCCTGTTCGACTTAGGTCTCAGAACCTTGATTTTTTAGCTAGGCTAATCAATAATATTCGAAATTTCAGCTGCGTGATTTAAAAAACCCGATAGAATACTCATGGCTTTGGCTAAGATGGACCGGAACACAGATAGAATTTGTTACCGGGAAAAGATAGTCGTTCATTCTCTAAGGATGTCAAGAACATTGGTTTTGCAAAGTATGGTGAAAGCTTTGAACCACATTGGATAGTTGGACAGAACGATGAACAATGGTAAGTGATATCTTGTCCGAAACTTGCTGACTCCATTCCCAGCCTTTGATAGATATTTGGACAGATATGGCTGGGGGAGAGTCAGAAAAACTAGGCCCAAAAACTATTTTCCATATCTGTCCAAATATCTATCAGAGTTTCGGACTAATACCCCTTTCGCACTGCAAAAGTTATCTGGATCGGATCCAGTTCTATCCGAATAACTTCAAGTTGCTTTCGCACTGGCAAATAAACTTATTCGGTTATAACCAGAAGTTATCCAGATAGAAAAATCCACCTCCAGAGGTGGATTTCGTCCGGATCCGATCCAGATAAGTGGCAGTGCGAAAGCAAACAAGAAGTTATCTAGTTAAGATTATCACGTGATCATCAAAATGGCGTCTCCTCTTCGCGGGGACGATATAATGGAAATACTTGAAAATCACAAGAAAAGGATGAATAAGGTACACGAATTGTTTAAGGAAATAATGCATATCCATCGGAAGATGAAACCGAAACTGATATTGATAATATATTCATATGTTACATTGTTAAACAAGGAATAACCGGGGTGAGAATCATGTGATAATGTTTTGTTTTGTCTAGTTATCTAGATAACTTTTTTCGGCAGTGCGAAAGCGGCGATCCAGATAGGATTGCAGTGCGAAAGCAAACCGAACCGAATCGAATCGAACTGAATCGGATTTTTCTATTCGGTTATAACCGAATTCAATAATCCAGTTGTGCAGTGCGAAAGGGGTATAAGTGATATCATGAATTGTATTATATTATACATTTATTACTGACACTCATTTGCCATACTTTAATTTGCACAAATCGGAGTATTTAAAATCAATCCCCCTCTTACCTCAACCCCAAAAGAAAAACCACACAAACGCACAAAAAAAGAATACATTTTATATAAATGTTATGAACATTAGCTAGACATGAAATGGAATGGAGTTTTACGTCCTGCTATTCTGCCTGGGGTGATATATCTTATAGGTACAATAGTGCAAGGAATGACACAAACTGGTCTTCTTATTATAGACGATATATTAAGGCAGCCCCGAGTGCTTTATTTTGATTTATGGTTTAGATCGTGCCTGAATATACTTCGATATGTAAAAGCTATAGCGATAATTCTAAATTTTATTCTTTAAAGAGGCACAGGCTTCATTTTCGTGGGTCGATTTTTTCAAGTCTCAGAAACGGGGACTTTCTTTAGCTCAGCAATTTAGTACTGGTTATCACAACTCACCATTGAAATTTGAGTCTTCAAATCCATGTGCATCCATAATTATTAGCATTTGAAAGTTATATGCCCTACTACACATTAGCGATACTATGCAATATATAGAAAAGTCATCTATAGAAATAGAAGGAGAAATGTCTAATTTAAGATATATTTGAAGGAAATATGCAATTTTCGTACATTTCTAGTGCTTCTGAAGGATACTTAAGTATATTCAAGACCCAAATCAACCAATAAAAATGAAGACTGGTCCCCTTTAAAGTGTTATGAACTGTTGAAAATATGCTTTTGCTTTTCATTCATTCAGTCCTTAAGCAGGTTTTAGCTGAATAACTAAGACTATATAGGTTACCAATGTACCAAATATCTGAAACAAATACAAAACACAAAACAAATTGGTATAAATGGCTTATTTTTAACAGATGTAGATGTGGAAGAATGAGATGTTGAAATGGATTCGCAATCTAAACCTTCAAGTAGTAGACCTTAAAGGGATATGTTCACTAACCGTTCGACAAAAAACCTTTTAGTCTCAGAAACCTGGAATCTTTTTAGCTAATTTAATTCGTAAAAACTTTCTCTCAAAATTTATTCCTTCAAATCCCGGTGTATCCATAAATTGGCGTTTGAAAGTTAAAAAATACTACTGGTATTTTAGTAAGACTATGACTTATGTAGAAAACAAATATACGGAAAATAAAGATAGCTGTTAAAGTAGGGATAGGCTATAATTGAAGGGATTGTGCGATTTTAGGGCAGTTCCAGTAAATCTGGAGACTATTTACATAAATTCAAGGTTCCAAATCGATCCTCGAAAATGCTGAACATTCCCCTTTAAGACCAATTACCCCCTTTTACGTCATCTACATGTATTTAAAGTAATATAGAATTCAACGAAAAATACAACTAAATTTAAGTTTTGTTGTTAAATTCTGAGAAGAGTCTGAAGAGACCATCTCCATTACGCGCCATGACAATTTACACTCCAAGGAATCAAAATAAGTCAACAACAATTCTTATTACCTCCCTTGTATAACCATGACATATTTATATATTATAATACATTTTTTACTAGAATAAAGTATACATGTAGTTAGATTTGTTATTTACCGATAAGATGGCTTGTCTGTCAATCAAAAATAATCTAAGGAACGTAAATCCAATATCAACACTTTTCATATTCTCGATAAACATATTCATCTGAAATAGTAAATAGACTACATAAAAAAGATCACGCTTGTGACATTTTGTGTGATATCGATTTATCGGTGTTCCATTATCTAGATACTGTAATTAAATCTAGAAAAATTTATTTCAGCTATCATAATTCATATATGCTCGTTTTTTAGCATTATATCTGGAATTTTTGCAAGCGTTCATGTATGCACTAGTATCAACTTCAGAACTATAGACTAGCGTGTAATATAATTGCCAAGAGATTGCCAAATTGAAAAATTTATAGTTTAGCCAATCAAAATTGTTCTTCAGAAAGAGTTGTCTGCCATTTAAAATATGTCTCCCAGTTGTCTTCCCTTTCCCATTTACCGAGAAGGATGGCAGTCTATGGTGTGGGATCATCTGTGTTAAACATATAGCAAACCTCATTTCAAGTATCAGAACTAGATTCACTATTCGACCAACAAAATTTTTCCGAAATTTAAGCCTTCATGAAAGTCAAAAATACGACTCGTCGTTTAGTAAGACATGCGTTATAAAGAAAACTCATATACATGTACATGAAATGAAAGATAAACGTTAAGGTTGAGATATAATTGAAGGAAATATATGATTTTCATGCAGTTTTAGTACTTCTGGAGGCTATTTAGAAATATTCAAGTCCTAATTCGACCATCGGAAATGCTGAACATTCCCCTTTAATGTTCCTGTGCAGAATTGTTATGTTATGTTATCTTAAAAAATTGTACTATATTTACCAAAGAAATTGTTTTATCATCCATTTTACTTCCTTCAAGGTACACTGCTGTCTCTAAACAACATGTCCCCTGTAAAAAAAAACAATACAAATTCTTCAAAAATCAATCATATTTAAAGATTATGCACACCTTTTTCTTTCTATTACTCCGTTAAGCATTATTAATAGGTTGCATGAGGGAATGTTAGAGGCGTCTGCGGACAAAAATCCAGAAGGGGAGCGGGAGAGGAAGGTAAGAGACGGTTTTCAACTACCGGGGATTCCCAGAAGAAAATTAAAAAAAAAACGGGTCGCTTTCTTTGTCTTCAATGTCACATAAGCATATATTCCATATTACGGCAATCAAATAAAATTAGATTACATTTCGTTTCGGTTATTTTTTGAGTGTCGACTCCATGTAATCTAACCATTTCATATAAAGCGAGCATCTTCTGGTGACGAAAATTTCAGCCAATCAAAAAGTACCTTCAAGATCGCTGGTTTATGCATTGATATGCATTGTGGGAAGACGAAACAGAAAGTAAAGCGACCCAGCAGTCCATATGACGTAATACAAACTATACCAATATAAACGTTGTTCTGATTGGCGGGGGGATGGCACGTGCTATAAATAGCTTATTCGTCACTGCAGAAGATGCTCGCCCTATAAAAGTGGTTAGATTACACTGATTCGACGCTAAAAAAATAACCGAAACGAAATGTAATATAATTTTCATTAGATGGATATTAGGGATAAACATATCAGAAATCGATCATTAGGTCTTCATTATTTTGATGCCTATTTAAAAAATAATAACATTCGACTTACCTTGTCATGAACCAGTGTACAATTTACTACTATAAAAGTTATCTCAAAAAAACAAAACAACATAATGATAGGGTATGTTACAACTTCAGTCGGTCCTAACGTTCCATACGATAACACATTGGCAAACAGACATACAATGAGAAAATTGGTGACTATGTTAGTTGCAATCACAGGTGTAAGAGCATTATCAGCTAATTGACAGTATCTGTAGATAGAAAAATATCGTTTCCTGATTTCAAGGATCTTTTTAGTTGTTGGTGTAGATTTGACCATCTTTTCAAGTTCAGTGTTACAAACTGTCAACTGGGTCTTGATCATGTAACATACTACTGTGATTATGCCAAAAATACCAATAGTTTGTCCCAAAACCAAAACGGACAGAATTGGTAAACCGCTGATGTGGATCCAATATCCCGGTGTACCGACGTTATAAGGAGAAAAGAAACAAGAATAGTCCGGGTTAAAAATCGGCAAATTTGTTATCAACAACACCAAAAATGATATTAATAAACAGATGGACGTTATTATAATAAATATGGTTATATTCTTCTTCAGTTTATCAAATTTTACGTTATAAATTGGATCATTCTGAAGTTCTTCAGTAAAGGCAACAAACGCTTCAATTCGTTTAGCACTATAAAACAGTCCATACAGGGAATATATTGTTTCGTTTAGGGCAACAAGTACAGCTATGATATATAATGAAATGTTTTCAGCTTGGGTGGGATTTTCTGCTCCTAGAAAGCAGGCAATGACTTTCCAAAAACACATAATAATCATCCAAATTTGTAAGAAAGAAGATACGACAAAGACCATCATTGCAAACTTGTTCGGTTTTCTAAATGGCCGACACAATCCGAAGAATATCAAAAAGTACAGTAATGACTTTAACGCCCTGTAAGTTGATGAAACTTCCAGGGACATTTTGCTGCTTGGTCGTTACTTTGAAATATCTGTCCAGGTTTCCTGTTTTTATCCTACAGAGAGCGAAGATTTTTTCCAACAATACAGTTTGATACCGCAAAGGTCTGTTGTGTTGTAACTCGCTGTTATCAAAGGTCTGTTGTGATGTAACTCGCTGTTATCAAAAGTTTGTTGTGTTGTAACTAGCTGTTGTCAAAGATCTGTTGTGTTGTAACTCGGTCTGTTGTGTTGTAGCTCGCTGTTATCAAAAGTTTGTTGTGTTGTAACTCGCTGTTACCAAAGATCTGTTGTGTTGTAACTCGGTCTGTTGTGTTGTAAATCGCTGTTATCAAAGATCTGTTGTGTTGTAACTCGGTCTGTTGTAACTCGCTGTTATCAAAGATCTGTTATGTTGTAACTCGGTCTGTTGTAACTCGCTGTTATCAAAGATCTGTTGTGTTGTAACTCGGTCTGTTGTGTTGTAACTCGCTGTTATCAAAGATCTGTTGTGTTGTAACTCGGTCTGTTGTGTTGTAACGCGCTGTTATCAAAGATCTGTTGTGTTGTAACTTGGTCTGATGTGTTCTATCTCGCTGTTATCAAAGGCCTGTTGTGTTGTAACTCGCTGTAATCAAAGGTCTGTTGTGTTGTAACTCGCTGTTATCCAAAGTCCTCTTGCAACGATTTGTACTACAAAACTACTGGAATATATTTATTCCCTGACTGTTATAACCAGCCATAATCTAAAATGCGTTGTAATTGTCTAAATTACCATTAAAACTCCCCCTGGACAAGTAAAAAACAATTTCAATCCTCACTATTTACTCAATTAAAGCTCAGCAATGGAAGTTTTACTAACCAAATTCAATTCATCAATACCTTTAAAGGCTTACCTACATACATGTATTTGTTTTTCCAGCTTTTCTTGGTGACGACCCGATCGCTTTTTGTGGTGGGGTTCAGATGCGATCCCTTCGTACCCCCTTCTAGACTCAAGGGGGTGTATCCCTTTTGGTGACAGTTGACGGTAGCTTATATGGTAAACGAAAAATGCAAAAAATATCGGATCGCAGTCCAAGCACCAAGTACCGGTATTGTGTTGCCGGTCGAGTAACTATCACTTCTTTCTTATTCTTTTTTAGAAAGAAAGTTTTGTATCTTGATGAAATATTTTGAGAACAAGTCAATCCTTCCAGATCGATAATTGGAGTCTGAAAAGCATATAATGATTATTATATGTGGAGGTATTTATCCTTTAAACATAACATGTGAAATTAATGGAGATAGCCAAACGATATTTTGATCCATTACGTTCATAATGCTCAGAAAAGAACGGAATGATTGTTATTGTATCTGAAACCACGAAGCTTTTAGTCTAAATAATCATTACATTAGAAACAATTATTTGAATTAAAAAAACATTGAGTTATTGAAACCAGAATTAGTTTATCGTTGAAAGCTACTGTTTGAAAATGTAATAGTAAATTCCATACTCATTGAGTTCAAGCGCTTGACGTTTTTTGTCCATGGTTCCACTTGCCATATTTCCCTAACCCAAGAGCGCCGAAGGTGCGAGTGGTAAATTATTGGAGGTTCACATAATTTAAGGTTCAAATATTCATCTCTAAATGTATCCAAAGATTTGTCAACATTTTCCGTTTGTAGAACATGACATACCCAGTGAGGTAAATAGCCAATATAATTTAAATATTGGACAAACAGGGCCGGACCGATGCATGTTCTTTGCAATTGAAATCCTTGCTATGGTCTTATTGGTAGGTAACCTTTGAGTATTTAAAGGGACACTGGCCAGTCTCATTCCGTCATTAATCAAATTATATATAGATAGGTAAAAATAAAATCACGTAAACACAGGTAAGGAAGGGGGTGGCTAATCACCAAATCCACCCCCTGAATACGCCGCTGGACAGGACAAACAATTTTCGATCTAAATCTTGGTATTTTTCGAGATGTGTAATACAATATTTTTTTTTAAGATATATTAAAGGGACAGTCTGAATTTTTGTTAGGTCAAACAATTTTTTTTGCTCAAATTTGTGAAAACTTTACACAAAAATCTGTAACTATTTGCCCTTTAATGTATCTGAAAGTTTCAGCGCAAAAAATCCAACTGTTAATTTTTAAACGCCAAAAACATGCTAAAATTTTTAAAAACCTTACGTAAGGTTTTTAAGTGTGTTATGTTTTTTGGACGCTGAAAGGAAACTACTGAACGGATTTGAGTAAAATAAACTCCTAATTGTAGAGAAATGTCCCTCCTGTGTATTTAAAAGGTTTCAGACAGAAATATTGAGCCATTTAAAGGCAAACGCCAAAAGTAGGTCAGATTGCTTAATTAACAATAAGTACTCCCTGTTTGTAATTAACCCTTTAAAAACAAATTCAGTTTGATCAATAAGATATAGAGATACAATAAGCATACTTTAAAAATACTCTCAGGTAGCATTTGCGATTTTTTTGATATTGGAAACTTTTTTCAAAAAAGCAGAATGGCCCTTTAAATATGTATCATATCTACGCTTATAAATATGTCGGTTTGTGATTCTTATGATAATTTTATAATCTAAGTATTTGATAAAACGCGATTTAAATGCAGAAAGTGCAGCTCGAAATTTTGTTTTGTAGATGAGCTTATTAGTGATTACATAGCAAATATTCTATAAAGATATTTTACACAAGTCACTTTCTTTATTATTTCCCAGGGTCAAATGGTATAAACCACACTATGAATTTTATAATTTCATTAAAGGGATTGTGAAGAGGTTTTTCTAAACTTTGTATGTGCATCGGGGACACTGATCGCATCAATTTGCGCAATAACAATTTCCATTCCGACGTCTGTGGTTCTTGCAATTCCACTTAAACTAAAGCGTTTCTTGAATTCACTGACAGTGATCTATCGGAAGCTACTAGGGTTTGTACCCGGGATTCCCGTTCCCGGGAATTCCCGGGATTCCCGGAGTTTCTGGCGAGTACTCATTCCCGGGAACAGCACTCCATTCCCGGGAATGGGAACATAGATTTTTTTCACGTTTATTTCACCATTGACAGTGGTAAATTCTGTCACCTGGAGGGATACAAATCACCAAAGTTTCCTCCATCCAAGCCTCAGAGTCTTAATCCGCCCCTGACGGCAGTGATGGTGGTGATACCCGAGACATCTGTTGAAATTTCTTTGGAAAAAAAACTTATAAAAACTATCGACGAGGAACTCAAGTAATGTCAGAAAGAGAATTCATGTATTACCACTTTCATTTGGGAATTTAGGTCATTTGAGCAGACCGAATCTGGAATCCATACATAATGCTCTGAAGTCAATCAATCCGTAATCAGTCGCAGCGGAATAAGATTTTCTGTTGCAGGCAATTTTGCTCTCGCCTAGGGGTGAAATCATTGTGCGCGTTGGTCTTCCTAAAACATTGGTTAGATTCGTCGATAACATAATCCACTTCCACCGCCACTAATCAATACTAAAACCTATTTGCATAGAGGTATTTTGGGTTCGAAAGTTGTTCTTAAATATTGCGAATTATATGAAAATAAAATTTGATATGAAACTACATAGATAGCTTTAGCTAGTATGTCCTATATTTTTGTAACGGTTGCTAGTTTGACTAGCTCTTATATGTTGAAATTGATTCCCGGGATTCCCGGGAATCCCGGGAATAGCATAAATTTCATTCCCTTTCCCGGGAATGAGATATCCGGGAATGCTGCAAACCCTAGAAGCTACTATTGATATCTATGCAGATCAGTGGGGGTGACGTCATAAAACGCGTAAGTTTAAGTGGAATTGTAAGAACCACAAACGTCGGAATGGAAATTGGAATTGATCAAATTGATGCTATCAGTGTCCCCGATGCACATAGGCCTACAAAGTTTAGAAAACATCTATACAATCCCTTTAACAAAAATCTTATTGATAGACAATCGTAATCGTGAGAACTTCTGTTGAATTAATCTCAATCTATACGCTTGAATTCTCAAATCTAATATTAGTTGTAAATATGAGTATATCAATATTCAGTATTCAATATACTGAACGAGAAACAATGTACAATAATGCATAGTGTGTTTTTGATGCATTACGTTATGGATTAGTATAATCATAAAGGTTCATCATGCCTGAAAGGACTTGAAATGCAGTTGACAATCTTATTAAGTATTAAACCAGTGTTCATTCAATGGGAGAATTTGAGATGGTGATAAAGTTGGAAACTGTTGCTTAAAGGTACTAGTTCATTTAAAATGTCAAATAATAGATATTTTTTTTTAAGGTACATATATTCTATCATTTGTTAGAACGACAAAATTCGTATTAAATGAAGGCATACAGGCAGATCCACAAAATGTGTATGCGAGCATATTAAAGGGGAATGTTCAGCGTTTTTGAGGATCGATTTGGGCCTTAATTATATGTAAATATTCATCAGAAGTACTTAAACTGCACAAAAATTGCACAAGCCCTTCAATTATACCCCTATCTGAACATTTATCTTACTGTTTTTGTGTTTTCTATATAAGGCATAGTCTTCCTAAACGACGAGTCGTCTTTTTGACTTTCAAACACTGATAATTATGGATACGAAGGGATTTGAAGGTTTAAATTTTGAGAGAGAGTTGTGAATATCATTAAGGATTAGATGAG
Source organism: Lottia scabra (assembly GCA_029955415.1). Taxonomy (NCBI): domain Eukaryota; kingdom Metazoa; phylum Mollusca; class Gastropoda; family Lottiidae; genus Lottia; species Lottia scabra. The sequence goes on from JARJEI010000003.1 coordinate 15,820,908, forward strand.
CTAAAAATTCCAGGTTCTGAGAAAAAAAATATTCTTTGTCGAACAGTTAGTGAACATATCCCTTTAATACCGCAATGAAAACTGACCTGGTTATGTAGGTTACACTGAATTGTAGAAACACTGGAAGTAGATTTTTAAATCTGGCTTGTTTTGTTATACGGATAACTGAAAAAAAGAGATAACTTAAAATGAGCTATCAGATGGACTGAATATATTTAGATGGTTGTGCCCCTTTAATGTCAATTATTACTGGTATAACAATAGACAATGGTAAGACTATTCAGGTGATGATGACATTGAAGAGTATCGATATCACATTGGAATGTCATGAATTATGTCGCACATGTGGATCAATGTTACAAACAGTACATTTTTAGTAACACAAATTATTAAACAGCATCATGGCTGCGAATAGGTTAAAATGAAAGAACACATCGGGTCATGAATCTTACAACATTTGTCTCCCAAACTTGTAATTAACAGTTCATCCATTCATCTAGATGATCCCCGTTACAATTTACCGTTAAGGTTGTAAAGCAGTCTGTCACATACTATGTCGGGTTTTTTTTTCGTCTCATTGTAATCTAACAAGAGTTATAAGGTAAGCGTATTCTTGTGACAAAATAAGCTATTTATAGCAACCAATCACGCACCACCCTTCCATTAATCATAACAACCTTTACATGGAATCAATCCCACAATTCCTCTGCCGTGTTGTTTTACTTTCATTCTCCCACAATGCATAGACACACGATCTGCAAGCAACTTTCTGATTGGATCAAATCGACTTTACCAGAACACGCTCGCCTTATAAATCTTGTCAAATTACAATGAGACGAAAAAAAAAAAAAAACCCCGTCACTATCTGATCTATTTTTGAAATTTCAAGAACCAAACAGGAATCAATTAAGAGCTATTTATGTTCAGGATAGAAAACAAAAGTTAGAAATCTCTTTCTAATCCCTTTAACGTTTTGGGAAACTTAATATGCTCGTCATGTATAACAAATAATGAGGTATGACAGGTAGGGATATAAGGTTTTAAAGGTATAACAATATCATTCTAATAAGGTATTATATTAGTTGACACCATCTGTACCGGGGCATGTTATAAACCACCTGACAACTTCCAGCAACTGCACGACCCCAGGTACGTTTTTTTTTTATTGTAGACGAGATGACATAAGATTTAAATTCTGAAAATTGATACGGATAGCTAAAAAAAAAACTTGAGAAAAAATTAAGCAGGAAATAAGTTATTTGACTGTGAACATCGTGTGATAAATAAATTTGAGAGCCAAAGACAATGGGTAAGCATGTCCTTAGTATATATATAGTTCTCGAAGCAAGATCCGTAAATGCTTTACATCTGCAGCAGTCTAAATAGCCGGAAGTATGTACTGCAGTTTTCACACATGAGGCTCGATTGTTGAATTTGGCAGAATATCCGTTCGGCGTCTTTTTTTTTTAAATATTTGATTCCATAATATTGATACATTCCGCCAATTCAAATAGTTCGTTACGTTGTATATATTAACAATATCCGCGCAATTTTTGACTTCCGGTTGTGCACTGGAGTATAAAATACACAATAATAACACAAAAGCGATTGCTGCATATCATATAAAGACTTATACAAGTACTTGAACGTAATACCTGTATTTTATATTTGTATGATCGATTATAAGTATTGATTTCCAATTATTTCTCGAAAAATCAATTACTTGTATGTAACCTTACTGTGTCGAGTAATCTGATGACCAATTAAACCTATAAAATCTATCAAAATTCAATCAGTGAGAATTGACAATAATCTGTTTGAATGTCCCAAGTTCACAGAAAATATAGAATACCCGTTATTGGCCGACATCATAATTATTCCTAAAGGGGAACGTTCAGCATTTTTGATATTCGATTTGGGTCTTGAATATATGTAAATATCCTCCAAAAGCTCCAGAACTGAACAAAAATTGAATAATGCCTTCAATGATTAAATTTCTAGTGAGTGTTTTTATTGTGGATTCGATTAGCTAAACAATTACAGGTTTTGGGACTAAAATTTTATTGGTCGAACGGATGGTGAACATATCCCTTTAAAAATACTCTTGATTATCTAATATGTTGTCGGATATGAATTCCGTTAACGTATAGTTGGACTAGCGAACAGTTTTGCTCATATAATATTTTTTCGAGATGTGCTGATTGCCTGATCTAGTTATCTGACTAAGTAATAGTTTCCTGTAGAAAGCAATCAAGCATGGACGACAATAGAAGTAATTTATTGATAAACGAAGCCAGAATATTGATTCAAGAAGAAAGTTAAGCTTCATATTCTTAGACTGACAACGGAATGCTTTGTCTAAACAATATGTTATTGTATCTCATTAGATAGAACAGGACAGTGCGACTACCAGGTAAGTACTAGTATCTAAATTTGTTGGTAGTAATTTTTGATGTAATCTTTCAATATGGTAAGGAAAGTGAATTGAGTTTGTCATTCCTGTTACATATCTATATCTTTATTGAGGTTAAGATAATATAAAATAAAAGGTTATCTATATGGTCGTCTGTCTGAGTCGATTTCTAAATGTTTTGGAGCAATTACTTATACAGTGCCTTGATTTGTGATTTAAATAGTTTCAACTGGCTCATCTACATCACAGAAAAAAGAGGAACATCGTTGATGCATTCACCATGATCCAGAGTATAATTTGTTGGAGTGGAATTCCAGCATGTTTTCAGAATGGAATATCAGGGAACAATGGAATTTTACGTACCTCATACTTTTGGGTTTGCCTCCTTATGTATGTGTAGAAATTTAGTTTAACCCGAACGAAGCAGGCCCGTAGGAAGCAATTTCATATTTGGGGAAAAAATCATTCTTAGGGGTGGTGGTGCAGAATTAAAGGCTGCTCCTGCTTATATAGAGCAGTTTTGATAGTTATATCTTAAAATAATTTGTTATTATTGCTACAGTCATTGATTCTAAAATTACTACGGGCTTGCCGAGTCTTAAAGCTCTCATGTGTAAATGTAAGTTTCGTTATGTGTTTTTACGTTTATGTGATCTAAATATAACGACATTGAGCTCAATATATTATAAAGCTATTTTCATATTCTTCTTCATTATCACATTGGTAATGTTTGATTTGTTAGGTGTATACCGGGCAAAATTATCAACGTCAAACACAGATATTTGTTAACGCCCTTGGACGATTCAAACGTTCTCAATTAGCCCATATAAGTGCAGAAAAGCAAGACGTAAAACTCCATTTATTTAAACAGAGCCTACTCTCAGGTACTTAATTTGTATGAATTTTGAAGCGAAATCACGCGAATTAATCTGAAGATTTGGACATAAAGAAAATTGTGGTACTTAATATCGTAAACACTAAGGTTCCGGAAGTCCTTTATGAAGTAAAACACTATTCAAAAACACTTAAAAATCTATTGAGCCTTAGTATTTTTGATGGGATTGATCAGTAGAGTGAGTTATAAAAACACTACAATGAAATATTGATAAAGTTGTGATGTAGTTTATATTGATTAATTTCTACCTGAGTTGGTTTTAATAGTTTCTATATATCTTATAACATAACAATATCATTCTATAACATAATTAAAACATAATATTTCATAAGCTTTCAATTTTAATTGTTGTCATCGAAAGTAAAAAATACAACTCGTAATTTAGTAAGACTATGCCTTATATGGAAAACACATATACAGAAAATGAAAGATAAAAGTTTAGGTAGGGCAATATTGAAGGGGTTGTGCAATTTTTGTGCAGTTCTAGTACCTCTGGAGGCTATTTTCATATTATTCCAGGCTCAAGTCGATCCTCGAAAATGCTGAACATTCCCCTTTAATATTGGATAACATAGTATGGTTTAGTACAGAAACTGACATGAATGAAACTGTTTTAGTTGTCGCCCTTGTACATTGATCGTAAGATTGATGGACAATCGATTATATACCGTACACTGTGTTGACAATAACACATAGATTAATGTGATATCAATGCACAAACAAAACACATTATATTAATTTAGCTAATCAAATAATACAGTACACAAACACCACAGTTTTTCCTTAGCAACGAAAGGTCATAGCGAAGAATGCTTAAAATGACTATCGAATACCTTTTCTGTGTTTCCTTTATGTATTAAAGAGTTAAAAAGAGGGCATTTATCCGTAAACATTTTCTATTAGCTTTTTGCCTTTATGGGTATAATGAAAATTATGCATGCAGAAGAAAAGACCGTTTATTTGGTATCGAATTGATTTTGTCATATCTACGTTGAAATTATAAAACTACAACTAGTTAGAAGTACGACTTTTATTTTGTTCTTGCAGAGATGTCTCAACGAAAGAAGAAATCGCGAACACCGTCACGAAAGTTTCAAGAGATCGCGGCAGTAGACGAAGACGAGTTCGAGACTATAGAATCCAATTCATCCAAATCAGCAAAGAAGACAAAAGTTTTGTCCCGTGATATTCTGCCAATATGGTTGCCATGGTTATGTGTTATTGTAACTATGGTTATTAGGATAAATTATGTCATCAGACGACAAAACTGGTGGATATTACACCCCGATGAGGTTTTTCAGGGCATTGAAGGTAAGATGCATGGTTTTCTTCAATACACAGAGAGATCTCACGATGTGTTTTCTGAGAGTTTTAAACATGTCAAAGGAATTATGGAAATTCGAGGTTTCTGGTTACCTTCGTACAGTAGCAATTATTATTGACCTTCAATTACCATTCCAAGATCCTGATGTCACTGTACTACCAGGACTATCAGCTTCACATTAGAGTTGAGCATTTCACCGAACATAATAAGATGTTCATATTCGCTTGCAAGAATTGTCGTCCGGAAACCTGATGGCACTGACTGACTGAGTCAGTACGAATCCCTGTTGTAGATTTGACTATTATAGCAGAACTGGCGTGTAAATTCAATGTCGGATAACATCTTCATATCAGTTATTTCATTTCAAGAACAGCTCAGTCGAGTCGGAACCCCTTTCAGAGAGTCTACAGCATGGGTTCTTAACCCACAGGGAGCTAACAGGGGGTTACCAAGCAGTTAACGCCCTAACTGAAATTTTTGATCTCGAAGAAGAGCCTTTCATATCTCGCATGCTGAATGGAGGCAGCATATATATCAAACTTTGTGTTGTCTTGTGTGTTTGGGGTAAATGACCAAAGCAGAGAGGTTTTGGGTTTAATATTGTTTATTATCACGTTTCAGTTTCACATTCGCTGGTAAATGGCTATGGATTTCGAATGTATGAGTATCTGCCACCTATAGTAAGAAACAGAACAACTGCTGCCGAAGACCAAGAAAGTTCTTTAGGAATTTATAGTTTGAAATCATTCTTATATCCATATTTCTATACATCGTTTTTATATGCGGTCCGATATTTTGGGTTGAACTACAATAGTTTTATAGTAAGTATTTTCAGTTGATATTTTATTTACAGGCCCGTAAGAAGCAATTTCATAATGGGGGGGGGGGGGGGGGGGAGGGGGGGGGGGGCAAATTGTGCAAAAACTCATTCTCAAGGGTGGTGGTGCAGAATACAAGGCCGCTCCTGCCTAAATAATGCAATTTGATTTTACTGTCCCTAACAACATGCCAGTTATCGGGATGCCCCTTTTGTTCTTCCGGACCTGATTTAGTTCTTATTAAGCTATGTTCATACAAAAAGACAATCATATTTCACCCTTTTGAGAGCACCCCCCCCCCCCCCCTTTGACTTCTGACCTTGCAGAATAGATGACCCTTAACGGACCATGTTCGCAACATTTCGCACTCTTTGCCTCCCTTTCGACACTCTTTCGCCCATTATACACATTCTTCGCCCACTATAAGCATAGTTAGAGTAGTTGGTTCTTCTATATAACGTTCTGAATCATTTGCGAAATAATAACATGTCTCCAAGCTTCTATGGCACTCTCACGGGATATTCTCCTTCAGAACCAAGCTAATATCGACCATAAAAGCCCGACCTTCAATATTTATTTATCCTAAGAAAACTATTGTCATTGAAATTATTTCAAGGACTCTTCTAACTCTTAACCTGTATTATTTTAATGACTCTTCTAACTCTTAACCTGTATTATTTCAAGGACTCTTCTAACTCTTAACCTGTATTATTTTAATGATCTAACTTGTACAATATTGACACGGCTTTGTTCTTTAAGTCTGTTTAAATTTCACTCCTGAATGACTTGACTATTTTAACAAACAAACTATGTTCAATAACAAACCTTATTAAATATAATCTTAATAAAATCAGTCATGCATCGTAGATTTACCTGTCAGCATACGGTCAACCACCCACAAAACAGTCAAATCACAAATAGGCGTTATCATTACAAAATGTCAAGTTTGCACAAATTGGCCCTTAGTAAGAAGTGAAAACATTAAAGATTCCCAAAGGTCAAAGTTATAAGAGACTTAGCAGTTTAAAGGGGAATGATCGCACATTTACGTCAAATATATCTCAATCCAGAAATTTCACCTTTTATTTCTATAATGTGTCTTTTCTTTGAAGTTAGTCTCTCTAAGGTACACAAGGGTTTAAAGTCTCAAATTTGGCTGATGAGATGTTATTGATTAGCCTAACCTAAAAAAATACCGTTTCTTAGACAAAGGTGCAATTTTAGTCGAACGTGTCCCCATAATGTATAGGCTTCGGGGGTTCACCAGAATGATAAGACTCAAGCACGAACGATCCTGACAATAAAACAACTCTCGAAGGTATCAACATAATTGACTAAAATTGCTAACCCTAGCTTTACTGCACTAGACGTTATGGAATTAAAAATAAAATGAACTAAAAAACACTATTCAATCAATCGGTGTTTTGGATAAAAAAAAAACTTATTAAGCCTGATTAACCTCAATAACCAAGAGAGAAATGATTATCAGATTCTTAGCTCTGTATTTTAAAGTTTTGTTTGTATTTTCCAGGTATGCAAAATTGTCCATGCAGTCATAGCATCACTACTTCCGGTTTCAGTTTATAAATTCACCAAGGCTATGTTCAGAAACACCGACATTGCTGTAATGTCATCAGTATTTGTGACTTTTTCACTTCATATCAACGTATTTTCAACCCATCCATTCGCAGACAGTTTGTTATCTCCAATATTTTTTTTGGCTTTGTCAGAAATCTTGTTTTTTGCCGAAAAAATTGTCCGTCCAGAGCCTACAACTGACCAGCAACCAACTGATGAAAGTAAAGTTAAATCTAAAATTCTGAATGTAGCTAAACTAATAACTTTTTGGATGTGTAATGCATTATTTGGATTAATGAAACAGCCGTCTAAAGAAGATACACGAGAATCTGGGCATGTTTTCAGCGCTTCGCGAGTAGCTTTAGCATCTTGCGTGGTTGGTCTAGTACTGTATATGAATTTGGATTTAATTTTGTTCTTTGTGATATACATATTGATGGAAATAGTGCGTCATCCAGCCTATTTATCGGATTATAAACACTATTGGAAAAGATATAGATGTGTTCAAGGGGGAATAACTCTAGCGTTCTGTATTGGTGGCTATCTGGACAAACTTACGTATGGTGTTTGGTTTTTATCGCCTGTACAGTGGATTAAACTAAGTTTTATTCGGGATATGTCTCACAGAAGTCTCGGTGTTTTAAGACCTTGGTTTTATTTAGACAAATTGAATGCCAATAGTTCTAGCATGTACCTCAATTATGCAACTTTTCTTGTTATTTTTCTCACGTTGAAACGTAGCGATTACAAATGGCCGACCATTTCAACGCTTGTGACTGCGACTACTATGTTAGTTGTATATAGTATGCGCTGGAATAAAGAACCACGGTTTATTTTCAACGTTTACGTGCTGTTGTGTATTTTGTGGTCTGTAGCTTTAAAAACTATATTGAACATGCTCAAGCTTTGGAAGAATAAGGTTCTTGCTGCCTTTCTAGTCTCGTTTGTCTGGGCAGCATTTGTGTCTGAAACCTATCGCGATTTTCCAGACTCAAGTAACACTAAATGGAGTCATAATAATCTCTTGGAATCAGCTTCGATAAATGAGTGTTTGGATAGGTTGGGTTATAAATCAGACGTTACAGGTTTAGTTGTTGACTATTCATTGTATGCTACTGGCGGATTCGCGCTTATTAACAATGATGTGCCTATACTCACTAAAATACAGTATGACTATTACGAATATGATTTATCAGACCGTCCGTTATATAGATCCCAACTGGATCCTGGAATCCGAGCCATGAACAGAATGTCCGATATTATTCATACTTTAAGCTCAAAATATCTGTTTCATATTCTATCTGTGAAACACGTATACAACTATATAGTCACTTTAACTCCAGAAAAATTCGAGACACTTTCGTTTTCTGAGGTATTTGCCTGTCAGCAAGTTTCAGTTTTGAAACGAAAACCAAATAATAAACAAAAATCAAAAAATGTGAATAAAGACAGTACAGTATTTGCCGCCTTGCCGGATGTTCTAGAATACGAAGGTTCGTGGTTGATGACAATCGGCCATTACCGGAAGTCTTTAGAACGTCTGCGAGCCTCGTTGTCGTTTGGTTCTAAACGAGTCCGTCCTTATCAGTTGTTAAGTTTGTGTCATTATAAATCTGGAAACTTTAGTGCAATGAAAGAAATAGAAACTGAATGTTATGGTCGTTATGGACAGAAAAAGTGTGACGAACCCCAACATCGTCTTATTTTAAATCAAAATGTTAATATTGCTGGTTAGAAATCATTGTTTGTTGTGCTATTTATGAAAATAAAGTTACATTTATACTGTTATGGAAAAAGTGATTTCTCTTGAAGTAATATGAATTTAGCTTATCCAGTCGAAATCAGTTGGTTTCTAGTGAATTCATCTTAATTTCGTATTTATATTTTTCATGATTGATTAATTGAGTCAAAGTCTGTAATGGTTTTTTTTTTAATCTATTATGAATGCCTTCAGTTCAGCAATACAAGTTGTAAGGGGAAGCATTGATATGGAGGATTTAAGCCTGGGAGGACATCAGGTGACATGATCATTTCCTAGTGCATTAAATTGGGAACACTTGAGAAAACCAGTTGAAAATACAAGATTTAAAGTACTGTGACTACTGAAAATTGACATTGAACAAAGGAGATACAAATTCAGATATAATGTTGAAATAATTTAATAATACCGATATATAAAATAAATTAAGTGACAGATGAAAGGGAATGGACAGCAATCGTTCAGATTAAGGATTGTATTAGATCCCAACTGGCTCAAACGGTATACACCATAGTGTTATAAATAGCCGAACCATTGCAATTTGGACAGATAATTATGGCTGGGTTTTAAACATATTTATTTACCTCGCATCCACAAAACTTCGATATATTTGGAAAGATGGATGATTTTGTAGTTCATCCATACCATCATTATTCCCCTATTATGACATACAGGTCACAGTATGCGAGTCCATCAAAGCTGTTTTCCAAAAAATAAAATCTGTGGCTCGCCATTGAAAGGTTGCACCAATTTTTGTGGTTTAATTGTATTTGTGCTTTGAAATGGTTTTCTCGGGCATATGTCAAAATTCAGTCTCTTGTTGTAAGGAAATCCATGATTGACCATGATACATAATATCAGCATTTCCTTCCTGTAAGACCAAATTTATAAATTAAGACATTACAACTTCATAAATCTCTTACAATGTCATGCAAGATTTCTTTTCAATTGTTTCGATGCATGTCTGCATTATAACTTCTGCTTTCTTCCTTTCGCCCTTGACATGATATAAATTGGATAATAATTGATAGTTATTTACTAAGAATTGGTCGATTTTTCTGGATGCTTCAAGACGTTCGATTGCTTTATCGTAACATCCTAGATCAAACAGCATATTGCCCTCATGATTTAATACAGTTGCATTCGATCCTATATATATTTTGTCGGCAGTTTCCTGAAGTCTTTTTTCTTCATCTTGGTCGAAATTTCGTTTTAAAACTTTCATTCGCCCAGATCGAAAAATTTCTGCGTAACCATAGTCGACGAAACGTCTGTTTGTTTTCAAAATTAGATAATTATATTTCGGATTTTGGATTAAATACTTGAGTAAGTATGGTGTGTTCGACACTGAGATAAAATTCGACACTCGACTAAATGTTGACACATGTACATCCTTGGATGCCAAACTGACACTGGAAGCTATAGCAGTTCTCGATAAATGATCAAATTCATTGAATTCGTTTATCATCAACGCTAAAATGGGAATGTTTCTATGTAGAATGGCATATCCACCAGACATATGAATACTTCTATCCATAAATACACCTGTGACGTCATCAGCACCTCCTACAAAATCCAAACAGCTGTTCACATCATTCGAATCACCAGTGTGAGCATATGTCCACGAGACATTTGTTTGGTCTTTTGGACTAGGAAATCTTTGGAAACAATTGAGAAAACTTAAAATACACATGAAAAATATCACCATACGGCTTGCCCTCCACGATAAAAATGTTTTTAAAAACTGATTGATTGTCCATGAGATCAAGATAAAGAATAAACAGAATAAATTATGAATATGACGGGTTTCTTTATGACTTTGTAGAGAATAAATGACTAGTAAAATACAAAATGACAAGAACAGCTTCATCACGGCTTCACAGTTTCTCAATGCATATGTCGCTTTCATATACACCAAGAGTATAACAGCACAAGCGAGCAATATACTATTAAAGTAACATTGTGTAAACATAGCTTTGATGTAAAACGATACACTCATTTTCCCGAAGAATGAACCAGAATAATCCGTGAGAACATTAAAATAAAACCAATTCCAGGGCGTTATAATTCCAAACCCGAACATTTTAAAATCGAACCATACACACAACATCATCGCAGATATCATTCCAATAAGAATTTCGATAATGGTCATTGCGGCTACTGATCCGACGAAAAGAAATGGCACTAAAACGGTAACAGCAAATAAAGTTACATCCGGTCGCATATAGCATGACGTTGTCAATACAAACGACGATATAGCAACCGCCATATGGTGCCTAAAAGATGCCCACGATTTCCAGAAAGCATCTGTTGGTAGATGGTAGGAGATCTGGACAACTTTTGGTGCGATTTGATTAACTCTCTTTAAGCCCAATATTCCATTTGGCAAGATTTCCCATTTTTTGGATATGGATTGAAATTTGTTTAACTTTGGAAACAAAGATTCGATGTTGAACGTCAGTCGTTTTCCAGAAGTTGTAACATTTGAATTGTCTGTAGCTTCTGTGGTAGGCTTGACGTCTTTGGCTTTTCCATTAAATTCATCTGAAAGAACTTTCTGTTCACTGTCTAATTTTGATGTTGAAAGAACATTCAGTATCACGGATGACGTCAAGAATACAAATGGCGCCAAAAAACTGTTCACTAAAGTATGAGTACCAAACACATTTAGATGCACAGACGTGGCGACTAGAACCGACGATAACACACCAATATCTCGAGATTTAAACACATCTTTACTGAATTTATAGATTGATAATGGTAAAAATGACGTCACTACACCATGGCCAACTTTCCAAAGCTGAAAAAGAATTATTGGAATTATTATTGATGCTTAAGTGAAGATCAGTACTAAAGCTTGAGATTGAAAAAAATGGTCGACTGAAAGTCTTAATGATGTAGCTGTCACTGGTGAGTAGAGCAGATCCAGAGACAAGGTCAGGTTGAACGATTTACTTGGCATTATATATACTTATTGTTTTCTTGCTGTGATATGGATAAACACTGAGATCTCGCTGCTGACTAAGCTACACAGCTGCTGGAATAATAGCACGTAAGTAATAAGCTAAATCGCTATCTTTAATGTCAAGGCAAGGAAATATCGGGATGCTTTTTTGTCCATGACAAGGCCAATGTTTATATGCACTGCCTAAGGCTGTACACAGCATTGTCACCAACAATATGCTACTAAGAAAAATGATACTTACCAAGAATGGCTTAACACCCTGAGTAAACAATTCAGCTGCCCTTGATATTGCTACGAAGAATGCTGGAAAAATAAAAGATCTCATAGCAGACATCCCCAAACTGATTTCTCTTTGTCGTAATCTGGTCGTATTTTCATCTGATGCAGAGGTCAGGTATTCATACGGTCGAAATCCATACCCGTACACTTCTGAATGGGCAACTGAAATATACAACGACAAAAAAGCTTAAAGAGGTATAAAGTACAAGAATTAGAAAATATCTTAAAAACAAGAATTAAGGCAAATCCCAATTTTCAACAATATTTTTTAAAGTCAAGTTAATTTTATGAGATTAGAACGACATATAGAAGCGAGGAGCACATATATCAAAACACAAGACAATATTATGGAATATAACACAAATTATTAATAGATTTAGGCACATAACGTTTCAACACAATATACACGTATCGTCCCATTACATCTGATGACGACACGTGTATTTTGTGTTAAAACGTTATGTGTTTTATTAAAGAATTGTGTAGAAGTGTGTTTTGATATAAAGTTAATTTTGATTTTTACAATGTGATTGGGTAATATAGTTCGCTACTACCAGCGTTCTGTTGGAATCAGATTCATAACAAAATGTTGGCCATGTCTCTCTCTCTCTCCCTGAGACTCACACAGTTCAACAGTTTCACCAGGAGTTCGGAGAACGGTGAACAAAATTTAGTGTGTTGATCGGTAATGGAGAATAATGCACAAGTGATGCAGGACAGATATAAAGATTGTGAATGGTTTACAAAAGCAGATGCTGGAAGCAAAAAGTATCTGAATACCTGAATCATTCCCTTTAAGATTCTCTATACGCGACATAAATAACTTAAGTAACACATATTTTAGTAAAATAAATTAAACAGAATAATAGCGAAAAGTTCAGATAGTGTAAAGACTGTATCAGTTATTTTAAGTATATTTTACAGTCCGATAACTATCAAATATTTCAAAATAAAATTTCAATAATGGGCGAAACATTATGTTTTTGTCGTCACATCTAAATCGTAACGCGTTTGTGACTTTAATTTTCTACTTGAATAGTCATAGCCACGTCAATCTTGATGTTACAACTCTAAAAAACAACTGTTCATTTATTTGCCTTTCAGTGAGTGTTCGACAACACCTTAAGTATATATAAAGAAATTATAGTGTTATTTAAAATCTTTTTTAAGTAATTACGCATCTTACAATATACTATGACATGAGAAAACCAAACCATAAGTAAACACTTATATTAATATTTTGCAATGGAAAGATGAATAGCTTACACAATTAACAAAAAAATAACGTTGCACATTATTTTGTGCACCTTGTTGGGCTAACAATGCAGTCTAAAGGGATATGTTCACTAACTGTTCGACCGATACAATTTTAGTCTCAGAACCTGGAATTTATTAGCTATTCTAATCCATAAAAATGTTCACAACTCTCCCTCGAAATATAAGCCTTCAAATCCCATAGTAGCTATAATTATAAGCGTTTGAAAGACAAAAATACGACTCGTCGTTTAGTAAGACTATGCCTTATGTAGAAAGCACATATACAGAAAATTAAAGTTTTCTGAACTTTATTTGGTTAGAACGTTTTCAAACATATTTTAATTTTCAAAACATTTTCTCCTTAAGACAATTTAAACATTCTTATTCTTCAAATTATCAGTAATTTACGGTCACCTTAGTCGATTATATGTTCAATCATTCAAGATCCGCCCAAATTTCGTAATAATAATTATTTTAGTGTTGCCCTGCCCTGTATTGATAAATTAATTTTTTTTTGTCTTTTTACTGAACAAATCGTGTCATTTAGACACGAAGGCTAGGAGGCTAGGATGGGGAAAAATCATTCGAAAACTGTTTATGTAACCGGACAAAAGGACGCTGCTGACATCGTTTCAATATCTGAAAACCAGGAGAAGTTTCATTTTGAATTTTGAAATCTTTGACTCTGGCAGCTATGAAGGTGTATGTTATAATTTCTTATAAAAAACGAAATGTAGATTACGGAGAGGAATTAAAAGGAATTTGAAATCTGACGATTAAATTTGATCGTTTGAGAGAAAATTTGTTTCACTCAAATGCACAACAGCGTTTAAAAAGTATAACAAGATTTATAGATATTCAAGCCCCTAGTACAAAAAATGTCAAAAGTTAGAGCCCTCTATCTGATCTGATCTGATACCGATAGATAAACTTGTTCTTTGTAATGTTATATTGACACTTTGGCATATCAATGTTTATCTAAATTATTCCTGGTATTCTGTAAAGGATTTTGTAAAAAATAACAGTATGCGCTTCATATCCAAACCGTTGTTACGTGAATTAATTTTAGTCCAATTGTTTGAAATTTTCTTTGAGATACCTAGAAAGTGTGTACGTAATTTGCATGTTTAATTCAACCTTTCAACACAATATGTTTTTTCGGAGCTAAAATCAGACACGAAATCGGTCTAGTTGCCATGTTTTACTTGTACAGACATTCAACACCTACCTTCAAGAGACTGGTAAACTTCATCTGGGTGCAGAATCCACCAGTTACTCGGTTGAGAAACATAGTAGACTCTTATAACCAGCGTCAGTGCGAATATCACGTAAGGACTGTACCATGGAAATATATCGTCAACTTCATCCTTCTCTCTGGAACTGTGTACCACATCATCGAATGGTGGTTTGTTTCGTTTTTCTGCTCTTTGGATCTCATGATGGAGTGATTCTCGAACTTTCGGTTTCACTTTTGATTTTTTCATCTTAACTACAACATATTCTAAAAAGAAAATAAAAGTAATGAGATTTTAAATATTCATGATATTTTTAAAACCTTATTTTTCACAAGGATGGTTTAAAATGCCTTTGGTCTGATCAATTCTAGGAATTGAAATTGAAATTTGTACCCTTTGTGCTATTGAAGTCTGGCACCAAAGCAAAGTCAAGCAAGATATTAAGGAAATAGGAACAATAAGAACAATGGTCACAGCCACTCCGTTTCGCTTACTGTAACGCACGCAGCTTCCATATTAAGGAACTATCATCCGAAACTATAGCATCGTTCTTACGTCAAAGAAATAAAAGATTCTGGTAAACTAGGTCAGGTGCGTTCTCGTAAGATGGAACTATATTATGACGTTTTGTCCAAGTCACAAGTTACATTTGCCCTTTTTCCAAAAATGTCCACATAAGAGCCCAATCTTGTAATGTTCTGCCTAGTTTGGTCCAAACACATTAAAAAATTCTTTGGTTAAGGAAATTTTTTGAAAATCTTTCCAATATTATCTGTATCATTTTCCATACTCAAAATAGAAGTATGCACCAAATTAAAACCTAGTTTCCTAGCACAACTACACACAAGACATAATAATACATCAACGATTGAGCTACACAATAACTCATATTCAGTCATATAAGGCATTTTACACTCGCCTGATTTAACGCTTTATGATTAATGACGACATTCCTACTTCACATTAGTAAAGTTAGTGGTCCATGCATTGACCACACAAATTGACCACAAACAACGCCTTTAAGTCAAAATCCTTAATCAGTATACTCTTTACGTTTTATTTAACCCTTATCTAACCACCTCATTATCTATAAACTTTGTATACTAAGTCAAGTACAAGTACAAGAAATCCCTAGATTCGTTTTCTTTTTAGTGTTAAATTAACCATGAAAAGCTTATATTTGTTGGACAATAGTCCAAAACTGTAGTGCCCTAACACTGGAATGTCCCCCATTACACCTATATATCAACCAAATAATATATGGATTGCGATACATAATAGTATATTTTTTGATACGATCTTTTGAAGTCATATTTAAGATAACAGCTTAAGTGCTCTCTTCATCCTATCTGATAAAAATATCTTATCCATATGAAGTAGGCTAATGTACGACTCTTATTTTCGATTTCAAACGTCGGGGGGTCTTTAACGTGCGCAACCAGCAACCAGTAGCAAACGGGGCTTCGGTTTATTGTCCTATTTGAGAACGATAAGACGTTCTTTCCATGTCAGCCCGACACCCTTTTCCATATCGGCCCTCCTATCTACATCACTGAAAGACCAGGTTTAAAAATTCGACATGAAAAGTAGGACAGCAAAATCTATTCTATTTTTAAAGTATATCCTTTCATCTATCGATTACCTTACTCTAAAACCATGAACATATTGTTCTTAAATATTCAACGTTTAATTCTTTATTACACTATATTACTCTCTTTATCTTTCTTTCTTGATGCAAATCGGAATATGACATAGAAAGCATCTAGTCGTGAAATTAAAGCGGAAAGTTCAGCATTTCCGATGGTCGATTTAGGGCTTGAATATTCATACAATTCCTTCAATTATATCCCTACCTTAACATTTATATGTGTTTTCTATATAATGCATAGTCTTAAAAAACGACGAGTCGTATTTTTGACTTTCAAACGCTTATACTTATTGGTAGACATGTGTTTGAAAGCTTAAATTTGGTAGGAGAGTTGTGAACAACATTACGGATTAGAGATTCAGAGACTAAACAATTTTTGGTCGATCATATCCCTTTAAGACGATAAAACAAGGCCTCGTGTGTTACCTCGAAAGTAAAATTGAAAAAGATAGCACTCACTTGCCTAATTTGGGGTAAAATATGCCCCATTGCACACTGCATGGCGTTACCCTGTCAACATTATCATTATCAGGAGAAGTAACGGTAAAGAAGTACGTAAAATTTCATTTCAATTCAGTCAAGATATACGTTAAACCAATACCTGAACCCGACAGAAATCAAATTTGTAAACTCTAATGCACAATGTATAATAATATGTCTTACCTTAATATTTCAACGTAAAATATAAATTCATTTAACATCAGAAATGACATCTCTGTCTCGTGGTCGTGTCGTTTAAATGTCAGTATTTCTTCATTCGACACACTCTATAAAGTTTCGCTCCAGGCAACAATAAAAACCTGTAAAACAATAAATTAACAATTATAAAAAATATAATGAAATCTGAATATTCTAAATATGTTTTTTTTTACTGAATATGTCTTTTTTTTTTTACTGAATATTTGTCAAGGCTTTACAAATATGAAGCGTTCCACTAAAAAAATTTCGGGACTCCAATTCCAATATTTTCTGCATGATAATGCTTACAATCACCACGTTGCATTAAAGTTTTCTCGTTGTTTATGGTTATCAAACGCTTAGCTCAAGGTGGAATTGCTGAATCGTCAGATTTTGTATATAATTAGAATGGTGCAAATTGAAGCTACCAGTGTCACTAATACATAACATCTTTACCACCCCTTTCAAACGTTTGTAACTCATAATCGCTTCTTATATTTTTTGCTGCATCCATAATCAATAACTATACATATTACTAAAAAATATCGTGGATTCGCTTAATATGTATGATCCGATAGAATCTACTTTGTGCAGCTAAGTATATCTGTTAATGTTTAAATATTATAGTCATCTTCTTTCTTCCCATTTTACAAGTAATAAAGATTACCTTTCGGAATAACAACCGTTTTAAGTATTGCGTTAATCCACAGTGACAATTTCCAAATCATTATAAAAATCGCAATATTTCAACAGCGATACTGCGTGATAATAAACTGTGGCGACAAAAAGTGTTTAAAATCAGATTTGAAAACAATTCACATGAATAATCAGACCATAATTACTACATGAATATCGTCATGAACACGACATGGGCGGCAATTACAAATTTAATGACTCTGTTTATATTATTGATCAATGAAATGATTATGTGTGAATATTTATAGGTATTGGGCGTTGAGTGTAGCATAGTTTGTTATATAAATTCAACATTGGTTATGTCACCGAATAATTATTATAATGAGGCGTATTTTATAAAGGTTTTAATCATACGAAACACTCTCATATGAAAGTATATTGCTCTCGAATATACAATATGTACGTATGTAATATCAGATTTTGTAAATGTTCTACAACATGGTTTAAAGTGTTCAAGATGTGTTACCATAAATAATTGTAACATTCTACCAGTATCTTTTTAGGTACATTTTGTTATTTTGATCTCCTGGTAGTTATATAAAATTGATCTCTTGGTTCATTTTACCAACCTGATCTCCTGCATAATTTGATCAGTTTGATCCCCT
Organism: Lottia scabra; assembly: GCA_029955415.1. Taxonomy (NCBI): domain Eukaryota; kingdom Metazoa; phylum Mollusca; class Gastropoda; family Lottiidae; genus Lottia; species Lottia scabra. The sequence continues at coordinate 15,839,058 of JARJEI010000003.1, forward strand.
GGTTACTACTCCTGGTTCATTATACCAATCTGATCTCCTGGTTCATTATACCAATCTAATCCCCTAGTTCATTTTACTAATGTGATCTTCTGCTTCATTTTGCCAATCTGATCTCCTGGTTCATTATACTAATTTAATTTCCTGGTTCGTTTTATCAATCTGATCTTTGTGTTCATCTCCTGGTTCATTTTATCAATCTGATCTCTTGGTTCATTTTACCAATCTGATCTCCTGGTTCAGTTTATCAATCTGATCTCCTAGTTAATTATACCAATCTGATCTCCTAGTTAATTTTACCGAATTGATTTACTGGTTCATTATACCGATCTGATCTCCTAGTTAATTATACCAATCTGATCTCCTGGTTAATTTTACTTATTTGATCTCCTGGTTCATTATACTAATTTGATCTCCTGGTTCATTTTACTAATTTGATCTCTTGGTTCATTTTATCAATCTGATCGCCTGGTTCATTTTACTTATTTGATCTCCTGGTTCATTTTATTAATTTGATCTCCTGGTTCATTGTATCAATCTGATCTCCTGGTTCATTATACTAATTTGAACTCCTGGTTCATTTTACTAATTTGATCTCCTGGTTCATTTTATCAATCTGATAACCTGGTTCATTTTACTAATTTGATCTCCTGGTTCATTTTATTAATTTGATCTCCTGGTTCATTTTATCAATCTGATCACCTGGTTCATTTTACTAATTTGATCTCCTGGTTCATTTTACTAATTTGATCTCCTGGTTCATTATTATTATTTGATCTCCTGGTTCATTATACCATTCTGATCGCCTGGTTCAATTTACTAATTTGATCTCCTGGTTCATTAAACCAATCTGATCTTCTGGTTCATTATACCAATCTGATCTCCTAGTTCATTATACCAATCTGATCTTCTGGTTCATTATAACAATCTGATCTCCTAGTTCATTATACTAATTTGATCTCCTGGTTCATTATACTAATTTGATCTCCTGGTTCATTATACTAATTTGATCTCCTGGTTCATTATACTAATTTGATCTCCTGGTTCATTATACTAATTTGATCTCCAGGTTCATTATACTAATTTGATCTCCTGGTTCATTATACTAATTTGATCTGTTAATTTTACCGAAGATAATTATTTGGCTTATTTTACCCGACAATCAATTGTTTCTTGATTTGTTTACTCGGTTTCATAATCTGATTCATTTTAGCCTACACTATCGATTAGAATATCGGTTTTAGTCAATGTGGGTCGATGAATAACATGAAGAATATATAACTATAGTCAGAAGAAAAGAAACACTTTTTTTTCTCGTCGACAACTGGTTAATAGTTCCCATATAAATGTAAATGTGACTATAAAATATTGTTGTATAGCTATTTTGATTTTCTGACACTATAAGGTTGTAGTCCTAACGATTAACCTGATATTTAAAAAAAGGTGCTCTTTCTATAACGAAATATCTTTATTCATGCATAGAATACATTATTATTATGCAATCGTATGAAATGAACTTGTATGTATTGTTGATTATGCATTAACATGCAAAGAACATGATAGTTTGATTTTCAATTGCGAATACTTGATTATATATATTATAAAAACCTCTTGTGACGTCATCCCATTGTTATGGCAGGTCTTTCTTTCTGCTAATATCCCTCAACCCAGGGACATTCGAGAGAATATCCCTCAACCCAGGGATATTCGAGATAATATCCCCGTGGACAGGTACATTAGAGATAATATCCTCTCTACCAAAGTACATTCGAGAGAATATACTTTAATCTAACACCACCAATATATTTGAGCAATCAACTCTACGTCTTAAAGATTTTTTTTTCTTTCAAACTTAATATTGAAGTTTCAAAATCAATCAAGTTACGAATCATAACTAGTCACTACCCAGTGACAAAGTATGCAATCTTATCAGACATTATCAAGTCACAACCCAGTGATCTGTAAGGTTTCTTGCTTCCTATGATACAATAAAGGTTGATACAACAATATATACCCTCACATTTCTTGTAATGTTTTTTACTGGTCATCTTATTTTTTAAAAACGGTTTTAAAAATTTAAAAACTAGATTTTTAGAGCGTAATTAATTTTCGAGGGATTTATATCTTTCAATATTACATTTTAGAATTTTTTAATGTAAAATTAGATATTGAATATTAAAATCTAAATATTTCTGAAAATTCTGGAACATTTTTTTCACAAGACATGGATTACCTCCCATGTGATGTTAAATGTATTGATTGATTTTTCAACATATTTACCAATTATTGAATTAGGAATCGGTTTTTATGTCGGATAATGCATGGTTTCTATCGGGATTAGTTGACATAATGCCCTTGGGCTCGGGAAAGCCCTCGGGCCTTCGGCCCTCGTGCTTTCCCGAGCCCGCGGGCATTATGTCAACTAATCCCTCGAAACCATGCATTATCCTACACATATATATGTCAATAAAAGCTCCCAATTACTTAATTTCGATTTTCATTTGATTTCTAGCATGTCGCAAATTCACCTGAAAAGTTCTTTGCATATAAGATATACAATCTCTCAATGGCCAGATCGCATATTACCATTTATGGTTCTTAATACCTGTCAAGGGAACGTGTGGGCAACGCTGGAGTACCTTAATAGGGAATTTCTATTAGAATTGACAGAAAGTAGTGTCGTACAATAGTCGTCATACGGTTCATACGTCTTTTCCTACTAAACAAACATAATATATATGTTCTGGTGGTTCGAAACTATAGGATAACAAGGTTGCAAAAATTAAAACTACTGAGATTATTGATAGTTAAAGAGGCACAGGCTTCATTTTCGTGGGGGGATTTTTCCAAGTCTCAGAAACGGGGACTATTTAGCTCAGCAATTTAGTACTGGTTATCACAACTCACCATTGAAATTTGAGCCTTCAAATCCATGTGCATCCATAATTATTAGCATTTGAAAGTTATAATGCCCTACTACACATTAGCGATACTATGCAATATATATAAAAGTCATCTATAGAAATAGAAGGTGAAAATGTCTAATTTAAGATTTATTTGAAGGAAATATGCAATTTTCGTGCATTTCTAGTGCATCTGAAGGATACTTAAGTATATTCAAGACCCAAATCAACCAATAAAAATGAAGACTGGTCCCCTTTAACTATCTGAAAATTCAGTCCAGATGATCAAGACTAAAACTATTTAAAATCCAAGCTGTATCCATGTTGATTAAGACAATTGTGACTTTTCAGCGAAAATGTACAAATGTTGACTTTCACATAGCTGGAAAGCTTCGAACAACATTTTAGCTCACAAATTGTGAAATATAGCTCTTTTACTCCTCGACTTTTGGAGGCAGATAAACAATTTGATTGCACATGCACCCCTAAAACGACAATTTCCAAATCTTTCAATTTTTTACCAAATTCGGTGATTTTTGTCAAGTTAGATGCGAGTAATTCCGAACAAACGATGACTCTAAGGTTCAGAATGTGCCGACTGATTAAACCAATTATCACCAATCAGTGTCAATCAGGTTGAATTTTAACTCAGTAGATAAATACTCATTGTCTATTGGAAGTTGCTTTTTTAAACCAATGAAATCTCAGTGTAAATATTCCGGTTGTGGTTTAGAGAACTGGTTATACGGGTCTTTTTAAATGGATAACTCTGTTCCCTTGCAGTTCCCTCTAACACTAGCTGTCATATCCATGATGTTGGATCTTTAAAATTAGATTTCAGAGTCTTAGTTGTACTGTAAAATATTATATGGGCGCAGATCGGATGGCGACACCGGGACCGACCCACACCGCTCTTTGTGACAAATAGATTTGTCGTTGAATAATCTTGAGTTGAATATGTTTCATATCTCGTTTTGTGTAGTATACTAATTACTCTTTCATATTTTTAATTAATCGTTTCATAGGTATAAAATTCATCTGATCTGGACTGCATTATTCTTGGTATTATCTCGAATTTATTGAATTTACTAATTCGTTTCCGGCGATTTTTTTTAATATTATGGTATGTCCCTTTACATCCCCCTTTCTACTACTCTCCCGCTCCTGGACATTGTCTTGGTTTCATATACTGTTAAATTTTTAAACAGATTGTAACCACCACCAGATCTGCGCCCTGGAATATTATTGATGTCGAATTCTTACTGATGCTCAGCGAGTTCGATTATTTTGCTCACAGTTATGAAATTTAGGATTTATTTCTCAGAACCGTATGTACAAGACCTGGGATCAGCTCTTAGTGAATGATTATTTTCAAATTCAAATCGATTTATAAATGTGCAAATTAAACTAAAGCCAAAATAAAATTTGATAAAAAACGTTATAATATAACGGTTTCAACAGTGATAATTGAAATATCTAAGAGAGACCAAGGTGTCTATAAAAAGTATAAGTAAATAAAAAAGACTAATACTGACCGACTCGTCTATTGTTAATAAGAAATACGATATACTGAGTGTATTTACATACACGCTATATACATTATAATAGAACTCAATCTAATTATTGTATTGACCATCGTATGTCTTCTAAGGTATGGACACAGTCAAAGTGAACGACCATCTCCATGTTTATCTCATTTCTTAGCCCAAAGAATACCTTTTATACATATTTTGCCATACGAAATTTATTTTGAAATGCTAACCGTTTCATTCTTAAAATAATTGTATCAAGGAAAATAGTCTATCTATCAATACCTGTTTGGGCTGATGAGGACTCGCAAACGCTTAGTCAGATAAAACCTGCCGTTGAGTGGTAGCAAACGCCATGCAGTGTGTAATAAGGAATATTTTATCAGTGGCACTAACCTACTCTGTTTTAATTTTAAATTGTCAATGGATCTTTAACTCGCCCAGCCCTCTGTTATTATCTTATCAAAAACACCGAATGCCTTTGAATATCCCTCAGAACTGCATCACTGACGGGAAGAAAATGGTTCGAAGAAAATGAAGGCATTCTCTCGACCCATGGAACATGTTTCAGAAATGAATTCAGTGACACTGACAACATTTGAATATAATTTCCAACATGAATTTTTGACAGATTAATGGTTGTCATATTTCAGTAAAAATAATTCAAAGTCATAGAGTTTTAAATGTCACCTAGAAAGTTATGAAATATGACTGAAAATGTAACAACGTCACTTAATGGTCTCACCATCGAGATGCCAGTGGTTTCGCGCTATGAATACGTTTGGTCAAAATCGTAAGACAAACTGGACGAACGATCAGAACCGTAACACAAAACTCGAAATCCACGCAACAGCTAATGAACTTTTCTTAAGAGAAATTATATCAATAAATGAGTAAATATTTCATAATGAAAAGTGGTATGAGTTACTAAAAGAGTGAGCATACCCTGCCTTTCGCCATAAGATATGTATATGTACAACAAACTGTTATTAAAAGTCAATAAAGGTCACAAAGCAAATTTTAAAATCATTAAACGCAGCAGCTTACCTGAATCATGTAGTGAAAATATATTAAACTACGTTGACTTCACCACGGTGGTTACCCTATTAAAACGAACACACGTGTCAGTTAAAATTATACAGGCTTGGAGAATGTATTGTTATCTTGATGTATCTTATAGGTTCATTTTTATACACCCGTCCTTCTTAGGTAGACTAAATATTTGTTGCTTTATAGGGAGTTTCTTCAGGAATGTCAATATTGCAACAATCAGAGTGTCCTCAAATATTTAAAGTATGAATAACCTTTGCCTCTAAAAAGTATATATAGAACAGATGACGGGTTTTTTGAATAGTTCCACCACTGACGTTGTTATGTACATACACATGTTATTGTTAAACAATGATAACCATGTTATAATATTACATGTATATCGCACAAACGATGTTTCTTTCTATATCACACTCACAATCATTTCTTTCGTTATCACACAGGCAATGCTCATTTTTATAGACGATATCACATATTCTATATCACTCCGAAGATATCACATATTCTATATCACTCCGAAGATATCACATATTCTACATCACTCTTATGATTTCTCGAACGATATCACATAGTCAATATCACTACGAAGATATCACATATTCTATATCACTCTGGTGATGTCTCTAACGATATACTCTGGTGATGTCTTTAACGATATCACACAGTCAATATCACAACGAAGATATCACATATTCTTTATCACTCTGGTGATGTCTCTAACGATATACGCTGGTGATGTCTCTAACGATATCACACAGTCAATATCACAACGAAGATATCACATATTCTATATCACTCTGCTGATGTCTCTAACGATATACTCTGGTGATGTTTCTAACGATATCACACAGTCAATATCACTACGAAGATATCACATATTCTATATCACTCTGGTGATGTCTCTAACGATATACTCTGGTGATGTTTCTAACGATATCACACAGTCAATATCACTACGAAGATATCACATATTCTATATCACTCTGGTGATGTCTCTAACGATATACTCTGGTGATGTCTCTAACGATATCACACAGTCAATATCACAACGAAGATATCACAACGAAGATATCACATATTCTATATCACTCTGGTGATGTCTCTAACGATATCACACAGTCAATATCACTACGAAGATATCACATATTCTATATCACTCTGGTGATGTCTCCGACGCTATCACATATCCTTCATCACCCCGGTGATGTCTCGGACGATGTCACTTCAAATATCACATTCTATGTACCCTCTGGGATATCTCTTGTATTCCAGTACCGTTGAATTTGAAGCATGTTATATTTCAGAGCCCCTCCCCCTTTCTCTTAACCAAAGACGCAAGCGGCAAATTTTTACAGGGTTCTGACATCAGTCGCACAAAAACAGCAGCCCCCCCCCCCCCTTGGATCCGCCAATATTTTTTGTTGCGAAAGTAGGGCTTGTCAAAGTGGGTTTAATTCAATTCTAACTAGAAAGTATAAATGTAATTCTAATCATCTTGTTACAGCGTTGCTTTAGAAGATTAAAGAATTTCCTTTTTGTGAGAAGAAAGTAGGGCTTGTCGTATATCATACGCAATACAATATACATGTACAATGGAAATGCCCTTAATCAAAAATGGTTACACATTCGAACTGTAAACCCGGTCACCCGATTTATTCACTGGTATGAATGAAAACAACGTCCCTCAGTGAATGACTTTTTACAGTTATATGAATCCATGGTACATTTCTTCTCGCCTTTGAACACGTTATAAGTAACTTTTAATTAGATCATGATCATGAATAATATTGAACAATCACCACATTGTCAGTTTCAACAGTTAAGTTAAGTACTGTTGAATAATATAAATTCATTCTAAAGTGGATAAAATTGAGCTTCGAAGCTATTAAATGTAGAATTGTCAGAATTATTCAATATTTTCAAGTTTTGGTAAAAATCTGATCAACGTTCGTTTCAATCGGCGTTTGGAACTCCGGTTTGTTAGTGGTACTACTACAGTAAGGTATAACAACAACCTTCATACATTTCTGTCAAATTGACCTTTACCTAATTTAAATCATAATATATTAAATCTTCGTTACAGTTACAACCACTTTCACCTAAGCTTCTTAATAGAATGAATTAGTTTAATGCACCTGGAAATCCCACAGTTTGAGAGGGCAAAAGACTTATTGGTTAAAGAAGAGGGAGTAAATCCGACGAAATGGTAAGAAGGTCGTCGTTAGACCCTACTGTAAATTTTATGTTGATACTTGCATACATAGCTTTTTTATATTATCTTTGACATCTTAACAACATTTGATTATTCAAATAAAATTATGCACATGAAAACAGGTTTGTTTTCCAATTCCCTGGAAACATTAATCATCTTTGTGAAGAAAATAGTTAATAAAAACACCCCTTTTCTGTATAGTTTGATATTTTAAAATAAAACTATTCTTCAAACTTATCGCTGATTTTTTCACTCAGAAATTTGAAGAGTGTAGTTTAATCAGCGGAACAGAACAGTTTTAAATATCACGCATTTTAAAAAAAATAGGCAATAATGCACCCAATTCAAAATTTTCCTTGTTCTTAATGTATTTTGAGATAAACGTAAGAAAATAGAAAAAATAATTATCTATATGAATAACATACGCCTGATATTTCATCTTGCATGACGATTGTATAATTAAATATTTATAAATACCAGTAAAATGGAAATATTAAAACTGTTAACAGGATAATAATCATAGACAAATAAACGGCGTAATGTACAGGAAACGACTATTTTCCTTCTTCCATCAAAATTAGTATGATAATCAGTGATTATACAATAAAAAAACGTTTTTTAACTGGCTATGTTGAATTATATTTTTTAATATTATAGGCTACCAGTAGTTAAAGAAAAAATATAAGTTACTAAAGTTAAAAGCTTCATAAAAAAGTCATAATTAGCGATACCTAGCTAGTTTTTCCAGTTTCCAGTCATGATTTCTGGTTTATCATTTTTACGGTAAGCATACTGAGATTTATAAAACAATGAATCTTTCGGTTGCTACAGCAAAATATTTACCTGTTGTCCCAATAACAAGGTTATAATCAGTAACAACATTTTTCAGGTTTTGCTTCTGTTATGTTTATGTATATGTATATAGTTTGCATTAAAAATGAAATGAAATGAAATGAAATGGAGCTTTACTTTTCTGCACCTATATGGGCCAATGAGGACGGACAAACGCCATGCAGTGTGCAATGAGGGAAATTGTTGCCAGGACAGCGGCATTAGCCTATTCTTATTTTCGATTTCCAACTGTCGAGGGATCTTTAACGTGCACAACCAATTTCACACGGGACCTCGGTTTATTGTCCCATCCAAACGACTCGACGCTTTTTCCATATCAATCCCTCCGAACTGCATCACTGACAGGGGGAACCGGGTTGAAAAATCCGAAGGTATCATCTCGACAGCATGCATTAAAACAAATTACATAAGATCTGTTATTCTCAATAATAATGTGCTTACCTTTTTTTTTCTACAGCAAATATTGATATTTTACAAGTTCTTTTTTAACCTTTGTGTCATATCATTTTAATAATATAAATAGAATCCCCTAGATAGAATTATAATATGTATGTGTATCAAAATCCAATATATTGTATTGTTCCATGATTGTAAGCAACACGCAATAACATAATTGAGAATCAATAGAGAAGCACAATACAGCAATAATATTTTAGCAACCCGTCAGCAATTACTATTCTTGATCGAAGTTATATTGATCTTAGATTTTATAACCATCGTTTCCAAGAACTATTTTGATTTTACGTCTAAAATCGTTAATAAATTAGTTCTTTTACAGACAAATGTAGTCCGTAGTATTTATAGGGATTGTAAAGAGGTTTTCTAAACTTGTATGTGTATCGAGGACATTGATAGCATCAATTTGTGCCATTCTAATTTCCATTCCGACGTCTATGGTTCTTGCAATTCCACTTAGGACGTCACCCCAACTGACCTGCATAGATATCAATAGTAGCTTCCGGTTATAGATCAATGGGGGTGACGTCATAAAACGTTAGTTTTAGTGGAATTGCAAGAACCACAGCCATCGGAATGGAAATTTGAATGGCGCAAATTGATGCTATCAGTGTCCTCGATGCACATGCAAAGTTTAGAAAACCACTTTACAATCCCTTTAAGGAATCTAATATCAATAAAACATTGATTTAATTTGATTAGTTCTGACACATTTTTGGAGACAACAATGATATCTAGAAATTTCTGTTAGATGAAATGGAAATGTAAGCTAGTTTTCTAGGAAAACAGATGCTCATCCTGTACCTTTGATACCACCACTGAAGAGAAGGAAAATGAATTAGTGGAATTAGTCCATGACTACAGAAAGATAGAGTTATCTCCCCTTGTATTCATCTAAAAAGCCCATTATCCTGCAAATGGTTGTACTGTATACGTTTAAAGTCATTACATACTGATACTACGTTTCGAAACACATACAGGTAACGTTATCAAGTAAAATCAAAAGGTACTTGATAACGTTACCTGTATGTGTTTCGAAACGTAGTATGTAATAAATACAGAAGTAGTGTATCCTTTTATCTTAGTGTTTTAATGTAATTAAGATTAGTTCACAAACTTCAGGAAAATATTATAAAATAGTAATAGATCAACATTTTCCAGGGGTGTGGCAAATACTTATATGAGGTTGGGAAAGGGGTGACTTATGGACGACGAAACACCACCCTCACTGCCACCCTTTTTTAGCTACGGACGTTTTCATTTTTAAAACCATTCCTTTTAACGTTGTTCGTCATGCAACTGAACCTTTTTTTTTATTTCTCACCGATGATCAATTACTGCAAACTTAACATTCCACAAATATAAGGTAGTGGGTGGCTGACCGTATGCTGACAGGTAAATCTACGATGCATGACTGATTTTATTAAGATTATATTTAATAAGGTTTGTTATTGGACATAGTTTGTTTGTTAAAATAGTCAAGTCATTCAGGAGTGAAATTTAAACAGACTTAAAGAACAAAGCCGTTGTACAAGTTAGATCATTAAAATAATACAGGTTATGAGTTAGAAGAGTCATTAAAATAATACAGGTTAAGAGTTAGAAGAGTCATTAAAATAATACAGGTTAAGATATAGAAGAGTCCTTGAAATAATTTTGAACGACAATATTTTCTTAAGCTAAGATTCCATATACGCGTCATGCGGATCCGTCATGCGTCCAAAATAGAAATGGTTGGTTTAATACTAATAATAGGGTATGATTCCATACATGACGCATCCGGGCGCCTTTCCGCGCGGAGATTTCCCAAATGTGATGCATTTTGTGGGGATTCTCCGTCTTTTTTCCCGCCAAAGCATCCATCTGTCTAGAAGTCTGTGCGTTAAAAGAAAGATAACGCATACGTTTAACGCACATATGGAATCATATTTGACGCATGACGGATCTGCAAGGGCCATTTATGTCCGAATGACGGACCCGCATGACGCATATATATGGAATCTTAGCTTTAGGATAAATAAATATTGAAGATAACCTTTTTTTGAACAAGAATACATGAACCGGGATAGGCTACACTATGGGTGTGCATGAGCAACTTTAAGGAGCCGATAATTCAAATCATTCGATTGAAGCACAAACTTGCTTATTGCTGTGATTATTATTGGAAAGGTTAACTTAGGCTTAGAATTAGGCTCAATACCGAAAGTGATACGGTCACATTGAGCCCATGGGGACAAACATAGATACAATATACATGGCCAAAAAATATTAAATGGACTGAATAAGATTCAGTAGTGTTTCTGGGGTTGTACCAGAGGTGGATTTTACGAAGGACGTTGCTATTGTGGACACCACAAAGTGGGATTTTATTCTCTGGTTTGATGAATATTGCAGAAAGATTGAAGACTTTCAATCAAATAGATGCTTCAAAATTTAAAACCCAAATATCGGACTGAATATCTATAATTCAAGTGTAATAATAATTTTTGGTCTAGAGTCGACTCTCTTCAGATTGTTCTAAATTTATTAGATTTATTCTATATTACCTCCCTTGAACCAGAAACAATTTGATCGCGTCTCATTTTGTTTTTCTGAAATATATGTAGTTTTTTAAATTAAAAAGAAGAACATGTTGAATGCAATTGGTCATGATTAGCTTGATTGAGTCTCGTTCCTTCTTTTCGTATTTAATTTGTGTATAATCAACGTTTGAAAGTAAACAAATACAACTCGACGTTTAGTTACGCTATGCATTATAATATAGAAAACACATTTACAGAGAATGAAAGATAAATGTTTAGGTAAAGGTTATAATTGTAGGAATTGTGCGATTTTTGTGCAGTTCTAGTACTTCTGGAGGCCAAAATCGATCCTATAAAAAATTCTGAACATTCCCCTTTAATGGAGAAAAAATAAAGAAATATTTAGTATTATTTATAAAATCAGCAGTTGAACCATTAATTTAGTGTCTATCTGACATTTCTCCATCATAAACAAATCCAGAATTATGTTTATAATTTGGAGCATTTCTTTATTAGTCTTTTTCAATAGTAGGTTGCGATGGTTCTGTTTTATTTCTAGAAAATAAAAATAAAATGTTATACCGTTATTTTGTGCTGCCATTTTCTCTCAATGGTACTGGTATAAGGGGACTTTGGTCAAACCTTCAACTGAAGGGAACTGCTTGAAGCGTATTTTTTCTATAACTGTTAGCAATTTGGATAGCATAAACACAATTTTAAAATTTAACAATTTATTATTGGCATTAGGGAACTACACAAATGAAATCTGCACGACTGCAAACAATGGCGACTGATGAACTATGAATGAATGATCACGTGGTACAGTAAAATACCGTAAATCATGTTATAAACTGCGTCTATATACATAAGCTTGAATATATGGGGAGCCTTGAACACGTCCAATAAAAATCAAAATGCTTACTTCGAAGTACATTTGTGTAAGATTAACAATAGATCTAATTCACGACAGTGGATATTGTTCACATAAAAATAACGAGCAATAATCATCAGCAACACAACAGCAGCTATTATACCCCCTAACAGCAACTGTTCAGTTCTGAAATAATAAAAGACAAAACAACAACAGTGCGTGGATATCAGTACAACAGCAATAACAAAACAATTTACAACAGAATCAACTATTGTCTTGAGTAGAAATTAGACAGCGGGGGAAATAAACCAACAAAACAATAACAACTAACAAAAACATTAGTTAACATCTGCCTAGGGATATCAGTACAACAACCCCAATACAACAATCAAACAACATCATCAACAACCTTGGTAACAATACACCAACGATTAAAAACGACAATGATTACACAACAACAGCAACAAACAACATCCACTGTTCATATCATATAAAAGCATTGATATAATGATGTAAATATTGGTACAGATACTGTTAGATACTAAAAATAAAGACACAGTTACAGATAATACCGATGCACTTACAGTTACATAAAAAAAAACGTTACAGATACAGATACAAATACAGATACAAATACAGTAACAGTTACAGATGCAGCAAAAGTTACAGCCAACAATATAAAATTATACTGCTAGCAGACGAAATGCTATTTATCTGCACGAATTAAAATGATTTGATTCAATATAGATAGACAGAAAATGAATAATAATCAATTTGTTTTAAATGCCAAATGTTGAATAGGTTCTAAAGGCAGAAAGCGTTTTTTTTTTATTGTTTTCGTATCACTCACAGTTCCATTTCTCCTTAATTTACAGTCGATTTCGGTGCGTTTTCGTAGAATGTACTTTTGGAAAATGGCGTTGGTCTTTTAGCATCGGAAACTATTTTTCAGTCACGTGATGTTGCTGCCAATGCTATGGAAACAAAAAACAAATACATGTAATACTAAAACATATTTCCTTCCTTTAGAAACTATAAGATGAACACAAACCGGTCGTTTGTTGTTTGGCACGAATTATTCTAAAAGCTATAGTATTGATGTTCAGATGTAAGGGGTATTGGCGCGGGGTCGGCCAAAATAAACAAAACTGATATGAATAGTGCCGAAGGACCGTGTCTTCCCATATCGCCCTTCCCTCTTCGCCCCTTCCCATTTTGCCCCCAAACTTATCCCATTTTGCCCCTTCTCCATTTCGCCCCTTTCCTGTTTTCCCCCTTCCCGGTACGCCCCTTTCCCCTTTTGCCCCTTTGCCATTTCACCCCTTTTTCAGTTCGCCCCTTGCCCATTTCGCCCCTTCCGACTTTGCCCTTCCCATTTCGCCCGTTTCCCGTTTCGCCCCTTCCTATTTCGCCCATTTCACCTTTTAAAAATACTTATTAGGGGGCGAGATGGGAAAGGGGCGAATTGGGACAAGGGCAAAATGAAAAAGGGGTGAAATGGGAAAGAGGCAAAGCAAGGGGCAAAATGGGAAAAGTTTGGGGGCGAAGTGGGAAGGGGCGATATGGGAATAAACCATAGTGGTGAAGAGGATCGGAATGAAAACTGATTTGTTCTCTCCCTTTATCTTGAATTTTATGATTTTTATAAATTGTGACAAAAATCATTAACTTATTGCAGTAATTTGATTCGATCTGCATTGGCGGGTTTGGCGCCAATCGGGGATGCTAACCAGTGGTGGATTAGGCTAAAAATGGTAGAGGGTCGATTTTTTTTAACTTTAGAGGTAGATGGGGTTGCTGTTTTTAAAATGGTTGTTTCTGGACAACAACGAGATTGGCCCTTTCCTCTTGCGAAAGGTTTCTCTCAAAACAAAATTTAAAAATTACGGTAAATTTCCTTGAATCCAAGGCCTTTTTGTACAGCATTCTCGTTGACAGAGTTTTGAAAATTAAAGTTGATTTGCTAGCATCTCAGATCTTTCTGGACTTCTTTCTCGTAGAATAATTTTTTGTTACTGATTGATATTGTTTACTGTGACAAACAACTTGTCAGGAAATCGAGTTTCAGAGAGTCAAATTCTCTAAATTTTCTTTAGGAGTCCCAAAACTAAAAAAATGTAGTTCACAAAGTTTTCAAGACTACAAGCCCAGTCTAATTAGAATCAGACCTTAATTTCTTTCGGGTTTTTAAATCCCTAATACAGTGTTTACAAAACCGGATTTAAAAAACCGAACGAAACGAAATTAGGGTCTGATTTTTATTAGACTGACAACAAACCCGAACAAAGGGCGTGGATTTAGTGAGGACGTGGGGGACGAAAGGCTCTCGGTCAAGTCTGAAGTCATGAGATGTAAATAATAATAAAGCCACAACCAAAAGAAGTTGCCCAACATGTTGACAAATATGTATTCATTGTATTTCTTTGTATATTATATAAGTGAATTAATTGTGTAGCAAAGTGAATATAGCAAATTGAAAAGAGAAATACGAAAATATTAAAGGGATTGTTAAGTTTTATGACGTCACTGACAGTGATCTGATATCAATAGTAGCTTCCGGTAGATAACTGTCAGTGACGTCATAAAACTTTACAATCCCTTTAATAGTTTTAGTGGAATTGCAAGAACCACATACGTCGGAATGGAAATTGGAATGGCACAAGTTGATGCTATTAGTGTCCCCGATACACATACAAAGTTTAGAAAACCATTTTACAATCCCTTTAAGTAATATATATATATATAATTTAAAGGCATATCAAAACCTTTTATAATAGTATTAAGATTAACGTGTCTAAATACATAGAAATATTTCAATGGACGGAATAAATCATTAAAGAATAACACAAATAACAAATAACAACAATTACAAGGCAGAGTGCAAATAACTAAAAAGTGATGTGGCCAGGAACAATGTCAACCGGGGTTAAGTTACGCCCCATGAAGCTGAATCTATTTTGCAAGTCGCATGGCCTGAAATTTTGTTTGTTTACCGCTATGGTAACAATTTATGAAATGTACCCAATACATGTAAATGTGATTTAACTTGATAAAAAAAAAACCCAAGATATCTTAGCTAAAGCAATTTTACTAAGTTCTTGTAAAATTCCGAAACGAACGCGAATGCGGGTGGGTGAATGATTTCGCAAAACGATATTAGTCAAAAGCATTGCCAATACTACTTTGCTAGCACATGCTTACAGTTCTTTAATGCAACTAATCCACTGCCTAATACCTAATACGTTTCAAAAGAATTAAAAAATTAGATCACATTGAACAGTTGTCTCTGACAAATAAATCATTGCCGACACTGGCAATCCTTTAGTTTCTTCAGAGATGGTATGAAATAAAATCAGCAGTTATGACTGGACCATTAATTTAGTGTCTATCTGACATTTCTCCATCATAAACAAATCCAGAGTTATGTTTATAATTTGGTGCGTATCCTTGTTGGTCTTTTCGATCAACGTCTTCAATTCCAGTAGTAAGCTTAGATTTTTCTTGTTTTCTGAAATGGAGGAAAAATATGTGTTACATTTTGCATTGTACCAATATATTGCGATGCGCTTTACCTTTTTTGCGATCAGTCTAAGTAAAATTAGACCCGTATTTCGTTTGGATCGCCTTTTTAAATTTTGATTTTTGGTTTAGCCACTACATGAGGGTCTAACCACGTCCTTCAGGCAATAACTGTAAGATTGAACTCTGACCTAACCTCGAAAATCTCTACTTTGACTAATAAGACTAATTACCCTCTCCAACGCTGGGATTTTGTGACGCGAACAAAAGGTTTTATTCTAAGTTCCCAAATTGCAAGTTTATCATGTCATTTTTTAAGATGGAATTTTTTCCACAACTTACAACTGGATAAATCTTGAAGAATCTGAACAATCGATGGTTTTTAGTTCTCGCGGGCAGACAATGGTTCTAATTGTAACCAATTATGCTCAATTTTCGAAGGGAGTGTTTCGTTGTCGACAAAGCCCTGTGAATCGCTTATCGACTCCTAAATCGAACGAAAAGAATTTCACAGCGCAGAGTTATTAAAAACTCTATTATTGAGAAGATAAAATCCAATACATGTACATCAATTTTTTTTAAATTGATGATCGATACATCCCTTGTTTAAACCCGGTTGACTATGTCAAATTAACCGTAGACAACTACTGAATTTTTATTAGATCGATCTTAGCATTAATAATTGAGAGCCACTGTGTTTATCTGTTTGTCGTATCATCTACGTATTGTTACCATTGAGACATGATGATTCGGATCAATTAAGAAATACACGCTTCAAATAGTTTCTTACGAATTATCTATGCATAAATAATTGCAAAACTATATTCGATCATCAAAGCATGAACAACGGCTATAACAATCTCAAAAGGATTGTAAAGATGTTTTCTAAATTTTGAAAAACATGTATAGCTTCAAATTGCACCATTCCAATTCAGACGTCTGTGGCTTTAGCAAATTCAATTTATCAAAGTTGATGACCTCACAACCGCAAAATATGATTGGATCACAAACGATCATCGCGTATGTGACGTCTTCAAAACTTAGTTTAAGTGGAATTGCTGGAACCACCTACATCTTATTGAAAATTGAAATGATGCAAATTGATGCTTTATCTGTCGCTGATACACATACAAAATTCAGAAAATCACAGTAGAGCTCTCAGGGTGCAACGTCATCAAACACTTAGTTTAAACCCGGAGAGTATATCCCGTAACCAGCCCAGTGCTTCTAGGGGGGGCGAACGTCCAAACAAGGGGGGCAGTTAATGTCAATACTCCTGAAAACACGATTTTCGGTCGTATACCGATGAATTGACTTTTTTAAAATTTGGACTCTCAGAAATTCGATTTCCTGTCATTTTGTTACGAATTTGGATTGGAATACATCCTCTAGAAAATTTTGAAAATTAGACGACTGGAAATGTGATTTACTGTCAATTGGAAAAGAGTTTGGGCTGGGGGACATCCACTAGGAAATTTTGAGATTTTGACGACTGGAAATGCGATTTACTGTCATTTTGAAAAGAGCTTGGGCTGGGGAACATCCCCTAGAAAGTTTTGAGATTTTGATGACTGAAAATGTGATTTCTTGTCAATTTGAAAAGAGTTTGGTCTGTGGGATAGCCCCTAGAACATTTTGATACATAGACAACTGGAAATGCGATTTCCTATCATTTCGCGACATTTTAAGGTTCAGAAATGTTTTTCTAAATATTTTGGATGTCTCATTGAAAATTTTGCAGGGGGGGGGGCGAATATATTTCCAGGGGGAGGGGGGGCGCCGCCCCCTGCGCCCCCCTTAGTTACAGGCCTGTCCCGATGCACGTACAAAGTTTAGAAAACTTCTTTACAATCCCTTTAAGTTGAATTGCTGGAACCAACTACGTCCCATTTAAAAAAAATCAAATTGCTTACTTTGAAGTGAATTTGTAGAAGATCCATCTGTCTGATTTACAACAATTGATATCTTTCTTTACACAAATACCAATGATAACCATCAACAACACAACAGCAGATATAGTTCCCCATAACAGCAACTGTTCAGTTCTGTAGAGACAAAAACGTTGGCATCAGTAAGTTAACGGATAAGAACAACACACAACATAAACTGTATAACTATACATGATAAGTATCAAAACAAACTACTTTTTGTGTCTAAAACTGTTCACTTCTCTAGAAAACAACGATTACAAAACAATATCAAATTCAACGACGATTACCAAACAATGACAAACAACTCAACGTCAAATGTTATATATTTATATAACCAAACAGAACAAGTAAAGCCGTTATGAAAATATAACAGAATAGAAATACTTTACCAGCTGACAGAGCTCAAATTATGTAAAACTTGAGATTTATCAGTCGACAATGAACATAAATTGAAGTCTTGTGACTTATAAATTACTTCATATACAATCATCAAATCGTGAAGACTATAGGACATCTTCATTATAAAACATGCATTTGTGACAGAATTTTAAAATCAACCTTTTCCAAAAAATTACAAAAACAAGGATAAATTCGGAAACCAATATCGACTGAAAATATTGAAAAAATTTACGAAAGAAGACATCAACTATATTTAAATCGTTATAGTCTCTACAAACAAAAGACATTTACCGACTGTTTACATTCAAATAAAACCATCATTACATTGTTTCCTTTCAACTAAAATCCAATCATCATATCGACTTATTCTGTTATTTTGTATGGTTTTCACTGTTATTTTACCATTAATGATATTTTCATGCTGTTCAATCAATTTTCGTCTTTAGAAATTTTCAATCGATTCAAAACATCCCATTCTTTGTGAAAGAAATTAATAGAACAAGCGTTTAAAACACTGTTAATCACAGATCTAAACATTGTCAATAACAATGAAGTGTCGGGACAATATAATCTGGCTTATAGAGGGTTAAAAGGGATGAATGTTTGTTTGTTGTCAATGGAAACATACTTTTTGTTATCTCTCAACATTATGACACATCCTGTTCTTTTATGGAAATTATGTTTTTTTTATGTGCCCTGTGAAAACTTTCAACTATGTCGCAACACAGTTAAAGTCACATAAGTTCATATAAAGAAGAAAGCAGTGGGGTAGGCATACGGTCTATCTTGAATCGGGGCATTTGTGGCACCAATGGGGATACAGGGAGAAGGGGGCATACAACCCACACACCCCTCCCCCTTCAGAAATATGGTTTTAATACCATTTGCCCTCTAACTTTATTTAACTTTATTTCTAAGCGATATAAATGTCCCAAAAATGTATAAATATGCACCATATCAACTCTAATTTCTTTTAAATTTTCTAGGGACAAGCCATTAAACCCCCTACAAGAAACTTGCGTCTTCGGTCTTTCATATGTGCAAGTAAAACCCTGACAGTTGTCCCTCAATCAGTCTGCCCCTGTTTGTTCCCCCAGTTTCGGGAAGCTGGCGCCACAATGCATTTTCAAAACTGATAATAAAATGGATATACAATCAGTCATACAAATGCACTGATATACATTAATTTGTGGGATGACTCGGTTCGACGTGTGGTCACCGTGGCTGCAACCCAAGCAGGAAAAGGGGAATTCTGTAAAACCGTATGTCGAAACGAGTCTGTGCTGTGTCACAAGTTAATTAAAAGATTGATAGAGATCAGCAAATACAGTAAAATATTATCCAACCAAATTACTTACAAATTTTTCTCCGAATTTTTCTCACAGCAGGTGAACTCCTTGTCCTTCTCACAACATTCTGTATATTCATTGTCAGAATTGGGACAATAATAAACATTACCATCTCTATCACCAAATATTTCATTTCTAAAACATTTATTTTCTTCACTATAAACATCTGAAATGATAAACGTAACATAAACATAAATATCTGAAATTATAAATGTAACATAAATATAAATTTCAGAAATTAAAAACGTAACATAAAATATCTGAAATTAAAAAAATGTAACATAAACATAAACATGAACATTGAAATTATAAACGTAACATAAACATAAATATCTTAAATTGACGTAACATAAAATATCTGAAAATATATACGCGACTTAAATATAAAATGTATGAAATATGTACGTTACATAAATATCAAATATCTGAAAATATAAATGTAACATAAACATGAACATCCTAAATTATAAACGTAACATAAACATAAATATCTGAAAATGTTTACGTAACTTAAATATAAAATGTATGAAATAATGTATATTACATGAACAAAAACACCTTATGGTATATATGTTACATAAGCATAAACATCTGAAATTATAAAAGTTACATAATATGAAATACAATATCTGAAAATATAAACGTTACAGAAATACAATATATCAAAACAGCCGAGTTTGGCACCCCTTAGCCAGATAATGCCCTGGCCCCGTATTCTCGAAACGATCCTAGCGCTAGGATGTCCTAGAAACAATGTTAGAAGATAGGAAATTAGGACATCCTAGCGCTAGGATCCTTTCGAGAATACGGGGCCTGGCAATTCCCTCTTTCGTGTTTAACCTGTACAGAAACAGCTAATATCATAAATGTTTCATAATCATAAATTATCTGAAAACATAAACGTTACATGAACATATAATAACCGCGTTTCCACTGAGAATTGTGAATGAAAGATAGCTCTAAGCTAGCCTAAAGCTAGCTTTATTGCCGAACACGTAGCGTTTACACTGAGATTTTCTGGTTCCCGATTGACTTTAGTCTCGATCATATAGTCACTCATTATAGACAGCACGCGATCTACAAGACTTATAACGGTTCGGCAATTTGTCAGTGGAAACACAAAAAAGCTAGCTTAAAGCCGGCTTTTTATGCCAGTGGAAACAGTTAATATCTTTATATAAAATAAAAATCGTGACAAAATCGAGAGTAATAGTGGACTACTTCAAAGAGAAGTACTATCTCGTGTTTCGAAAAGAGTAAACATAGTCTGCTTTGCGCCCTACACCTGAAAATATATAACGTTACATAGATATAAAACATCTCAAAATACAAACGTTACATAAACATAAAATATCTGAATATATAACGTTACATAGATATAAAATATCTGATATTATAAACGTTACATAGATATAAAACATCTCAAAATACAAACGTTACATATACATAAAATATCTGAATATATAACGTTACATAGATATAAAATATCTGAAAATATAAACGTTACATAAACATTAAATATCTGAATATATAAACGTAATATCGATAAAAAAATATCTGAAAATATAAATGTTACATGAAAATGAATCATCTGAATATATAACGTTACATTGATATGAATATATATAAAAATTTAAACGTTACATAAATGTAAAATATCTGATATTATAAACGTTACATGAATATAAAATATCTGAAAATATAAACTCTACATGAATATGAAATATCTTTAAATATAAATGTTACATAAACCTAAAATGTCTGAAATCATAAATGTTATAAACATCTGAATAAATATGAAATTAAGATGACTTTCAGAACTACATAAAAAAAATATTTCTGAATAAAAACAAAAGATATTGTAATCGAAACTATATAAATAAAAGAAATAAACAAAAAAAAAATAAAACAATGTCGGAAATTGTAGCACAAAAATGAAAATATAGACCAGAAAATGTAATTTTGAAAACAGAAGAAATTTATGAAACCAACAAGACTGAATGCTTTGCTTGAAAAATTTGTATTCTCTAAAATAGTATGAAAAATATCAGAAATCAAATTCGAATTAGAATATCGTTATAGGCCTACGTTTTTTTGAGGCAGTTGTGAAAAAAAAAGTTGTTTTACTGATACTTGTAAGGACTTTCGATGGTCATAATCAGATCAAGGGCGTGGATTTGTCCAAAAAAATTGGGAGGACGAACCAGGATGGTTTGTAGAGTTGAAGTACGTAGCGAAGCACCGCAACCACAAGCCCAAACAGAAAGTCACCGCCCTAGCGAATAAAATGGAAGATATTTCGAGATATGAATTGGCAATAGCGACTCCCTATTCTGATTTTCATCCGATCGATTTTGATTCTTTAAAAAATCAAATTATAGATGGGACCGAGACCCTTTCGTCCCCCATAAAATCCACGTACTTGAATCCAATGTTCATTAATCCATTTCATTTAAAAAAAAAAGATTTTGCGTTGAGCTCTTCAAGTAACTCAAGAATATTTTACTTTTTTTCTTTTTGATAATATTCTTTTAATTTCGATCACTCTCCTTACCTAATACTTGTAAATAAATACAGCATAAAATCAGCAAGAAGTATTTCATTTTCACTTTGTAATTCCTAAAACGTTAAAATCCAACAGTTTATTTCAAGAATATCCGCAACTACATGTCTTCAATTTCTTATGCTTCCTTCAGTTTGAAAAGAGTCTTTGATCAGTGACTGATCAACAAATATCAACACTAAATAATGAATTACTTTCGTTCTTAATGGAAACTCTAACAGTATCAAGTGTTTGATAGAAAATGTTTAAGAGAATAGATCTTTTATAATTATGAATTGTCAACTTCCAGTAGAAAGAACAATAGTCTATATATCGATTATTACGTACAATCATTTCACAAAAATCAATACATTTTAAGTTAGAATTTCAATACAGGAAATAGAATTAAGGTAAAAACAAGCACGGCAAACCACTCTCCAGAACATCGACTTGCACCACTCAGACTTACGAAAACAAGATTTTTTTTTTTGTCTGATTCTGTTGAAAGAATTGAAACATTGCTTCATAGTTCTACCTTAACTTAGTCTTAATTTTTATTTTTTTGGGTTGACCCACCTTTGCTTCTGCTGCGTGTC
The DNA here is from genome assembly GCA_029955415.1 of Lottia scabra. Taxonomy (NCBI): domain Eukaryota; kingdom Metazoa; phylum Mollusca; class Gastropoda; family Lottiidae; genus Lottia; species Lottia scabra. Next base: position 15,861,786 of record JARJEI010000003.1, read on the forward strand.
GTGTCTTCACCAGTTCATACATTGGGTATTGCATCGGAATGAAGCAAAACAAAACAAATAATGTTGTTTTTCTTTTCAAAAGTTATACACCACATAAAACGTTATGAATTATTGAATAACCTTGTTCATTTCTGCTGTCATTTTCAGGGGTCATCTTGAGGGGATGAAAATCAACAGATATTACATGTAGGGAATGAGTAGGGAGGGGGTCATCTTAAGTTGACTTATGTTGTGGATTTGGGACTTTTTAGCCCGAAGGCAAACGAAAGGTAGAAGACCTATTAGTATTTCGTGCGGAGTGTGTGTGTGTGTGGGTTGGGGTGGGGACGTCACTCTCTTTAGATGGTCATTGTCCCTACTATACCCGAGTAAGCAGAGCAAATACAGGGGCCTTATTCTCGAAAACTTAACTAGGATTAAATCCAGATTTTAAGAAATCCAAAATGATTTGATAATAAAGCTTTATTTAAAATTAATTTTAGTGATTGACCAATCAGATGAATGGAATGCTAAAATCATTTTAAGTTAAGTTTTCGAGAATAAGGCCCCTGATTTGGCTAAGTTCCTTGCAGAACTGTGGCCTTTCCCCACAGATTGTCGCCGACAGCACTCGCCTCTATCGCCAATGACTCATTTGAAAATTTGGGTTAATTTCCTTGAATCTGGCACTAGCAGCACTACTTTCGTTATGATGCTGACGAAAGATTAAACCTCAATAGGATTTAATTAGATTTCCAGGCTTCTGAGGTATTTGTACACTTTTTTTTCCGTTGACAACATATGACGCTCATCTTTTACCTGTTTGACGGCAGAGAACACTTGCTTTTTAAATGAATTTAAGGGGATACCTATCCTTAGAAAATTTTGAAAATTTATTTTCAGTTACTGTTTGATATTATTTACTGTGACAAGGTTTTTCATGTGTCCAATTTCCGATCTGCTGTAATTTCGATGGGCCGACGGAAGCTACCTTCTTTGCCTGAGAGTAAATCAGTAAAAAAGTTTTCATCTTAAAGTTAAAGTAAACCTGTTTAGGCAGGGTAAAACGGTGTGCAATGAGGGAAATATGAGTGCAAAATCAATCTACTTTTATTAGTTATCCAGGAGTGATAGAGTACATCATAGACATGCTTGACATTTTATTCATCAATACATTATTTGTTTTACAATCTACAGCCTGGGTTTTCAACTAGTTTTCTCAAATGTCCCAGAAAATGCACAAGGAAATGACCATGTCCTCTGAAATGTCCACAGAAGTCATCGAAAACATTCTATTCGAACATGATATATAGTCACAGTTTTAATACAAATTGTGGTTGTTGCTGTTCGTAGTGGTGTTTCAAAATAGTATAAAATATAACATATTTTTTCAGACCTATAGATTAGTTTGTGTCCCCTGGAATATGTCCAAATGTCCCCAGTCTGGGACATGTCCCCCAAGTTGAAAACCCAGGATCTACAGTTTCTGCCCAGTGTTGTGGAATTAACATCATTTACTGGTTCTAAAACATCAAGATCATCTGTGTCAGTCAGAAAGCAAGAAGCGCTTTATCTCTTAAGAGAATCTTGTTTCCTGATTAATCAGATTCGTCTCGTTGTCTCACATGACTGCATCTTTTGTTTGTTATAATCCATGCTGTACTTTGTTATGTTCTGATTTCGATTTTCTGTTCTGTAAATTTTTAAAGAAAATAGATTTTCATGTAGTCCTACTATCTTCCTTTTAAGATCGGTCTTTTAACAGGTTTATTGTTTCTTCCTATTCTTTTGAGAAATATCCTGGCCTCGTACCCCTTCTCCCACCCTAAGTAACATTAAGAGCCAACATAAAAATAAACGGATATTTTTCGGTTGATGAACTTTGATATTTAGTCCATTCCATACTTTTTTTTAAAATTGGCAAAGAGACTTCATAGGTAGCTCTTGTGGTGTTTGTTGGTACCCCTGGTTGGGACTTATTAGAAGTAGTGCCCCAATCTGTGACTATTTTGTTTATCAAAATGAATAAGAACCCGTACAAGTAAGACAATAAATCAAAATTGACGATGGCAAAATCGATAATGATAAATACGGATACTTGGAGCTGGTAGCCCCCCCCCCCCCCCCCCCTGACAATTATTTGGCCCCATCTCGGCCCCTCCACCTAAAGATTCCTAGAATCGCCACTGATATTTTTGTCCTGGAGTAAGCTGTGATCAAAGTGTAAAATTCTTGTTAAACTTATAAAACATCGAAGTGCTGTAAAAATCTTCGTATTTCAAGAGAAAATGTCTTCCCTGAAATTCAAAACATTACCCTTCTTAGTCCCTTTAATAAATCTTTACAGTAAGCTTATTATTTTTAATGACAAGAGCAATCTAATACAATAAACAATATAGAGGAAATAGGTTTTACCATCAAACATCAAAACAGACTTTGACTTTTATTGAAGTCGATCTAATAGTTATTGATTATGTTAACTCGTAACTTGTTAATAGATTTACAGGTATTCAAAAGATAACACTTTACTGAAATATTCCAACGTTACGTTCGTGGGTTGCACTGGTTTGTTAAAAAACCATTAATAAATTTCCTTTATTAATGACCACCGTTACCATACGTTCCAACAATCGTACCCATAGGCGTACGGGCTGGGGGTGCAGGGATTTTCATGAAGGAAATTTAAAAAAATTGATGAGATCAGGCAGATGGCAAGAAGTTTTTGGAATTAGGGGTTGGGGTGGGGTCGACTTGTCGGGCAAATATCATTCGTTGTCGGGCAAGTTAGCATTAGTTGTCGGGCAAATTGGTTTTGCCCCCCCCCCCCCTCCCGCTCAACTAACGTCCCGTACGCCTTTGCGTACCATAAGATAAAGTGTTCAGAGCTTACCGTCGAAATCGTTGAAAGTTAAAACGATTTAAATTTTAGTGGGGCTACACCATTTATCGAAAAATTATATTATTATAAAACATGTAAAGAAATTGGAGCAGAAATTTCTAGTTTGAGGTGAGTTTAATATCGGGCTCATTGGTTCTATAGCTAAAATGTGTTGTTCAGATTATGCATTATGTATACTGTTGTTTTTCAAAAAAAAGAAGCAGCTAAAGTACTGTGCACACTGATAACATTTTCGACAACATATTGTCGAAATGCTATGTTGTCGAAAAGGTTATTAGTGTATACAGGTTCGGAAACATTCAGCAACAAGTTGCCTAACATGTTGTCGAACTGTTGTGTGGGTAAAGGTAAAGGATCAAATTTGTGTTTGATCAAGTGTTTCGGCAACATGTTGTCGAAAATGTTGTCAATGTGTACAGTACTTTAGACATTTTTTTTTAAATATCGTGTCCAACCCATTTTATTCGTCCATCCTTGAGCTATAAAAATCCATCGATTTGTGATTCTTATGGACCGTTAAATCTACGACAAAGACAAAGAGTTTACGACCAAAGAGTTATATGAATAGGCGATATAAATCTTAGTCGATAGTAAACACCTTAGTTTAATTGTAAATGTTAATATTTTCTAGAACAATAAACGGCGTACTCAATAACTTTCCAATAATCAATATAATAATTAACTGGTTCCATTTTCTTTTAAACAATACTATAATACATTAAAGATACAACCAACGGCAATTCTGATTGTTAAAATCTGGAAAGTTCCGAAAGTTCTCTTTCTATCAAATATTGAATGTTTTTTTTATCTTTCTATTTTTTTCTTAGATGTTTGATTTCCTATCTTGCGTGCACGACAGAGAGTGAGTTCGATAACCTTTCTCACGAGTACGCGTTATTATCTCATGAGTACTTTATATTCTGGGTATGACTTCCAAACGTTCGAGTATGACCCCTTATGGAGTATGTCCAATTATGTGATTGACGTTCAGCAACTTTACATCTACAATAAACGGCGTAAAACAGAACAAGTAGTACGGTACTCTTGTAAACATTGAAGAATAATAGATGTCTTTACCTTTAATGCGTAATGAATCAATACAAGAACTATAACACGAGAACATTAACTTTAATTAATTTTTCCTAGTCCTAAAACAAGACTATAACGTCACATCAAAGTGAAATGCTCCACATTTTCGAGAGTAGATTTCGGCCTTCAATATATGTAAATGACCTCCACTGCCATTTCAGGAAATTATAAAGAGACTTCAAGTCATATGAGTTTTGTGACAGTAATACAATAATCTGAACCAATTTTTACAGATTTACATCTACATGTACAAGGATAACATAATTCGGATGTGAGATCAGAATGCTGTGAATAGAAACCAGTGTTCCTTTACCAACGGAATACGACTTATCAAATCAGCCCGTTGCTTCCACAACACAATATTCATTCTTGTCATTTACATTTGCTTTAATCTTTTCGCATTGAACTGTTAATGTGTGTGGGGTTTAATACTCAATAAACGTCACGTTTGCTAAGTTAATCATAACAAAATGGCGATGTAATCTTGGATAAAGAAATAGTCATATATTATGTGTCCTTTTAAGAAACTATTCACCAAAAAAAACGGATAATGACGGAAATATCTTGATGTTGGAGTAACGGAAAGATTTGATAACGCTGTCTGTTGCTAAAAGAACACGAGTTTCTAAATGCAGCATTCTGTGATTTCTTGAATTCAATAGAATTGATCCATGTGATAAAATATATAATATAAATCGTTTGTAGTCTGTGTTACAACTTTATAAAACTTTGTCGAAGGTTATCTCCCTTTCTTTAAAATATTCCCAAAATACTGTCAATATTTCATTTGATACTGGTATTAAAGTCGGATTGTGATGCATAAAAGAAAAACCGACATGGAAAAGCGTCTACTCGTCGTAGTAAAATGCATGTAAAGTAAAAACTGGATAACCTAAATGGATTTCAGATAGAGTTATCTATTGCCCTATAACCGCACGTCTAATTTGCATTAAAAGCTAGTTAATGCCGAAATGGAGTTGCAAGGAAATATTAAAGGGTTTGTAAAGGGGTTTCTAAACTTTGGATGTGTATCGGGGACACTGATAGCATAAATATGCACCATTCAAATTTTCATTCCAACGTCTGTGGTTCATGCAATTCCACTAAAACTAACACGTTTTATGACTTCACTGACAATGAATCGAAGCTACTATTGATATGCAGATCAATATTAGTGACGTTATAACGTTATTATAGTTTTAGTGGAATTGCAAGGACCACAGACGTCGGAATGGAATTGGAATGGCGCAAATTGATGCTATCAGTGTCTCCGATACTCACACAAAGTTTAGAAAACCTCTATACAATCCCTTTAAGACGACTACATGTATATCCCTTTAACTTTAACATGGTTAAGTTTTTTTAATCATTTGTAAAGAAAAAAACAGTCTAGAGATCTATCCTCAAAGAAAAACAAATAATTTCATTGAAATAGTTTTCTGTTTTCACACACATTTCATATATTATGAATGAAAATGTGTTAAGTCTAAAAATCCAGGGATGATTCGTTTATTTGCAAATACAGTTTATAATTTCTATAATAAATATACTTAAAACACACAAACGTGGTTTAAACAGACTTCATTGAATGAGTGGTTCAAATTTTCAATCTTGCAATAGACAGGGTTCAAGGCTTACGATGAAAGAAGAGTAATGTTTTGAAGAACTATTAACCTAATGGTGTCATAGTAACAAGAGGTCTGTACCGCACTTTTCTGACGACTTGAACCAACCACTAGACGGTGTTCAAAATAAAGAAGAGCTGTTTGGAAACTTGAAAGTGAAAATGAAGATGACAACACTTGACTAAATGGATCAAAGTTTTCCAGTTTATTTGAAGTCTGTACACCCTAGCGCTAACAGTGTTTAAATAATTCTAAATAAATAGTATGAAATTACATTTTTTTTTAGAATTTCGTCTAGCTATTTAGGCAATACACATCAAGGTTCTTTTAAAACATGAAGTGAAATAAACATCTTTACTTTTATGTTGTTATGTAGGCATGTCATGCTCTTAACACATATTGCATACATACGGTATTTCGGTATTTTAAAGGGACAGATTCGGATTTCACGATTTTGCAGCTCGTATATACATGTACAAATTAAACCATTCTGACCTGAAAAAAAAAACCCGAAATGAAGTTAAAGGGGAACGTTTACTTTCCGTTCGACTAATCATACCTTAGAGACCCAGAAACCGAAATTAAAGCCTTCAAATCAATGTGTAACAATGATAATCAGCCTTTGAAAGTATAAAATACGACTCGAATTTTAGTGATATACCTTATATAGAAAAGGGAACATTGAAGGGAATACGGAATTTTATTTCAGTTTAAATACGTTTGAAAGCAATTAGGAAAATCGTAAATATTGAATGTTCCCCTTTAAATATAATAGTGCTCTCATCTTTCTTTCCTTTTTTATTTTTTATTGAAAACGGGCAACGAGGTTGTGACTTAGAATTGGAATGAAGTGACTTTTTGGAAAAAGAAGTTCACAATGAGAGTGAACAAGCTCTTCCAACCTCTCTTGTCGATAAAAAGTCAATTTTCATGCATGCACTTTGTACTGCTTTAAACCTTTTTTTTAATTGCAGACTAAGGGTTGGCTGATGCCGTAGGTTGACTGTATTCTGGCCCGAGTATATTTGGATACTTATCTTATGTAACGAAGTCGTAAGATATGTTTCTTCAGAAAACTGCAGGTAATTTTTTTATCAATGTATAGTATACATAGCACTTGCATTGGAACACAAATTCAACAAACATTATTGCAAGAGACAATGCCTTTAAGGGTTGAACTGCAGATGGTTGCATTTCAGGTTAAGAAAATAAAAGAAACATTTTAGTTAGGTGTGGTAATATTATAGCACACTGAGGAATTAATGTAAAATATTTACTAGTTTCCTTAAAACATGTACATACAGCATGTTTCAAACATATTGAGGGCACGTTTACACAACGTAACATGTAATCCGAATGTAGTGCAATTTCTTGTCAAAGTAAAAGTGTATGTTTTTGAACTATTTCAAACTATTTGGATAATACATTTTATATCATTAGTGAGTTGATATAGTTTATCAGCGCTGTTTGTTACTTTATTGGTAGCACTAATAATCAGTGGTATCGACGGGGGACGAACTTCAGCATCGAAGGCAATCTCGACGCTTGGTATTAGCAACCATATCAACCCCCCGAGCTAGACAGGCGACAACTTCAGTTCAGAAGGCCGGCGCACATTGAACGATTTTTTGACGCCGACTATAACGGCGTCAAAAAATCGTTCAATGTGCTTTGGCTTACGACAGCCCTCCGACAAAATCGGGAGTGATCGGGAGATATTTAACATGTCAAATCGAAAAACGTCTTGACGTGGCTGATCGGCTAGTGTGCGGGTCATTCCGATAATTTATCGTGACCTGGATTGAAGTCAACCAATTGAATTTCAGGTAAATATTGGGCGCCATATTGTTTACGACAGAATCTCAGAAAACGACCGCTAGAAGTGCTCCAGTCGCGATAAAAAGTCGGTAAGTGTGCTTTGAATGCACACTCCGATAATTTGACGCCTTCAAAAAATCGCAGGGCGTTCCGTCCAAAAATCGTTAAATGTGCGCCGGCCTTTACCCCCATTGATACTACTGAGTATTAGTGCTACCAATAATGTAACAAAGAGCACTGAAAAATAGCCAGACATTACTATCAGTTGCTGCTGAAAATGATTGTATACGAATGTAGTCTGTGTATTTTTCGACATCTGCTTTTTTCCCCATTTTTCGTTTTTGCAAGCCTATTTTCGGTCTGGATTTTGATTTGGATTTGTGAAATTGTCAATATTCGAAAGAGAAACAAGCGTTTCCTATACATTATGGTGTTTACATCCAGCAGTTGTCTACTTTCGATTTGCTTAACTCGAATTTTTCATGGCAATCAGATATTGAATTTTTGAAAAAACAAAAAGTATTGGTAAGGCTTTCGTGTGACATATTGGGAAGTTTTCAACAAGGTTTCTGGAAAAAGTTATAGAAGATTGAATTTCGTTATTTAACTTACAAAGGCATGACAAATGAATTAGTGGAACGAGTCCATATATCTGCTTAAAATTTCACCATGCATGGTACCTGCTCAACGGCAGGTTTTATCTGATTACATGCATGGTAGCTGTCCTCTCAAACCTGGCGTCAGGATATGCTTCTTCGAAGTGAAACGTGCAATTTGAATTAAGTTAAACAAACATTTGTCTTTTGATTTAAAAAGAAAACACGTTTGATATTGTTTAACTATGCAAGTGAAGAACATATTTGATGTCCGTAGAGATATCTTATTATTAATAATAATACACAGAGACAGAGAGGCTAGCATCTTATAATTGTCATGGGATTTGATATTTCTATAATGATCATAACAATGGAATTCTACTCCTACAATAGTTCGACCAGTAGGTGGCTATACCAATAACGCCCAGGATATGAGGCTTGATTCTTAATTTAGTATCGTTTCGGTACAATGCCCCAAATACAATCCACCCATTCGTGAAACGTGTGAAAATTCAGACCGATTTTTCAGCAATACATCTGTCATCGTTTGGAAAGAGGAAATTTTAGGCTTAAAAAACTTTCATACGAAATATCAGGTTCATTAATCTGAAGGGTGGTCCATGACCACTCTGGCACTATGTTGTGTGGTTACAGATAAGAAGCAAACACCTTCAGCTTCTCGGAAGCAAACGGTTAATAATAATAATAAAACCCAAGCACGAACGATCCCAACCGTAATACAAATCCCAAAATCCATGCAAACACATTAGTAGCAGCTAATGAACTTTTCATTTGAGGACGTATATCAATTAATGAGTAAATATTTCAAATTAAAAAGTGGTATCAAGTGTCTACAAGAGTTAGCATATCTTGCTTGGCTCCACACCCGACACTGCTGTTCAGTGATATTACTACAACAGATAAATGACTTCTGTCACCAAGTCAGTTTCAAAGTTCAAATTTCAAGGGAGTTAATCTTATAAAAATCATAAAATTTAAAACATAAAGGGAGAGAACTCTGTCAAAACTTTTTGCTAAACTGTAATAATTAGGTCAATACATTGCGGGAGATAACTCCTGGTGACATTTTTCCATTGTAAACCTCATATCTGAATCAAATGTAAGTAGTCAAAGCCGATAGTCATGCAGCCTAACTGTAACCTTCACCATTGTCCATGAATGAGGAAATATTTCATTATGGAAAGTGGTACCATAAGAGTAAACATATTATTACACATTATTTGACAACTATACCTTACCTAAAGTGAACCAACTGTGTAAGCCTCCGTCGCGGTTAGGATTTCTAAAATTCAAAAAGTACTCTTTCATTTATTGTTTAGTCAATATCAGCCCCCCCCCCCCCTCCACACACCCCCTAATAATTTTGACATGACTGAAGCAATAAAAAATTTTCAAGATAAAACAAGAAGTTACTGGCATGTTGTTAGGGCCAGTAAAATCAAAATTGCTTTATATATGCAGGAGCAACATTGAATTCAGTACCACCACCCTTCAGAATGAGTTTTTGCAAAATTTGCTCCCCAATATGAAATTGCTTCCGACGGGCCTGAATATGGATCAAAAAGCGATAGATGAAGCTCAGTTTATGGTGGATCTGGGAATTTGTGTTTTCTGCCGTTGTGTTTCCAAAATCTCAACTGAAAACAATATTTAAAATTATGTGTCTTGCACCAATATGACACATAAATATACATGGAATTAATAACCGCCTGCATTAAATAATTCATATCAATTTGTAACTTCGTGTTTTCAATTTGACATTTTGGCACGAAAGGACTAAGGTTAACCTTCTAACGCCCACCAATATGACTGATGTAACATTTAGACACCAGTTCCTCGCAACTTGTGGTAATCATTTACGATATTGATATCACCTGGGTTAATGACGTAAAGTCTTTAACTAATAAAAGTTAATGTAGATTGTTTCTAATGTTATGACATTTTCTACTAATATTGTAAACTCGATGCCTTTTATTTCCTACCCGAATAACACAATTTGATTGAGGTTGAGATTGTCATTTGCTCCTATATATGAGCGGCCGCTTCTAGTCCTAAACTTGCTGACTCTTTCCCTCTGATAGCTATTTGGACGTATATGGCTGGAGGAGAGTCAGAAAAACTAGGCCCCAAAAACTGGAGATTTTCCGCACCTCATCGGGTGCTGGGGTTTTAATATACAATTAATGACTTTTGTGAGGTTGACATGAGGATTTATCAACCTGAAGGGTGTAATATTTACCGAGGCCAAAGGCCGAGGTGAATATTGCATCCCCGAGGGTTGATAAATCCCATGTCAACTGAAACCAAAAGTCATGAATTGTTTTATTAAATGGCAATCGATGTATTCTCTTTATCGTCAAATTTAGCAAAAAATGTCGAATCACTTCATTTTCAAGTGACGCCATATGCATTTTTTTGTTTACTGTTATCCTCTGACGTATCTCAAGTATGACGTAATATATCTTTGACGTTTGCAAAACCAGCTTTGATTGGTGGAAGGTTAAATCTGCATCCAATCAAAATCATAGATCTAATTTTCGGCAAAGGAGGTGAATATAAAATTTATTCACCTCTTGCGCGGTGAATATGATGTTCTATCGAAGGAAGCGATGCACTCTCTCGACCAATGAAAAGAGAGAGATTTTCTAGCCATTTAATAAACGTATTTATTTACCTCGAATCCACAAAACTTCGATATATTTGGAAAGATGGATGATTTTGTAGTTCAATCATACCATCATTAACCTCCAACACACTATCCATGTCACCCCTACGGTTCCAACATTTTTTTTAAGCCGAAAGAGTCAGAAAGTTTCGGACTAGGCCACTTCTTGATAGTTCATTTAAATTCTACCCGACTTATATGTGGAAAGCCAAAAAGATTCCTATAATATGCTCTTGAAACAAGCGTACGATCAAAGCTTAGCTGACTTCGTAAATGTGTTAATATTTTCACAGAAAAGGGTAATCTCATAACAAAAGATACTGTGAGGGTGTGTCAGAAATGGTGCCCGGAAGCGTCTCAAATATTGGTGTGAAATTGGCATTAGACCTCGTCATTCAAGCAAAAGTAATTACCAAAAAAGTGTTAATGAAAATAGAGAAATCTTTGAATTTTTGTGGCGGTAAAAACCACGTGTAATTGTTGGCAGATAAAAGATAGAAATTGCTAGATGCAGAACAGAAAATACATGCCTCGGTTATTACCAAAATAAACAAAACAATAGACAAAATATTTGGTATCTTTTCTGATATATATAACAGTTGCAGTCTAATTATAAACATGTATGGTAGTAAGAGAAATGAAATTTGTTAGAAGTCGGACCTCGCAGAAATGACGTCCTGTCTTGACGGACCTGAAGAAAAAATGTCTACGTCTATTATACCTACAGTCATTTTCCTAAAGAAAAATTAAAAAATGAGTATCACTATGCGACTGAGTTTCTCAACTTGAAATCACTTTCAGAGGGTCCATATACAGTAAGGCAGTAAGCGAAATTTTACAATTATTAGAGGTCGGACCTCAAAGAAAGCGCATCCAGTCAGAAACGATATGAATGAATGAATGAATGAATGAATTAGCATATACATGTACATAACATAATGCTTTAGCATATATACATAATAATATACATAAATATGTGAATTGAGTATTATGCAATAGTAAGAACACATTTTATGCACTTAAAAATGTAAGGAAGCATAACAAATTTACTATTTGATTGTAGTAGTCAAATTAAGCCACCACTGTTTGGATAATTGAAAAAGTAAAGTCCTTTAATTAGTTGTTACATACACTTTTTTTTAATGAATAAGTGAGCCAATTCACAGCAGATTTAGTCAATGCTCGAGGATGAAAAGTGGGTTAGGTTTTTTATACTATTCATCTATGATCTATCCGTGATGTAAAGTTTCACCAAAATTATCATTAAAAAGTAATAAGTATATTAGAATTCGGGACCAATTATTAGTGTCGTAATTCGGAATACACAGATTGTCGGAATAATAAGAGTTTTTTTAAACTGATATAAGAAGACATAGATGTCGGATTACAGAGAATATCGAAGTACTCGGATGTCGGAAATGACAGAGTACACTGTATGTTATCATATAGCAACATAACTGAGGCTCATATGGAACTCGATTAAAAGCATTAATTGTGTTTATTCTATTTAATAAATGTAAATGTACATTAAGAAGCATATTATTTACATTAACAAATTTCCTATAATATATTATATTAAAACACTCATCACCTGTACAGCATGTGTGTTTAGTAATACCATTATCAGTATTTATTACAAATAATAACCTTTAAAAAAATAATGATCTTTAAACCGACAGTATTTCCGAGCTTGTATAACTCGCCTTTCAACACGCGATCCGCCAAGATTGAAAGCATATTCGTACTACCGTTCTACACCCCAAAACGTTCTATTCATTTCTTCAGTCTCTTTTAACAAGTGATGACTGTGTGTGTTTTTAATGATAACGGAATAAGAATCATATATAAACTTCCTATTGTAGTTTGTATGGAAGGACATTGTTGCCATATTCAGTTTGTTAATTTGCTGATAGTTTCTTTATTTAATAAGAATATCGTACAAACTATGTATGACAAATGATTTCGATCGTTTATCAATAACGAACGATTCCGTGTTCAATCTGCAAGTTATAATATTCTTCTGACATGAATGCCAAAAGTCTCAAGTAAACCCGGTCAATTTAAGCTGTCATTAAGATAAAATATTTGGTTTGGGGTACCGTTCTCTTTATAAGATGATGCTGTTAAAAAAAAGATATTTTTCAAACGTTAGCTGTGATGTTCATACAATACCTTAATCGACACACACAAAAAAATGGGAAATATTTTAGACCGCAATTGTCTTCCATAGTATCATCACAAGACGCAATCAAACCATTTCAATATGTTAACACAACTAGTTATCATTTTGTATGAACTATCAAAACATACAAATCGATTCTTGACCATTGAAGATATCAGGTACAGTTAACCTATACATATGTTATTTATTATGTTAGCTTCGTTAATCGTTTTGATGATCCCACCGATTTTCGCCGCCATACTGTTTTGATATTACCTTAACTTACGATTTCGGTGCTTCAGAGTTGGTCAAATTATGACTTACGCTATATTTTGACATTAAGTCAGTTATACCCAATGTCTGTTGCGGAGGAGCTCGTTATCCAATTTGCGCAACCCATGTGGTGAAATACATTTTAAAATGCCTTAAAAGGGAATAGTCGTTATTGTCGGGTTGATTGGCTCTTCATTTTATGTAAATAGATCTCAGAAGTACTAGAACTGTACGAAATTCTCATTTAACCTTCAGATATACCACTAACTATAAAATTTCTAATGATATTTTTTATCTATTAATAGCGTGGTCTCCCTATAATAGGTTTATAGAAATACATGAATTTAATAGATCTATTGTGAGCTGTCAACACTATTTCTGATTAGCGCAGGAATAATTGGTTGCTCACTATTGTGCAAGCTGTAATACCAAACAATAATATGTTTCCTATTCATGATACCAAATTGTATAGTCAATGTGCCAAGAGAAAAAAATGCATCAACTAGTATGCATTCGTTTACGTACATAATCATTAAGTATACCCACTCTGTCTGGCATTATCAATGTCTCATTACTGTTTAAGAATAATTCCCACAAGAAAGAAACCGAGGGCTTGGTCCAACTTTACATCATATCTGTAAATAACCAACAAGAATACGACTGTTTTCAATTCCTGAAATTCTTGAAGAACCATTCTACTACGGTTACTATATAAATAACAACTATGGGAATGGTACTAACTGTAATATTTCATTCTTCTTTTTCTACCCACGCAATCTTTCCCATTATACTTTCGACCACGATTTATAATGTCCAAAGATCACCACCCAAATAATATAGTCCGATTTCCTTTCTTGTAGGACCACCCTTGGCAACACCTTAAACATTCGACTCAACCAAACATTATAACTCGGCCACGATAGGTAGCCATCTTGCCGGGTAAATGGGCAACAACAGACAACACTTGTGATCTACCGGAGGTTTACTATTGATATCTATGCAGATCACTGGTAGTGACATCATAAAACGCGTTAGTGTTAGTGGAATTTCAAGAACCACAGACGTCGGAATGGAAATTGGAATGGCGCAAATTGATGCTATCAGTGTCCCCGATACACATACAAAGTTTAGAAAACCTCTTTACAATCCCTTTAATTTGGTATATTTTAAAATCAAAAGGCAAATATCAATAGATGGAATTTAGCCCTGCCTTCAGCAATCAAATTAGTTCATGTAAATGTGATATTTAGGCTTTGAATTTAACCTGTGAATGTTATTATATAAAAAAAAATCCTACTTGTAAATTTTTACACGCTATAAGACAAGAATCATTTTCTCTCTTACATAATTCATGTCGTCAAAAATATTTTTTTCACAAATGATAGACTATTTATTTAGTCAAACTGCATTTCATTTGAATACAGTGACTATTTGTTCAGAACGCACACATAGATCGCTGAAGAGGTGCGATTTTTTAATATCATTTTTAAATTTTGTGACAAAATATAGCCTATTTGTAGATTCTATAATGAGAACAGTTGCAAAGTTGTCTTTTCATTTGATCGTCTTCACTTGAGTGTCGTAGACCTACACTTGACAAGTTAAAGATAGCTTCTCCTTATTGGTACAATTAGTCATGTTTGTCATGTCATGTATTTTAAACTGTAAATTACTTGTCTTATACTTTCCGTGGTGCTGAAAATAACACAATGCTTTCTTATCAAGGGCGTAAATTTGTCAAAAAAAAAACTTGGTGGGGGACCAACCAGCATGAGTTGTAGAGTCCAAGTATATAAGGTCCTCGCCCTAGAGAAAAAATGGAAAATGGCATCAATTTCCCCCCTTCTGAGAAACTCTCAACCCTCTTCACCCCTAAATCATTTGAAATTGTTGTAGTGCTGAAGTGCTGAAATGCTGATAGTGAAATGTACTCTTACGTTTAATTATCTTATCAGTTCAATTTTTGTCATTTCTTTGGACGTTTTCTCTGATATTAAGCAATTCTATGATGTATAAAAGAGGTTTCCAAAACTTATTTATTGTATTGGGAACACTGATAGCATCGATTTGCACCATTACAAATTTCAATCAGACGTCTGTGTATTATTGCATTCTTCTATAGCCACTATCGCAAAAATTACAAATTATTTATCTATTCAAACAATAATTCATATGTTTAACCACCTGTAAAGTTCCATTTTTCAGCTATATTTAACAATTTTTAGAAGGAAAATCCGACGCAAGTCAACTAAATTTTGTAAATAATTTCCTATGAATTGAAATCGTGATATTTTTTTAGAATGACCAACCAAATTACAAGAGATTTCCTGTATGAGTCCTGCCGAAAAAAAATTTACATGTACTTCCTCCTCCATTGTATATTTTATTTCTACGGGTAAGCCATCTTTAAATAAAAGCGCATTGATGTGAAAAATATTCAATGTACCACCTCACCTTTATGTGAACAAAATTACTGCGGTAGGTTTTGTAAAGAAAGGTTACATTTGAATGTATTATTTTCACGTTAACTTACTCAATCGCTTAATACTTTCATTCTTATAAAGTTATCAGACGCCTAGTCAACCAATGAAAATCATCTATTTTGACCTATTGTTATACGGTAGTCTATTGGCCAAGATATAACCTCGTTTTCAATTTCCCTACCTCGGCAATTCATCCTGAACGCAGACGAAAAAATACAAAAATTATAAAAAAAAAATATTCGACCTTTCTCCCCATATCGGTGTAATTTGGCTTGACTCATCGACACAGTCAAAATCTTATTCATTTTCAATCAACGATATAGTAAAAAGTGTACGACGCGTGCTCGGCAGATTTATTTTTAACAGACGACGTGAAGCAGACGAACTTTCTCAATTTCCTTACAACCTGTTAACAGAATATTGTCAATGTTGTTAAAATGTTTTACACCTTGTCGTTTGTGGCTGTTATATGTCATCTATTCATAATTTTTTGTTGTGCCGAACATGCAAAAATTGCAAAGAATTTTGTGAGTGTGTCGCTAAACAAGTACAGCCATAGAGAACTTCGGATAGCTTATCACCACGTGTTTGTCTTGGAGACTTCAGCCTTTTGGAATCGACAGGATGATGTAATTCTACGCCAGGTGACAGATGGCAAAAGATTTGTTCAAAGTGTTTTTCAAAATGGAACATTAGTTGATTGTGAATATACTGAAAATTCTCAATCGATTTTATTTCTAATTGACGAATTTTTAAAAGAAAAACACCATTTTATCAACTTTAAAAATGCTAACGTGTTTCATGCATATGGATCCATTACCCTCTCGGACAAAAAAGGCGCATTTAGAGCAATTCACAATAAAAATATGTTGGGAAAATTCCGTACCTATGTTGATGTGAAAAAACAAGCAAAGTTGTGTCATATTTTATATAGAGTCAATTTTAAACATGAATTCGAAACAATGAACAAAGCAAATGACAAATTTGGAAACACATCAGTGAACAGTTCAACAGGTGTTCATAATAACTCTAGTGACTTTGTTCATAGTGCTGAACATAATGTCCATAGTGACAAAATTAAGAATAACCATAATGTCAACCATGCCAAGTCCGTTGGCGATCTACCTCATAAAACATTTTCAACGATGCCGTCCTTACGTTTTAAAAGGGATACGTCAACGTCATCAAAGCGTTCCAAACGCGGATTGTTCTCGGGATGGTTGATATTTCCGGGAACTAAGTGGTGTGGAACCGGCGATATTGCTGAGAATTACGATGATCTGGGTTATGACGAGAGTACAGATATGTGTTGCCGAAAACACGATCATTGTCCACATTTGATTGATCGATTTTCGTGGAAATATAACATGTTTAACTACCATTTTCATACGATGAGTATGTGTGTTTGTGACAATAGGTATGTATATTTAACTTGTGTTTTTATTGTGTTTTTATGAGTGAAGTTGATATATGTCAGTAGAAATAGCCAGAAGATAAGTTTTTTTATGGACATTTTTAAAACCCTCCAGACTTATTCTTATTATTACATACTTAACGGTTTATTTATTTTCTACATACAAAACGTGAGGTTAATGACATTATGACTTTCTGTTTTCCTTTATTCAAAGAGTTTTTAACGAATTGTTAAAGGGGGGTGGATGGAATCAGAATTTTCCTCACCAAACATGCATGAGTATTGAGGTGGATCTGGGTTAAAGATTTGAATGTATTCCGAGAATCTAGGACCTTTAGCGAACAAGACGAAGTGTCAAACACAATTTAACAACGCGGCTTCGCCGAACAGCCTGTAGCAGGAAAAACGTGAAAAAATCTTAAGGTACCTTCAGGGTATTAGGAAGCAAGCGCCCAACTCACTGAGCAACCGCTAATCCCGAAGATACAACTCGAGCCAAAAGATTTCTCATAATGCATTCCCAAATTACACACCATTACACCCTAATATAAGATTGTTACACATGTTTTTGCTAATAAATCATTACACATGATGTCCCGTGAGCAAGAACATCTCATGATCTGTCAAACACAATAAAGTACATATTAATTTTCTCGCTTATAAATAGAGAATGGGATACCTGAGTGCTGACAGTCGATATGAATTCTCTATAATTCAATACAGAATGGTGATGCCTAGTTGAGCGTTTTCAAGATCCGGCTTCATTTGCATTGTGCTTTGTGATTATCTGAAAACTTTCCAGGGTTGAGTCATTACGGTGACCAAATGTCATGTGACATATAATTTTGAAGAAAGTCACACAAGATTCTTTACGATACAAATAGACTGTTTGAGAATATAAGATGTTTATTTTATAGTTTTTATCAAGTTAAAGTGACGATGTCAATTGCTATTTCAATATTCTTCAAACACTTTCTACGAATAATGAGATTTCAAGCATTTTGGTCCACATTGGCAAAAAGAGTAGTCGGTTACAGTGGCGTAGCGAAAAATCTTTTCAGAGGCAGGCAGAGGGTTTGGTGGGGAGGATCATAGCATGAAGATGATGAAAAAAGCTCAAATTTTGTGAAAATAATAGAACAATTTTCGGCCCGAGTCCCCCTTCTCCTCTTAAAACGCCACTGGTTGATTATGATTTGTGCTGTGTCGTGTTTTGATTGTGACATCCTTCTTTTATACAGAATGATGTATGCAATGTAGGAATTGGGTATGCGAAGACAGTGCTATGAGGACCATTTTAGGTGCAGAAAATCTTCCCAATTTCACTTGATATATTGCTTGCTGATTTTGTTCCCGTGCACTGATATAGACCCATAATGCTACGACGTATCATTTATATTCAAAAGCGTGATAAACCCATTCTTGAATACACAAGGCTGGATTTGCTGAATGCAGTCCTCCTCATATGGCGGCCCGTGATCCAAATAAGGCCCGCGAAGCCCTCAAGAGTGGCCCCTCAAGATTGACCCCTTCCGCTAAATCGCTCTGCTCGCTATGTTAGCTAAGCTCTATTTGGCTATTATGTTTTTAAATAAAATGCATTTGGCCCTTTACAAAAAATTGATTGAGAAGACCTGGCTAAATGTGTCCAGAAATTTCGGATTATCAATTCCACCTCTTGAGAAGTCTAGACAATGTAATGTCCAACGAGTAAAGTGTTGGAATGTAAACGTTGATTATATATTACCTAACGGATTACTAGTTATTTATATAGACCAGAGTCTAGTTTGAAGATGATATTAACATAATTTATGATAGTCTTATTACAAATACTGTTTGACCACGGATTAAACTTTACTCATAAATCTCCTCTCCAGCTTAATCTTTAGTCCTACTTTGACCACTGGGTTTACGTAGAAAATTTACTGTAATCCTTTTTAATGTGGACACCCAGACAGTCTGGGTACTTGTATCATTAAATCACTTGGGACTCAAGTACCAGTACCAGGGGCGGATCCAGAATTTAGAGAAAGAGGGGCTATGAAATGAGCCCCCTCCCCCTTGAATCCGCCTCTGCAGTAATCCTCGTATTACAAAGGTTACGGTTGTAATCAATTGTTAAGGCATGATAACTTGGTTGTTACTCTTCAACCTTCATGGTTTTTGCAATTGCTTTTTTTTCTACTTATTTGTATGTGCATTGAACTACCATCCCCAGAATTGAGACCTGAGAATCAAAGGTAATCTTTGAACTGATAAAAGTCTCAACCATCGAAATATTCGAACTCTGGAACGGTTCGATAAATATTCTGCTATATCTATATCGTCTTTGACCTTGTTTCTCAAAAACTCTTACCAATGAATTCGATATAAAATCCGATTCTTCTTTTGCCGTTATGTAAAATGTTGATCGTAAGGTGTTATAGAAATGGCTTTCAAAATTCAAAATTTAGATATGTATTAAAACAAATTAGTAGCCATATAAAGTTTTAATATGCGGTTTTATTTTTATTTCTAAAACCACCGATAATCGAACTGTTTTGAAAATGTCAGAAAATGTACTTTGAGTCAACTTTCACATTTTATACGGTCTTTGATTATCTGAACTAGAGTCAGGTTACTTTTATATCATGGTGGAAAGTCAGAAGCTTATCCCTGACTTTTGATATTTACAACTGTTATTTTTATAACAGTTGATACTTCTTGAATCTGACACAATGTATAATCAGACTTTTAAAAAGTGTTTTCTTGGCGGTTGCAAATATTCAACAGGGCTGGGTTGTCAGTTGTTTTCTATCTATCTTCGTCAAAGAAATAGTTAGATTGCTCTTAAGGTATACCTTTAACTATCAAGGGCGTAGATTTAGAAGGTCTTGGTCCCCCCCCCCCCCCCCCTAATTTGATAAGTAAAATAGATTATTTGAAGATTCATAATCGATCACATGAAAATCATAGCAGGAAGTCCCTTTTATCAACTCAAAACCCGGGAATATCTCAGAATGCACGAAATTGACGTCATTAATTTTTCCATTTTTTTTCTTTAGGGCGAGGACCTTGTGTTTGGGGTTGCGTTTGCGGAGCTTCACGACGTACTTGGACTCTACAACCCATGCTGGTTGGTCCCTCCCCCCCTAAATTTTGGACGAATCCAAGCCCTTACTAACTATAGATGTCTTAATGGAAGAACCGTCTGTATTGTAATAGAAAGTCATAGAGAGCGATGTTTTTAAATTAATAAAATTTGGTCCCGTCATATAAGTGTTGCCCAAATGAAACATTTAATTCTCGGCATCAGGTGGTTTGTAAATGTGAATAATTGATGCGTCATTTTTGTTTAACTATGCAGCTTATCCAGACTGTTACTTTACCGATTTATGCAATCATTCACAATACTAACGATTCATTACGTATATCTAATTCTTACCAGAGATATTTACACATACCCCAGAATATGATAAGAACAGTAGCTTGTAACGTGTCGTAATATATTACATGAAATTATACTATTGATTCTATTTTAGAACCTTGGTATGTTTGTGACAGACATTTAACTCAAGGAACTTAGCTAAAAAAAATATTCAAGATAAGATCGTGGCACGTGGAGGACATCGACACGTTATATTCTCCAATTAACAGACATAATCGGTTGAATAAATGTATCAGCACCAAATAAAGCTCAAATTTGCTATCAGAGTCCTTTTTGACAATAAGTACCCGAAATCTTGTTCGTCTACGGTCGATTGAAAGCATGTTAGCAAAGGCTCTGATTAAGCGAGACTTCCTGTATTAGGTGAAGACAACTTGACATCATGGGCCTTGGTTTCATGGAAATGGTTCCAATCCCTATGGTCGGGTGAAATCTCAGATCAAATAGTAAACCAGATTACTGGATTGTACGCTGGTGACAAAACTGATGATGCCGGAATTCACGAAAATACGTCTTTGATAGTCTATTGAGATGCAGAAAATAACGAAGCAAAACCCAATTTCTTTTTCTCTTATATAAAGCGGGAAAGAGTTCTAGTCATTACCATATCACTATTTCTTCAACGAAATGAAGTGCCTTTAAATTCAACATTATTTTTAACAATAGACGCACAAAATTAACTGAAAAAAACATCGTTTTTGATCCTTGAAAGTAAATGTGATTTGTACCTAACTCTTTAATCCCCGTGAAGTTTTTTAATGTAGCCTTTTGACACGATATTTTTTACACTCAAGTGCCTTGTGATAAAGAGACGTCTTATTAAGTGGTTGTAGACTTGAATAGAGTTGCACAATTTTTGATTAAAGAGGACAGAAGAGTTTGTGTAGTGATTTAAAGTCGTTATTACCACACCTAGACAAGGGCAAACATATTACATTTGACTGTTTAAACTACGAAAATTACAAGCAATAGCGAGAGGAATTGATGTTTTTGCCAACATTTAAGTTTCGTCTAATGGCCCGTTTAACTTTTTATAGAACATCAAACGCCAAGGTACAAAGTATTTCTTTACTGATGGACTAAGTAGTAATATATGTTTTAATTACAAAAGTGATCTTTTAAATTTATAGTTGTTGCGAATAAAATACTTGTCTTGAAAACGTTTCCAGAACTAGCGAGAAGGGATCAAAAGTCACCTAAAACTAACAATGGAAACATTTTCGGGAAGGGAAATAAGGCACAGTTCGACCTTTAATGCACCCATTCACCACTTCCATATTTTCAATCAACGGAAATAGTCTATTGTTAATGCAACTTATGAATTTTCCGCCTTCTTTCTTTGATGTATGATGTTTAATCTGGGATTGAATACTTAAGTATATCTTTATATACATGTAGTAGCTTTATGTAGTAGTATTTTATAGAATGTTACAATATGGGATATAGGCATATTTATGACTTGTTTATTGCAGTGATTATTTTTGTATATGACACTGTTATTTGATAAACTAAGCATTTCATCAGAGAGTAAAGTTTTGAGTATGCAATCGGATTCAGTAAAAATAAACACTAGATTGATAGTGATGGTGAATTAAACACTATAACAATTATCCGTAAGATACATGTAGTTTCGATGAGTTTAACACTAGAATAATGATTCACAAAATTTAACACCAGAATAATGATTCACATAATTTAACACCAGAATGATTCACATAATTTAACACCAGAATAATGATTCGCATAATTTAACACCGGAATAATGATTCACATAATTTAACACTAAAATAATGATTCGCATAATGTAACACTACATAAGATAAGTTTCAGTTTCAAACAATACAAAAATAATTTCAGCAAATGTATTCAGTGAATCTTAAACTGAACTAATATTTTTTGTAAATTTAAACCAAAAAGGTAGATTTAACACTAAAATTGTGGCTTCATTAAAGTTAAGACTAAAATAATTTCTTCAGTAAATTTAACATCGGGGTTTCAGTAAATTTAACACTAGAATAGTGATTTCAGTACATTTTAACACTTGATTGATAGTTTCAGTAAATTTAACACTAGAATAGTGATTTTAGTACATTTAACACTTGATTGATAGTTTTAGTAATTTGAACGTTAGATCAAGGTTTCACATTGCAGTAAGGTAAAAGTGCAAGATAATATGTCTACCTTCAAATTTAATTACAAACTGTTTGGATCAATGAAGATTTATTTTATAAGATTCTATTGACAACATGGCTAAACATTTTCATTTAAATTGTAGAAAATCTTTTAAAGATCTCATTATACTCCTTCAAAAAAGATTGAAACTTGTTAACTTTCTGGAGTACAAACTAGAGGCTGATATTAGAAGTTTTAAGAGGTTGTGTCTCTCGCTGATCAAAAGTCTTCAAACTCTTTCACAAAACGTGGTTTGATTATATTAAAGTTATCTGTACGTAGGCTTAAATATAAGTCGAGCCAATTAAGAGGTTAATATGCCTTATGTTCGTTTTAACCTGTATTTTAAGAGGCCAGATAGGAATATTTGTGTATGTAATCTACAGCAATGATTATCTTATAGTTTGTTTCCTTAAAGTTGGGTTCTCCTTAAAACGATCTTATTTGACTACAACATTTTAGAAATCCTTGATTTACCCACACAGTTTTTTTTTTTATATAAATGTTTAATAAAACAGTATTTATTACATGAGTTTTCAAGTGCTATTTATTAAACTTGTAGCGATGTTATAACGATTTTTGAAGCAATATTAAGCCGTTACAATTGAACAAAACAGTAAAAAATTACAACTAAATTATGTATAATATATGCTGCACCGAATTCGATTGAACTTTTATCTTTCCAATGCAAATATTATTAAAGCTGTAATGCTGGCTAATTGAACATATTCCGAAAATGGGCCAATCTATCTTTAATGCCATTTTGTGGTTTACCAAATAATGTTGCCGGGTTTCTGTAAATATGTTAAAACATAATTCCACTGAACAATAAATCGGGGCGGAACATTTGTTCAAGTTAGATTGTACTGCCAAAATAAATACCATTTACCACATCAAGTGACTAAACAAACCCAAATATATGCAACCATGACACAATTATCAAAGAAAGACAAATCTGGGTCATTGTGTAATAAAAATGTTGTTATGTTTGTTTTTTAGTAGACGTACAAGAATTATGTTGACTTTAAACAGCCGTTAAATCAACTTTTAATTCTCATTAAACAAAAAAGTGAACTTGTCTACTATACCAGGTAATAGTCTACAAAAAAATACTTAAAATTGTTTTAGTAAGAAGGTGTCGCGATCTTAGGTGTAATCTTTAAAAGAATTTCTGACTTTTGTGTTGAATTGAAATTCATTGAGATAATTTGACACATTGTTGGTAAATTGTTCTGTGTATGTCATTAGCTTGCGAAGGTATGATAATTATTAAAGTGTAATAATCATTAATGAAGATTGACTGTCGATAGTAGAATAACAATAAATTGTTCAGATTTACAGCAGTTTAACTCTTAAGTCTTTATAGGTTGAGTACCCTGTAGAAGGCCTTCTCAAATGGGGGCCCTCGCGCCAAATTAGACCCGCGAAGCCCTGGAGTATGGTCTCTCAAGAGTGCAAGGGCGGATCCAAAAGGATCCCCACTCCTTCTCTAACACCTGGATACGCCACTGGAGTGACCCATTTCGCTTAAACGCTCTGCTCGCTATGCTAGCTCAGCTAAGCTATATTTTCAGAAAATGCACTTGGCCATAATCTGAGGAGCGCCAGCGTAACTTTCACGGAGACCGTTTGCTGATTGAATCTTAGCTTGAGTATAGCTCATAGATTAATACATGACTTGGGTGTACCTTTAATTTATATTTTTACATGTTTAAACATAACGGGTTGATATAGCTTTTAGTTTCATAATATTATGATATATTATTTCGTTATAGCTTTTAGTTTCATAATATAGCTTACAATATTATTTATATTCATGTATAGGCTATGCAAATCTTATACAACAAACGTATGATGTTGCAATACTTTATAAATGGAATATGGGTTCTTACATAGATTGATTAGCTTATAGGTTCACAAATAGCTTAAACATAGCTTATAGATTCATAAATGCGTTTGATATAGCTTATAGGTTCACGCATTGGTTTGATATACATGTACACGTATATTTATACAAAGACAAAAAGCTATTATAGAAATGTACTTAATCGAAACAATCCAACTGTTATGTTCTAAGTGAACTTTTAGAAAATCATTAAATTAGTTTACCTTCTTTAATCTGATTTATTGAGCTAATTTACATAATAGATTTCTCGACTGCTTATTGCACTGTATTTATACAACTGTTCATTGTCTGTGAATTTATACTGTTAATGGGTCTTTCAGACAAATGTCTAGAATTTCGTACGTGAGACAAATTACATTTGCAAATGGAACTGTTGTGTTTGTTTTAGTGATTGTCCATTTTGTGTACGTTGTTTTTTTGTGTGCATAGATATATTCCAGGTTGTTTACAATGCACATGATAGCAAAGAAGCCTTACAATATAAATTGACAGTCAATTAATAGTTGAACATCTGTAAACCAAAAATATGGGATTGAAGGGATTGTAATGAGGTTTTCTAAACTTTGTATGTATATCGAGGACACTGACAGCATCAATTTGCGCCATTCCAATGTCCATTCCGACATCTGTGGTTCTTGCAATTCCACTAAAACTAACATGGTTTATGACGTCACTACCAGTGATCTACCTGAAGCTACTATTGATATCTATGCAGATCACTGGTAGTGACTGGAAACATACCATCATATAAAAAATAGAAAGAAAACACTTCGGAGTTTGAATTTCATATTCTTCGTTCATCACACATTTCATTGCATTAGCTCAATATGGTGCAGAACAGTAGGATGTGAATTTTTATTTCACTTCACTGAAAACAAGCGTGTTATTGTTTCTGGTTGAATTACTTTCAACTTTTACTCTTCATTGAAGATATGAACTGTTTAACCCCCTACATGATTTCTCTGTTCATTGAACAGCAGTCCGGAATAATACCCGAAACGTTGGTCAAAGCTTTCATTTCCTTATTATTTATCTAGTGTTAATCCTTTATTAATAAAGTTCTATTGTCGTCAACTTGAAAACAATGTCTGAACTTATACCGAGCTTAACAGTTCATTTCCAACTTTCTGCCAATGTTAAAAGTAATGTAGCCAATCTTGTTTGTAATTAGTGTATTGTTGCCAATTGCCTTTGAAGTTTGAAGTTTAGTAGGAAACGTATATTACATGTTATGCATGAATGCCAAAAATCACTAAATCGACCCCTTTCGCATCACTGAATAAAAGCTTCAAGCATTGAATTTTTAATGAACGCGTATGTTTATCATATTGAACGCGTACCGAGAATTTAATTAACTTTTACATATTTCAATGCGTCAAATTGTAAGTAAGCAAAATAAAAAAAAGATTTCTACGTGAAAAGAACACCTGGGTTAATAAGAGAACTGATTGACAATATTTTAAATAAACGAAAAAAATAAAAATCTTTGGTGACAAGTCTGTTGCAGGTGTTTCGTTTTTCTTGGTATATGCATCAGATTTCATTGATGTATTTGCATAATTTTTATGATGGCTCTAGGTGTTATCCCTGCACTGAGTAAATTATTGCCAAGACACCGACATGTAAGGTACAAAGTCCAAGGCGGATCCAGGATTTAGAGAAAGGGGGGATTGTGGGGGGGGGGGGGGGATTATAACATGCTGCCGAAGGCGCGGGTGGCACATTTTTAGGGGGTTCTGACATCAGTCGACCTTAAATAGGGGGGGGGGGGGGGGGGTTCGAGCCGGGTTTCAACTGTTTTTCTCAAGTGTTCCCGGTTACGCATGATGAAATTGTCTTGTCCCTTTAACAGAAATTTTCCGCGGAAGTCATCGAAAAATTCAATTTCGAAGCATGATAAAGTCACAGCATTTGTTTTTTAGTACGAGCTACTGTCTTCAACACGTCAAGTAAAATAAAAGATGATTGTTCAAAGTCAATTGAAATAAGTTTGCAACTTTTAGCTAAACTATAGCTGCTTCCAGTTTGTGTCCCCTGGAAAGTGACCAAATGTCCCCCATATTGAAAACCCAGGGTCTATGGTGTCTACGAAGCATTTTAAATGATTTCAGACAAAAAGAAGACAAAGTAAAGCCTCTTGACATTAGTTATATGAATGGAAAAGAAATAGTTATGCCAACTCGTGGTAATAAAAGAGAAATACCAATGATTGTTTCGCTGTCTGAGAACGTCTAATAATAACATTACCATACACCTATACATTATTTCATAGATGTACGTATTATATCATTGGGAATTCCAAATGATTAGTTCAAGCTATGATCTTTTATTTTTATGGTATTGGTGGCTTTTCGACCAGATGAGAGCGGGCTCAAAGACCTCCAACGTTCTCGAAATTTGTTTAACGTGATGGTGGTAACAGCTACTTTGCAATCCTGCCCTGTCGCTAAATTAAAACTAAAATGTTCAGATAAGACAAAAATCAAATGTTATTAGTGATTATATTCGTAGAATTGAAATAAATGGATGAAAATATGTTCCATAATTCGCTTCTGAAACTTGGTGACAATTATCTTTGCGTCTTTTTTTCATCTTTCAACATACTCCGAAATGCCGTATGCAACTTATTCCCTTTGCTCCGGTCTCAAAAGTCATAGAAAATTGACTATGAAAAAGAAAATCCTCGTATAAATAGAGATATTTTCATTGTCATTAATCTGTGTTATCACCTTCATGACTTTTCATATATCTAAACATTATTAAAACATATATCAAAGGCGTTAAATCCTTTATTATTGGACTAGGAAAGCTGAAATACGGTATATAATAGTTGCCTTGTGTTCTGTTGTTAGAATTAAAAAAAGAAACCCAGCTTAAAGACAGTCATCTTAGGTTACATTTATCGTAAAGTCGTAGTTAAATAAGGGTGAAATTCCCTTGCTCTCCCCAGGACGTCCCTATATAAAGGTCATAAGAGGTGGGCTATTAAATTCATCGGTCTGTTGCATCTACTCTAAAATATGTTAAAGACAAGCTAAACGTGACTCGGCTGAAATAGTTCGAAATTGAAACGTTTAGTGAGTTACTGTGAAGATTTCGTAGAGGTGGCTCGGATTTATTATAAGATTCATTCATTAAATCTGACAAAATTCACCTGTTACGGGTCATATTGCAAGTCTCTCTTTATTATTTGATTTAATAGTAGCATTATCTTATAGACATATTGCTCGGTGTGAGGTTTGCCCGATGGATCTGCTACATTGCAAATTTGAGGAGACTTTAGTCCATTGGTACCCAATCTGGGGGCCATGGCCCCCAAGGGCGCCATGGGGTGTTTGTCAGGGGGCATATCGCATGAGGATATATATCATTTGGGCCACAGCTTGAAAAAGGTTGGGAACAACTTATTTTGTCAAATCCTTATGTTTTGAGGCTAATTTTGTGTATTAACCTTTTGAGAAATTTCTGTAATCAGCATCGATCTCTTTCTGGTTGCCTGTGCCCATTTACAATAAAAGAACACACATCATATTTTCAAGGTGAACCATAATTTTTTCGACGTAGCCATACTAAATTGCTTAAAAATTCTATCTGACACATCTACACATCGACTGCAATAATGGTACAAATTACTTCAATTAAAGTTCAAATCTTAAAAATTAATTGAACATTGAATAATTTTGCACCTTATCAGCAATTTCACAGTTGATAAACTTTTGTTCGTGTCATAGAAAGTATATAACGGAGACTGAAAATGTTAAAATTTTGACAGATAAAACTGTTTGAGCCCAAGGCGTTTTAACATCTATTGATCTCAAATAACCATCATCATTCATATAGACTGAAAAACTCTCGAAACTTGTTTAAAATGACACATAGTTGTCAATTGAAATCGCTTGAAACCTTTTGAGACTGACAAGCAAAACAGTAAAATTGTGTGACATCTTGTAAGATTGGTTACGTACTGGGTTACATCAACACTTCAATAGCCTTATTGATTCATGAAATGTTCTCCTTCCATCGTCTAAAACTAAAACATTAAGATGGGATTCACAGGAAATATCAGTTTCACTGAGCCCCACAACTCTTATTTCCGAATATCAATTGGTTCATAAAGAAACTTTTGTTATAGGATCACTTACTAATCCTCAAGTTTCATGCGATTTTGTTTAATAAACTAACGTTTATAGATGGATGCAGTCGAATAATCCAAAGATTCAAATACAAATGTAGGCTATATTACGCATAATATTGCGGTGTGTGATCATGATTTCATACAGTGAGAACAGTATGTTGGTTTCGTTGATGCAACTGAGAAACAAGCAGGGGCAAAGACGTGAACCCTGTCTTACGCCATTACGAGAAATAAATTGAGTTTTATTCCATACACATTGTTAAAATATGAATTGATTCTGATCACACTGTATCAGGGAAACACGGAATTGGTCTGCTATCATGGATACGTCTCTTGGGCACAATTTATACAATGTTGGTACAGGTAAAGCGTAATTTTTTCTAGTTTGGTTTATTGATGTCACTGATCAAGGATTGGTTAAGAAATGACCGACAAAAATTCTGGGCCATATGATTGCAGGCAGACCCATTTTAATGAACATATTACGCATATCGTACAAAAAAATATGATAGACCGTCGTTCAACATTCACTATTGATTCAAGTGTATTTTTTTTTAAAGCAATATGGATGTAATTATAAGATCAAAGTTGGCAAGAATATCATTCATATACCCTCTTTCTTATTTCAACTGTCTCGCCATACAATTACCCCTTTCATTCAGAAGAGAAATATTCTAAAATAATGTTTAGATTTCTGTCTCTACCCTGCAGCAGTTATACGTTTTTTTATCAAAAATCACAAAACTTTCAATTTAAATAAATATAACATACAAAGAGATGAGACTGTTGTGTACATAGAAACCCTAAATTAGACGATAGGTGAAAATAAGGTTTTTGATTTTTTGTCAAACAAATTGTGTATTGGGGACGGCCAGTGCAAGGTAGATAGCAGACCTCCTAAGTTAAATTGTACGTTAACAAAGATTTGATAGTTCATAGGTTAACCTTGAAAAAAACTTAATGCATTTTTAAAATTCCAATATTTATCCTTTCAATTTTAAAAATGCATATCAACATAGTTATTATAAGTTACTTTAAGTAAGTAAATACTTCGATTTTTAATTTGCTTGAAAATTGTCGTAAAGTTGGAAAAACAATGACTTACAAAGGAATTTAATGATGACATTTTTCTAAAAAAAAAATGATACCTTACAAGCCACATTGAGGAAAATTCAGAAACGACATGCTGTACTAAGGACCAGATGCTTTCGGTAGCATAAGGATGAGACTTCTGACCCAGCAATAGTGTTAATAAAGAAACCAAGTACTAACGATCCTAACCGCAAAACGAAACCCTAAATCCAAAAAGACATTTTGACGAAATATAGGTAACAGCTTATGAACTTTTCACTTGATGAATTATATCAATCATACATGTGTAAGCATATCATAATAACAAAGTGGTATCAGGTGTCTAGAAGAGTAAGCATACCCTGTTTGACGCCATACACGTCCTAGCTGTTAACATATTTCAAAATTGATTCAGTCAAAACTGTGGTGAGTAATTGGCTATGGTATAGGAAATGTTCCATCGCATAGAAATAAACATACGCAGAACCTCAACACCCACTTCATCCCATGATTTTTTATAAGAAAGGAGTTGGTTTATCTCGACTACCCCAGTTTTCACCACCTACGCTTTTGCTTTTGAATGTTTATCTTTAGAATTATGAATGTTACACATATTTATGTATGATTAACAAGGGTAGTTTTTAAAGCAAGCCAATTATTCTGTCATGAATTATTCTAAATATCAGAAGGTGTAGGAGTAAGAATTTAAATAGGTCTAATTAATTTAGGTTAATATGATTATTATATTAAAGGTGGCACACCACATTTATCATATTGAAATGAAATGAAATGTCTGCACCTGTATGGGCTATTTGAAGACGGGCAAACGGGAAATTTTGCCAGGTCAGCGTCATTAGCCTACTCTTATTTTCGATTTCCAGCTGTCGAGGGATCTTCAATGTGCACAGCCTTTAAGCACACGCGGCCTCAGTTTATTGTCCCATCCGAACGACGAGACGCTTTTTCCATGTCAGTCCCTCCGACCTGCATCACTGACCGACATGGCGGGATTGAACCCTGGACCTTCAGGTTAGCGAGCAAGCCCCCATTTATTTTATTACATTGCTTAATTATATCAGATATATTTTATTTCTTTAGGTTGTCTAAAAGACACCAACAAAATTTTTAAAAATATTACTGATCTCGTATAGTGCCATGTGCAATTGGATAATTCGGGTATTGTCGATTCCTAACTTTCTAGGAGGATCGGAATAGTACATAATCAGAATCAATGGGTGCCTTGTCTTTCATTCCTTTTTCTCAGCCAGTTTCTTTTGACGTTAATCTCGATCTTCCCGATCTGACCAAATTGGTCACTCTTGAAACTCTTATCAGTACGATAATCATGCTGCAGTAACTGATCAATGCTCATTGATTTTACATATTGATCCTCTCAGAAAGCATCTGCATCAGAGAGAACCAGAGAGCTAATATTCTTCATTTCGAATGTTTATTCTTATGGGAATGCTGGTGTCATTCTGTCAAGCCCTTGGATGAATGATATCAGGGGCGGATCCAGGATTTAGAGAAAGGGGGGGGGGGCACTGAAATATAACATGCATCAAATTCAACGGTACCGCTAGCGGCAAATTTTTAGTCGGCCAAAAAAAGGGAGGGGGGGGGGGACGGGCTCGAGCCGGCGGAGCCCCCCTTGGATCCGCCCCTGGATATGATCATGTTTGTCAATGTCCATAATTTCACAGGATATTAGAACACTTTCTCCAATGGTATATAATCTAAAGTGATTTCTTACAATATAGTCAATAATTTGATCAAATTTTACCTTAAAAATAACACCATATCGTTTAATAAGTTTAATAAAAAGAAATTATTAAATGGTAGCCTTTATTTTTTAAATATCTTAGGGCTATACATTGTATCGTTAAAAAACATCTCATCGATGAAAGGCAAGGGGTCGCTTAGTACGTTGGTGAAAATTGTAAATTATAGGCTATATTATTAGAGGGGAACAAAGTCGTGGGAATTTGACTTCGAGTGTCCATACTAAGCCCTTTGTAATAGGTATGGTTAATACATGAGTCATTTGATGTGATGACTAAATTATATTTAAACTATGTATTATTATAGAGACAATGAATATTGAAAGTCATAATATGAAATTTATAATAATGAAGCTGATACGACTAATTTCAATAGGCCGCTTGTTGACGGAAGCTCGTCAAATCTATTAGCTCCTGTATTAGATTTTTTAACCTACTGTAAATTGAAAATTCGTACCCTTAGTGTCTCGACAAGTTACACGCTTGGTAGCGATGTCGAAGTAAACGTAAACATCTATTTCATTTCATTTATCTAATGCATTGTTCATTAAAAGGAAAAAAAAAACCCGATGCCTAATACCAAAAACTTTATATAGCAATCCACATGACGACTAGGTTCCATTATCTGTCTGAAATCCCCACCCCCTCTCCCCTTTCCATCCCTTTTCGGTATCGATGTTAAAACATTTTAGCTAAAGCTTGTTCGTGTCTGTTAAAATTATTTTAAGTGTAAAATTAAAAGTATTCATTTCTCTTTGATGAAAGATCTATTTGAAACCACTGAAACACAAGTTTATGTTGATGAATAATAGATAGGCTATAAATAACTCATCATTATCTAAATTAGGCTACTTAAAATTCATTCATTATTACTGGAAATATTAAACGAGTAGTCAACTTATTCTCCGCCATTACTAAGGACGTCATTTGCTTGGTTACGAAGAAATGGTGGTCGTTATGATAGTTCGGTTCTCGATCAGGATGTGAAAGTCCGATGACCTTGAATAAGTCATCTTCACTCATAATTCCAGTCCACCGAGCTGTCAATGGGTACGGATAATCCGTGAAAGATCAATGCCAAGAGGTTTGGCCAAGGACCAGCTGGGTGAAAGGATCCTCACAGAACCTAAGTTGTTATCCTTGTAAAATACGGATGTTTCTTTCTTTCTTACATTCGGTAGCTCAATTTTAGCCAACATACCATTTTTATAAGGAATGTCTAGTTCGAAAAATATGAAAAAATGGGGATTATGCAATGTCTAAGTTCCTATGCTAAAAGTTCATTGATAAAATATCTTAAAAGCACCTTTCAAAACACACAACCTTGGCTGCTACCCATTTCAATGTACAACAAGTTTAAAAGATGAAAGGTGGAGAAAGAATCAGTTCGTTGATTGACTGATGAGCGACAGTTCGTCAAGATATTCTTTTAAAAATAAATGAGAGAATGGACAATTTTGTCATATTTTTCAAATCTTACAATCTTCAAACGTGACGGTTAGCGTATTATGTCAACAAAATTCTACTTATGTTGTTTATTTTGAGTGAAAAAAGGAGAAGCTTTGATTTTGAAAATCGGATTTTAATTGACAATATTATTATCCTTGAAATAGAATTGTCTAGTTTTTATGTTCATTCATTCATAATCTGTTTCTTTTAAAAAATCTCAAAGTTGTTTGACTGTCTAGTTCAGAGGTTCAGTCTAGAGTCTGGTTTTTTGATTTTGGACTAGATGTCGATTTAACAGTTAACCGAAACCACGACAGGGTGCGTAGATTTTTTGACGGAAAATGACTATTTACCAATTGTACATTGCATAATATCGGTTAATGTCCAGGAGCGGATCCATGGGGGGCTCACCCCCCCCCCCCCTATTTTTGGCCGACTGATGTCAGAACCCTTTATACATTTGTTAAAATTTGTACCGTTGATGTTATATCTCAGAGCTCCTCCTTTCTATAAATCCTGGATTCGCCCCGATGTCTTCAATTGCCTTATCATAAGCACAAAATTAAACAGGGGCATTAAAGTCCCTATCATTTCATGAAAACGTGAAAAGGTTTCTTACATTAAATGTGTGAAATGTTTCAAGGAATTTAAATTGGTTCTGAGAAACGAGGTTAACCACAATGTTTTATTTCACCAATGTTTTAATATAAATAAGCGAATGTTTTTAAAACATGTTTCTAAACACTTTCACCTTTTCTCAAAAGCATATACTATAATAATGGACATATCAATTACTATATGGGTATTGTAAACAGTATATAACAGTAAACATTGTTAATAAAGATGTATTAAGCTCAATATTGTATCAGTTTATGGAAAGACATGTACAAAAACATTGCCAATTTATTGTATTATAGTGCTTTGGATAAATCGTATTGTTCGTCCGTATGATGGTATCTTTAGAAAATTAAAGAACACTTACATCGAGAAATTTAGTTTTAGATATGCGGCTGAAGACCACCCATACATCTGATGCTGCTGTGAAGTTCCTCGCCAGATAAAGGATGTATGGACCTGCTTATCAGTTGAGTTGTATCGCTTACGTTCCAATAGCACCTTTGGATTTTTTTTGGACTGTTTCCTTTGTCAAAGATTCGGGTTGAAAAGATTGACCCCCAACAGAGGTTCCATTTTTGCAACCTAAGCCCTCATGTTGGAAATTTGAAAAGGGCAGATCATCTACACCAGTGGTTCTTAACCTTTTTCAAGCTGTGGCCCAAATTCACGAAGCTCCCAGAGTCATGGCTCCCTGTACTATTCCAAACAAGGGCAAATAGGGAATATAGCGTAAGGCTTGTTGTCTTGTGCCTCCTCATCATCAGTTGCATTTGACCACAAGCAACTACAGACCTTACACAGCAATATATAGTTAAATAAAAGTTGGGCTAGAGAAAAATGATATATATCCTCATGCGCCATGGCCCCCTGACAAACACCCCATGGCCCCCAGGTTGGGAACCACTGATTTACACCATTCCTCTGTCATTGCACAATACACAGTGCTGCCTGTCATTCTAGCTCAATAAGATTTCATTTTATTCTAATGGTAATTGTGACTATTTTTAATACGTTTTTCTCATGGATGATATCTGCCTACGCTCGAATTCTTTTAGGAAACTCATAGTTCGTCGGTCGAGGAAATTGAAAGTGGTGTACTTTTTTATAGCCACGATAAGTTAAGTTTGACTGATTTCCCACACAAGATCTCTATTGTTCATTTTACTCTTTTATTAAAATCAGACCCCTAGCTTATAATAATACTGACCTTCATTAATTTTGACTTTGATGAATTGGCGAATAGGCTATCTAAATAATATTGAATATTAGACAATTTACTCATAAGCTGATTTTTCATGGCCCAATATAGGTAACTTATTTGATATTTTAGAGACAATTTTATCTCTGATGTTAATGTCCTACATATAAGAAACACATTGACAGAAGATACCTTTTTGTCTGATTTCATTTTTCAATACTTAAAAGCTTTACGGTACATTTTCTTTTTAAAGTTATTCAACGATAAAGCAATTGTTAAATTTCTGACCCAGTTCTCCGATATCATAACATTCATTCAAGAGAACTTGGTCAAACTTTTGTATTTCTTCAGTAAACAGAACAAAATGGTTTTTATCCAAAATTTACAACTCCTCTACAATGTCTAATAAAAAAACTGTCCTGACACCTAGTCAACGATATTAGTAGATTTTAAGCGCAAAATCTGAAGCAACTATTACAGTTCATCCAGTGGCGTAGCCAATGCCCCCACCCCCATTATTGATATCCGTCGGTTGAAAAAGTGCCGTCGGTAAACATAAACATAAAAAAATTATAGCTTCAAATAGCCTTCCTGCAGTGTGTCTAATAGCTAAAACCTCAGAGCTTCGATCCCTAGACCCCCAAAAACCTCATGCGGGCCGTTGTTCACCGGTTATTCACTCCGATCGCAATGTCAATATATTCTGTCGGTTCATCTTTACCATTGCACCCCCAGTTTCGAAAACCTGGCTACGCCACTGAGTTCATCTGATTTTCTGACCCTGGTTCTTCTGGTTAAGTAAATATTTGGATAGATTGTGTAAATCCTTTATGTATACGGATAATCTCAATACATGTATATTGGTATACTACATATCAACAACTGTTGGTGGTTGGCCAAGGTTGTATGTTTTCACCTTTTCTTTTCTACTTGTTCGTAAACATACTGGTAATGAATTCTTTCATTCATGATTATTCCTCGATTGATATACGAGTACTTATAATCAATGCGATGGAAAAAAATGTTTTTTTTTAGAAATGAAATGAAATAGAGTTTTACGTCCTGCTTTTCTGCACCTATATGGGCTAATGAGGAATGGGCAAACGCCATGCAGTGTGCAATGAGGTAAATTTTGCCATGACAGCGGCATTAGCCTCCTCTTATTTTCGATTTCCAACTGTCGATAATCCGTGAAAGATCAATGCCAAGAGGTTTGGCCAAGGACCAGCTGGGTGAAAGGATCCTCACAGAACCTAAGTTGTTATCCTTGTAAAATACGGATGTTTCTTTCTTTCTTACATTCGGTAGCTCAATTTTAGCCAACATACCATTTTTATAAGGAATGTCTAGTTCGAAAAATATGAAAAAATGGGGATTATGCAATGTCTAAGTTCCTATGCTAAAAGTTCATTGATAAAATATCTTAAAAGCACCTTTCAAAACACACAACCTTGGCTGCTACCCATTTCAATGTACAACAAGTTTAAAAGATGAAAGGTGGAGAAAGAATCAGTTCGTTGATTGACTGATGAGCGACAGTTCGTCAAGATATTCTTTTAAAAATAAATGAGAGAATGGACAATTTTGTCATATTTTTCAAATCTTACAATCTTCAAACGTGACGGTTAGCGTATTATGTCAACAAAATTCTACTTATGTTGTTTATTTTGAGTGAAAAAAGGAGAAGCTTTGATTTTGAAAATCGGATTTTAATTGACAATATTATTATCCTTGAAATAGAATTGTCTAGTTTTTATGTTCATTCATTCATAATCTGTTTCTTTTAAAAAATCTCAAAGTTGTTTGACTGTCTAGTTCAGAGGTTCAGTCTAGAGTCTGGTTTTTTGATTTTGGACTAGATGTCGATTTAACAGTTAACCGAAACCACGACAGGGTGCGTAGATTTTTTGACGGAAAATGACTATTTACCAATTGTACATTGCATAATATCGGTTAATGTCCAGGAGCGGATCCATGGGGGGCTCACCCCCCCCCCCCCTATTTTTGGCCGACTGATGTCAGAACCCTTTATACATTTGTTAAAATTTGTACCGTTGATGTTATATCTCAGAGCTCCTCCTTTCTATAAATCCTGGATTCGCCCCGATGTCTTCAATTGCCTTATCATAAGCACAAAATTAAACAGGGGCATTAAAGTCCCTATCATTTCATGAAAACGTGAAAAGGTTTCTTACATTAAATGTGTGAAATGTTTCAAGGAATTTAAATTGGTTCTGAGAAACGAGGTTAACCACAATGTTTTATTTCACCAATGTTTTAATATAAATAAGCGAATGTTTTTAAAACATGTTTCTAAACACTTTCACCTTTTCTCAAAAGCATATACTATAATAATGGACATATCAATTACTATATGGGTATTGTAAACAGTATATAACAGTAAACATTGTTAATAAAGATGTATTAAGCTCAATATTGTATCAGTTTATGGAAAGACATGTACAAAAACATTGCCAATTTATTGTATTATAGTGCTTTGGATAAATCGTATTGTTCGTCCGTATGATGGTATCTTTAGAAAATTAAAGAACACTTACATCGAGAAATTTAGTTTTAGATATGCGGCTGAAGACCACCCATACATCTGATGCTGCTGTGAAGTTCCTCGCCAGATAAAGGATGTATGGACCTGCTTATCAGTTGAGTTGTATCGCTTACGTTCCAATAGCACCTTTGGATTTTTTTTGGACTGTTTCCTTTGTCAAAGATTCGGGTTGAAAAGATTGACCCCCAACAGAGGTTCCATTTTTGCAACCTAAGCCCTCATGTTGGAAATTTGAAAAGGGCAGATCATCTACACCAGTGGTTCTTAACCTTTTTCAAGCTGTGGCCCAAATTCACGAAGCTCCCAGAGTCATGGCTCCCTGTACTATTCCAAACAAGGGCAAATAGGGAATATAGCGTAAGGCTTGTTGTCTTGTGCCTCCTCATCATCAGTTGCATTTGACCACAAGCAACTACAGACCTTACACAGCAATATATAGTTAAATAAAAGTTGGGCTAGAGAAAAATGATATATATCCTCATGCGCCATGGCCCCCTGACAAACACCCCATGGCCCCCAGGTTGGGAACCACTGATTTACACCATTCCTCTGTCATTGCACAATACACAGTGCTGCCTGTCATTCTAGCTCAATAAGATTTCATTTTATTCTAATGGTAATTGTGACTATTTTTAATACGTTTTTCTCATGGATGATATCTGCCTACGCTCGAATTCTTTTAGGAAACTCATAGTTCGTCGGTCGAGGAAATTGAAAGTGGTGTACTTTTTTATAGCCACGATAAGTTAAGTTTGACTGATTTCCCACACAAGATCTCTATTGTTCATTTTACTCTTTTATTAAAATCAGACCCCTAGCTTATAATAATACTGACCTTCATTAATTTTGACTTTGATGAATTGGCGAATAGGCTATCTAAATAATATTGAATATTAGACAATTTACTCATAAGCTGATTTTTCATGGCCCAATATAGGTAACTTATTTGATATTTTAGAGACAATTTTATCTCTGATGTTAATGTCCTACATATAAGAAACACATTGACAGAAGATACCTTTTTGTCTGATTTCATTTTTCAATACTTAAAAGCTTTACGGTACATTTTCTTTTTAAAGTTATTCAACGATAAAGCAATTGTTAAATTTCTGACCCAGTTCTCCGATATCATAACATTCATTCAAGAGAACTTGGTCAAACTTTTGTATTTCTTCAGTAAACAGAACAAAATGGTTTTTATCCAAAATTTACAACTCCTCTACAATGTCTAATAAAAAAACTGTCCTGACACCTAGTCAACGATATTAGTAGATTTTAAGCGCAAAATCTGAAGCAACTATTACAGTTCATCCAGTGGCGTAGCCAATGCCCCCACCCCCATTATTGATATCCGTCGGTTGAAAAAGTGCCGTCGGTAAACATAAACATAAAAAAATTATAGCTTCAAATAGCCTTCCTGCAGTGTGTCTAATAGCTAAAACCTCAGAGCTTCGATCCCTAGACCCCCAAAAACCTCATGCGGGCCGTTGTTCACCGGTTATTCACTCCGATCGCAATGTCAATATATTCTGTCGGTTCATCTTTACCATTGCACCCCCAGTTTCGAAAACCTGGCTACGCCACTGAGTTCATCTGATTTTCTGACCCTGGTTCTTCTGGTTAAGTAAATATTTGGATAGATTGTGTAAATCCTTTATGTATACGGATAATCTCAATACATGTATATTGGTATACTACATATCAACAACTGTTGGTGGTTGGCCAAGGTTGTATGTTTTCACCTTTTCTTTTCTACTTGTTCGTAAACATACTGGTAATGAATTCTTTCATTCATGATTATTCCTCGATTGATATACGAGTACTTATAATCAATGCGATGGAAAAAAATGTTTTTTTTTAGAAATGAAATGAAATAGAGTTTTACGTCCTGCTTTTCTGCACCTATATGGGCTAATGAGGAATGGGCAAACGCCATGCAGTGTGCAATGAGGTAAATTTTGCCATGACAGCGGCATTAGCCTCCTCTTATTTTCGATTTCCAACTGTCGAGGGATCTTTAAGGTGCACAGCCAATAGCACACAGGACCTCGGTTTATTGTCCCATCCGAACGACTAGACGCTTTTTCCATTTCAGCCCCGGGGGAAACTGGGTTGAAAAATCCGAAGGTAAAATGTTTAGAGGTTATATAATATTATGTATTGCTTACTCACTTCGAAACGAACGACTTGCTTAAAATCATTCACGTGCTGGTTTATATTCTTGTTTAACATTCAAGGTCATATACATTGTCGCCAATTTTACTAAAAAACAAAATTTGGTCTGAAATTTATACCACGCCTGACATTCAATATTAAAAGGAAACACCAACCTACAGTCACTATAATAGACGTCAATCCGAAACAAATTGAGACACGAATGCGAAACTGTCTGTTTTTGAAAAAATCATATGGGAATCCCCTTACCGACAATTAAAAAGTAATATTAAAACCATACTTAAACCACTTATTAAACATGAGTATAGTCAAGATTGACCTACTAATTTTACATTTCCTTTAGTATTTAATAATTACCACATCATCAATAATATAATCTGAATTTATAACATTTCCTTTTTCATTCAGTTTGCCAATATTATAATTACTATACCACTAGGAACGCCAAGGTTAAATACGTCCGAATACATTCCTTAAAATGTCCGATCTCTTATTCATTGCCGAGTTAACTAGCCTACATGTAATTGAAATTTGTATACCAGGAACCTGTTTCACTAAATTTTAACTAAGATAAAATCCTAATTTTAAGAAATCCAGTTATCTGATAGGATAACAAAACGAAATTTAAAATCAATTTTAGTGATTGTCTAATCAGATGACAGGAACACTAAAATCATTTAAGTAAGTTTTCGAGAATAAGACCCCAGGAACCTGTTTCACAAAATTTTAACTAAGATAAAATTCAAATACAGTTATTTGATTGGATAATATAACTACATTCAAAACCAGTTTAAGTGATTGACCATAGAATTGATTTACCAATAAAATGACTGAAAACCTAAAATTGTCTGAAGTTAAGATTTTGTGAAACTGGTCCCAGATCAGAACTCGAATTTGATTAAGTTGATAAGTAATTGATTGATGTTTGTCTGGGCAGTTTCAGAAATTTGAAGGCAATCAAATGCTATACCCAGGACAAATTCTGCCTAAATGAAGCAATTTCCACTACAACTAACAAAGGTGCCAAACTCGAGGTGAACAAAACACAAGGACAGCAATGTTATGTGGTTAAAATACCCTTTAATAATGTTCGACAAAACGCTCTTGTACTGTATTAAATAAAAACTTTCTTAATGAAATGCATTTTTCCCATAGCCGTAGGAGACAGGGGTGGGGGCCCAAATAATATGTTTTCGGACAAAAAATTAAAAATATTAGGCAAAAAATTCGAACAATAAGTCGGTCCCCCCCCCCCCCCCCCCGTTGATTCGTGGGCCACTACGTATATGAATTTTTTAAAGATACATTAAGCTCAGAACTCAAAACTATGGCAATTGAAACCCTTCACATCGGCCAAAATCACACGAGAACACGACAACTTTCTTTTCTCGCTGATTTTAAAAATTGAAGGGTCATTATTCAGACTAAATCAACCTCTAGCCTAAATACAATAATCTTTTCAATAATTATATTATTATGAACGTATAATTAGCCTTAATTCATAGATAACCGCCTCAAACACCAGTCTATTCAAGGTCGAAGTTGTTTATATCGATCAATGGTTTCCAGATGGTAGTAAAATCAGATTTCGTTCGTTTAACATCAAACATAAACCTTAATGCAGCTATTGGGTGCATGATACCTGAACATGTTTTCTTTCTTTCAATTATATTTCTCAATGAGTTCGGTACAATATAAGTCCTAGCAAAAGCAGATGTTTATGATTATAGATTACCGAATTCGACCAATGTTGGTGCTCGTAACTTTCCCTATTCTTGATGGAATTTTCATCGAGTATCTTAAATAATCCGTATAAACAAAATAATTTCGTTATCAAAATTGCACCCAAAATCGAGAGTAATAGTTGTATAGTAGTATAAGGTGTTTCGAAAAGAGTAAGCATGTTCTGCTTCAGGCGCGCCACTACTATGTAGGTCAACATCATAGGATGCGGTCGGATCAATCTGTGTCTGACTAAACAAATCATTCAAGATGCAAGAAACACATTTTGTTATATTTGTTGACTTGGGTCATGGGAGAAAAAAAGATCGTGGGCATTGCTTATCTGAAAATGGGATCCGATTTTTCGGGTTTTTTTTGCTTGGAATCTATGAGGTTGATAGAATGGCGGATCTACTCGTTACAGGTGCGTCTTATGCCCTGTTTGCAACCTTATTTACATTTATGGCGACAATAGACTGCAGAGTCTAAAAGATGGCCATGACGAACAACAATGGATGCAATCCAGAGAAGCTTTAGAATAATCTCATAAACATGGAAATGAATAATTTACTATCATATTCAATATTTTCATATATTATTGTCAACAAAGGGACATTTTCATTTTCAGACTGTGCACAAGAACACATGCCCACTTCAAATATACGATACCAATAAACCAATAAAAGGGGCTCATATTTAAGAGCCCTTTCTCACTTTACTGTGTGCATCAGATTTAGGGAGAAAATGGTTATTTGGTCAAGATTATCTGCGGATTTACCTTGTTCCTCATCAATTTCTTCATTTAATAACATTATCATAATGGCTAACTTGTGAAAGCTCTAGAATGTGTTTTTGCCTATTTCCCAGCTAATCTTCGTTGGGGGCCTCTGGTAAAAATTCGACATTATTATAGCTTCATAGATTTGTGTACCTATCTGAGGTTGAGTAGGACCTATCCAGTTTCTATGAATCTTTAGGTGGGGGGACAGAGTTGGGGGCCAATAATTGTCGGGGTGGGGTGTCTACCAGCACCAGGTGTCAATATGAATTTCAGAGTGGGAGGGGGGGGGGGGTGGGCGGGGGATGGGGGGTGGGCGGGGGATGGGGGGATGTGCAAGACCAGGCCAGCCTGCCCCCTCCCTGTAGAAACGCCACTGAGATGAACACGATTGTGATGTATATCGATTGACATTGATTACTTTAATTCAAATGAGCATCCTCTTTTACAAGGAAAAAAGAACAAAACACATAGATTATGGTTCTACAACCTACCTCTAGATATTGCTTCATTTTTAAACAACAGTGCTATTGGTTTAGTTACTTTACACTTCCCTCAAAGTTCAGAGCAAGGTGAATGCAACCTCATGTTAATCGGATAGGGGTGGTCGTCGGTTCGTCGTGAAAACGTTAGAAATCGAACGCGTCTGTTGATACACCATTGAAGTGTCGATACCTGTCCATAGGAACCCCTGTGCCTCATTGTCCATTCGTCACGTTCCCAACACGGTAAATAAATAAGATTTAAATTGGAAATAAACTTTCAATGTTATTTAAAAATATTGATCTTAGCTGGACATCATTAACAAATCTACGTTGACACAAGTTTCATTTATTCTTGACTGGCCTCGTCAAATAACCTTACCCCCGTGTCGACTCGTCAAATAGATCAGCCCTGGTGTCTTGTTTCTGACTAATTGATAGTATTATTCTATTCATAAGAAAGGGAATGCAATGAAAGGTGTGTAGTGTTTTTCTATGTAGAAAACATCACTCAATCTCAAAATCTATTGATGACTGTCTGATAGATATAGTTTTCTTTGCCCTACCATTTTATATAAATTTTACTTTCTTTTCCAAAAAATACAAGAAAACTTCTTTAAAGGGATATGTTCACTAACTGTACAACCCAAAAACTTTTAATCTCAGAACCTGGAATTTTTTTAGCAAATCTAATCCGCTATAATGTTCCAAACTCTCCCTCAAAATTTAAGCCTTCAGATCTCTGATATCAGCGTTCGTTTGAAAGTCAAAAATACGACTTAGTAAGACTATGACTTATAAAGAAAACGCATATAGAGAAAATGAAAGATAACTGTTAAGGTATGGGATATAATTTAAGGGTTTGTGCGACTTTTGGTCTGTTCCAGTAAATCTGAAGGCTATTTACATAAATTCAAGGCCCAAATCGATCCTCGAAAATGCTGAACATTCCCCTTTAATTTGTTAGAATTCAAACCGCGTTTTAATGTTCTTTAACAGGTTTACTAGAACTTTACCAAACAAGTTTTTAAATAACTCTAAACAAAGGAAAGCTTTAAAAAGAATTTCTTGCGTAATTCCATCTATCTGTTAGTCCATTTAATGTAAATGGTAGTTTGAAGTAGCTTATCGTTTTTTCCTGATGTTTTAGCGATAATAATTCACCTTTTACACTTTAATTTGACACTAAGTTTTCTATCAGGTGTTGTTAGGTAATTTGTCAAACGTCAAATCTTCAACAAGGTGGTCTACAAAGCTACTCCTTAACACCCTTATTCTTTTATAGTTTTATTAAAGGTCTGAGAGCTATATATCAACTTACGACTACGTAGTCTTTTGATGTTAAGCTTACTAAATATACTTTTGTTATACATTATAATTCTTGGTCTTGGTTTATTTTTAAAAATGTATCATAGTTGAGTATTTTCATGGACGCTGATTGATCAAGTCTATAGTGTGTTATTTGTAATAATTATACTAGGACTTGACCAAGCTTTCCAAAGTAGAAATTTTTGCAACAAGCATATTTTGCAAAACTGTCCATGCGCTCCTTTTTTTCACCTAAAGTGGGAAAATGTGTTTACCGTCTATAACGTGTATATCTATATGCATTGTATCACACGGGACCGCCGAACAACTAAATTTTAATGTTCCATACCGGGATTGGTCCCTGGATTTTCAGGTTAGCGAGTCCAAGCTGTTACACGTATGAGCTCGCTGATTTCCTTCTGTATCGATTGATATGCGGTATGCTGTAGTTGATTTTCTACATATTAACTTTTTACGCTTGTGGATTAAACCCATTGT
Source organism: Lottia scabra (assembly GCA_029955415.1). Taxonomy (NCBI): domain Eukaryota; kingdom Metazoa; phylum Mollusca; class Gastropoda; family Lottiidae; genus Lottia; species Lottia scabra. The sequence continues at coordinate 15,906,095 of JARJEI010000003.1, forward strand.
TCTTAAAATCAATTCATACAGCCTTGAAAAACAGAAGTTTCGGATTAAGATCATATTAGTGTGAAATGTATTCATTATAAAGGTGTTATATGGGTGCTTTAATAATGTCGACAGTCAAACCACGAGGTCGCATTCTTCTCTCATCTTAATCCTTTTAGTAGAAATTGTGATCTGTAAAGAATTGCCTCTGCGGACTTTTTTGTTTACATTTGATAATGTAGTAAAGACATTATCCTCTGATTTATTTCATAAAAATGCCTCAATTGGCATATTTGTGTAAAAGCCACAAAGGCATGCTTTAAAAGATCAAATGTGAAAACGCTAGAGGCTTAATGGGTTATCTATTGCAGACCTACACTAAATACATTCTTCAGATGGTCCTGCGTTAAGAGCGTGGTTTATATCATCTGGCGTAACAAAACCACCCTGAACGTACTCTTGCTAGGCTTAATAACATCAATTTGTCAAAAAAAAATTGGAGAGGGGTTAGGGGGGAAACAAAATGGTTTGTAGAGTCGAAGTACGTCGCAAAGAAAAAAAAGGAAAATGGCATCAATTTGGTGCATTCTGAAAGATATTTCGGGATTTTCATCTGATCGATCGACACGTCCCCCCTAAATCCACACCCTTGCTCTGAAAAAACAATCAATGTCATTGTAGTGTAAATGAGTTTTTACTCCCTTTAAGAGATTTTCGGTGAGTTTTCTGCTAAAGAATATTGAACACGGTGCAACCCAAATAATGTAACTTTAAAGTTGTGATTGACAAAAATTCAAAGATACTGAATTATTAACCAAAAGAAAATTCTTCAAATTATACTTTGGATGATGTTTTGAGCATCAGGTGGTCAGATAGATGCATTTGACCACAAGCAACTACAGACCTTACACAGCAAAATATAGTTAAATAAAAGTTCGGCTAGAGAAAAATGATATACATCCTAATGTGCCATGGCCCCCTGACAAATACCCCATGGCTCCCAGGTTGGGGACCACTGATTTAGAGAATAGTTTTCGAACCATTGGTCAATAGGCCTGTCTTTCGGTTGTTTTCCTAAACGTGAAATTCCCCACTTACGCCAATTATTTTCTGAACCGGGATCATTGATCGCTTGTTTGTAATTTCACTATCTAGTTAAGAGTATTAATATGTAATTTGTTTACTATTGTGAGTAAATTTTATCTGTAAAACCTGAAACAAGATTTCGAGTGTTATGATAAGTTACACATTCAAACACTAGATCACTAGATAGTAATGTTAAATGATTTCATGTAGATATATGATACATTGTATTGGGTTAACAAAGTCATTTCAATTTCTTTGCGGAACACTTACAGAAGTAAGTTGCGACACCAGAGTGTACCAAATCAATTTCATTATTTGAATTTGGCTCTCCTCAATATTATTTGGAATTTCGTCCAGACAGTTTTCTTCCATAATTCAGTCCGTCCCCTATTATGTGGCATGTTTGATACAGAGGTGATATGATTGCACAAAGAGTTCCCTTCAGAGGATTGTAAAGAGGATTTCTAAACTTTAGGTTAGTTCACGGCTAACATCATTTTGCACCATTTCAATTTCAGTTAGACGTCTTTGATTCTTGTAATTCCATTCCAACAAAAATTTCATGTGAGTCACTTTCGCAAAAACTACGCATTGCTTAAGAGGAATTACTGGAAACACAGTGTGAGTGAAAGTAACCTCTATAAATATAATGTTTAGAAAGCCTCTTTACAGTCCCTTTAAAGTAAAAAGCCATATGTAACAAAATTAATCAGGTAGAATATTTATTGTTATTTTTTACTTTGATCTCCCTACTTGAGGTGTAAAGTATGCATATAATATCAATAAAATACACGGCTTATTAATATAAATTATGGGGATATCTCAAATATGCAGTAATATACTCCAGTTTAAGTGTTTTTTTTATTAAGTGAGACCAAACAAGTCATTTTAAAGCTATACTACCTCCCAGCATGATCAAAATCAAAATTCTCAAACTTGGTTTATAAGAGTATAAATTCATTGGTAGACTTACCTGATGTCATAACTATACAACATATTGCCTGTATAATCTCATAAATGCAAAAAACTATGTTTTATGTTATAATTGAAAAACGCTTGCAGATATTTTAAGCGTTTTTCAACAATATGGATATTGACCAAAAATCCGTACGATTCCGTTAACCAAAAATCTGGTCCAGAGCATGACAAAATTGGGTGCAATAATTATATAGCGGTGGATTCTGTTTGTATACTTTTGACATCGTTGATGAAAATGTACTCACTTATAGGCCAAGTTTCAGAACTTATTTTGTTTGCTTATTCTAACAGGTGGTATCGCTTTAAAGGTACAATCGTCAGTGATTTTTTCAAAGAATGGGATTGATTCTACCTAGACCTGGTGCCAGAGTTAATTGTTTGAGAGAAAGTAACATATCGCATGCAGGTGCAATGTTTCAAGGAGGATATTTCTGAATTTGTCGAAGAGAATATCCTTAAATATCCAATGATTTACGTATATTCAAAGCCTACCGATGTTGTAACATATTAAAGAGTATGGTGAACCATTACTCAAAGAATGGTAGCCTAATATATTTCGATATACGGGTATTTCCGCTTCCGGATATTAATTGTTGAAGGTCGAAATTCACCGTTTTTTCAGACATAAATAACCGCGTAAATATGTATTAAACTCTCGTTCGTCTTGACAAATGGTCAAATAGCTTTCAACATCCAGTCATTAACACCATATCAATATACAAATAAACATATAAATAAAGAGACTGGACAACTCATTAAATTGTTTATATTAGTTACCATGCTTGATGGAAATATCGTTCTTCCGAATAAAAACAGGACATTTTTAGAAGAATCTTAGATGCTTCAGGTTTTGATTTGTAAATGGTCATCGAAGTTTTGCACAAGAAAATATATATTTCGTTAGAAATATTAGAGATGTTTTTTTCCTTAGAACAGGCATTTTCGTAGTACTAGAAGGCTGTTTTAAGTCATTTATATCCTCGCCCTGGTTCTTGAACCATATTTGGAGAAGAGAGTTTTTTGTTCTGGCAATCTCCATTCAAAATGCCTTTCAATGAAATATCCTGCAGTGTATCCTGTCTAGAGGACAAATGAAATAGAGTTTTACGCTCTTCTTTTCTGCACCTGTGGACGACAAAACGCCAAGAAGTGTGCAATGTTGAAGTCTTTGACTGGACAGCGTGCATAGACTGTAGTGGGGCTTAGGTTTATTCTTTCATCCGAACGACTAGACGTTTTTTGTCCGACCTGGACTAGGTAAGACAAGCAAGCACATTTTAACTAGATGTTGAATAAATGATTATAATAAAAGGTATCAGATAAACTGGTTATACTATAGAAGTCATAATAACTCCCACTCTAATCTATATAATATGATGTTTTACAATATTTATGACTTACAACTATCATCACTATTCATTTGATTATTATACCATTCGCTTCATTCATGGTAATATTTTATGCCGCTAATGAAACAAAAATTGGATGTGGTTCAAGCAATTCCACTTAAACTCGGCTTTTCATGCCGTCACCCCCGCAAAGTCTTTATCTGTGTATTTCACTTCGGCGAAGTCATCAAACACTTTGTTTAAGTGGAATTGCTGGATCCCTAGACTTTCCATTGCAAATTGGTGCAAACTGGTGCTATCAGTGCCCCGATACATCAACGAAATTTCTTTAATGCTTCAACCGAAATAACATAAAAGAAATCTAACGGCACTGATCACTGATGTCTCACCGTTGGCTTATTTCAAGCTCTCTTTTATCTGACTATATCATACTATTTTAAAATATATCCCGGAAATAGATCCATATTCCATAAGCAATAATTACTAATTTCACGGAGACGTTCTGCGTTCATAAACTATGATCAGTTATAGTATAACCCTTATTATTATGATCAATAACTTTGAAAAATAAACGTTTGATAAGGCTTGAAATTCGAAACTTTTGTGCAGTCTGTGTTTTTTGTATTAGAAAATATCAAGGTCTAACTCATAACATGTAATTAATACATTCAGTAAAGTAAACAGAACATGTATTGCACAATAAATGCAGGTAAATGTCAACATCGTTGCTTACAATATAAAGGTAATTAATATGTTGTTAAAGCTTTTAACAATCATCTTCCATTTCTAAAAAACATCTCACATACAAATTGAACATGGACAACTAGTTTGAGTAGAGTAATAAAACCCAAGCACAAAGGAATGAATATCGAAATCCATGTACACTTATTGACAATACATTAGTAGCAGCTAATATGAGGAAGGATATCGGGTATCCATTATCTAGAAGAGTAAGCATAACCTACCCGCCTCTACTGTTAAAGCTCATTTGAATCCGTTTAGCTTTTTCATCTTTCATTATGTATATATAAATCTATGGTTGAATTGCAAGAACCACAGACGTCATAATGGAAATTGGAATGACGCAAAGTGATGCTGTCAGTGTCTCCGATACACATACAAAGTTTAGAAATACGCTTTACAATGCCTTTAAGAGAATTATTAAGGATATCATAAACTGCTTCTTCCTTGGATGTCCTTCTCTCATAGAACACAAAACTATGGGTTTTTTATTCACCCTTCAGGTAATTTTAGAAAACTTCTTTACAATCCCTATAAGAGAGTTTTCTTGCTTTATTGTGTGTCGAGGACACTTAGAGCATCAATTTGAAACTTTCCAATTTTCAAGCAAATGCTAGGGTTCCATCATATTCATCTGAACTAAGTATTTGATAACGAAACAAATATGCACTTAGTTTAATGTAAAATTGCTGGAGCGTCTGATTGAAACTCCGAATGGTGCTTGTATTGATTCTACACGTGTGCTCGATATACATACAAAACTTAAAAAAACTCTTTTTAATCCCTTCAAGGAAGTCATTTCATAATGCAAGCAGGGCAATAAAGCATTTTCGATGGTATCATTAGTCAAATAAGTGTTATCATCTTACTAATCAGGTACATAACATAGTGTACTTACAAACACTAGAAAAACACTACAGTGTGTTCTATAAACTGCAACTGTATCATAAACAAAGTGCTAACAGTGTTATAAAATCTAGTGTAGACAAGTCTAAAGAATGCATTACATATAAATATTTTATACATCGTTATGTGTGCACGTGCCTGTATTTACGTGCATTGTGCATTAATGAGTATTTATGTTTAGCATTGTTACTAATACAAGACGTTGCACCGTAGACACCATTAGTCATATACTCTAATTATCAAAGCCAAAGTAAAAAATACGACTCGAATTTTAGTGAGACTATGCCTTATATAGAAACAGATCTATAGAAATTGAAAGACAAATGTTCAGTTTGAGGTTTATTATACTGTTGAAGGTTATATTTCAAGACCCAAATCGACCCTCGAAATACTGCATGTTCCCTTTTAACACGTATCATACCATTCAAATTCTTAACTTTTGTGCGATGAATCCGCAATACAAAGTAATGAAATGAAGTTTCACATATCAGCCGCCGACTTAGACGTATGCAATGAGGTAAATTGTGTTGAAAAAGTTTGACAAATTCCAAGCGTTCAATTATTATTAGACCTATAGTGTTTGGAAACTGAGATCAATTGTAGAATTATGATAGGATACCACTTCACATAAATATTTTACAAAGTGACAGTTCACGTCCTATGTGATATTTCGCTTCTACTTGATAATATTTAAAGTAAATTGACCGAGCTATTGTTATGTTTGATTAAAGGGACTACTATAACATGCGATATTAGTTTGTCTGGTTAACAAGACTATGTAAATTACCTCCCTTCATAACACTATAACAATAATGTTGTTCACTTTTTGTCTGACAAAATTAGTGTTTAATTCAAAAAGAAGAATCAGGGACGGATCCAACGGGGGCTCCCCAGTCGACGGTGTAAATCCTGGTACCCAATTTGACCCAACCCTCTAACAATTTGCCGCTCGCAGTGCCGTTGAATTTGAAGCATGTTATATTTTAGAGCCCCCCCCCCCCCCCTTCTCTAAACCCTGAATCCGCTCTTGAGAATCGTGATGTGAAACACTGAACGTCTTGTTAAAGAAGAATGTTCAGCATTTTCGAAGTTCGATTTGGGCTTTGAATGTCAATAGTCTTCAGAATTACTGGAACTGCACAAAAATCGCACAATCCCTTCAATTATACCCATACCTTAACAGTTATCTTTCATTTTCTGTATGATATGTGTCTTACTAAACGACGAATCGTATTTTTGACCTTCAAACGCTAAAAGACTAAAAGTTTTTTGGTCCAACGGTTAGTGAACATATCCCTTTAAAAAGATTCAAAAAAATGGATGCGTATCGTGGATACTGACAACATCAATTTGCATCATTCAAATTTTCAATGTCTGATTCAAATAATTTATTTATGTGCTTTTGTATCGTTTCAGGTTCAGACGCTGTTTAAGAAAATCAACATCACCAACAGCTAAAATGGTGGGCAAGATATATTTCAATGTTATCGGACCTCAATGTTTTAAACTGCGACGAGAAAAAACATGTAGAAAACGCAATTGGTGGGGAATGTGCAAGAAATATAAAATGGAACGTTATGCCAGTCTGAAATCTCAAAAACCATTTTGATCAGGGCTTGTACATAGGTTTATAATCAGTAGTTTTGTGAAATATTCTAGATCTTTACTCAGGACATTTATGGTAACAGGGTATTGGAATAGGATCTATGAATGCTGTGCATTACTCGCATTGATTGATGCATTCGTGAATGTGTCTGCTGAAGAAATTCAGAATGGAATGGGACATGGAGAGAGGGAAACAGGTCCAAATGGTATGATGAAGAAAGTGGATTTCGAGAACTGCCACTGTTCGAGAAAGGCTGTTGTAAAGGCTATCCGCATTTTTTTGATCGTTTTTATACATTGTTTGCATTAATTCATCATCATTCGATAACCTTCGTCAGTATCCGAGACTAACATTACGATTCGATCGTGATAGGCAGCCATCTTGCTCAGTAATTAGGCAATGGTTTTGAATTGATTTGAGGTTATCTAGCTAGCACGGTAGACTATTCGATAGTTGATGATTGAATATTAGATCCATCCCTATAACTACTCTTATCTTGATCGCGTCTTATTGCCGTGAAAGTCTCCATTGACATGAAGTGACAGAAGATTGCGTTCCATTAACCATTTTGACTATGCCTATCATCTAGATCTATCGTAAGTGTGAAGGTCCGTTAATACTGAGCGCGACTACGACTGCTACTGCGAAGGCGAAAGCATTGGATTGCTTAATTTTTTATTCAAATGAGGTCGTTTATGCTTAAGGCGAACACGAACACGGCAAAATTTCTGTTCGCGCGGAAAACTGCGGAAATTGCCTCCAGAGCGAATTATTTGGGTAAAGACCGCTCGAACGATTTTCATTAGCCAAGCCAAAGTGTGGGGTCAAAAGTCGATGCGGAAGGTCGCACAAAAAATCACAATGGCCGCGGTCGTAGTCGCTCTCAGTATAAATGGGCTTTCAGTGTGGATATGCATTATGTCCCTGTCTGATTCCAAATTCGATGGGAATCTGGCAAATAATTCACCCTAGTTTCATTATTATAACTAGGGAAATTTGATTAATCTTATTACATGATTTTATCATCATCATTTTGCTTCATATTTTTGTAATGTTGTCTTTATTGTGTAAATTATACTAGAACAAATCCGCTACTTGCAACTGCCTTATAATTATTGTGTAGATTTTGGCCTCCGTTTATTTAAACCAATACGGTAATAGTTTGAACATTTTGTACAGAATCACTGATTGTTGAATTAGAAAATGTGAATAAAACTTAGCAAACAAAGATCACTGACTTGTATCAGTCTAAATCATTTAAGCATTATTTGGATGAGTTGCAGGGTAGTAAATATTGGAAGAACAGAGATGCGCCATCATTCGGCTCAACTTTCGTCATTTTGTTCGAGACTATACAATGACTCGACCATGATAAGCACCATCTTGCCCCTTGCTAAGTACATCTTGATTGGAGAATGATTTTTTACTGCGAAAGAAGACAAAACTCTCTGATGGATGATTTTGATTGGCAGAGCTATAATTTATTCAATATGGCGACTACCTCATGGTATACGAGGTTATCTAGCCACTTATAGTCTAGTTCGATACGACTGATAAGCCATTTCATTCTCGGAGTATATAGTGTTGTGACGATATATAAGTTCCACTATAATTACTGTTCCAAAGAACATTTGTTCTGTAATAATTGTTACATTTAGAACTTTTATTATATAAAACTAGACCTAACCCTAACGCTAACCCTAGGGTTAGCTCGGGGTAACTCTCTTTTGAAAAGCAAACTAGGGTTAGCTCAGGAAAGGCATAATGATTGCTCCAATATAGGACTTTTGCATATGAAAAGAAAGAGCAAATCGCTGCGCATCTGCCCAACACGATTTGGTGCAGAAAACAAATGTTTTAGTCAGTTAAATGGGCCAGTTTGAAGTTACTCCTACTTGCTAATGGCCTAACAAGTCTAGTGGAGGAAAGTAAATTAGGGTTAGCTATGCACAGCCTCGTCCAATGTTGATAAAATTATTTTTCTGTCACAAAATGATAGACAAGACAGTGCCGGACTTGAAAAAAAAAAAAACAATTCCAGTACCTTACCTGGGAATCGAACCCGGAACCTCCAGGTTGGCAAAAGAGTACGGAGACCACTCGGCTACCGTGACTAGGGTTAAGCCAACTCTAACCCTAGGGTTAACCCTAACGCTAACCCTAGGGTTAACCCTAACGCTAACCCTAGGGTTAGCTCGAGGTAACTCTCTTTTGAAAAGCAAACTAGGGTTAGCTCAGGAAAGGCATAAAGATTGCTCCAATATAGGACTTTTGCATATGAAAAGAAAGAGCACATCGCTGCGCATCTGCCCAACACGATTTTGGTGCAGGAAACAAATGTTTTAGTCAGTAAAATGGGCCAGTTTGAAGTTACTCCTACTTGCTAATGGCCTAACAAGTCTAGTGGAGGAAAGTAAATTAGGGTTAGCTATGCACAGCCTCGTCCAATGTTGATAAAATTATTTTTCTGTCACGAAATGATAGACAAGACATTGACGAACTTGAAAAAAAAAAATTCCAGTACCTTACCTGGGAATCGAACCCGGGACCTCCAGGTTGGCAAAAGAGTACGGAGACCACTCGGCTACCGTGACTACGGTTAACCCTAACGCTAACCCTAGGGTTAGCTCGGGGTAACTCTTTTGAAAATCAAACTAGGGTTAGCTCAGGAAAGGCATAAAGATTGCTCCAATATAGGACTTTTGCATATGAAAAGAAAGAGCACATTGCTGCGCATATGCCCAAAACGATTTGGTGCAGGAAACAAAATGTTTTAGTCAGTAAAATGGGCCAGTTTGAAGTTACTCCTACTTGCTAATGGCCTAACAAGTCTAGTGGAGGAAAGTAAATTAGGGTTAGCTATGCACAGCCTCGTCCAATGTTGATAAAATTATTTTTCTGTCACGAAATGATAGACAAGACATTGACGGACTTGAAAAAAAAAATTCCAGTACCTTACCTGGGAATCGAACCCGGGACCTCCAGGTTGGCAAAAGAGTACGAAGACCACTCGGCTACCGTGACTAAGGTTAAGCCAAACTCTAACCCTAGGGTTAGCCCGGGGTAACTCTCTTTTGAAAAGCAAACTAGGGTTAGCTCAGGAAAGGCATAAAGATTGCTCCAATATAGGACTTTTGCATATGAAAAGAAAGAGCACATTGCTGCGCATATGCCCAACACGATTTGGTGCAGAAAAAAATGTTTTAGTCAGTTAAATGGGCCAGTTTGAAGTTACTCCTACTTGCTAATGGCCTAACAAGTCTAGTGGAGGAAAGTAAATTAGGGTTAGCTATGCACAGCCTCGCCCAATGTTGATAAAATTATTTTTCTGTCACGAAATGATAGACAAGACAGTGACGGATTTGAAAAAAATAAAACAAATTCCAGTACCTTACCTGTGAATCGAACCCGGGACCTCCAGGTAGGCAAAAGAGTACGGAGACCACTCGGCTACCGAGACTAGGTATAACCCCAACTCTAACCCTAGGGTTAACCCTAACGCTAACCCTAGGGTTAGCTCGGGGTAACTCTCTTTTGAAAAGCAAACTAGGGTTAGCTCAGGAAAGGCATAATGATTGCTCCAATATAGGACTTTTGCATATGAAAAGAAAGAGCACATCGCTGCGCATCTGCCCAACACGATTTGGTGCAGGAAACAAATGTTTTAGTCAGTAAAATGGGCCAGTTTGAAGTTACTCCTACTTGCTAATGGCCTAACAAGTCTAGTGGAGGAAAGTAAATTAGGGTTAGCTATGCACAGCCTCGTCCAATGTTGATAGAATTATTTTTCTCTCACGAAATGATAGACAAGACATTGACGGACTTGAAAAAAAAAATTCCAGTACCTTACCTGGGAATCGAACCCGGGACCTCCAGGTTGGCAAAAGAGTACGGAGACCACTCGGCTACCGAGACTAGGGTTAACCCCAACTCTAACCCTAGGGTTAACCCTAACGCTAACCCTAGGGTTAGCTCAGGGTAACTCTCTTTTGAAAAGCAAACTAGGGTTAGCTCAGGAAAGGCATAAAGATTGCTCCAATATAGGACTTTTGCATATGAAAAGAAAGAGCACATCGCTGCGCATCTGCCCAACACGATTTGGTGCAGAAAAAAATGTTTTAGTCAGTTAAATGGGCCAGTTTGAAGTTACTCCTACTTGCTAATGGCCTAACAAGTCTAGTGGAGGAAAGTAAATTAGGGTTAGCTATGCACAGCCTCGCCCAATGTTGATAAAATTATTTTTCTGTCACGAAATGATAGACAAGACAGTGACGGATTTAAAAAAAATAAAACAAATTCCAGTACCTTACCTGTGAATCGAACCCGGGACCTCCAGGTAGGCAAAAGAGTACGGAGACCACTCGGCTACCGAGACTAGGTATAACCCCAACTCTAACCCTAGGGTTAACCCTAACGCTAACCCTAGGGTTAGCTCGGGGTAACTCTCTTTTGAAAAGCAAACTAGGGTTAGCTCAGGAAAGGCATAATGATTGCTCCAATATAGGACTTTTGCATATGAAAAGAAAGAGCACATCGCTGCGCATCTGCCCAACACGATTTGGTGCAGGAAACAAATGTTTTAGTCAGTAAAATGGGCCAGTTTGAAGTTACTCCTACTTGCTAATGGCCTAACAAGTCTAGTGGAGGAAAGTAAATTAGGGTTAGCTATGCACAGCCTCGTCCAATGTTGATAGAATTATTTTTCTCTCACGAAATGATAGACAAGACATTGACGGACTTGAAAAAAAAAATTCCAGTACCTTACCTGGGAATCGAACCCGGGACCTCCAGGTTGGCAAAAGAGTACGGAGACCACTCGGCTACCGAGACTAGGGTTAACCCCAACTCTAACCCTAGGGTTAACCCTAACGCTAACCCTAGGGTTAGCTCAGGGTAACTCTCTTTTGAAAAGCAAACTAGGGTTAGCTCAGGAAAGGCATAAAGATTGCTCCAATATAGGACTTTTGCATATGAAAAGAAAGAGCACATCGCTGCGCATCTGCCCAACACGATTTGGTGCAAGAAACAAATGTTTTAGTCAGTAAAATGGGCCAGTTTGAAGTTACTCCTACTTGCTAATGGCCTAACAAGTCTAGTGGAGGAAAGTAAATTAGGGTTAGCTATGCACAGCCTCGTCCAATGTTGATAAAATTATTTTTCTCTCACGAAATGATAGACAAGACATTGACGGACTTGAAAAAAAAAATTCCAGTACCTTACCTGAGAATCGAACCCGGGACCTCCAGGTTGGCAAAAGAGTACGGAGACCACTCGGCTACCGAGACTAGGGTTAACCCCAACTCTAACCCTAGGGTTAACCCTAACGCTAACCCTAGGGTTAGCTCGGGGTAACTCTCTTTTGAAAAGCAAACTAGGGTTAGCTCAGGAAAGGCTATATGATTGCTCCAATATAGGACTTTTGCATATAAAAAGAAAGAGCACATCGCTGCGCATATGCCCAACACGATTTGGTGCAGAAAAAAATGTTTTTGTCAGTTAAATGGGCCAGTTTGAAGTTACTCCTACTTGCTAATGGCCTAACAAGCCTAGTGGAGGAAAGTAAATTAGGGTTAGCTATGCACAGCCTCGTCCAATGTTGATAAAATTATTTTTCTGTCACGAAATGATAGACAAGACAATGACGGACTTGAAAAAAATAAAAAAAATTCCAGTACCTTACCTGAGAATCGAACCCGGGACCTCCAGGTTGGCAAAAGAGTACGGAGACCACTCGGCTACCGAGACTAGGGTTAACCCCAACTCTAACCCTAGGGTTAACCCTAACGCTAACCCTAGGGTTAGCACGGGGTAACTCTCTTTTGAAAAGCAAACTAGGGTTAGCTCAGGAAAGGCATAAAGATTGCTCCAATATAGGACTTTTGCATATGAAAAGAAAGAGCACATCGCTGCGCATCTGCCCAACACGATTTGGTGCAGAAAAAAAATGTTTTTGTCAGTTAAATGGGCCAGTCTGAAGTTACTCCTACTTGCTAATGGCCTAACAAGTCTAGTGGAGGAAAGTAAATTAGGGTTAGCCATGCACAGTCTCGTCCAATGTTGATAGAATTATTTTTCTGTCACGAAATGATAGACAAGACAGTGACGGACTTGAAAAAATAAAAAAATTCCACTACCTTACCTGAGAATCGAACCCGGGACCTCCAGGTTGGCAAAAGAGTACGGAGACCACTCGGCTACCGAGACTAGGGTTAACCCCAACTCTAACCCTAGGGTTAACCCTAACGCTAACCCTAGGGTTAGCACGGGGTAACTCTCTTTTGAAAAGCAAACTAGGGTTAGCTCAGGAAAGGCATAAAGATTGCTCCAATATAGGACTTTTGCATATGAAAAGAAAGAGCACATCGCTGCGCATCTGCCCAACACGATTTGGTGCAGAAAAAAATGTTTTTGTCAGTTAAATGGGCCAGTTTGAAGTTACTCCTACTTGCTAATGGCCTAACAAGTCTAGTGGAGGAAAGTAAATTAGGGTTAGCTATGCACAGCCTCGTCCAATGTTGATAAAATTATTTTTCTGTCACGAAATGATAGACAAGACAGTGACGGACTTGAAAAAAATAAAAAAAATTCCAGTACCTTACCTGAGAATCGAACCCGGGACCTCCAGGTTGGCAAAAGAGTACGGAGACCACTCGGCTACCGAGACTAGGGTTAACCCCAACTCTAACCCTAGGGTTAACCCTAACGCTAACCCTAGGGTTAGCTCAGGGTAACTCTCTTTTGAAAAGCAAACTAGGGTTAGCTCAGGAAAGGCATAAAGATTGCTCCAATATAGGACTTTTGCATATGAAAAGAAAGAGCACATCGCTGCGCATCTGCCCAACACGATTTGGTGCAGAACAAAAATGTTTTAGTCAGTTAAATGGGCCAGTTTGAAGTTACTCCTACTTGCTAATGGCCTAACAAGTCTAGTGGAGGAAAGTAAATTAGGGTTAGCTATGCACAGCCTCGTCCAATGTTGATAAAATTATTTTTCTGTCACGAAATGATAGACAAGACAGTGACGGACTTGAAAAAAATAAAAAAAATTCCAGTACCTTACCTGAGAATCGGCCCGGGACCTCCAGGTTGGCAAAAGAGTACGGAGACCACTCGGCTACCGAGACTAGGGTTAACCCCAACTCTAACCCTAGGGTTAACCCTAACGCTAACCCTAGGGTTAGCTCAGGGTAACTCTCTTTTGAAAAGCAAACTAGGGTTAGCTCAGGAAAGGCATAAAGATTGCTCCAATATAGGACTTTTGCATATGAAAAGAAAGAGCACATCGCTGCGCATCTGCCCAACACGATTTGGTGCAGAACAAAAATGTTTTAGTCAGTTAAATGGGCCAGTTTGAAGTTACTCCTACTTGCTAATGGCCTAACAAGTCTAGTGGAGGAAAGTAAATTAGGGTTAGCTATGCACAGCCTCGCCCAATGTTGATAAAATTATTTTTCTGTCACGAAATGATAGACAAGACAGTGACGGACTTGAAAAAAATAAAAAAAATTCCAGTACCTTACCTGAGAATCGAACCCGGGACCTCCAGGTTGGCAAAAGAGTACGGAGACCACTCGGCTACCGAGACTAGGGTTAACCCCAACTCTAACCCTAGGGTTAACCCTAACGCTAACCCTAGGGTTAGCACGGGGTAACTCTCTTGAAAAGCAAACTAGGGTTAGCTCAGGAAAGGCATAAAGATTGCTCCAATATAGGACTTTTGCATATGAAAAGAAAGAGCACATCGCTGCGCATCTGCCCAACACGATTTGGTGCAGAAAAAAATGTTTTTGTCAGTTAAATGGGCCAGTTTGAAGTTACTCCTACTTGCTAATGGCCTAACAAGTCTAGTGGAGGAAAGTAAATTAGGGTTAGCTATGCACAGTCTCGTCCAATGTTGATAAAATTATTTTTCTGTCACAAAATGATAGACAAGACAGTGACGGACTTGAAAAAATAAAAAAATTCCACTACCTTACCTGAGAATCGAACCCGGGACCTCCAGGTTGGCAAAAGAGTACGGAGACCACTCGACTACCGAGACTAGGGTTAACCCCAACTCTAACCCTAGGGTTAACCCTAACGCTAACCCTAGGATTAGCACGGGGTAACTCTCTTTTGAAAAGCAAACTAGGGTTAGCTCAGGAAAGGCATAAAGATTGCTCCAATATAGGACTTTTGCATATGAAAAGAAAGAGCACATCGCTGCGCATCTGCCCAACACGATTTGGTGCAGAAAAAAATGTTTTTGTCAGTTAAATGGGCCAGTTTGAAGTTACTCCTACTTGCTAATGGCCTAACAAGTCTAGTGGAGGAAAGTAAATTAGGGTTAGCTATGCACAGCCTCGTCCAATGTTGATAAAATTATTTTTCTGTCACGAAATGATAGACAAGACAGTGACGGACTTGAAAAAAATAAAAAAAATTCCAGTACCTTACCTGAGAATCGAACCCGGGACCTCCAGGTTGGCAAAAGAGTACGGAGACCACTCGGCTACCGAGACTAGGGTTAACCCCAACTCTAACCCTAGGGTTAACCCTAACGCTAACCCTAGGGTTAGCTCAGGGTAACTCTCTTTTGAAAAGCAAACTAGGGTTAGCTCAGGAAAGGCATAAAGATTGCTCCAATATAGGACTTTTGCATATGAAAAGAAAGAGCACATCGCTGCGCATCTGCCCAACACGATTTGGTGCAGAACAAAAATGTTTTAGTCAGTTAAATGGGCCAGTTTGAAGTTACTCCTACTTGCTAATGGCCTAACAAGTCTAGTGGAGGAAAGTAAATTAGGGTTAGCTATGCACAGCCTCGCCCAATGTTGATAAAATTATTTTTCTGTCACGAAATGATAGACAAGACAGTGACGGACTTGAAAAAAAAAAAAAATTCCAGTACCTTACCTGAGAATCGAACCCGGGACCTCCAGGTTGGCAAAAGAGTACAGAGACCACTCGGCTACCGAGACTAGGGTTAACCCCAACTCTAACCCTAGGGTTAACCCTAACGCTAACCCTAGGGTTAGCACGGGGTAACTCTCTTGAAAAGCAAACTAGGGTTAGCTCAGGAAAGGCATAAAGATTGCTCCAATATAGGACTTTTGCATATGAAAAGAAAGAGCACATCGCTGCGCATCTGCCCAACACGATTTGGTGCAGAACAAAAATGTTTTAGTCAGTTAAATGGGCCAGTTTGAAGTTACTCCTACTTGCTAATGGCCTAACAAGTCTAGTGGAGGAAAGTAAATTAGGGTTAGCTATGCACAGCCTCGCCCAATGTTGATAAAATTATTTTTCTGTCACGAAATGATAGACAAGACAGTGACGGACTTGAAAAAAAAAAAAAAATTCCAGTACCTTACCTGAGAATCGAACCCGGGACCTCCAGGTTGGCAAAAGAGTACGGAGACCACTCGGCTACCGAGACTAGGGTTAACCCCAACTCTAACCCTAGGGTTAACCCAAACGCTAACCCTAGGGTTAGCACGGGGTAACTCTCTTTTGAAAAGCAAACTAGGGTTAGCTCAGGAAAGGCATAAAGATTGCTCCAATATATGACTTTTGCATATGAAAAGAAAGAGCACATCGCTGCGCATCTGCCCAACACGATTTGGTGCAGGAATCAAATGTTTTAGCCAGTTAAATGGGCCAGTTTGAAGTTACTCCTACTTGCTAATGGCCTAACAAGTCTAGTGGAGGAAAGTAAATTAGGGTTAGCTATGCACAGTCTCGCCCAATGTTGATAAAATTATTTTTCTGTCACGAAATGATAGACAAGACAGTGACGGACTTGAAAAAAATAAAAAAAATTCCAGTACCTTACCTGAGAATCGAACCCGGGACCTCCAGGTTGGCAAAAGAGTACGGAGACCACTCGGCTACCGAGACTAGGTTTAACCCCAACTCTAACCCTAGGGTTAAACCTAATGCTAACCCTAGGGTTAGCTCGGGGTAACTCTCGTTTGAAAAGCAAACTAGGGTTAGCTCAGGAAAGGCATAAAGATTGCTCCAATATAGGACTTTTGCATATGAAAAGAAAGAGCACATCGCTGAGCATCTGCCCAACACGATTTGGTGCAGAAAAAATGTTTTTGTCAGTTAAATGGGCCAGTTTGAAGTTACTCCTACTTGCTAATGGCCTAACAAGTCTAGTGGAGGAAAGTAAATTAGGGTTAGCTATGCACAGCCTCGTCCAATGTTGATAAAATTATTTTTCTGTCACGAAATGATAGACAAGACAGTGACGGACTTGAAAAAAATAAAAAAAATTCCAGTACCTTACCTGAGAATCGAACCCGGGACCTCCAGGTTGGCAAAAGAGTACGGAGACCACTCGGCTACCGAGACTAGGGTTAACCCCAACTCTAACCCTAGGGTTAACCCTAACGCTAACCCTAGGGTTAGCTCAGGGTAACTCTCTTTTGAAAAGCAAACTAGGGTTAGCTCAGGAAAGGCATAAAGATTGCTCCAATATAGGACTTTTGCATATGAAAAGAAAGAGCACATCGCTGCGCATCTGCCCAACACGATTTGGTGCAGAACAAAAATGTTTTAGTCAGTTAAATGGGCCAGTTTGAAGTTACTCCTACTTGCTAATGGCCTAACAAGTCTAGTGGAGGAAAGTAAATTAGGGTTAGCTATGCACAGCCTCGTCCAATGTTGATAAAATTATTTTTCTGTCACGAAATGATAGACAAGACAGTGACGGACTTGAAAAAAAAAAATTCCACTACCTTACCTGAGAATCGAACCCGGGACCTCCAGGTTGGCAAAAGAGTACGGAGACCACTCGGCTACCGAGACTAGGGTTAACCCCAACTCTAACCCTAGGGTTACCCCTAACGCTAACCCTAGGGTTAGCTCAGGGTAACTCTCTTTTAAAAAGCAAACTAGGGTTAGCTCAGGAAAGGCATAAAGATTGCTCCAATATAGGACTTTTGCATATGAAAAGAAAGAGCACATCGCTGCGCATCTGCCCAACACGATTTGGTGCAGAACAAAAATGTTTTAGTCAGTTAAATGGGCCAGTTTGAAGTTCTCCTACTTGCTAATGGCCTAACAAGTCTAGTGGAGGAAAGTAAATTAGGGTTAGCTATGCACAGCCTCGCCCAATGTTGATAAAATTATTTTTCTGTCACGAAATGATAGACAAGACAGAGTGACGGACTTGAAAAAAATAAAAAAAATTCCAGTACCTTACCTGAGAATCGAACCCGGGACCTCCAGGTTGGCAAAAGAGTACGGAGACCACTCGGCTACCGAGACTAGGGTTAACCCCAACTCTAACCCTAGGCTTAACCCTAACTCTAACCCTAGGGTTAGCCCGGGGTAACTCTCTTTTGAAAAGCAAACTAGGGTTAGCTCAGGAAAGACATAAAGATTGCTCCAATATAGGACTTTAGCATATGAAAAGAAAGAGCACATCGCTGCGCATCTGCCCAACACGATTTGGTGCAGGAATCAAATGTTTTAGTCAGTTAAATGGGCCAGTTTGAAGTTACTCCTACTTGCTAATGGCCTAACAAGTCTAGTGGAGGAAAGTAAATTAGGGTTAGCTATGCACAGTCTCGCCCAATGTTGATAAAATTATTTTTCTGTCACGAAATGATAGACAAGACAGTGACGGACTTGAAAAAAAAAAAAAATTCCAGTACCTTACCTGAGAATCGAACCCGGGACCTCCAGGTTGGCAAAAGAGTACGGAGACCACTCGGCTACCGAGACTAGGGTTAACCCCAACTCTAACCCTAGGGTTAAACCTAATGCTAACCCTAGGGTTAGCTCGGGGTAACTCTCGTTTGAAAAGCAAACTAGGGTTAGCTCAGGAAAGGCATAAAGATTGCTCCAATATAGGACTTTTGCATATGAAAAGAAAGAGCACATCGCTGCGCATCTGCCCAACACGATTTGGTGCAGAAAAAAAGTTTTTTAGTCAGTTAATTGGGCCAGTTTGAAGTTACTCCTACTTGCTAATGGCCTAACAAGTCTAGTGGAGGAAAGTAAATTAGGGTTAGCTATGCACAGCCTCGTCCAATGTTGATAAAATTATTTTTCTGTCACGAAATGATAGACAAGACAGTGACGGACTTGAAAAAAATAAAAAAAATTCCAGTACCTTACCTGAGAGTCGAACCCGGTACCTCCAGGTTGGCAAAAGAGTACAGAGACCACTCGGGTACCGAGACTAGGGTTAACCCCAACTCTAACCCTAGGGTTAACCCTAACGCTAACCCTAGGGTTAGCACGGGGTAACTCTCTTTTTAAAAGCAAACTAGGGTTAGCTCAGGAAAGGCATAAAGATTGCTCCAATATAGGACTTTTGCATATGAAAAGAAAGAGCACATCGCTGCGCATCTGCCCAACACGATTTGGTGCAGAAAAAAATGTTTTTGTCAGTTAAATGGGCCAGTTTGAAGTTACTCCTACTTGCTAATGGCCTAACAAGTCTAGTGGAGGAAAGTAAATTAGGGTTAGCTATGCACAGTCTCGTCCAATGTTGATAAAATTATTTTTCTGTCACGAAATGATAGACAAGACAGTGACGGACTTGAAAAAATAAAAAAATTCCACTACCTTACCTGAGAATCGAACCCGGGACCTCCAGGTTGGCAAAAGAGTACGGAGACCACTCGGCTACCGAGACTAGGGTTAACCCCAACTCTAACCCTAGGGTTAACCCTAACGCTAACCCTAGGGTTAGCACGGGGTAACTCTCTTTTGAAAAGCAAACTAGGGTTAGCTCAGGAAAGGCATAAAGATTGCTCCAATATAGGACTTTTGCATATGAAAAGAAAGAGCACATCGCTGCGCATCTGCCCAACACGATTTGGTGCAGGAATCAAATGTTTTAGCCAGTTAAATGGGCCAGTTTGAAGTTACTCCTACTTGCTAATGGCCTAACAAGTCTAGTGGAGGAAAGTAAATTAGGGTTAGCTATGCACAGTCTCGCCCAATGTTGATAAAATTATTTTTCTGTCACGAAATGATAGACAAGACAGTGACGGACTTGAAAAAAATAAAAAAAATTCCAGTACCTTACCTGAGAATCGAACCCGGGACCTCCAGGTTGGCAAAAGAGTACGGAGACCACTCGGCTACCGAGACTAGGTTTAACCCCAACTCTAACCCTAGGGTTAAACCTAATGCTAACCCTAGGGTTAGCTCGGGGTAACTCTCGTTTGAAAAGCAAACTAGGGTTAGCTCAGGAAAGGCATAAAGATTGCTCCAATATAGGACTTTTGCATATGAAAAGAAAGAGCACATCGCTGAGCATCTGCCCAACACGATTTGGTGCAGAAAAAATGTTTTTGTCAGTTAAATGGGCCAGTTTGAAGTTACTCCTACTTGCTAATGGCCTAACAAGTCTAGTGGAGGAAAGTAAATTAGGGTTAGCTATGCACAGCCTCGTCCAATGTTGATAAAATTATTTTTCTGTCACGAAATGATAGACAAGACAGTGACGGACTTGAAAAAAATAAAAAAAATTCCAGTACCTTACCTGAGAATCGAACCCGGGACCTCCAGGTTGGCAAAAGAGTACGGAGACCACTCGGCTACCGAGACTAGGGTTAACCCCAACTCTAACCCTAGGGTTAACCCTAACGCTAACCCTAGGGTTAGCTCAGGGTAACTCTCTTTTGAAAAGCAAACTAGGGTTAGCTCAGGAAAGGCATAAAGATTGCTCCAATATAGGACTTTTGCATATGAAAAGAAAGAGCACATCGCTGCGCATCTGCCCAACACGATTTGGTGCAGAACAAAAATGTTTTAGTCAGTTAAATGGGCCAGTTTGAAGTTACTCCTACTTGCTAATGGCCTAACAAGTCTAGTGGAGGAAAGTAAATTAGGGTTAGCTATGCACAGCCTCGTCCAATGTTGATAAAATTATTTTTCTGTCACGAAATGATAGACAAGACAGTGACGGACTTGAAAAAAAAAAATTCCACTACCTTACCTGAGAATCGAACCCGGGACCTCCAGGTTGGCAAAAGAGTACGGAGACCACTCGGCTACCGAGACTAGGGTTAACCCCAACTCTAACCCTAGGGTTACCCCTAACGCTAACCCTAGGGTTAGCTCAGGGTAACTCTCTTTTAAAAAGCAAACTAGGGTTAGCTCAGGAAAGGCATAAAGATTGCTCCAATATAGGACTTTTGCATATGAAAAGAAAGAGCACATCGCTGCGCATCTGCCCAACACGATTTGGTGCAGAAAAAAATGTTTTTGTCAGTTAAATGGGCCAGTTTGAAGTTACTCCTACTTGCTAATGACCTAACAAGTCTAGTGGAGGAAAGTAAATTAGGGTTAGCTATGCACAGCCTCGTCCAATGTTTATAGAATTATTTTTCTGTCACGAAATGATAGACAAGACAGTGACGGACTTGAAAAAAATAAAAAAAATTCCAGTACCTTACCTGAGAATCGAACCCGGGACCTCCAGGTTGGCAAAAGAGTACGGAGACCACTCGGCTACCGAGACTAGTTTAACCCCAACTCTAACCCTAGGGTTAACCCTAACGCTAACCCTAGGGTTAGCTCAGGGTAACTCTCTTTTGAAAAGCAAACTAGGGTTAGCTCAGGAAAGGCATAAAGATTGCTCCAATATAGGACTTTTGCATATGAAAAGAAAGAGCACATCGCTGCGCATCTGCCCAACACGATTTGGTGCAGAACAAAAATGTTTTAGTCAGTTAAATGGGCCAGTTTGAAGTTCTCCTACTTGCTAATGGCCTAACAAGTCTAGTGGAGGAAAGTAAATTAGGGTTAGCTATGCACAGCCTCGCCCAATGTTGATAAAATTATTTTTCTGTCACGAAATGATAGACAAGACAGAGTGACGGACTTGAAAAAAATAAAAAAAATTCCAGTACCTTACCTGAGAATCGAACCCGGGACCTCCAGGTTGGCAAAAGAGTACGGAGACCACTCGGCTACCGAGACTAGGGTTAACCCCAACTCTAACCCTAGGCTTAACCCTAACTCTAACCCTAGGGTTAGCCCGGGGTAACTCTCTTTTGAAAAGCAAACTAGGGTTAGCTCAGGAAAGACATAAAGATTGCTCCAATATAGGACTTTAGCATATGAAAAGAAAGAGCACATCGCTGCGCATCTGCCCAACACGATTTGGTGCAGGAATCAAATGTTTTAGTCAGTTAAATGGGCCAGTTTGAAGTTACTCCTACTTGCTAATGGCCTAACAAGTCTAGTGGAGGAAAGTAAATTAGGGTTAGCTATGCACAGTCTCGCCCAATGTTGATAAAATTATTTTTCTGTCACGAAATGATAGACAAGACAGTGACGGACTTGAAAAAAAAAAAAAATTCCAGTACCTTACCTGAGAATCGAACCCGGGACCTCCAGGTTGGCAAAAGAGTACGGAGACCACTCGGCTACCGAGACTAGGGTTAACCCCAACTCTAACCCTAGGGTTAAACCTAATGCTAACCCTAGGGTTAGCTCGGGGTAACTCTCGTTTGAAAAGCAAACTAGGGTTAGCTCAGGAAAGGCATAAAGATTGCTCCAATATAGGACTTTTGCATATGAAAAGAAAGAGCACATCGCTGCGCATCTGCCCAACACGATTTGGTGCAGAAAAAAAGTTTTTTAGTCAGTTAATTGGGCCAGTTTGAAGTTACTCCTACTTGCTAATGGCCTAACAAGTCTAGTGGAGGAAAGTAAATTAGGGTTAGCTATGCACAGCCTCGTCCAATGTTGATAAAATTATTTTTCTGTCACGAAATGATAGACAAGACAGTGACGGACTTGAAAAAAATAAAAAAAATTCCAGTACCTTACCTGAGAGTCGAACCCGGTACCTCCAGGTTGGCAAAAGAGTACAGAGACCACTCGGGTACCGAGACTAGGGTTAACCCCAACTCTAACCCTAGGGTTAACCCTAACGCTAACCCTAGGGTTAGCACGGGGTAACTCTCTTTTTAAAAGCAAACTAGGGTTAGCTCAGGAAAGGCATAAAGATTGCTCCAATATAGGACTTTTGCATATGAAAAGAAAGAGCACATCGCTGCGCATCTGCCCAACACGATTTGGTGCAGAAAAAAATGTTTTTGTCAGTTAAATGGGCCAGTTTGAAGTTACTCCTACTTGCTAATGGCCTAACAAGTCTAGTAGAGGAAAGTAAATTAGGGTTAGCTATGCACAGTCTCGTCCAATGTTGATAAAATTATTTTTCTGTCACGAAATGATAGACAAGACAGTGACGGACTTGAAAAAATAAAAAAATTCCACTACCTTACCTGAGAATCGAACCCGGGACCTCCAGGTTGGCAAAAGAGTACGGAGACCACTCGGCTACCGAGACTAGGGTTAACCCCAACTCTAACCCTAGGGTTAACCCTAACGCTAACCCTAGGGTTAGCACGGGGTAACTCTCTTTTGAAAAGCAAACTAGGGTTAGCTCAGGAAAGGCATAAAGATTGCTCCAATATAGGACTTTTGCATATGAAAAGAAAGAGCACATCGCTGCGCATCTGCCCAACACGATTTGGTGCAGAAAAAAATGTTTTTGTCAGTTAAATGGGCCAGTTTGAAGTTACTCCTACTTGCTAATGGCCTAACAAGTCTAGTGGAGGAAAGTAAATTAGGGTTAGCTATGCACAGCCTCGTCCAATGTTGATAAAATTATTTTTCTGTCACGAAATGATAGACAAGACAGTGACGGACTTGAAAAAAATAAAAAAAATTCCAGTACCTTACCTGAGAATCGAACCCGGGACCTCCAGGTTGGCAAAAGAGTACGGAGACCACTCGGCTACCGAGACTAGGGTTAACCCCAACTCTAACCCTAGGGTTAACCCTAACGCTAACCCTAGGGTTAGCTCAGGGTAACTCTCTTTTGAAAAGCAAACTAGGGTTAGCTCAGGAAAGGCATAAAGATTGCTCCAATATAGGACTTTTGCATATGAAAAGAAAGAGCACATCGCTGCGCATCTGCCCAACACGATTTGGTGCAGAACAAAAATGTTTTAGTCAGTTAAATGGGCCAGTTTGAAGTTACTCCTACTTGCTAATGGCCTAACAAGTCTAGTGGAGGAAAGTAAATTAGGGTTAGCTATGCACAGCCTCGCCCAATGTTGATAAAATTATTTTTCTGTCACGAAATGATAGACAAGACAGTGACGGACTTGAAAAAAATAAAAAAAATTCCAGTACCTTACCTGAGAATCGAACCCGGGACCTCCAGGTTGGCAAAAGAGTACGGAGACCACTCGGCTACCGAGACTAGGGTTAACCCCAACTCTAACCCTAGGGTTAACCCTAACGCTAACCCTAGGGTTAGCACGGGGTAACTCTCTTGAAAAGCAAACTAGGGTTAGCTCAGGAAAGGCATAAAGATTGCTCCAATATAGGACTTTTGCATATGAAAAGAAAGAGCACATCGCTGCGCATCTGCCCAACACGATTTGGTGCAGAAAAAAATGTTTTTGTCAGTTAAATGGGCCAGTTTGAAGTTACTCCTACTTGCTAATGGCCTAACAAGTCTAGTGGAGGAAAGTAAATTAGGGTTAGCTATGCACAGCCTCGCCCAATGTTGATAAAATTATTTTTCTGTCACGAAATGATAGACAAGACAGAGTGACGGACTTGAAAAAAATAAAAAAAATTCCAGTACCTTACCTGACAATCGAACCCGGGACCTCCAGGTTGGCAAAAGAGTACGGAGACCACTCGGCTACCGAGACTAGGGTTAACCCCAACTCTAACCCTAGGCTTAACCCTAACTCTAACCCTAGGGTTAGCCCGGGGTAACTCTCTTTTGAAAAGCAAACTAGGGTTAGCTCAGGAAAGGCATAAAGATTGCTCCAATATAGGACTTTAGCATATGAAAAGAAAGAGCACATCGCTGCGCATCTGCCCAACACGATTTGGTGGAGGAATCAAATGTTTTAGTCAGTTAAATGGGCCAGTTTGAAGTTACTCCTACTTGCTAATGGCCTAACAAGTCTAGTGGAGGAAAGTAAATTAGGGTTAGCTATGCACAGTCTCGCCCAATGTTGATAAAATTATTTTTCTGTCACGAAATGATAGACAAGACAGTGACGGACATGAAAAAAAAAAAAAAATCCAGTACCTTACCTGAGAATCGAACCCGGGACCTCCAGGTTGGCAAAAGAGTACGGAGACCACTCGGCTACCGAGACTAGGGTTAACCCCAACTCTAACCCTAGGGTTAAACCTAATGCTAACCCTAGGGTTAGCTCGGGGTAACTCTCGTTTGAAAAGCAAACTAGGGTTAGCTCAGGAAAGGCATAAAGATTGCTCCAATATAGGACTTTTGCATATGAAAAGAAAGAGCACATCGCTGCGCATCTGCCCAACACGATTTGGTGCAGAAAAAAAATGTTTTTGTCAGTTAAATGGGCCAGTTTGAAGTTACTCCTACTTGCTAATGGCCTAACAAGTCTAGTGGAGGAAAGTAACATAGGGTTAGCTATGCACAGCCTCGTCCAATGTTGATAAAATTATTTTTCTGTCACGAAATGATAGACAAGACAGTGACGGACTTGAAAAAAATAAAAAAAATTCCAGTACCTTACCTGAGAATCGAACCCGGGACCTCCAGGTTGGCAAAAGAGTACGGAGACCACTCGGCTACCGAGACTAGGGTTAACGCCAACTCTAACCCTAGGGTTAACCCTAACGCTAACCCTAGGGTTAGCACGGGGTAACTCTCTTTTGAAAAGCAAACTAGGGTTAGCTCAGGAAAGGCATAAAGATTGCTCCAATATAGGACTTTTGCATATGAAAAGAAAGAGCACATCGCTGCGCATCTGCCCAACACGATTTGGTGCAGAAAAAAATGTTTTTGTCAGTTAAATGGGCCAGTTTGAAGTTACTCCTACTTGCTAATGGCCTAACAAGTCTAGTGGAGGAAAGTAAATTAGGGTTAGCTATGCACAGCCTCGTCCAATGTTGATAAAATTATTTTTCTGTCACGAAATGATAGACAAGACAGTGACGGACTTGAAAAAAATAAAAAAAATTCCAGTACCTTACCTGAGAATCGAACCCGGGACCTCCAGGTTGGCAAAAGAGTACGGAGACCACTCGGCTACCGAGACTAGGGTTAACCCCAACTCTAACCCTAGGGTTAACCCTAACGCTAACCCTAGGGTTAGCTCAGGGTAACTCTCTTTTGAAAAGCAAACTAGGGTTAGCTCAGGAAAGGCATAAAGATTGCTCCAATATAGGACTTTTGCATATGAAAAGAAAGAGCACATCGCTGCGCATCTGCCCAACACGATTTGGTGCAGAACAAAAATGTTTTAGTCAGTTAAATGGGCCAGTTTGAAGTTACTCCTACTTGCTAATGGCCTAACAAGTCTAGTGGAGGAAAGTAAATTAGGGTTAGCTATGCACAGCCTCGCCCAATGTTGATAAAATTATTTTTCTGTCACGAAATGATAGACAAGACAGTGACGGACTTGAAAAAAATAAAAAAAATTCCAGTACCTTACCTGAGAATCGAACCCGGGACCTCCAGGTTGGCAAAAGAGTACGGAGACCACTCGGCTACCGAGACTAGGGTTAACCCCAACTCTAACCCTAGGGTTAACCCTAACGCTAACCCTAGGGTTAGCACGGGGTAACTCTCTTGAAAAGCAAACTAGGGTTAGCTCAGGAAAGGCATAAAGATTGCTCCAATATAGGACTTTTGCATATGAAAAGAAAGAGCACATCGCTGCGCATCTGCCCAACACGATTTGGTGCAGAAAAAAATGTTTTTGTCAGTTAAATGGGCCAGTTTGAAGTTACTCCTACTTGCTAATGGCCTAACAAGTCTAGTGGAGGAAAGTAAATTAGGGTTAGCTATGCACAGTCTCGTCCAATGTTGATAAAATTATTTTTCTGTCACGAAATGATAGACAAGACAGTGACGGACTTGAAAAAATAAAAAAATTCCACTACCTTACCTGAGAATCGAACCCGGGACCTCCAGGTTGGCAAAAGAGTACGGAGACCACTCGACTACCGAGACTAGGGTTAACCCCAACTCTAACCCTAGGCTTAACCCTAACGCTAACCCTAGGGTTAGCACGGGGTAACTCTCTTTTGAAAAGCAAACTAGGGTTAGCTCAGGAAAGGCATAAAGATTGCTCCAATATAGGACTTTTGCATATGAAAAGAAAGAGCACATCGCTGCGCATCTGCCCAACACGATTTGGTGCAGAAAAAAATGTTTTTGTCAGTTAAATGGGCCAGTTTGAAGTTACTCCTACTTGCTAATGGCCTAACAAGTCTAGTGGAGGAAAGTAAATTAGGGTTAGCTATGCACAGCCTCGTCCAATGTTGATAAAATTATTTTTCTGTCACGAAATGATAGACAAAACAGTGACGGACTTGAAAAAAATAAAAAAAATTCCAGTACCTTACCTGAGAATCGAACCCGGGACCTCCAGGTTGGCAAAAGAGTACGGAGACCACTCGGCTACCGAGACTAGGGTTAACCCCAACTCTAACCCTAGGGTTAACCCTAACGCTAACCCTAGGGTTAGCTCAGGGTAACTCTCTTTTGAAAAGCAAACTAGGGTTAGCTCAGGAAAGGCATAAAGATTGCTCCAATATAGGACTTTTGCATATGAAAAGAAAGAGCACATCGCTGCGCATCTGCCCAACACGATTTGGTGCAGAACAAAAATGTTTTAGTCAGTTAAATGGGCCAGTTTGAAGTTACTCCTACTTGCTAATGGCCTAACAAGTCTAGTGGAGGAAAGTAAATTAGGGTTAGCTATGCACAGCCTCGCCCAATGTTGATAAAATTATTTTTCTGTCACGAAATGATAGACAAGACAGTGACGGACTTGAAAAAAAAAAAAAAATTCCAGTACCTTACCTGAGAATCGAACCCGGGACCTCCAGGTTGGCAAAAGAGTACGGAGACCACTCGGCTACCGAGACTAGGGTTAACCCCAACTCTAACCCTAGGGTTAACCCAAACGCTAACCCTAGGGTTAGCACGGGGTAACTCTCTTTTGAAAAGCAAACTAGGGTTAGCTCAGGAAAGGCATAAAGATTGCTCCAATATATGACTTTTGCATATGAAAAGAAAGAGCACATCGCTGCGCATCTGCCCAACACGATTTGGTGCAGGAATCAAATGTTTTAGCCAGTTAAATGGGCCAGTTTGAAGTTACTCCTACTTGCTAATGGCCTAACAAGTCTAGTGGAGGAAAGTAAATTAGGGTTAGCTATGCACAGTCTCGCCCAATGTTGATAAAATTATTTTTCTGTCACGAAATGATAGACAAGACAGTGACGGACTTGAAAAAAATAAAAAAAATTCCAGTACCTTACCTGAGAATCGAACCCGGGACCTCCAGGTTGGCAAAAGAGTACGGAGACCACTCGGCTACCGAGACTAGGTTTAACCCCAACTCTAACCCTAGGGTTAAACCTAATGCTAACCCTAGGGTTAGCTCGGGGTAACTCTCGTTTGAAAAGCAAACTAGGGTTAGCTCAGGAAAGGCATAAAGATTGCTCCAATATAGGACTTTTGCATATGAAAAGAAAGAGCACATCGCTGAGCATCTGCCCAACACGATTTGGTGCAGAAAAAATGTTTTTGTCAGTTAAATGGGCCAGTTTGAAGTTACTCCTACTTGCTAATGGCCTAACAAGTCTAGTGGAGGAAAGTAAATTAGGGTTAGCTATGCACAGCCTCGCCCAATGTTGATAAAATTATTTTTCTGTCACGAAATGATAGACAAGACAGTGACGGACTTGAAAAAAAAAATTCCAGTACCTTACCTGGGAATCGAACCCGGGACCTCCAGGTTGGCAAAAGAGTACGGAGACCACTCGGCTACCGAGACTAGGGTTAACCCCAACTCTAACCCTAGGGTTAACCCTAACGCTAACCCTAGGGTTAGCTCAGGGTAACTCTCTTTTGAAAAGCAAACTAGGGTTAGCTCAGGAAAGGCATAAAGATTGCTCCAATATAGGACTTTTGCATATGAAAAGAAAGAGCACATCGCTGCGCATCTGCCCAACACGATTTGGTGCAGAAAAAAATGTTTTAGTCAGTTAAATGGGCCAGTTTGAAGTTACTCCTACTTGCTAATGGCCTAACAAGTCTAGTGGAGGAAAGTAAATTAGGGTTAGCTATGCACAGCCTCGCCCAATGTTGATAAAATTATTTTTCTGTCACGAAATGATAGACAAGACAGTGACGGATTTAAAAAAAATAAAACAAATTCCAGTACCTTACCTGTGAATCGAACCCGGGACCTCCAGGTAGGCAAAAGAGTACGGAGACCACTCGGCTACCGAGACTAGGTATAACCCCAACTCTAACCCTAGGGTTAACCCTAACGCTAACCCTAGGGTTAGCTCGGGGTAACTCTCTTTTGAAAAGCAAACTAGGGTTAGCTCAGGAAAGGCATAATGATTGCTCCAATATAGGACTTTTGCATATGAAAAGAAAGAGCACATCGCTGCGCATCTGCCCAACACGATTTGGTGCAGGAAACAAATGTTTTAGTCAGTAAAATGGGCCAGTTTGAAGTTACTCCTACTTGCTAATGGCCTAACAAGTCTAGTGGAGGAAAGTAAATTAGGGTTAGCTATGCACAGCCTCGTCCAATGTTGATAGAATTATTTTTCTCTCACGAAATGATAGACAAGACATTGACGGACTTGAAAAAAAAAATTCCAGTACCTTACCTGGGAATCGAACCCGGGACCTCCAGGTTGGCAAAAGAGTACGGAGACCACTCGGCTACCGAGACTAGGGTTAACCCCAACTCTAACCCTAGGGTTAACCCTAACGCTAACCCTAGGGTTAGCTCAGGGTAACTCTCTTTTGAAAAGCAAACTAGGGTTAGCTCAGGAAAGGCATAAAGATTGCTCCAATATAGGACTTTTGCATATGAAAAGAAAGAGCACATCGCTGCGCATCTGCCCAACACGATTTGGTGCAAGAAACAAATGTTTTAGTCAGTAAAATGGGCCAGTTTGAAGTTACTCCTACTTGCTAATGGCCTAACAAGTCTAGTGGAGGAAAGTAAATTAGGGTTAGCTATGCACAGCCTCGTCCAATGTTGATAAAATTATTTTTCTCTCACGAAATGATAGACAAGACATTGACGGACTTGAAAAAAAAAATTCCAGTACCTTACCTGAGAATCGAACCCGGGACCTCCAGGTTGGCAAAAGAGTACGGAGACCACTCGGCTACCGAGACTAGGGTTAACCCCAACTCTAACCCTAGGGTTAACCCTAACGCTAACCCTAGGGTTAGCTCGGGGTAACTCTCTTTTGAAAAGCAAACTAGGGTTAGCTCAGGAAAGGCTATATGATTGCTCCAATATAGGACTTTTGCATATAAAAAGAAAGAGCACATCGCTGCGCATATGCCCAACACGATTTGGTGCAGAAAAAAATGTTTTTGTCAGTTAAATGGGCCAGTTTGAAGTTACTCCTACTTGCTAATGGCCTAACAAGCCTAGTGGAGGAAAGTAAATTAGGGTTAGCTATGCACAGCCTCGTCCAATGTTGATAAAATTATTTTTCTGTCACGAAATGATAGACAAGACAATGACGGACTTGAAAAAAATAAAAAAAATTCCAGTACCTTACCTGAGAATCGAACCCGGGACCTCCAGGTTGGCAAAAGAGTACGGAGACCACTCGGCTACCGAGACTAGGGTTAACCCCAACTCTAACCCTAGGGTTAACCCTAACGCTAACCCTAGGGTTAGCACGGGGTAACTCTCTTTTGAAAAGCAAACTAGGGTTAGCTCAGGAAAGGCATAAAGATTGCTCCAATATAGGACTTTTGCATATGAAAAGAAAGAGCACATCGCTGCGCATCTGCCCAACACGATTTGGTGCAGAAAAAAAATGTTTTTGTCAGTTAAATGGGCCAGTCTGAAGTTACTCCTACTTGCTAATGGCCTAACAAGTCTAGTGGAGGAAAGTAAATTAGGGTTAGCCATGCACAGTCTCGTCCAATGTTGATAGAATTATTTTTCTGTCACGAAATGATAGACAAGACAGTGACGGACTTGAAAAAATAAAAAAATTCCACTACCTTACCTGAGAATCGAACCCGGGACCTCCAGGTTGGCAAAAGAGTACGGAGACCACTCGGCTACCGAGACTAGGGTTAACCCCAACTCTAACCCTAGGGTTAACCCTAACGCTAACCCTAGGGTTAGCACGGGGTAACTCTCTTTTGAAAAGCAAACTAGGGTTAGCTCAGGAAAGGCATAAAGATTGCTCCAATATAGGACTTTTGCATATGAAAAGAAAGAGCACATCGCTGCGCATCTGCCCAACACGATTTGGTGCAGAAAAAAATGTTTTTGTCAGTTAAATGGGCCAGTTTGAAGTTACTCCTACTTGCTAATGGCCTAACAAGTCTAGTGGAGGAAAGTAAATTAGGGTTAGCTATGCACAGCCTCGTCCAATGTTGATAAAATTATTTTTCTGTCACGAAATGATAGACAAGACAGTGACGGACTTGAAAAAAATAAAAAAAATTCCAGTACCTTACCTGAGAATCGAACCCGGGACCTCCAGGTTGGCAAAAGAGTACGGAGACCACTCGGCTACCGAGACTAGGGTTAACCCCAACTCTAACCCTAGGGTTAACCCTAACGCTAACCCTAGGGTTAGCTCAGGGTAACTCTCTTTTGAAAAGCAAACTAGGGTTAGCTCAGGAAAGGCATAAAGATTGCTCCAATATAGGACTTTTGCATATGAAAAGAAAGAGCACATCGCTGCGCATCTGCCCAACACGATTTGGTGCAGAACAAAAATGTTTTAGTCAGTTAAATGGGCCAGTTTGAAGTTACTCCTACTTGCTAATGGCCTAACAAGTCTAGTGGAGGAAAGTAAATTAGGGTTAGCTATGCACAGCCTCGTCCAATGTTGATAAAATTATTTTTCTGTCACGAAATGATAGACAAGACAGTGACGGACTTGAAAAAAATAAAAAAAATTCCAGTACCTTACCTGAGAATCGGCCCGGGACCTCCAGGTTGGCAAAAGAGTACGGAGACCACTCGGCTACCGAGACTAGGGTTAACCCCAACTCTAACCCTAGGGTTAACCCTAACGCTAACCCTAGGGTTAGCTCAGGGTAACTCTCTTTTGAAAAGCAAACTAGGGTTAGCTCAGGAAAGGCATAAAGATTGCTCCAATATAGGACTTTTGCATATGAAAAGAAAGAGCACATCGCTGCGCATCTGCCCAACACGATTTGGTGCAGAACAAAAATGTTTTAGTCAGTTAAATGGGCCAGTTTGAAGTTACTCCTACTTGCTAATGGCCTAACAAGTCTAGTGGAGGAAAGTAAATTAGGGTTAGCTATGCACAGCCTCGCCCAATGTTGATAAAATTATTTTTCTGTCACGAAATGATAGACAAGACAGTGACGGACTTGAAAAAAATAAAAAAAATTCCAGTACCTTACCTGAGAATCGAACCCGGGACCTCCAGGTTGGCAAAAGAGTACGGAGACCACTCGGCTACCGAGACTAGGGTTAACCCCAACTCTAACCCTAGGGTTAACCCTAACGCTAACCCTAGGGTTAGCACGGGGTAACTCTCTTGAAAAGCAAACTAGGGTTAGCTCAGGAAAGGCATAAAGATTGCTCCAATATAGGACTTTTGCATATGAAAAGAAAGAGCACATCGCTGCGCATCTGCCCAACACGATTTGGTGCAGAAAAAAATGTTTTTGTCAGTTAAATGGGCCAGTTTGAAGTTACTCCTACTTGCTAATGGCCTAACAAGTCTAGTGGAGGAAAGTAAATTAGGGTTAGCTATGCACAGTCTCGTCCAATGTTGATAAAATTATTTTTCTGTCACAAAATGATAGACAAGACAGTGACGGACTTGAAAAAATAAAAAAATTCCACTACCTTACCTGAGAATCGAACCCGGGACCTCCAGGTTGGCAAAAGAGTACGGAGACCACTCGACTACCGAGACTAGGGTTAACCCCAACTCTAACCCTAGGGTTAACCCTAACGCTAACCCTAGGATTAGCACGGGGTAACTCTCTTTTGAAAAGCAAACTAGGGTTAGCTCAGGAAAGGCATAAAGATTGCTCCAATATAGGACTTTTGCATATGAAAAGAAAGAGCACATCGCTGCGCATCTGCCCAACACGATTTGGTGCAGAAAAAAATGTTTTTGTCAGTTAAATGGGCCAGTTTGAAGTTACTCCTACTTGCTAATGGCCTAACAAGTCTAGTGGAGGAAAGTAAATTAGGGTTAGCTATGCACAGCCTCGTCCAATGTTGATAAAATTATTTTTCTGTCACGAAATGATAGACAAGACAGTGACGGACTTGAAAAAAATAAAAAAAATTCCAGTACCTTACCTGAGAATCGAACCCGGGACCTCCAGGTTGGCAAAAGAGTACGGAGACCACTCGGCTACCGAGACTAGGGTTAACCCCAACTCTAACCCTAGGGTTAACCCTAACGCTAACCCTAGGGTTAGCTCAGGGTAACTCTCTTTTGAAAAGCAAACTAGGGTTAGCTCAGGAAAGGCATAAAGATTGCTCCAATATAGGACTTTTGCATATGAAAAGAAAGAGCACATCGCTGCGCATCTGCCCAACACGATTTGGTGCAGAACAAAAATGTTTTAGTCAGTTAAATGGGCCAGTTTGAAGTTACTCCTACTTGCTAATGGCCTAACAAGTCTAGTGGAGGAAAGTAAATTAGGGTTAGCTATGCACAGCCTCGCCCAATGTTGATAAAATTATTTTTCTGTCACGAAATGATAGACAAGACAGTGACGGACTTGAAAAAAAAAAAAAATTCCAGTACCTTACCTGAGAATCGAACCCGGGACCTCCAGGTTGGCAAAAGAGTACAGAGACCACTCGGCTACCGAGACTAGGGTTAACCCCAACTCTAACCCTAGGGTTAACCCTAACGCTAACCCTAGGGTTAGCACGGGGTAACTCTCTTGAAAAGCAAACTAGGGTTAGCTCAGGAAAGGCATAAAGATTGCTCCAATATAGGACTTTTGCATATGAAAAGAAAGAGCACATCGCTGCGCATCTGCCCAACACGATTTGGTGCAGAACAAAAATGTTTTAGTCAGTTAAATGGGCCAGTTTGAAGTTACTCCTACTTGCTAATGGCCTAACAAGTCTAGTGGAGGAAAGTAAATTAGGGTTAGCTATGCACAGCCTCGCCCAATGTTGATAAAATTATTTTTCTGTCACGAAATGATAGACAAGACAGTGACGGACTTGAAAAAAAAAAAAAAATTCCAGTACCTTACCTGAGAATCGAACCCGGGACCTCCAGGTTGGCAAAAGAGTACGGAGACCACTCGGCTACCGAGACTAGGGTTAACCCCAACTCTAACCCTAGGGTTAACCCAAACGCTAACCCTAGGGTTAGCACGGGGTAACTCTCTTTTGAAAAGCAAACTAGGGTTAGCTCAGGAAAGGCATAAAGATTGCTCCAATATATGACTTTTGCATATGAAAAGAAAGAGCACATCGCTGCGCATCTGCCCAACACGATTTGGTGCAGGAATCAAATGTTTTAGCCAGTTAAATGGGCCAGTTTGAAGTTACTCCTACTTGCTAATGGCCTAACAAGTCTAGTGGAGGAAAGTAAATTAGGGTTAGCTATGCACAGTCTCGCCCAATGTTGATAAAATTATTTTTCTGTCACGAAATGATAGACAAGACAGTGACGGACTTGAAAAAAATAAAAAAAATTCCAGTACCTTACCTGAGAATCGAACCCGGGACCTCCAGGTTGGCAAAAGAGTACGGAGACCACTCGGCTACCGAGACTAGGTTTAACCCCAACTCTAACCCTAGGGTTAAACCTAATGCTAACCCTAGGGTTAGCTCGGGGTAACTCTCGTTTGAAAAGCAAACTAGGGTTAGCTCAGGAAAGGCATAAAGATTGCTCCAATATAGGACTTTTGCATATGAAAAGAAAGAGCACATCGCTGAGCATCTGCCCAACACGATTTGGTGCAGAAAAAATGTTTTTGTCAGTTAAATGGGCCAGTTTGAAGTTACTCCTACTTGCTAATGGCCTAACAAGTCTAGTGGAGGAAAGTAAATTAGGGTTAGCTATGCACAGCCTCGTCCAATGTTGATAAAATTATTTTTCTGTCACGAAATGATAGACAAGACAGTGACGGACTTGAAAAAAATAAAAAAAATTCCAGTACCTTACCTGAGAATCGAACCCGGGACCTCCAGGTTGGCAAAAGAGTACGGAGACCACTCGGCTACCGAGACTAGGGTTAACCCCAACTCTAACCCTAGGGTTAACCCTAACGCTAACCCTAGGGTTAGCTCAGGGTAACTCTCTTTTGAAAAGCAAACTAGGGTTAGCTCAGGAAAGGCATAAAGATTGCTCCAATATAGGACTTTTGCATATGAAAAGAAAGAGCACATCGCTGCGCATCTGCCCAACACGATTTGGTGCAGAACAAAAATGTTTTAGTCAGTTAAATGGGCCAGTTTGAAGTTACTCCTACTTGCTAATGGCCTAACAAGTCTAGTGGAGGAAAGTAAATTAGGGTTAGCTATGCACAGCCTCGTCCAATGTTGATAAAATTATTTTTCTGTCACGAAATGATAGACAAGACAGTGACGGACTTGAAAAAAAAAAATTCCACTACCTTACCTGAGAATCGAACCCGGGACCTCCAGGTTGGCAAAAGAGTACGGAGACCACTCGGCTACCGAGACTAGGGTTAACCCCAACTCTAACCCTAGGGTTACCCCTAACGCTAACCCTAGGGTTAGCTCAGGGTAACTCTCTTTTAAAAAGCAAACTAGGGTTAGCTCAGGAAAGGCATAAAGATTGCTCCAATATAGGACTTTTGCATATGAAAAGAAAGAGCACATCGCTGCGCATCTGCCCAACACGATTTGGTGCAGAACAAAAATGTTTTAGTCAGTTAAATGGGCCAGTTTGAAGTTCTCCTACTTGCTAATGGCCTAACAAGTCTAGTGGAGGAAAGTAAATTAGGGTTAGCTATGCACAGCCTCGCCCAATGTTGATAAAATTATTTTTCTGTCACGAAATGATAGACAAGACAGAGTGACGGACTTGAAAAAAATAAAAAAAATTCCAGTACCTTACCTGAGAATCGAACCCGGGACCTCCAGGTTGGCAAAAGAGTACGGAGACCACTCGGCTACCGAGACTAGGGTTAACCCCAACTCTAACCCTAGGCTTAACCCTAACTCTAACCCTAGGGTTAGCCCGGGGTAACTCTCTTTTGAAAAGCAAACTAGGGTTAGCTCAGGAAAGACATAAAGATTGCTCCAATATAGGACTTTAGCATATGAAAAGAAAGAGCACATCGCTGCGCATCTGCCCAACACGATTTGGTGCAGGAATCAAATGTTTTAGTCAGTTAAATGGGCCAGTTTGAAGTTACTCCTACTTGCTAATGGCCTAACAAGTCTAGTGGAGGAAAGTAAATTAGGGTTAGCTATGCACAGTCTCGCCCAATGTTGATAAAATTATTTTTCTGTCACGAAATGATAGACAAGACAGTGACGGACTTGAAAAAAAAAAAAAATTCCAGTACCTTACCTGAGAATCGAACCCGGGACCTCCAGGTTGGCAAAAGAGTACGGAGACCACTCGGCTACCGAGACTAGGGTTAACCCCAACTCTAACCCTAGGGTTAAACCTAATGCTAACCCTAGGGTTAGCTCGGGGTAACTCTCGTTTGAAAAGCAAACTAGGGTTAGCTCAGGAAAGGCATAAAGATTGCTCCAATATAGGACTTTTGCATATGAAAAGAAAGAGCACATCGCTGCGCATCTGCCCAACACGATTTGGTGCAGAAAAAAAGTTTTTTAGTCAGTTAATTGGGCCAGTTTGAAGTTACTCCTACTTGCTAATGGCCTAACAAGTCTAGTGGAGGAAAGTAAATTAGGGTTAGCTATGCACAGCCTCGTCCAATGTTGATAAAATTATTTTTCTGTCACGAAATGATAGACAAGACAGTGACGGACTTGAAAAAAATAAAAAAAATTCCAGTACCTTACCTGAGAGTCGAACCCGGTACCTCCAGGTTGGCAAAAGAGTACAGAGACCACTCGGGTACCGAGACTAGGGTTAACCCCAACTCTAACCCTAGGGTTAACCCTAACGCTAACCCTAGGGTTAGCACGGGGTAACTCTCTTTTTAAAAGCAAACTAGGGTTAGCTCAGGAAAGGCATAAAGATTGCTCCAATATAGGACTTTTGCATATGAAAAGAAAGAGCACATCGCTGCGCATCTGCCCAACACGATTTGGTGCAGAAAAAAATGTTTTTGTCAGTTAAATGGGCCAGTTTGAAGTTACTCCTACTTGCTAATGGCCTAACAAGTCTAGTGGAGGAAAGTAAATTAGGGTTAGCTATGCACAGTCTCGTCCAATGTTGATAAAATTATTTTTCTGTCACGAAATGATAGACAAGACAGTGACGGACTTGAAAAAATAAAAAAATTCCACTACCTTACCTGAGAATCGAACCCGGGACCTCCAGGTTGGCAAAAGAGTACGGAGACCACTCGGCTACCGAGACTAGGGTTAACCCCAACTCTAACCCTAGGGTTAACCCTAACGCTAACCCTAGGGTTAGCACGGGGTAACTCTCTTTTGAAAAGCAAACTAGGGTTAGCTCAGGAAAGGCATAAAGATTGCTCCAATATAGGACTTTTGCATATGAAAAGAAAGAGCACATCGCTGCGCATCTGCCCAACACGATTTGGTGCAGGAATCAAATGTTTTAGCCAGTTAAATGGGCCAGTTTGAAGTTACTCCTACTTGCTAATGGCCTAACAAGTCTAGTGGAGGAAAGTAAATTAGGGTTAGCTATGCACAGTCTCGCCCAATGTTGATAAAATTATTTTTCTGTCACGAAATGATAGACAAGACAGTGACGGACTTGAAAAAAATAAAAAAAATTCCAGTACCTTACCTGAGAATCGAACCCGGGACCTCCAGGTTGGCAAAAGAGTACGGAGACCACTCGGCTACCGAGACTAGGTTTAACCCCAACTCTAACCCTAGGGTTAAACCTAATGCTAACCCTAGGGTTAGCTCGGGGTAACTCTCGTTTGAAAAGCAAACTAGGGTTAGCTCAGGAAAGGCATAAAGATTGCTCCAATATAGGACTTTTGCATATGAAAAGAAAGAGCACATCGCTGAGCATCTGCCCAACACGATTTGGTGCAGAAAAAATGTTTTTGTCAGTTAAATGGGCCAGTTTGAAGTTACTCCTACTTGCTAATGGCCTAACAAGTCTAGTGGAGGAAAGTAAATTAGGGTTAGCTATGCACAGCCTCGTCCAATGTTGATAAAATTATTTTTCTGT
Organism: Lottia scabra; assembly: GCA_029955415.1. Classification (NCBI taxonomy): domain Eukaryota; kingdom Metazoa; phylum Mollusca; class Gastropoda; family Lottiidae; genus Lottia; species Lottia scabra. The sequence goes on from JARJEI010000003.1 coordinate 15,944,072, forward strand.
CACGAAATGATAGACAAGACAGTGACGGACTTGAAAAAAATAAAAAAAATTCCAGTACCTTACCTGAGAATCGAACCCGGGACCTCCAGGTTGGCAAAAGAGTACGGAGACCACTCGGCTACCGAGACTAGGGTTAACCCCAACTCTAACCCTAGGGTTAACCCTAACGCTAACCCTAGGGTTAGCTCAGGGTAACTCTCTTTTGAAAAGCAAACTAGGGTTAGCTCAGGAAAGGCATAAAGATTGCTCCAATATAGGACTTTTGCATATGAAAAGAAAGAGCACATCGCTGCGCATCTGCCCAACACGATTTGGTGCAGAACAAAAATGTTTTAGTCAGTTAAATGGGCCAGTTTGAAGTTACTCCTACTTGCTAATGGCCTAACAAGTCTAGTGGAGGAAAGTAAATTAGGGTTAGCTATGCACAGCCTCGTCCAATGTTGATAAAATTATTTTTCTGTCACGAAATGATAGACAAGACAGTGACGGACTTGAAAAAAAAAAATTCCACTACCTTACCTGAGAATCGAACCCGGGACCTCCAGGTTGGCAAAAGAGTACGGAGACCACTCGGCTACCGAGACTAGGGTTAACCCCAACTCTAACCCTAGGGTTACCCCTAACGCTAACCCTAGGGTTAGCTCAGGGTAACTCTCTTTTAAAAAGCAAACTAGGGTTAGCTCAGGAAAGGCATAAAGATTGCTCCAATATAGGACTTTTGCATATGAAAAGAAAGAGCACATCGCTGCGCATCTGCCCAACACGATTTGGTGCAGAAAAAAATGTTTTTGTCAGTTAAATGGGCCAGTTTGAAGTTACTCCTACTTGCTAATGACCTAACAAGTCTAGTGGAGGAAAGTAAATTAGGGTTAGCTATGCACAGCCTCGTCCAATGTTTATAGAATTATTTTTCTGTCACGAAATGATAGACAAGACAGTGACGGACTTGAAAAAAATAAAAAAAATTCCAGTACCTTACCTGAGAATCGAACCCGGGACCTCCAGGTTGGCAAAAGAGTACGGAGACCACTCGGCTACCGAGACTAGTTTAACCCCAACTCTAACCCTAGGGTTAACCCTAACGCTAACCCTAGGGTTAGCTCAGGGTAACTCTCTTTTGAAAAGCAAACTAGGGTTAGCTCAGGAAAGGCATAAAGATTGCTCCAATATAGGACTTTTGCATATGAAAAGAAAGAGCACATCGCTGCGCATCTGCCCAACACGATTTGGTGCAGAACAAAAATGTTTTAGTCAGTTAAATGGGCCAGTTTGAAGTTCTCCTACTTGCTAATGGCCTAACAAGTCTAGTGGAGGAAAGTAAATTAGGGTTAGCTATGCACAGCCTCGCCCAATGTTGATAAAATTATTTTTCTGTCACGAAATGATAGACAAGACAGAGTGACGGACTTGAAAAAAATAAAAAAAATTCCAGTACCTTACCTGAGAATCGAACCCGGGACCTCCAGGTTGGCAAAAGAGTACGGAGACCACTCGGCTACCGAGACTAGGGTTAACCCCAACTCTAACCCTAGGCTTAACCCTAACTCTAACCCTAGGGTTAGCCCGGGGTAACTCTCTTTTGAAAAGCAAACTAGGGTTAGCTCAGGAAAGACATAAAGATTGCTCCAATATAGGACTTTAGCATATGAAAAGAAAGAGCACATCGCTGCGCATCTGCCCAACACGATTTGGTGCAGGAATCAAATGTTTTAGTCAGTTAAATGGGCCAGTTTGAAGTTACTCCTACTTGCTAATGGCCTAACAAGTCTAGTGGAGGAAAGTAAATTAGGGTTAGCTATGCACAGTCTCGCCCAATGTTGATAAAATTATTTTTCTGTCACGAAATGATAGACAAGACAGTGACGGACTTGAAAAAAAAAAAAAATTCCAGTACCTTACCTGAGAATCGAACCCGGGACCTCCAGGTTGGCAAAAGAGTACGGAGACCACTCGGCTACCGAGACTAGGGTTAACCCCAACTCTAACCCTAGGGTTAAACCTAATGCTAACCCTAGGGTTAGCTCGGGGTAACTCTCGTTTGAAAAGCAAACTAGGGTTAGCTCAGGAAAGGCATAAAGATTGCTCCAATATAGGACTTTTGCATATGAAAAGAAAGAGCACATCGCTGCGCATCTGCCCAACACGATTTGGTGCAGAAAAAAAGTTTTTTAGTCAGTTAATTGGGCCAGTTTGAAGTTACTCCTACTTGCTAATGGCCTAACAAGTCTAGTGGAGGAAAGTAAATTAGGGTTAGCTATGCACAGCCTCGTCCAATGTTGATAAAATTATTTTTCTGTCACGAAATGATAGACAAGACAGTGACGGACTTGAAAAAAATAAAAAAAATTCCAGTACCTTACCTGAGAGTCGAACCCGGTACCTCCAGGTTGGCAAAAGAGTACAGAGACCACTCGGGTACCGAGACTAGGGTTAACCCCAACTCTAACCCTAGGGTTAACCCTAACGCTAACCCTAGGGTTAGCACGGGGTAACTCTCTTTTTAAAAGCAAACTAGGGTTAGCTCAGGAAAGGCATAAAGATTGCTCCAATATAGGACTTTTGCATATGAAAAGAAAGAGCACATCGCTGCGCATCTGCCCAACACGATTTGGTGCAGAAAAAAATGTTTTTGTCAGTTAAATGGGCCAGTTTGAAGTTACTCCTACTTGCTAATGGCCTAACAAGTCTAGTAGAGGAAAGTAAATTAGGGTTAGCTATGCACAGTCTCGTCCAATGTTGATAAAATTATTTTTCTGTCACGAAATGATAGACAAGACAGTGACGGACTTGAAAAAATAAAAAAATTCCACTACCTTACCTGAGAATCGAACCCGGGACCTCCAGGTTGGCAAAAGAGTACGGAGACCACTCGGCTACCGAGACTAGGGTTAACCCCAACTCTAACCCTAGGGTTAACCCTAACGCTAACCCTAGGGTTAGCACGGGGTAACTCTCTTTTGAAAAGCAAACTAGGGTTAGCTCAGGAAAGGCATAAAGATTGCTCCAATATAGGACTTTTGCATATGAAAAGAAAGAGCACATCGCTGCGCATCTGCCCAACACGATTTGGTGCAGAAAAAAATGTTTTTGTCAGTTAAATGGGCCAGTTTGAAGTTACTCCTACTTGCTAATGGCCTAACAAGTCTAGTGGAGGAAAGTAAATTAGGGTTAGCTATGCACAGCCTCGTCCAATGTTGATAAAATTATTTTTCTGTCACGAAATGATAGACAAGACAGTGACGGACTTGAAAAAAATAAAAAAAATTCCAGTACCTTACCTGAGAATCGAACCCGGGACCTCCAGGTTGGCAAAAGAGTACGGAGACCACTCGGCTACCGAGACTAGGGTTAACCCCAACTCTAACCCTAGGGTTAACCCTAACGCTAACCCTAGGGTTAGCTCAGGGTAACTCTCTTTTGAAAAGCAAACTAGGGTTAGCTCAGGAAAGGCATAAAGATTGCTCCAATATAGGACTTTTGCATATGAAAAGAAAGAGCACATCGCTGCGCATCTGCCCAACACGATTTGGTGCAGAACAAAAATGTTTTAGTCAGTTAAATGGGCCAGTTTGAAGTTACTCCTACTTGCTAATGGCCTAACAAGTCTAGTGGAGGAAAGTAAATTAGGGTTAGCTATGCACAGCCTCGCCCAATGTTGATAAAATTATTTTTCTGTCACGAAATGATAGACAAGACAGTGACGGACTTGAAAAAAATAAAAAAAATTCCAGTACCTTACCTGAGAATCGAACCCGGGACCTCCAGGTTGGCAAAAGAGTACGGAGACCACTCGGCTACCGAGACTAGGGTTAACCCCAACTCTAACCCTAGGGTTAACCCTAACGCTAACCCTAGGGTTAGCACGGGGTAACTCTCTTGAAAAGCAAACTAGGGTTAGCTCAGGAAAGGCATAAAGATTGCTCCAATATAGGACTTTTGCATATGAAAAGAAAGAGCACATCGCTGCGCATCTGCCCAACACGATTTGGTGCAGAAAAAAATGTTTTTGTCAGTTAAATGGGCCAGTTTGAAGTTACTCCTACTTGCTAATGGCCTAACAAGTCTAGTGGAGGAAAGTAAATTAGGGTTAGCTATGCACAGCCTCGCCCAATGTTGATAAAATTATTTTTCTGTCACGAAATGATAGACAAGACAGAGTGACGGACTTGAAAAAAATAAAAAAAATTCCAGTACCTTACCTGACAATCGAACCCGGGACCTCCAGGTTGGCAAAAGAGTACGGAGACCACTCGGCTACCGAGACTAGGGTTAACCCCAACTCTAACCCTAGGCTTAACCCTAACTCTAACCCTAGGGTTAGCCCGGGGTAACTCTCTTTTGAAAAGCAAACTAGGGTTAGCTCAGGAAAGGCATAAAGATTGCTCCAATATAGGACTTTAGCATATGAAAAGAAAGAGCACATCGCTGCGCATCTGCCCAACACGATTTGGTGGAGGAATCAAATGTTTTAGTCAGTTAAATGGGCCAGTTTGAAGTTACTCCTACTTGCTAATGGCCTAACAAGTCTAGTGGAGGAAAGTAAATTAGGGTTAGCTATGCACAGTCTCGCCCAATGTTGATAAAATTATTTTTCTGTCACGAAATGATAGACAAGACAGTGACGGACATGAAAAAAAAAAAAAAATCCAGTACCTTACCTGAGAATCGAACCCGGGACCTCCAGGTTGGCAAAAGAGTACGGAGACCACTCGGCTACCGAGACTAGGGTTAACCCCAACTCTAACCCTAGGGTTAAACCTAATGCTAACCCTAGGGTTAGCTCGGGGTAACTCTCGTTTGAAAAGCAAACTAGGGTTAGCTCAGGAAAGGCATAAAGATTGCTCCAATATAGGACTTTTGCATATGAAAAGAAAGAGCACATCGCTGCGCATCTGCCCAACACGATTTGGTGCAGAAAAAAAATGTTTTTGTCAGTTAAATGGGCCAGTTTGAAGTTACTCCTACTTGCTAATGGCCTAACAAGTCTAGTGGAGGAAAGTAACATAGGGTTAGCTATGCACAGCCTCGTCCAATGTTGATAAAATTATTTTTCTGTCACGAAATGATAGACAAGACAGTGACGGACTTGAAAAAAATAAAAAAAATTCCAGTACCTTACCTGAGAATCGAACCCGGGACCTCCAGGTTGGCAAAAGAGTACGGAGACCACTCGGCTACCGAGACTAGGGTTAACGCCAACTCTAACCCTAGGGTTAACCCTAACGCTAACCCTAGGGTTAGCACGGGGTAACTCTCTTTTGAAAAGCAAACTAGGGTTAGCTCAGGAAAGGCATAAAGATTGCTCCAATATAGGACTTTTGCATATGAAAAGAAAGAGCACATCGCTGCGCATCTGCCCAACACGATTTGGTGCAGAAAAAAATGTTTTTGTCAGTTAAATGGGCCAGTTTGAAGTTACTCCTACTTGCTAATGGCCTAACAAGTCTAGTGGAGGAAAGTAAATTAGGGTTAGCTATGCACAGCCTCGTCCAATGTTGATAAAATTATTTTTCTGTCACGAAATGATAGACAAGACAGTGACGGACTTGAAAAAAATAAAAAAAATTCCAGTACCTTACCTGAGAATCGAACCCGGGACCTCCAGGTTGGCAAAAGAGTACGGAGACCACTCGGCTACCGAGACTAGGGTTAACCCCAACTCTAACCCTAGGGTTAACCCTAACGCTAACCCTAGGGTTAGCTCAGGGTAACTCTCTTTTGAAAAGCAAACTAGGGTTAGCTCAGGAAAGGCATAAAGATTGCTCCAATATAGGACTTTTGCATATGAAAAGAAAGAGCACATCGCTGCGCATCTGCCCAACACGATTTGGTGCAGAACAAAAATGTTTTAGTCAGTTAAATGGGCCAGTTTGAAGTTACTCCTACTTGCTAATGGCCTAACAAGTCTAGTGGAGGAAAGTAAATTAGGGTTAGCTATGCACAGCCTCGCCCAATGTTGATAAAATTATTTTTCTGTCACGAAATGATAGACAAGACAGTGACGGACTTGAAAAAAATAAAAAAAATTCCAGTACCTTACCTGAGAATCGAACCCGGGACCTCCAGGTTGGCAAAAGAGTACGGAGACCACTCGGCTACCGAGACTAGGGTTAACCCCAACTCTAACCCTAGGGTTAACCCTAACGCTAACCCTAGGGTTAGCACGGGGTAACTCTCTTGAAAAGCAAACTAGGGTTAGCTCAGGAAAGGCATAAAGATTGCTCCAATATAGGACTTTTGCATATGAAAAGAAAGAGCACATCGCTGCGCATCTGCCCAACACGATTTGGTGCAGAAAAAAATGTTTTTGTCAGTTAAATGGGCCAGTTTGAAGTTACTCCTACTTGCTAATGGCCTAACAAGTCTAGTGGAGGAAAGTAAATTAGGGTTAGCTATGCACAGTCTCGTCCAATGTTGATAAAATTATTTTTCTGTCACGAAATGATAGACAAGACAGTGACGGACTTGAAAAAATAAAAAAATTCCACTACCTTACCTGAGAATCGAACCCGGGACCTCCAGGTTGGCAAAAGAGTACGGAGACCACTCGACTACCGAGACTAGGGTTAACCCCAACTCTAACCCTAGGCTTAACCCTAACGCTAACCCTAGGGTTAGCACGGGGTAACTCTCTTTTGAAAAGCAAACTAGGGTTAGCTCAGGAAAGGCATAAAGATTGCTCCAATATAGGACTTTTGCATATGAAAAGAAAGAGCACATCGCTGCGCATCTGCCCAACACGATTTGGTGCAGAAAAAAATGTTTTTGTCAGTTAAATGGGCCAGTTTGAAGTTACTCCTACTTGCTAATGGCCTAACAAGTCTAGTGGAGGAAAGTAAATTAGGGTTAGCTATGCACAGCCTCGTCCAATGTTGATAAAATTATTTTTCTGTCACGAAATGATAGACAAAACAGTGACGGACTTGAAAAAAATAAAAAAAATTCCAGTACCTTACCTGAGAATCGAACCCGGGACCTCCAGGTTGGCAAAAGAGTACGGAGACCACTCGGCTACCGAGACTAGGGTTAACCCCAACTCTAACCCTAGGGTTAACCCTAACGCTAACCCTAGGGTTAGCTCAGGGTAACTCTCTTTTGAAAAGCAAACTAGGGTTAGCTCAGGAAAGGCATAAAGATTGCTCCAATATAGGACTTTTGCATATGAAAAGAAAGAGCACATCGCTGCGCATCTGCCCAACACGATTTGGTGCAGAACAAAAATGTTTTAGTCAGTTAAATGGGCCAGTTTGAAGTTACTCCTACTTGCTAATGGCCTAACAAGTCTAGTGGAGGAAAGTAAATTAGGGTTAGCTATGCACAGCCTCGCCCAATGTTGATAAAATTATTTTTCTGTCACGAAATGATAGACAAGACAGTGACGGACTTGAAAAAAAAAAAAAAATTCCAGTACCTTACCTGAGAATCGAACCCGGGACCTCCAGGTTGGCAAAAGAGTACGGAGACCACTCGGCTACCGAGACTAGGGTTAACCCCAACTCTAACCCTAGGGTTAACCCAAACGCTAACCCTAGGGTTAGCACGGGGTAACTCTCTTTTGAAAAGCAAACTAGGGTTAGCTCAGGAAAGGCATAAAGATTGCTCCAATATATGACTTTTGCATATGAAAAGAAAGAGCACATCGCTGCGCATCTGCCCAACACGATTTGGTGCAGGAATCAAATGTTTTAGCCAGTTAAATGGGCCAGTTTGAAGTTACTCCTACTTGCTAATGGCCTAACAAGTCTAGTGGAGGAAAGTAAATTAGGGTTAGCTATGCACAGTCTCGCCCAATGTTGATAAAATTATTTTTCTGTCACGAAATGATAGACAAGACAGTGACGGACTTGAAAAAAATAAAAAAAATTCCAGTACCTTACCTGAGAATCGAACCCGGGACCTCCAGGTTGGCAAAAGAGTACGGAGACCACTCGGCTACCGAGACTAGGTTTAACCCCAACTCTAACCCTAGGGTTAAACCTAATGCTAACCCTAGGGTTAGCTCGGGGTAACTCTCGTTTGAAAAGCAAACTAGGGTTAGCTCAGGAAAGGCATAAAGATTGCTCCAATATAGGACTTTTGCATATGAAAAGAAAGAGCACATCGCTGAGCATCTGCCCAACACGATTTGGTGCAGAAAAAATGTTTTTGTCAGTTAAATGGGCCAGTTTGAAGTTACTCCTACTTGCTAATGGCCTAACAAGTCTAGTGGAGGAAAGTAAATTAGGGTTAGCTATGCACAGCCTCGTCCAATGTTGATAAAATTATTTTTCTGTCACGAAATGATAGACAAGACAGTGACGGACTTGAAAAAAAAAAATTCCACTACCTTACCTGAGAATCGAACCCGGGACCTCCAGGTTTACAAAAGAGTACGGAGACCACTCGGCTACCGAGACTAGGGTTAACCCCAACTCTAACCCTAGGGTTAGCACGGGGTAACTCTCTTTTGAAAAGCAAACTAGGGTTAGCTCAGGAAAGGCATAAAGATTGCTCCAATATAGGACTTTTGCATATGAAAAGAAAGAGCACATCGCTGAGCATCTGCCCAACACGATTTGGTGCAGAAAAAATGTTTTTGTCAGTTAAATGGGCCAGTTTGAAGTTACTCCTACTTGCTAATGGCCTAACAAGTCTAGTGGAGGAAAGTAAATTAGGGTTAGCTATGCACAGCCTCGTCCAATGTTGATAAAATTATTTTTCTGTCACGAAATGATAGACAAGACAGTGACGGACTTGAAAAAAAAAAAATTCCACTACCTTACCTGAGAATCGAACCCGGGACCTCCAGGTTGGCAAAAGAGTACGGAGACCACTCGGCTACCGAGACTAGGGTTAACCCCAACTCTAACCCTAGGGTTACCCCTAACGCTAACCCTAGGGTTAGCTCAGGGTAACTCTCTTTTAAAAAGCAAACTAGGGTTAGCTCAGGAAAGGCATAAAGATTGCTCCAATATAGGACTTTTGCATATGAAAAGAAAGAGCACATCGCTGCGCATCTGCCCAACACGATTTGGTGCAGAAAAAAATGTTTTTGTCAGTTAAATGGGCCAGTTTGAAGTTACTCCTACTTGCTAATGACCTAACAAGTCTAGTGGAGGAAAGTAAATTAGGGTTAGCTATGCACAGCCTCGTCCAATGTTTATAGAATTATTTTTCTGTCACGAAATGATAGACAAGACAGTGACGGACTTGAAAAAAATAAAAAAAATTCCAGTACCTTACCTGAGAATCGAACCCGGGACCTCCAGGTTGGCAAAAGAGTACGGAGACCACTCGGCTACCGAGACTAGGGTTAACCCCAACTCTAACCCTAGGGTTAACCCTAACGCTAACCCTAGGGTTAGCTCAGGGTAACTCTCTTTTGAAAAGCAAACTAGGGTTAGCTCAGGAAAGGCATAAAGATTGCTCCAATATAGGACTTTTGCATATGAAAAGAAAGAGCACATCGCTGCGCATCTGCCCAACACGATTTGGTGCAGAACAAAAATGTTTTAGTCAGTTAAATGGGCCAGTTTGAAGTTCTCCTACTTGCTAATGGCCTAACAAGTCTAGTGGAGGAAAGTAAATTAGGGTTAGCTATGCACAGCCTCGCCCAATGTTGATAAAATTATTTTTCTGTCACGAAATGATAGACAAGACAGAGTGACGGACTTGAAAAAAATAAAAAAAATTCCAGTACCTTACCTGAGAATCGAACCCGGGACCTCCAGGTTGGCAAAAGAGTACGGAGACCACTCGGCTACCGAGACTAGGGTTAACCCCAACTCTAACCCTAGGCTTAACCCTAACTCTAACCCTAGGGTTAGCCCGGGGTAACTCTCTTTTGAAAAGCAAACTAGGGTTAGCTCAGGAAAGACATAAAGATTGCTCCAATATAGGACTTTAGCATATGAAAAGAAAGAGCACATCGCTGCGCATCTGCCCAACACGATTTGGTGCAGGAATCAAATGTTTTAGTCAGTTAAATGGGCCAGTTTGAAGTTACTCCTACTTGCTAATGGCCTAACAAGTCTAGTGGAGGAAAGTAAATTAGGGTTAGCTATGCACAGTCTCGCCCAATGTTGATAAAATTATTTTTCTGTCACGAAATGATAGACAAGACAGTGACGGACTTGAAAAAAAAAAAAATTCCAGTACCTTACCTGAGAATCGAACCCGGGACCTCCAGGTTGGCAAAAGAGTACGGATTTTTTTTTCTCTTTGAAAAAATTTATTCACATAACATCAATTACATTATATACATATTATTTCATATCAATAATGATGGAATCAATTACCAGTTTTAAAACAGGTTTGAAAACTAAAAAGATCATTATTTACAATTAAAATTAACTAATATGTACATGTAGTTTAAAATAATGTTGTTGAACTACAATGAAATATGAAATGTATCCTTATGGCAAGATTCCTAGATTTCGAAAACGAAATAAATCTAAGAGTCATGAAAAGATACTTTCAGAACGATAAATTAATAATCAAAATATGTGGTGCTCCAAAGGAGCATTTAACTAGGTTATAATACTATATTTACAATCAAAAATCTAAGCTAATTGAGCCATCCATTTCTAATAAGATAAGACATGATGGTGAAATAAAGTCTTTTATAAAATTTTGATTTGATTTATCATAAAAATACTTAATATAATACAAACATTTACATAACATGTGTTTGAATAACTTAATTATGTCTACATTGGATTTAGGATTATTTGTTACAATAAATCTTCTATAGAAAATTGCTTTGCGTGCTACACTTAAAATTGTATTACATAACTTAAATGGTTGGTTTTTATTTCTAGTTTGTAAACCAAGACATATATATAAATGTAAATCATCATCACTTATAGATATTGACAAAATATCTGATAATATTAATTTCAGCAGATAATTAAGTAAAGAGAGATCTAAACAAGTAAACAATAAATGATCAAGATCCTCAGATTCCTCGTTACATATTTGGCATATATCGTCATCAATCTTACCAATCATAAAGAGTCTAGCTCTTGTCCAAATGATGTTATGAATAATCTTAAAATCTAAGTCAATTTGTTTGGCATCCTTAAAGGAATCGTGCGTGTTCTTACAAACAATAGGCCAATTAATGTTATTAAATAATGCATCCCACTTTAAAAGACCAGTGGCTGCAGTGCATTTACTCTTAAGTAAAATATTGTACAAGGTTTTTGATGTGAAATTATCAAACTTCAATTCCTTACCATCGATTAAACAGATCGGCTGTGGGACATGTTTGGCAGTATATTCTTCTGTATTAATAATATGTAACCAATCGTGGGGAATAGCAGATTTGATAATTTCAAGCATCTTAACTATATATTCTGTTTTACATTCAGAATCAATAAAATCGTCTAAAATGACACCTAATGGTAAAAAGCCTGGAATTACATAATAAATTATATCATATATTGTACAAATACCATATGTATTAAACACTTTACATTTAATCACTTTGCCTTCGTGTTTTAAAAACTGATTGTCAAACAAAGGTTGCAGGGCTACGTCATATAAATTATCTGGGGGAGGTCTGCTACCGTTCAATAGTAAATCCCAAGTATTGAACAAATGCTGATAGAAGGGAGGGAACTCGATTATTTTGTCCTTAGCCAGAGTAACTTTGAGTAGGTCTGTAGCCTTGGTTTTAACACACTTTAACGTAAAATAATTAAGTACTGACTTCCAAACTGAACAAAATTCTTTATCACATACTTTTTTCAATATCTTAAGAACAAATGCACATGATTTTAGTTTAATATCGGGTAATCCTAAACCACCACTTAATTTACTATTTATAACAGTTGAAAACTTAACCTGAGCTGGCTTATTGTCCCATAAAAAATTAGTAAACATAGTTTGAATCTTATTTGCAATGATAGTTGGTATACATAAAACAGTAATAATATGGCATAATGTTGAAACTAATAGAGATTGAATAACAATTACTTTACCTACAAGCGTTAAATTCCTAGACTTCCATAAATTAAGAGTGTTTTGTAATTTACTTATTTTGGGGTTCCAGTTTAAGTCATCACATAATTGTGCATTATTGCCTAAATAAACACCGAGAATTTTAATAGAATCAACTTGATTTACAGGAACATCTAGCTTTAAAATATCATTTTGTACTTTACCTAGAGGAAGAATCTGACTTTTATCAACATTAACTTTTGCACCAGAAGCTTTACAATATGGCTCTATAGTCTTAAATACATTGTTAACTGACTCTAAATTAGAAAAGGTGAAATTAGTGTCGTCAGCATATTGGAATATAATAGATGTAATATTACTAAACTTAATTGGAATGCCCTTTAGAGGGGATAACTTGACAAGGGAATTGAGAGGCTGAGCACATAAAACATATAACATAGAGCTCATCGGGTCACCTTGTCTTATGCTTCTAGTAATGGGGAAAAAGGGAGACAAGTGACCATTGCACTTGACAGTGCTTAAAATACCTGTATATAAAATTGCTATCCAAGTAGTAAAGTAAAATCCAAATCCAAAACTCTTTAAAATATGAAATAAATATTTATGCGACAAAACATCGTATGCTTTCCACATGTCTAAGGATAACAAGTATGCTTCAATATTTTCACTGTTTGCATAATCTATGATGTCCCTAAGGGAATGTATATTATCGAAAATACTGCGACCAGGAACAGCACATGTCTGCTCTGGTGAAACTAATGAGTGCATTACCTTCCTAAGCCTACCAGCAAGGATTCTTGACACCAATTTATAGTCATTTTGGAGTAGGGAAATAGGTCTAAAGTTCTTCAAATCTCTTTTATCGCCTTTTTCTTTATAAATTAGTGTCAGGATGCCCTTGCTCATAGACCTAGAGAGATTACGTTCTGAAAATATAAAATTAATAATAATTAAAAACAATGGACCTAATGTATTCCAGAACTTAATATAAAACTCGACCGTTATTCCATCTAGTCCGGGACTCTTCCCTGTTCTCATGCTTAACAAAGTGTCAGAAAGTTCCTTAAGAGTAATAGGCTGATCACACATTTCTCGGTCACTATCAGTCAACTTGTTGTCTATGAGACTGCACATATGTTGGACATAATTTTGATTATCATTTTCATTGGGATCTATTGCATATAACTGTTCATAAAATGCAGTACATTGGTCAAGAATAGTAGACGAGGAATTTAAGACATCACCATCACTATTAATAAGTTCCTTAATCGAGTTTTTATTTTGTCTAAATTTCTCTAACTTTAAGAAATAACTAGTGTTCTTATCACCTTCAGTGGCATTGATTGCCTTGCTTCTCAGGATTGCTCCCTTACATTTTTCATTTTCAAATTCTTTCAACTGACTTTCTAATTCAGTCAGCAGCACTATACTATGATTCGGATTATTTGCAATCTTCGTATATTCTCTCTGCAAACTATTTTGAATTTTATACAACTTAGCATATTTCTCTTTGCTTAATTTACGGGAGTAATCCTGAGAAATTTTCTTAACTTTATACTTAAAATTATCCCACCATACAAGTGGATTACTATAAAACAGCTCACTCTTGCTTTCAACATCAATCAAATTATTAATACTAGCAATATACTTACAATCTTCTAAAAGGGTATTATTTAAAATATAAACTCCTGGCCCTTTATCACAATTATTAAAATCAATACATAATTTCACAATATTATGATCTGAAAAAGTAGTATGAAATATATTAGAATTAACAACATTACATAAAAAGGATCTCGATACTAAAATATGGTCGATACGACTCATTTTCACTTGCCCTTGAACAGTAGATTTTCTAGTAAAAAGGCGTTTATCAGGGTTCCTATATCTAAAAATGTCAACAAGACCATGGCTAATAACGAAATTTTGCAATGCTAATGAGCTCTCTCTTACAGTGGTCATACCTTTCCCCCTATCTAGGTAATGACAAAAGACTTCATCATAATCTCCACATACAATGCACTCCCTATCTGTGTTAATAAATGTGCTAAGGGTTCTAAAAAAAGCAATTCTATCTCTGGAGTTATTGGGGGCATAGATTGAGAATATCGAAAGGTTTCTATCATCTATATTTAAATCAACTCTTACAATTCTACCTTCATTATCAGAAAAAGTTTCAATAATGTTAATACACTGTAAAATATCCTTTCGGATTAAAATGGCAACTCCTCTAGATGGATTCACACTGTCATAGTTATTTGAAAATACAGTACCTTCCCATTTTTTATTTATCATATCCATTATGTCAGTTCCCCAATAAGTCTCTTGTAAGCATACAAAATGAACATTTAGGTCCAGCACTTTCTGAAACACTTTTTCGATTTTATCAATACTGCGTAATTTGTTAGAGTTAAAAGTACAAAAATTGAATGTTATATATTTATGAATGGGGTAGACACAATATCACACTACGACACAGATATATTTCAGCGATTATTAGAGCGCCCTCTCATCCTGATCTCACGATATTTCACAAGTTGTTCAATGTTTTCTAAGTTGGGTTTTTTCACAAGAATGTTTCGACGGGGTTTCACAGTTGTAGATGGTGAGGGGGGTGGAGGAGTTGGGGGTGGGGGGTTAATCATCTCAGTATCACTTTGTTTTTCATCTGCAGCCTTCATGTGAAAGTTTTTACGGGATACACATCTGGGGGGTGTCGATGGTGGCAAGGGTGGGGGTGGAGGGGGGAGGGGTGTGTCATCTTCTCGAGAACAAATTTCATCAACATGTTCAGTGACGACATTTTCACAGTTTTTCACAGTTGAGTTATCATCAACTCGAGTGGATTCAGAAATGGGGTTAATTAATTGAAGCGTGTCATCGTCTAATCTTAGTTTCTTAGATTTCTGTTCATGATCACTTGAGCAATTCGAACTTACAGATTTATCGACAACCTGAACATTGGTCTGGGTAGAGAGTTCTGAAGAGAGTTCATTGACAGTGCTATTTATATCGTCCTCAAAATAGTCCGAGCAAACACACTCAGTTTCCAAATTTTTACACACGTTGCACAGTTTGAATTGGCAATTATTACCCATATGTCCCAACTGATGACACCTCCTACACCTAATTTTCGGACAATCTGCAATCATATGAGATTCGGAATAACATTTGTTACACACTTTGGTTTGATTGTTATGCAGCACTCTAAACCTCTGAAGCCCGCTCATTGTTTCCAACTTCACTGACCAGGGAAGAGATTTCAAATCGGGGGGAAATATGCACTTGACGTGTCTGGTGCCATTTTCGATCGTTCTAAATCTGTCGTAATAATGACGTATCACTTCACCTTCTATATCAATATTAAAGTATCTAAGTTTATCGATCAAAACACTGTCTTCGATGTAAGAGGGGATATCCATAAAGGACACGACTGTGTATGGTGAATAGGGGATTTTACAAACAAAGTTACTCTCACCTATAGATATTCCACCACTCAGTTTCACCGCACTATCTTTATCCTTCACAGTAACTTCAATAATATCAGGTTTTCTCGGGATTACAACAAAAACATTACCAATACCAATAACATCTTCTAGTTCATCTATAATTTCATCCAAATTTATCTTATTCACGTCTAGCACATTAATCTCAACAACACACTCCTTCAAGTACTTTCTCGAGCCCATAATACAGAGCTGAGGGGGTAAAACCCCACACAAGTAATATCAAAGTCCAATACAATTCACTATCAAACAAACAAACAGTCTAATCCAAGTACAGTTCAATACGCTTCAGTGAACCCTAGAGAGAACATAATACGATGTTTACTCGTCGCTGTCCAAACTAAGTATGAGCAAAAGAGTACGGAGACCACTCGGCTACCGAGACTAGGGTTAACCCCAACTCTAACCCTAGGGTTAAACCTAATGCTAACCCTAGGGTTAGCTCGGGGTAACTCTCGTTTGAAAAGCAAACTAGGGTTAGCTCAGGAAAGGCATAAAGATTGCTCCAATATAGGACTTTTGCATATGAAAAGAAAGAGCACATCGCTGCGCATCTGCCCAACACGATTTGGTGCAGAAAAAAAGTTTTTTAGTCAGTTAATTGGGCCAGTTTGAAGTTACTCCTACTTGCTAATGGCCTAACAAGTCTAGTGGAGGAAAGTAAATTAGGGTTAGCTATGCACAGCCTCGTCCAATGTTGATACAATTATTTTTCTGTCACGAAATGATAGACAAGACAGTGACGGACTTGAAAAAAATAAAAAAAATTCCAGTACCTTACCTGAGAATCGAACCCGGTACCTCCAGGTTGGCAAAAGAGTACAGAGACCACTCGGGTACCGAGACTAGGGTTAACCCCAACTCTAACCCTAGGGTTAACCCTAACGCTAACCCTAGGGTTAGCACGGGGTAACTCTCTTTTTAAAAGCAAACTAGGGTTAGCTCAGGAAAGGCATAAAGATTGCTCCAATATAGGACTTTTGCATATGAAAAGAAAGAGCACATCGCTGCGCATCTGCCCAACACGATTTGGTGCAGAAAAAAATGTTTTTGTCAGTTAAATGGGCCAGTTTGAAGTTACTCCTACTTGCTAATGGCCTAACAAGTCTAGTGGAGGAAAGTAAATTAGGGTTAGCTATGCACAGTCTCGTCCAATGTTGATAAAATTATTTTTCTGTCACGAAATGATAGACAAGACAGTGACGGACTTGAAAAAATAAAAAAATTCCACTACCTTACCTGAGAATCGAACCCGGGACCTCCAGGTTGGCAAAAGAGTACGGAGACCACTCGACTACCGAGACTAGGGTTAACCCCAACTCTAACCCTAGGGTTAACCCTAACGCTAACCCTAGGGTTAGCACGGGGTAACTCTCTTTTGAAAAGCAAACTAGGGTTAGCTCAGGAAAGGCATAAAGATTGCTCCAATATAGGACTTTTGCATATGAAAAGAAAGAGCACATCGCTGCGCATCTGCCCAACACGATTTGGTGCAGAAAAAAATGTTTTTGTCAGTTAAATGGGCCAGTTTGAAGTTACTCCTACTTGCTAATGGCCTAACAAGTCTAGTGGAGGAAAGTAAATTAGGGTTAGCTATGCACAGCCTCGTCCAATGTTGATAAAATTATTTTTCTGTCACGAAATGATAGACAAGACAGTGACGGACTTGAAAAAAATAAAAAAAATTCCAGTACCTTACCTGAGAATCGAACCCGGGACCTCCAGGTTGGCAAAAGAGTACGGAGACCACTCGGCTACCGAGACTAGGGTTAACCCCAACTCTAACCCTAGGGTTAACCCTAACGCTAACCCTAGGGTTAGCTCAGGGTAACTCTCTTTTGAAAAGCAAACTAGGGTTAGCTCAGGAAAGGCATAAAGATTGCTCCAATATAGGACTTTTGCATATGAAAAGAAAGAGCACATCGCTGCGCATCTGCCCAACACGATTTGGTGCAGAACAAAAATGTTTTAGTCAGTAAAATGGGCCAGTTTGAAGTTACTCCTACTTGCTAATGGCCTAACAAGTCTAGTGGAGGAAAGTAAATTAGGGTTAGCTATGCACAGCCTCGCCCAATGTTGATAAAATTATTTTTCTGTCACGAAATGATAGACAAGACAGTGACGGACTTGAAAAAAAAAAAAAAATTCCAGTACCTTACCTGAGAATCGAACCCGGGACCTCCAGGTTGGCAAAAGAGTACAGAGACCACTCGGCTACCGAGACTAGGGTTAACCCCAACTCTAACCCTAGGGTTAACCCTAACGCTAACCCTAGGGTTAGCACGGGGTAACTCTCTTGAAAAGCAAACTAGGGTTAGCTCAGGAAAGGCATAAAGATTGCTCCAATATAGGACTTTTGCATATGAAAAGAAAGAGCACATCGCTGCGCATCTGCCCAACACGATTTGGTGCAGAACAAAAATGTTTTAGTCAGTTAAATGGGCCAGTTTGAAGTTACTCCTACTTGCTAATGGCCTAACAAGTCTAGTGGAGGAAAGTAAATTAGGGTTAGCTATGCACAGCCTCGCCCAATGTTGATAAAATTATTTTTCTGTCACGAAATGATAGACAAGACAGTGACGGACTTGAAAAAAAAAAAAAAAATTCCAGTACCTTACCTGAGAATCGAACCCGGGACCTCCAGGTTGGCAAAAGAGTACGGAGACCACTCGGCTACCGAGACTAGGGTTAACCCCAACTCTAACCCTAGGGTTAACCCAAACGCTAACCCTAGGGTTAGCACGGGGTAACTCTCTTTTGAAAAGCAAACTAGGGTTAGCTCAGGAAAGGCATAAAGATTGCTCCAATATATGACTTTTGCATATGAAAAGAAAGAGCACATCGCTGCGCATCTGCCCAACACGATTTGGTGCAGGAATCAAATGTTTTAGCCAGTTAAATGGGCCAGTTTGAAGTTACTCCTACTTGCTAATGGCCTAACAAGTCTAGTGGAGGAAAGTAAATTAGGGTTAGCTATGCACAGCCTCGCCCAATGTTGATAAAATTATTTTTCTGTCACGAAATGATAGACAAGACAGTGACGGACTTGAAAAAAATAAAAAAAATTCCAGTACCTTACCTGAGAATCGAACCCGGGACCTCCAGGTTGGCAAAAGAGTACGGAGACCACTCGGCTACCGAGACTAGGGTTAACCCCAACTCTAACCCTAGGGTTAACCCTAACGCTAACCCTAGGGTTAGCTCGGGGTAACTCTCTTTTGTAAAGCAAACTAGGGTTAGCTCAGGAAAGGCATAAAGATTGCTCCAATATAGGACTTTTGCATATGAAAAGAAAGAGCACATCGCTGCGCATCTGCCCAACACGATTTGGTGCAGAACAAAAATGTTTTAGTCAGTTAAATGGGCCAGTTTGAAGTTACTCCTACTTGCTAATGGCCTAACAAGTCTAGTGGAGGAAAGTAAATTAGGGTTAGCTATGCACAGCCTCGCCCAATGTTGATAAAATTATTTTTCTGTCACGAAATGATAGACAAGACAGTGACGGACTTGAAAAAAAAAAAAAATTCCAGTACCTTACCTGAGAATCGAACCCGGGACCTCCAGGTTGGCAAAAGAGTACAGAGACCACTCGGCTACCGAGACTAGGGTTAACCCCAACTCTAACCCTAGGGTTAACCCTAACGCTAACCCTAGGGTTAGCACGGGGTAACTCTCTTGAAAAGCAAACTAGGGTTAGCTCAGGAAAGGCATAAAGATTGCTCCAATATAGGACTTTTGCATATGAAAAGAAAGAGCACATCGCTGCGCATCTGCCCAACACGATTTGGTGCAGAACAAAAATGTTTTAGTCAGTTAAATGGGCCAGTTTGAAGTTACTCCTACTTGCTAATGGCCTAACAAGTCTAGTGGAGGAAAGTAAATTAGGGTTAGCTATGCACAGCCTCGCCCAATGTTGATAAAATTATTTTTCTGTCACGAAATGATAGACAAGACAGTGACGGACTTGAAAAAAAAAAAAAAAAATTCCAGTACCTTACCTGAGAATCGAACCCGGGACCTCCAGGTTGGCAAAAGAGTACGGAGACCACTCGGCTACCGAGACTAGGGTTAACCCCAACTCTAACCCTAGGGTTAACCCAAACGCTAACCCTAGGGTTAGCACGGGGTAACTCTCTTTTGAAAAGCAAACTAGGGTTAGCTCAGGAAAGGCATAAAGATTGCTCCAATATATGACTTTTGCATATGAAAAGAAAGAGCACATCGCTGCGCATCTGCCCAACACGATTTGGTGCAGGAATCAAATGTTTTAGCCAGTTAAATGGGCCAGTTTGAAGTTACTCCTACTTGCTAATGGCCTAACAAGTCTAGTGGAGGAAAGTAAATTAGGGTTAGCTATGCACAGCCTCGCCCAATGTTGATAAAATTATTTTTCTGTCACGAAATGATAGACAAGACAGTGACGGACTTGAAAAAAATAAAAAAAATTCCAGTACCTTACCTGAGAATCGAACCCGGGACCTCCAGGTTGGCAAAAGAGTACGGAGACCACTCGGCTACCGAGACTAGGGTTAACCTCAACTCTAACCCTAGGGTTAACCCTAACGCTAACCCTAGGGTTAGCTCGGGGTAACTCTCTTTTGTAAAGCAAACTAGGGTTAGCTCAGGAAAGGCATAAAGATTGCTCCAATATAGGACTATTGCATATGAAAAGAAAGAGCACATCGCTGCGCATCTGCCCAACACGATTTGGTGCAGGAATCAAATGTTTTAGTCAGTTAAATGGGCCAGTTTGAAGTTACTCCTACTTGCTAATGACCTAACAAGTCTAGTGGAGGAAAGTAAATTAGGGTTAGCTATGCACAGCCTCGCCCAATGTTGATAAAATTATTTTTCTGTCACGAAATGATAGACAAGACAGTGACGGACTTGAAAAAAATCAAAAAAAATCCAGTACCTTACCTGAGAATCGATCCCGGGACCTCCAGGTTGGCAAAAGAGTACGGAGACCACTCGGCTACCGAGACTAGGGTTAACCCCAACTCTAACCCTTGTTGAAACGGGCCTAGGGTTAGCATAAAACCTAACTGCAACAGGGGGTAAACGCAATTTTTTTAAAATAGCAACTAAGGTTAGCTCAGGAAATTGTCAAAGGTTGCATCAAAAATAGGTGTTTTGCATATGTAAAGAATCAGCACGTCGTAGCGCATCTTTTTAGCACAATTTTGGGTCGAAAAATTATCATGGGTGGCCTACAGGACCCATCAAACATACTTCCCTTCTGTAATGGCTCCACGAAGGGATAAAAATCGGAGTAAAGGCAATTAGGGTTAGCATTGCGCAGGCCTATCCTTTGTTCAAAAATAATATTTTTTTGGTGAAAATGATAGATTAGACAGTGTTTGACTTTGTAAAAAAAGAAAAAAAAATTGGTGGCGTGCAAGCACGGAACCCACTGGGCCACCGCGGCCTTGATGAAACGGGCGGCCTAGCACAAAACCTAACTGCAACAGGGGGTCAACGCAATTTTTTTAAAATAGCAACTAGGGTTAGCTTAGGAAATTGTCAAAGGTTGCATCAAAAATTGGGTTGAAAATTGTTCATGGGTGGCCTACAGGGCCTATCAAACATACTTCCCTTCTGTAATGGTTCCGCGAAGGGGTAAAAAGCGGAGCAAAGGCAATTAGGGTTAGTATTACACAGACCTATCCTTTGTTCAAATTTGGGCCACCGCGGTGAAACGGGCATAGGGTTAGCACACAACTTAACTGCAACAGGGGGTAAACGGCAACTAGGGTTAGCTCAGGAAATTATCAAAGGTTGCATCAAAAAAGAATCAGCACGTTGTAAAAATAGAAAAAAATTTTTTTCGTCAACCGGGTCCACAATCTATCATTTTAACCAAAAAAATATTATTTTTGAACAAAGGATACGCTTGTGTAATGCTAACCCTTATGGCCTTTGCTCGTATTTTTATCCCTTTGCGGAGCCATTACAGAAGGGAAATATGTTTGATGCCCAGGAATATTTTTCAACCTAAATTTGTGCTAAAAAGATGCGCTACGACGTGCTGATTCTTTACATATGCAAAACATCTATTTTTGATGCAACCTTTGACAAAGAACCACAAACATGCTGCGGATCCAAAATTATACAAGCAATGTTACAACCTTAATTATCCAATTCTCGATAGATCCCTTTACCGAGCCAACCCTAGTTAGCTTTGAAAAATCAAGATATAACAATATATCTAGCCAACTTTTTTATAATTTATTGGTCATGATTTATAGTGATTCACAAAAAATACACAAAATGAAGAGGAAAGCTCTTACTGAACAAACATATTTTATTAGTCTCAAGCACTCGGTTACTGACAAGGACAACATCAGAATAATTAAAATATATTCATCAGTATTATTTGTGTTCAAACTTTATACCATACCCAAAGGTAATACTGCTCTGATTTCTGATAAAGCCAATACTACTAATCCAAATTCAATTGAAATTGCATACAAATACAACTAAAGAAAGTACTTTTTTGTATGTTGTTGTGAACTTATTTTACAGGTATGGATATAATATGAATCAGTTTAGAAAAATATGTTGCACGCATTACTCCAATTTCTTAGCATAATGCACTTGCATTGAAATATGAAATACATAAACCAAATTTACTCAGGCTTGCTTGTATTGAACCATTCTTGGCTGGGATCATTTTTGCCAGTGCAAAAGCAGCTATAAGAAAATAAAGGATAAAGTGCATTGAAAATCATACAAGTTCTCAGTAAAGAAAATAAAATGACCATTATTTTTGTTTCAAAGAGAAAAACTCAATGATATGTTCAATATAAATAAAAATAATTTGAAAATGAAATCTAAAAATCTAAATAATAATACATTATTACAATACACAATGTCAAATAAATAACAATAGGGTGTCTAAATCTACATTTTAATTATCATTTCTTTAATTAGCAAAATATACATAATAATTGGTATACATGTAGTCCAGGAAAGGTATTAGTTAGTGCAAATCCAAGAAAACAGAGTAATCCATTATCTTCTGAGGATGGATAACTAGTCATCAAAACCATACAAGCCAGACCTATAGTGTGTTAGTTATTACTTAAACTACCTAAAAACAAAGTGAACTGCCCTGTTTACTCAAATACAGTTGAACTATTTTTGTGATACCTGAAGTAGTAATGAGCTATATAAAAATAAATTTAACTGCTCTAATTTTTAATTTTGTACATCTAAGTCTGACACAAAACATTATTACGAAAGTCCGAAATTTTTCGATAAGTGAAATCATAATGAACACAATATAAGTCTCATTTGTATAGTTCGATTTGTCTTATTCAACCTGAACTGCTTGCATTTAATTCTTGAATCATCTAAAATGTGCACAAATATCTTAGCTTAACCATAGAATCAGAAATTTTTACAATATGAGTGTATACTTTTCTTGGTGCAAATTTATCAGACTAAATTTCAACAGTTAAAAGCATAACTTTCAGCCTGTGTCCAAAATTTTTTTTTATGAAAAAATGTTACAGAATTCAAATTTTTACAGAAAGCAAATTTTTACAGATATGCCACTACTATCAATGAGTGGAAATTTGAAGAAAAAAAATGCCAAAATGCCATTTGAATCTTAAATAAAATGGCAAAATGTACCAATTTCAAATTCAAATATTATGAGAAAAAAAATTCCACATTCATATTTATTCAAAATATGTTATAATTACTTGTTCACATATACATGTATCAATTTTGTTCATATACAATTATTTGTTCATGTATCTTCAATACCATTCACTAACATAATTTATGTACAATTCCATAACACACATTTACTAATAACATTAATCTAATCTTCAATATATTTGTACAGTCTTTCAAAATGTGTACATTGTCAGTAAAATCCACTGTACAATATGTGTATATTTGAATACATTCCAGAAGCAAAATCAAGATATTTATGTCAATTGGATCTGCTTTATTCTTTAAAAAATTTTGTACATTATCAGTTAGATCCATTGTACAATGTCCATAAATGTGTACATCTCATTTGTACAATATTCATTTGTTAAGTATAAATTTCATAACTACTGCTAATTTAAAGAAATATCTCTTTCTATGTTCACGTACATAAAGTTCCATATTGTACATATATAGTTTTCTATATATTCATTATGTACACTAATGTTCAAAATTGTTGTGAAGAACAAGTGCAAGTGCATAAGTGTACAATTATTATTAGCTAAAGACCATTCTAAAATAACAATTACAGCACAATTTGTACAATTTTCATTCAATTTGTACAGGCATGTACAGTTTCACTCAATAAATTTGTACAATTTTAATTACCAAATATACATATTTTTTGTATAAGTAAAGATGATTTGAAGATATAAATAATGAATATTAACTGTGAAGTTATTAATTATGAAATGATATTGATTATGGCACTATTTATTGTGCATATATATATGCAAATTTATTTTTTCTTTATTTATTAACAAGAGCACATCTTATGCAATCATCATACATATTTTGGATATAAAGTCCTCATTAGGACAGCTACTTTAGTTAATGCTCACATAGATCTACATCTGACTTGACATGACTGTGAGCAAAAATAAGAAAACACAGTGAGGTGTGAGCTTCAATATTTTGTACACCATAACCACTTAAGAGAACAATTTTAAATATACAGTACAGCGAATAAATCATTCAATATAAAGGCAGAGACTTTTCCATATAAACCTTTAATGACATTTCTTGGTAGAGATCACATTAGATGCTGGCACAAAATTTCATGATATATTCCTTATGGAAAGTGAAACATTTGCAACATTAAGGATCACAAAACCAAAGAGTAGTGTACCATAAGAAATTAGGCTAAATATTTGATTTTCTAGATGATAGAGCTGTTCAGAATTCATATTTTACCATGTTAATTCAGGCTCTTTAGCTTTTTAAACTAAATTTTGCAGGTTTGACCAATTATTGATAATAACTGCTCAAAGAAGGGAACAGTTTTTTGGGGGAATTGTAGTAGAACCTGGTGTCCAGATTTTAATTTTGAAGGATGTCTTAGCTATATTAAAGTGTATCAACTAGTAAAGCAAATATCTAGAAAGCCCTCTCAGTCTAAATGAATTATTGTATCAGAATTGATTCCTTAAATTAACTATTCCTTGCATTCATTCTAATATGTTTAACCAAGATTTCTAAAATTAAAATTAACATCTTGCAAAAATATACACATAATAGTAAAAAGCAAAAATTACAGCAGTCAAAAAATGTTCCAAGCCTCAAAAGATGAGTTATTGCACATGAAATGGGGATGTTTAAACTACAAGTTTTGAATCTTAATGGTAGCTTTAAGTTTAAAGTAACACAATTATGCTGAAAATGTACATGTAAAATGTACATGTGTCTTTAAGCATCTAAATCAAAAAAGCTTTTTTATGATAATAATAAACACTTAAAGTTTTAATTTAATTTCAAAAAAAGTTGACAAGATTTTAAAGAATGCATCAAATGTCCCTAAAATAGAACTGTTAGACCTAGTGATATTTTCAATTCAATTTTTTTTAATAATATCAGTTAACTTACCCCATTTTATTTTATATTTATAAATTAATAATATCTTATAATTAAAGCATTAAGTCTTTGGTGTTAGTTATAATATTATGATAAGAGTTATTTTCAATTTTTATTTAAGATTAATAATTAATATCAAAATACCAGTACTTGACAATTGTAATTGTTTTTATGCCCTGAAAGTGAATTCTGGCATGAACTCTTCAGTTTAAGTCATAAATTATGTAGTGACATAACCTTAAATTGATAGACTCACTGTTAACAACACATTTATAGTCCATAGCGACTATTTACATTACCTCATAAGCTTTAGCGACTTGTCAATGCACTCAAGAACTCTATAGTGACTATATGCACTGATAAACTCTAGAATTTATTAGTGACTATCATTAATTTGGAAACCAACCAACAAAATGAGTTCACAAGTTAAAGGAGGTACTTTGTGTATATGTATGTTATTATTGTTTATATTACTGTTTATATAAGTTATACTCAGTGTAAAAATATAAGATTCTAAAATTCTAATACATACGTTTGTGTTATCTAGAGTTGAGACAAGATTATACAAAGACATAAATATAACAGAGACAAAATTGTATATTGTGCTATTATTACTATGTCTAAAGACAAAACATCTTAAGTAAGATCAGTTAATCTGTTTGCTATTCTAAATATTTTTGAACAGGAAAAAATTTCATTATCTTTCGCTTGAGCAAAAGACATCAATTTTTCTGAACATCTATTTTTTTTAAAAAAAAATAGCAACATCTTTCAATTATTGATGGCTAAGGTCTTGAAAAGTTTAAAAACAGATGAAAATCACAAAAAAAAAAAATTCAGATAGATCAGAAAAGATGGATTCAATGCTAACTTTGGTTTCAGAAATGATAATTTAACAATGAAAAAGCTAGATGTAATGTATATTCCTTCTCCAAAAAGATGAACACTAAAACAAAACTTCACAAAACTACAATATTTAAGAAGAATAAGTTGAAAAATTAGTATTTTGTCTTTCTAAAGTCCATGACCACACATCAGACCACACCTTCCATGAAACTAGTATCCAAGTGTTGGATCAAAGTCCGTAAAAATCCCATTTCCTTTCGGGTATTTTCAAAAATAACTTTGGGATCTTCACTTTCACAGCGTAGACAATTTGGAGCCATCACCATGGCTAAATTATTTACATCCATTTTTGTAACAGAAGCATTTTCAACAGCAGCAAAAACCTGAAAAAATGAAAGTTAATGTCAATTTCAAAAAAATATGTTGGCATTAACAGGTCCATAGATTGCTGAAGAGTTATCAATCTGCCACAGTCCTGATTTAATTTTCCTCATTACACACTGCAGAGCATTAAATATATAACAAAAAGAATATGAAAATCAATCTTTTCCCTTACCTGCAAAAATCGTAATAAATAGCACAATACTAATCTGTTGATTTCTGGAAGGCGATTAACAATACTCATAGCCACTTCTGGTTCAAAGAAATTATCAATACATTCTTGGTAAAACTCAGCTGGTATTAGTGGTTGATATAGTTCACGATACCATAATTTTAATAAAGATGCTGGTATATGTGGATCGGGACAATCAGACGGTATGACCCATTGATCACAACGTATCTTTAAGGCATTTACTTCGTCTATATCCCCAGGCACCCTGAAAATATCAAAATTCAATTTGAGATGACATCAAGTCTCCTGCAGACAAAGATAAGGTTATTTTGTCAATGTAGCAATTATAACTGCTGTCTCCTCAGCCTAATTGCAAACAACTGGAAATCAGATACTCAATCTGCAAAATGGTATGAATAGCTTAAACTGCTCTGAGTACCACAATAATTCACTAAAGGAAAAGGAGGAGGACTGAGGTTGTGTGTGCTCCGGAATATGTCATTTGACATCAAAGCATTTCAACAAGAGTGTAATATAACAAGCATTTCCATTGTACCCCATTTTCTATGTCATTGTTATCTGAGGTAAATTGTGACACCAACCTAAATATTCCCTCAGTTTTAGCACCATTTAGTCTGAGAACTTCTTCTGAGAGAATAGTTTGTATCCATGGCAACTGTCGATCTGGATAACGTTCTTTCTGCATTAACATCACATCTTCTAAACAACTTCCAAACATTGATGGATGGAAAATGGATTTCTAAAACGACAAAATGATCATGATTATGATAATAATACAGATTAATGCTATGATAAAGTAAAAAAAATTCTGATGCCATAGCCAGTGCTCCTGATTTGGCCTGGTGTCAACTTTCATCCCCTAATAATAATTTCTAATTCTGGAAATCCGCCATATTCAGATTCAGGTCACATCTTAATAAACAAATTGCTCATATTGTGTTTGTAATTGGTTTTAAATGACCATATTCAAAATGTTTCATAGCAAATTTGCTCACCTTAGCTTGTTCAACTTCATCTAAAGATGGCTTCCTGACACCTTTTTTAGCTCCAGTTTGAAGAGCTCTGTTTAACCTCCTCTGACATAAAGAGGCAAAATGACTGATTGGTACTTGTAACTAAAATGAAGAAAGGACAACCATGAACAACTTGCCAAAGCAGCATACAAACAGTGTCTGGGTTTAAAAAAGATTTCCAGGCTTTGTCATGTTGTGAATAAGTAAACATAAAACTTAAGCAGAGACAAACTTACTCCAGGTATATCACAAGTATAATCTAAATGTCTCGAAATGAAGCCATCTAAATAAGAGTAAAATCTTAACGTTGGAGGGAAGAAATATAAACAAACACCAAGTAATTCCCATCCTCTTTGTAAACTATCACTGAAAAATAGAAATGTAAACTTAAATATGTTTTATGTCTTACTTTTACCCTCTAGAGATATGTTTACTGAAAATTAAATACATTGTGTAAAAATGAATTTTTCCAAAAATAATTATGAGTACTTTTGTAAAACACAGTGAAGCAAACGTGGCAACAATTGATTGTGCATTCCAAATGACAGCCTCTCCCTCCTGCAGTGTTCCAGAAAGAAAGAACATGGTGCATGGTTGAAAATCATGACTTGACCAAAACCACAAAATGTCACTTTCGAAACTTAAAAGACTAAATATCAAGTATAGTGGAAAAAAAAAATTAAAAGAAAACTTACATTTTAGTATTTTCTGTGGTTTGTCGAGTTAACTGTATATATATTTCATCACGTAATGAAGGAGTTGTCCACCCTTTAGTAACTATTTCTAGAGCTACAGCATTAGTAGCTTGTCGTGATTTTCTGTCACCCATATACATCTGTATCAGTGATATTAGTTAAGGAAACTTCTTCAAGCTTGTAGAAAATGTCATAAAATACCAAAGTACAAAAACATTCATAAGAATAATTTTTAGTTGTGAATTAGCACACTTCAAATCAAGTCGTTGGACTTACAAGTATAAGTTTTAAGGAAATTAGCTCATTTCAAGGGAATAAATATGCAAACTGTTTTAGTAATATGGACACTTTGAATGGTAGGCTAGTTTTCCAATCAAAGTCGTATAACATAACTTTTTGCGAAATAAAGAACCTTTATCTCTTTATAAAATATGTCTGATAATTGTAATATAAAAGGATATATTTAAAAACTTCACAAGCTTCCTTCTTAGCCAGTTTATCATTTGTTCGCAACATTGGTTTCTGTATTGGGTCCTGAAAAAGTAATCAATATACAAATAGAAGGAGTATTTCTACACTTGGCATACCTATTGCAAGTCATTTGCATTAGAATAATTTGACCAATCCATATATACACTTGTAATTTTACTCTTAAATCTAGTTGAAATGGAGGTTTTAGCCCCACCTTTTACAAACACTTGATTGGATTTATGAACATTGGCAATGCCGTGCTGTGTGCAATGAATGAAATTTTGACGTGATACTGGGGTTCTCCTTTTCTTATTGTATTTCCAACTATCTTGAACAGCAGGACCTCATACACAGATGCCTTAAATTAATGTCCCATATGACCTGACTCAATGAAAATGTTAAAAAGGTTGATTTCCAAAGATGAACCTTAATCAAACCCTTGACTGTGACCTAGATAGGATACGGTAAAAATGAAGGAAATGTTCAGAATATATAAGAATCTTCGTCTTCCTACCTTAGACCATGTCAGCATATTACTTATAGAAACTTTCTTTCCAAATAATCCTTTTTTATGTCTGTTCATATGTTGTTGAGCGTAATTCTCTATATCACTTTCTGACGGTAATTTCTGAAAAAAAAATGGTGATGAATTTAAATTACTACAGCAAATTCATTTGATTTCAGGTTTTCAGAAATTTCATTTTAGAAGAGATATCATTGAAACATGTTCCTAGTGTTTACTATTCAATCTATTCCAGACAGATCATAAATCTTTATCCAAATTCAATTTCCCGATTATTTGGCAGATTTCCCATGGGAAACACAATAAAACAACCATTCTCATATAAAAAAAAACATCCCATTCAATTTACAGTGTGTACCATTCATGACATTGAACAGACAAACTACCTCTATCACTACATTTGATGTGTTGAACTTTACAAATTACTAAATTTATAACAAGTGGTTGCCTAGCAATATACGCCCACTTACAATACATAAATTGTCAATATATCAAGGAATGTTACTATCTTAATATTTGTTGGATGGTGTTCAGATTTGAATTCATCCAATATCTTGTTAATATAAAGCATCTACTTTCATAAATAATAAAACTCCGTAAATATTTGTTGAATCGATCCAGAATTCAAACTTGTCCAAGATTTTATGGATATTATCCTACACACAAAAGTTTATTAAATTCCTACCACAACTGTGATCTTTATCACGTTCACAAGTCATTTTTAACATATTTTAGGTGTAAAACTCCGTAAATATTTGTTGAATCGATCCGGAATTCGAACTTGTCCAAGATCTTATGGATATAATTCTACACACAAAATTTTATTCAAATCAAACCAAAACTGTGGTCTCTATTGCATTCACAAGCTATTTTTAACACATTTTGGGTGTTAAACTCCATGAATTTTTGTCAAATTGAACCCAAATTCGAACTTGTTCGAGATCTTATGAATATAATCCTACATACAACATTTTATTCAAATCCAACCAAAACTGTGGTCTCTATCGCGTTCACAAGCCATTTTTAACATATTTTGGGTGTAAAACTCCATGAATTTTTGTCGAATCGAACCCAAATTCGAACTTGTCTGAGATCTTATGAATATAATCCTACATACAAAATTTTATTCAAATCCAACCAAAACTGTGGTCTCTATCGCGTTCACAAGTCATTTTTAACATATTTTGGGTGTAAAACTCTGTGAATTTTAGTCAAATCAAACCCAAATTCGAACTTGTCCGAGATCTTATGAATATAATCCTACATACAAAATTTTATTCAAATCCAACCAAAACTGGGGACTCTATCGCGTTCACAAGCCATTTTAAACGTATTTTGGGTGTAAAACTCTGTGAATTTTAGTCGAATCGAACCCAAATTCGAACTTGTCCGAGATCTTATGAATATAATCCTACATACAAAATTTTATTCAAATCCAACCAAAACTGTGGCCTCTATTGCGTTCACAAGCCAATTGTGGACAGACGGACCGACGGACCGACGGACGGACCGACGGACGGACGGACAGGGGCGACGGCAATATACGACCACATTTCAATGTGGGCGTATAAAAATATCATCATTATATGAAAAGGTCATTTTCATGTGGACTTTTCAAATCCATCACTCACAAAACCATTTTTAAAATTGTTATCACGTTTTTTGATTGCTATTATAAAATCTAAACCTACGCATAAAGGATAATGTTTGTAGCAATTTTTCATTTTTGTTGAAAAACGTAAATGTCAGCAGACATGAAAGTTTTATGAGATTCTGATTTCAATGTCGAACGTTTCTCAATCTTGAGCTCTCAAAGATCCTAATTCAGTTTTGACTTTTAACCCTTCAGCTTGCAGGTTGATTTTCCTGTCACTTACTTTTGATTACTTTTGACTCCGCATAAGTAAGAATTTTTTTATCAGTCTATTAGTTATTTATCAGTCAAAAAGAAAATATAACACTTTCTGCACAGCTATTCCATACCCATGTGTAACATTAATATTCATTAATAAAGGAAAACAATAAAATGGCAGCACTAAGTCTAACAAATTCTTATCCTCACATGATGCTTCTTAAAACGTGCCAAAGACACTGAATAATAAATCAGGATTGGTTATAATTCAATGCCTGATGTCCTGATGAACACTCTTGTATGAATTCTGACTATATACTGCAAATAATGAAATGTTCTTTAAAACCACAAAAGAGAAATTCTTTTCCAAACTTTCATATATGAAAAGCCACATACAGTTCATTATGCATGCTACTTTTTTGAGAAGCACAATGTTTCATAAATTGTTGCTAGGCTTGATCACAATTTAAAAAACTAAAACTAAAATCCTACCTGTCTATTTAAAGAACCAGTACTGGGACTAAGTGACATGTTATTAGAATCAGATTGGGAACCAACTACCATAGATTGTGGTCGTTGTTGATTAATATCTATAGGTATATTCTGACTCTTCTCCATTACTGGACTAGTGTTGACTTCACCTTTTTCTGCCATT
Source organism: Lottia scabra (assembly GCA_029955415.1). Classification (NCBI taxonomy): domain Eukaryota; kingdom Metazoa; phylum Mollusca; class Gastropoda; family Lottiidae; genus Lottia; species Lottia scabra. Next base: position 15,975,723 of record JARJEI010000003.1, read on the forward strand.
TTCTTTCTGCGTAAGGATGCATGTTGTGTTTCAATCATTTGTTGCTGAGCTGAGGGTTGGAAAATGTTATGGGTAGATGCAATCTGCATTTCTATCATTTGTTGTTGAGCTGATGGTTGGAATATATTATGAGTTGTTGTTGGTGGTTGAGGGGAACTAGATGGTGGTGGTAAAGAAGAGTATGAAGATTGACTATGATGATGCTGGGGAGGAGATGGTTGTATGGTACGAGGTGAAGATGTGGAGAAAATACTGCTACTATCTGATTCTTCAAAACCTTGATCAGCTATAACTGAAATAGACAGAAAAGAGACATCATTTACAATTACTTCCATTGTGGCATTTGTGGATGAAAGTAGACAAAGTATCCAAGGATGTAGGTGTGTCAAAAAGAGCTTTCCTTTTCTTTTTTGCAAACAAAATCAAAATCAACCTTTGGACTAAACAATACCAAAGTTGTATAGTATCTATATCTGTATATGTCTTGGTGATGACCAATATTTCTGTGGAAGTTGTCAAGACAACCACATAACTCCATCGCTAAGCATCAAGAATCATGAATAATGTCGTACACATTTTGCCATATTTATGTAACTTTTTTCTCGAACCAAAGGGTTTCATAAGGCTCCATTCCAATGCTCAACTGTTCCTGAGAATGTCCTTCAAGCTTGTCTCTTGCTCCAAACCTTACGTTTTCTCAATTTTTTTGTCCATGAATTAAACAGGTTAAGTCTGAATCTTAGAGCCCCTTACAACATTTTGTGATCTGCGTTTGATGTTTCTAATTAAGTAGTAAAGACTAATGCCAAACTTACCTTCATAATCAGGAATTTTATCAGCTGAGATTTGTCTATAGATATGTTGATCATATAAACTAGACATAGTGGTACTGGCAGTAGATTTAGGTGGTAAAGCAGGGACATTAGCATAATCACCATCTTTCTCTGCTTCTGAACCACTGAGTATCAATGACCTCTGTAACAAATTACCTCCAGAGCGATCTTGGCACATACTGTGATCCATACTTCTATTGGAACCTCTTGAGGAATAGCTATCATGAACAGAAACAGCACTGTCTTGAAGGTTTCGTAAAGATCCTTGAGAAGAATGAATGTCAGACATGTTTCTTGTAGATCCGTGTGATGATTGACTATCAGAAAGATCTCTATTTCGTGACGTCTGTGAGACCTGACTGTCGTTTCTATCGGGATGTAAGACGTAATAGCCTCGTTGTGAGGAATGTGATGTGTCACTGTCTGATCTGTCATGACGATAATACATGTAAGCTTCAGGGTTCTCAGTATACGACTGGGAAGTCTGGATTCCCATACTGGCTGAAAGAGGGTGGTCATGATATGGTACATCATAGCCAGAAATACCAGACTCTAAACTATGCTTCTTGTGGGGAGCTGTACGGTGAACATACGTAGGATTGGTTCGAGGAAAAGCTCTTAGCTTTGGCTTTTGTGGAATGGGACTAACATTGCCTTGTTGATTAACAATATCTTGACTGAAAGCCAGATATTCATTTTGTCCACGTAGATCTGGACTATAAAGTTTCTCATGGGTCATAAGCACATCCTGGGAGTAGTTGTCAGGTCTTACATAGCTAACTGTTGTTGGGTAGCCATCTTGATCATATGTTGTAGTTATTTGTTCTGAAATACTTCCCTGACGTGGATATTGATCTGAGAAACTGCCTTGTCTATGATATACTGGTGGTGTGATGTTATAATTATCATCTTTTTGATCCGAGTCATAGCGTCTGCCACTACCTTGACGACTGTGAGCACTGCTACTGTCACTAGCACTAGATGATTTGTGTAAGGATCTAGACCGAGTAGGTCTAGGGGACTCGGAGACAGTTCTACTAGGCATTTCGAAAGACTCTCTTCTGTTGATATGTGGTATGGCTGGTGATTCTGTTGGAGGATAACTACTGGATGTGGATTGGGAGGAAGTACTTCCTCTACGTCGGTGTTGTTCCCCGTTAACATGATCTTGACGACTAGAGCTACTGTGTGATGAGTTGGAATCTTGTCGAGCATAACGAATCTAAAATATATTATAAAATTCTTTGCATTTTAATATTGAAAAGCGTTCTTGAGTCATCATATAACAAAAGGGTATCGTAATATTTATGACAAATAACAGTTTAATTCTAAAGGAAATGCACAATGAAACTGAAAGATCAAATTGTGCACAATGCATGGCTTGAGAAAGTAGGGAACTAGGTTTTCGGGAAATTGTCACCACGGGCATGAAATGGCGATTTTCTGATACCCCATTAAAATAATTGCTAAAATTGTGGGGAAAAATTGATTTTTAAATTTATTGTTCAAAGAAATCTTTGAAATTTTTTCACCTGCTGCACAATGAATGAATTTTTTAGAGATTTTTTTGAGATAAGGCGAGACCAACTTAATTTCTTGTTTTACGGATCCGCCGACTTGAATTTTCTAGAAATCACCAAAAAAAAAAAATCAAAATCGGCTCTGACGAAAAAAAAAAACCCTCCATCCCCGATGAAAAAAAAATCTGAGGTTTCTGAATGACGCTTGCTCTGTTATATTTATCCTTATACTGCAAGAACTGACAGCTACATTCCCAAGTGTAAATCATATTTTCTAAAACTGTTCAATCCTATTTTAACTTGCACAGAGTCAGAATGAATGACGATCATTTCAGCGATGAAAATTCGCAAAATTATTAGCCAACATGATAAGGCATATACTAAGTACCAGTAGGCCTGTAAAAGCAGTCATGAGCTGATTGTTTACAGGCTACATTAAAAAATAAACCGATTTTATGAAACGAAGTTACAGATACATTAAATTTGTACTTCTAGTCTCGCAAAATAATCTACCGATAATGAAAAGACTTGCATAACAGTATCTACGGACGTCATATTGATGATTGAATGTTATAATAACAATACGAAAGCTTCAAAAGGCTTCAAAATTTCGTTTTTTGGCACAAATAGGCTACTGTAAATTTCCAATAGAAAAGTGAAAGTAGAAATACCCGTATGTTGTTATAAACATGTGTCACGTGTTATGGTGTGCTTAAAATGCCAATTGTCGTGTGAAAATGGATCAAATTGTCATCTTAATTAGGGGATTAATTAAGAAGACAATGATAATCTCGTCACATGATGAGATTAACACGTGTTATGGGTCATCAAAATTATATAATGATTGATTTTTTATTGATTTATGTTAAAGAATTGGGACAGAAAAACGGTAGGTCCTGTCCTTGGAAAAAATATTGAAAAATCGGTAGATTTTTTCCTCCCGCCGGCCTGCTAGATCGGTAGACGTTATGTGAAAGGGGTGGTCAGATAAAACCTGCCGTTGAGTGGTAGTAAAAGCGGTAGAAACCCGACATCATCGGTAGATTATACATGCATGATGACCAGTAGACCAACCATAAAATATGATTGTTTACCTCCCTCAAAAGATCACAACAATATTAGGCCTAGTTATTAGTAAAAGACCATATTATGATGTTTAATGACATTCTTAGTCTATTGAGAGAAATGAATATTGGATTCACAGCCCATAATGTTAATGGTCTTGGGAAGAAATTTGTAAGGATAGTACTTTATATGGTATATTACTTCACAGCATCAGAAGTTAACAGATCATGGTTTATTGCAGCCCTGTATTCTTGAAAATCTTAAAGGGATCGAACCGAGAACCTTGCCATGAGCAAAAGGTTTCAACCACAGCAGGAAAAAGATGAACTGTTGAACCATATAAATAATCTTATTTGTTGGATTTTCTTTTCTTTTTTTCTCCTACCTTTCAAGCAATTTTGGTCTTTTTTTTTTTTTTTTTTTTCCCTCCTGCCTTTACACTTATTTCCAGAAAAAATCCGTAAAACAAGAAATAAAATTGGTCTCGCCTAACAACAAATTGAAATGGGCTTAAAATGGCTAATTTTAGTAGAATACAAATCAAGAGAAGCAAATGCTACATTCAATTTGTACCTAAACATTTGTGTATATTATGTATAATTATGACTAAAGTTCTAAGTATAAAAGCTTATTATGTATAATTATAAATATTTTGTTAAATGTCAATTTAGAATAACTACACCATGTGGTTCTAATAAAAGTTTTGTATACAGGGTTAAGGCCATAGATATTCAACCTTGTATTATCCCTGAAATTCATGTTTCATTGAACTCAATCAGGCACATGAATTTGAGCTAATCTGTTTTTGAGCTATGCTAATAGTTTCCAATCATTATGATTGCAATTTGTTTAATAACTAGTATTTCTAATACTGTGAAAATGTTCATAGCCAACATACACACCTTTTAAGCTTAAATTTTTTTAACAGCCTTTTTAAACCTTTTTGACCAAAACTCCAACCACACAATCATGATATTGGGTTTACAATGGATATTTGGACTGAAAATTCAATTTGGTCAGATATGTATTATTATCCAACAATAATTCTTTTCTTACCTTGCGTGAAACTCTTGGACTATTCTGTGTTTGGCTGGTATTTTTCAAAGATCCACTTCTATTATGTTCACGACGCTTTGAAAAAAGAAAAGAGATAACATAAATTAAAGTAACAGTTGACAACAAGATTACTACACTGACTTCCAACACATAGGAATCTGAAGTTCGTCTTAGCCATGGCACTAACACTCCATAAAAGGCATCCATAGTTATCAATTCAGCACTTGTACCCATAATTCAACAAATGTCGTCTGCATACACAATACCATTAATACAATAAGGAAATGTTTTTCAAAGTACTTTTTCTGATCAAAACAGCATGGTGTTCACAATTGCTGATTGATTTTCATTTTTAGTTTAAATTAGGTCCAGAATCAGATTTCACAATCGAAATTATCGACCTATTTAAATCATTTTATTACACATTACACTAAAGGTCCTGTATAGTCAATTCATTTAACAGTTATGAAAGTCAAAAGTTGACAAAATCCTTATTTCTTATTTCCTTCCTGTCATTTCGTAAACAAATACTGAAATCCTTTTAACATACGTCTTAAAATAATCCTGACTGTATGACATCATAATTTGACACAATTTTTCTTGACAATTCTCACTTTGATACAATACAGGATACAAACTTCTATGATGTACAAATTCACATGCATCACAAGTACTTTATTGAACTTAACCCTATTGCATGTACGTAGTTAATTGTTTTTCAGCAAAAGAAGTACATTACTGGCAAACTTTTTAACTGCAACTGTTTTGTCAATGAAAAGACTTACTCAGACTAAAAATTATTATTTTGTACAGTGTGAGACATTATCAGTAAAAATGACTAAATGAAAACCTATGAAGGAAACATTTAACATTTCTATTTCACTGTTCCAGAAATTTATAGTATATTTTGCCAAGAAATCGTCTTTTAGATGATAAAAATACACCATAGGTCAAGGAATTCACAATCCAAATCCAGTATTTTTCTATCCGTCTGCTATGAAATATAACTCCACTACAACACTGTAACCTTTAAACCATGTTAATAGTCATAGTTAGTAGCGCTGCATAGGTATATGAGTCAAAACTTCTAAATCCACAGCAAGTGATTTTATGTAATTTTAGTCTGTTCAATATCCAAACAAGTAAAAGTCGCTAAGAACAACCATGCTTCACAAATCTTAAGAATTCTTAATCCAAAATCATTGCTTATATGAGTTTGTCTGCTATGAAATTTGTCATTATCCAAACACTGCAACCTCTGTATTCAACTTGTATTCAAATTCAAATTCAAACTGTACTTAATGGTAGGGTATATAAACAACAAGAACACGACCTAAACTCTACCCAGGCTTCCTGTCATTGTCTGTCTAACCAACTGACCTATTGGTACCATACTATATTATAATTCATAATTTAAGGCCACACCAAATTTCAAGGGAGAGATTACAACAAATCTAATACATGAAATAAAAGCTTTGAAATCCTACTAAATTATTGCTGAACTTGAACAAATTCCTTAATTCTGACGTGCATTTGCTTAAATTCACTCTGAAGCTTAAAAAAAAACTGTCTTGGCCTTAAACATGTACATGTATCTCAAGAAAAACTTAATCACAAAATACGGTTGTCTTAGATGGATCTTCAGTTATCTGACAATTCCAGTAAACTTATGTTTAAGAGAACATCTTTTAACCTATGTGTTTAACTTGATTTATAAAAATTTCATTTGAAGGTATTCATCCTTCTGGATTATTCTTGCAGTCAACCTTTGGCCGTGTTCAATGAACCTGCTCAAAGCCATTTTGAAACTTATTGTTCTGATTAGAATTTAAATTCGAGGATCATATCAGCAATATGAGACATATGACAATCCACTACAAAACATGAAACTGACCTCACTTCAGTACTATTTTTGAATGCAGTCTCAACAAAAATCTCATACCCTTTGAATATTTCTGACATAATATCCTGTTATTGTTAACCCTTTCAAAACACTTGTAAATATTTCCTTATTATAACAGATTTCTTCAAATGCAAATTAAAATATTTTGTTGGTTTTTTTGCTGACTTCATAACATCAAAATATTGCTGATATAATTGCAAAGAAAAACCCATGGTTTGTGAAATATTACATAAAATTCCAAACTTTTTAATAATTAATTTAAGATTAATAATTGCCAAATTTGGTATCATTATTGTGATAGGGGGTGAAAGCCGACATGGGTCGACTCTCAAAAGCACTGGCCGTGGCATCAGAATTTTCCTTACCCTGTGGGGGAATCAAACCTACAGCACCTAATCACCTAGCAAAAGGCAATCCAACTCGCTTGCGACTGAGTTATTCCACTGCCACTTTTTTGTTTATTATAGTATAAGAAAAAAGATCTAAAAGCATTTCAGAATCTTAAGTGAAATGGCTTAAGCTTTAAGTATGAATCTTAATGCAGCAAGGCATACTGCCCTATAGTGAAACAGAAGGTGAAATTCCATACATAAATATCAAGATAGATTAAAATATATTCTTTAATAGGGTAATTATACATTAACATTTGGGCAATTAACTGAACTAATGCTTTCTTCGTGTTTATGAATAATGTAATGAAAACTATATGTCTTTATTTTCTAGTACAGTCTGATCATAATTCATAAACTGTAAGCTTACATAACTTTTTAGAAATATAAGGCCATTGCAAAAGATAGTGGACCACGGCCATATACGCCTAACGAAAAATTTAATCAGGATAAAACTAAACTTTCTCAAACCTTTCGATTTAGGTCCAATAACATCCATTTTAAGTTTCATCAAAATCGGTTGAAAACTAAGAGAGATCATATTCAAGATTTGGGGCAAGGGCAATAACTCTGCTTCTAACGATCGAAAATAGCTCAAATTCCAACTTGATCTTCGTTTTATGAATATGTATACACATATCAAATTTCATTTGATTCCGTCAAAAACTCTAGTTTTTAGAGCGTTTATGAGCAAATGTTGACCGACGGACGGACCGACGGACAGGGGTGCCGACAATATACGCCCTCATCTCTCTAAAATTAAACTTAAATAAAACTTTGTCATAAAACGAGTTAGTTTTAGAAAATCACTTTACAATCCCTATAAGCTTTTGAGGATAAGGCCCCATGAGAAATTGATTCAAAATTATACATTAGTTCATCTAACAATGATGTTTCTAAACACGAACAAGACAAATCTTTTCAATCATCAGGTCCTCTTTCCTCAGATATGTAACTATTATCTTTTCTCTGATCCTTTTGCAAGTCTCAATATAGTTTTGTCAGTGAGTGCATTTCTAAACAGCTATGGGCCATATATTTTACAAGAATTAAAACAGTGTAATCTCCCTTGATTTACTTTTGGTAAAATCCCTAAAAGCATCATAATTTTGGAGCTCATTGCATCGGGGCATTTTTAAATAACTTGCTCAGCTTTCAAGATGATTGAAAAATGTGTTATCTCCCTTGAATAACTCTTGAATACAAGAGAACTAAATATTTACTTACTGGTGTAGAAACTGGTGTTTGTGTGCCCATTTCACGTTTCACAGAATTTTCACGTCTACGCTGATCAGCTTCACGAACTTCAGTATTTTGTTTTAATGTCTAAAAGAAAGAAAATAATGTATAACTGAATGACATAATGTATGATTTAAGAAATTCAATAACTCATACATATATACTAGTGGTATATGGAAAACCCTTTTCTGACATCATACTATTAACAAATCCTTAATAAATAGGGTAAGATAGAATGCGATAAGGGGATGTATAATCCCAAAAATCTAAAATAGGCTTATCAATCTATCTTTAGCAAACTATAAATCTTTTATAGACTATTGGATGTTTTACACTCTTAATTCTACGCTCTTCTTCCATGGTCTTTAATGCATTTGTGACACAACTGAAAACTCAAAATGTATTTGGACCATTACACCATATCTCATCTAGAAGTAGATTCCCTCACATAAATTTTTAGAAAAGAACCAGAATATATCATGACCACAATCATAATTGAAATTTTATTAGAATTTCACAAAGGCCCTGTGGTATTTTAAGTGTGACAAAGTAAAAGAGATTAGATTCCATCATGCAAATCATGTTTCAATTCAGTATGATTCTCCATCCATTACAGAAACCTTATCTTGTGCTAAGCCAGGGGTTTCAATAATGAGCTGCATCAAAGCAGTAAATCAGTCCATTGTAATGCAGGCTTCATGCAGATTTGATAATTGGTTAAAAGCCTCTGGTGCCATCTTTGATTAAAACTTTTACTCAATAGCCCAGAAAATATTAGAAATAGAATTTTAAAGAGGCAATAACCAATATTAAATATTTGGTCAGAATTTTAGTAAATCTTCCTAAGAAATGTTTTTAAGAATAATTAGGGACACTATTGGCTTTTAACATATGAATTTTTATTGTATGGGCTTTTGTCAAGTGCTTTATAATCAGATGTTGTAGTGCACTTGACTCTCAGATACCTCAGATCACACAGCTTTTTATCATAATATACTAATAAATTAACTGCACTTTAAAATATATAGTTCTAGATTCATGACCTAGGCCAGTGCTTTTTTATGGGAATTTTATTCTCATATCACCTTAACACAGCTGCTGAGTCTCTATAATGATTCTCATAGTTGGTTCTTCTGCTCCTCAAGCAGGTTGAAATGTAACCGTGAATGGATCCTGGTTCATAAGATTACTGTTAGGTATACAATATCTCTCTCCTACTAAGATACCTTGACTGTACTAGTGGCATCATCCCTTTAACTTCTGAAAGCTGGCCCAGTCTTCATCAGATAAAATTAGGTTGGCATTAAGGAACATTTACTCAATTATCTTATTAATGAAAGTGAAATTTGACTATACCTGTAATTTAGCTAATGGAATGATATCACAATTCTGTGGTCGGTGCCAGACCGTTTTCTGGCTACTGGCATTATAATAATAGAATCTGGAGGTATTTGGATCAAATAATTCCCACCATTGGTTATCATCTGTCTTTTTTCTGAAAATTAGAAAAATAACACAATTAAGTATTATGATAGTGAAAGTTTCTTAAAATTATGTATAAATTTTCAAAGAAAATGTTTTAACATATGATGAATGCTTAAAATGTTATAAAATTTGTGTCTTTTATTTATATAGATGTAAATTTTTATGATGTATTATATGCATATGTACATTTATATTGTATATAATTGTGTTTTGTAATGTTAATGTATAATTACATGTTGATAATATGTATAATAAATAATAAATGTTTTGTATTTTGTAATGTATGTAATTTATGTATATTTACATGGTTTAATGATATATGTTTTGTAAAATGATAATGCAGTTTGCAATGAATGAAATTTACCTGGACTGTGTCATAAGCCTACCCTTTTTTTTATTTTGCATCAAAACGTTTGAGAAAGTTTGCTAAATTCTGTGTGTATCAAACTACCTACAGATTTTCTTTGGAGATATAATAAATTACGAACAATATCAACTGCACAGCTTGGTGTACTATTTATTTTAAATACATGCATAGAAATGGAACAAAATATGCGTAACATAACAGATGTATAAATTCATTATTTGTTTATTTTTTAGATGTAAAGCTGTTTCTGTTCATGTTCGTTAAGATCAGGTAACTGTAGAGAGTATTATAATTGTTTATGTTTTCTCCAGATGTCTTTAGTACTGAAATATTAAAGATATGATATAGACTGATAATAAATTATTAATTCATTGCTCTTTAGGTACTGTATGATTCTTAGTCATTCATATCCAAGCCCTGTAAACTAATGTTCTAGATTGTTGATGGCTGACTTATGGAAGCACTGGCCAGACACAGGGATTAAGATTACATGCTAGTTACGATGGTAAACGACATGCCCAAATTAACACAACCCAATTAGCTGCACCCAAATTAGAGAAACTAAAACGTTACATCACGCTACCTAAAGCACTGCAGAGTAAGAGATGCCTGTCTAATCATATAATAGGTCCACCTCCATAAATGAAATTATATAACCCCCTGAGCGTTCTAAATTGGTGAAAATGCTATCCTAGGAGCTCTTGCTGCCTATATATCCACATCTTCTGTTGCGAAACAGGGTGTGCCCAAATTAATGTAATCTCAAGCTCTGAGACCACAATTCAACTTGTACCGATTGGTAGAGATGTAATTTGGTACAGACAAATACGAACAATCAAATTGCAAATTACTAATACGTTCTGGAAGGGAGAGACTTCAACATTTAAGATCCATACCATTTTTTAATAATTCTCAAAATAATCTCAAATAGGTGTTAAGACATGCATGTGGACATGTTCAGCATTTTGAAATTTCGATGAACCGCCAGCCAAATCTAAAGAGTCTTTACTAGATATTGCTTTTCATTTACAACTTGAACGACTGGATAATCAGAAAAGATATGCCTTGTTCAATAATGGATACTGATTTACCAAACTTCACAAAGACACTTCACCATTACTGTAACCTTAATAAGTAATTGACAGAATCTATTCTGTTCTAGCTTACTAAATATACACCATGGAAAACAGACTGGGGTGCAGCTACCTTTAAAACATATGGTTTATATTTTCATACCTAAGGCATAATGATCTATCTATAATCATATGAAAGGAAGACAGATTTAGCTCATTATCATTTTTGTAATCTCTTCAAAAATTTCACTTGTAACAAAAGGAGACCAATTATGAAGGAAAAAATTAGAGACTTTATTTTATGTTCATCAGAAAAAATTACTTATCAATAGCAGTGGTTCACCTACCATAGGAACTTGTTGAACCAAGTCTTCCCGCCTTTATGATAAGAAATTATAAGAAAATCTACCAAGTAACTATATAAAAGATGTGCAACCGGCTGATGTCATTGGACACCCATTCATCTAGCTGACTTCTCTGGTAAATAACTTAGCAAGCAATAACCTGATAAAGTCTGTGGACGCTCAGAAAGTGATGTGGAAAGTGACCATTTTGGAATAGTGAGAATGGTCAAATGTTATGCAGTGTGCAATCACTGCAATGATGGAAATTCTGCCAGCATTAGCCTACTCATATTTTTTATTTCCAATTGTCGAAGGATCTTAAATGCAAATAACTAGATGATTTTTTCATGCCAGCCCCTTCAACCTACATCACTGATATTGGGAAAATCAGGTCCATAATAACAACAATCATATCTTTTCAAGCTTGATGCATTATATGAACTAAAAGCCTGAAAGATTTTGGTAAACCTTGATACCTAATTCTTCAAATGAACAAACTCCCATGCAGCACTGAAATTTATACTTTTAAATTGAGAAGAGCTGCAAACTATTATACCAAAGGTTCCCAATCTAGACTGGTAATGTCAAAATATTTATTTCATGTTAGAAAAATCAAACAAATTGTTAAACAGATAGTATTTTAGTAATGCCTTGTGTCAGAGTCCAAATTAACATACTTCAAAACATGTTTAACATTTTCTTTCTTCTGCTTCAAACATGTTTGACTTCTGCCGTACTGCCGTTTGGTGCAAATATTATCACTTCTGACCTTTTTCTTTTTTAGTATGTTATCTATCATGATGGTGTGAATTTAGTGCAATCCACAAGAATGCTCATTCTTTTTGGCTTACTTTCTGAATCTTATTTTAAGTTCCACCCTTGAAATGAGTTTATTTATAAATCTTTATTTAGCAATTCAGATGAGATGGACATTTTTTTGTCTTTTTAGTCTTAAGTACCGGTATTACATTGATTCAATTATGTTTAGTTTTGATGTGGAATTAAATCAATCTGAGGCTTGCTTAGATGTTCCTGATTTTTAATGAAATTTCAAGAAAATCATGACCAAAAGTTTTTAAAATGCATTGATATTAATTCAGACTTCATGTCAAGGCACCATTCTATGTTCATAAACATATAATTCAAATGGTTGAAACGGATTTTACTTCTGCTCTACTATAATGTGCTGTGCATCAAATGAGCCTGACAAAAAAATTGCAAAGTTACAGTGCAAATTTTAATGAAATCTTAAGTATTAAGATGGAATTATTTTGATATCCACCCTTTTAGATTTGTCTTTAAGGTATTTATCTTTAATTTATAGATTTCTCTTACTAACTCATTAAATATGTTACATATGGTAGAAGATTCACACACATCAAAAGATGAGGAAATTCTTAACAAATTCTTAACAAATTATCATATGGTGTATATTTTCAAACCAGATCTTACTGGCCTAGGGTGGAAATTAAAATCTAAGTCTCAAGGGTAAATCAGTGTGTCTGGCATGGTATGGGTAAAAATATCACTTTAACAATATGAAATGGAATTTTACAATTTATTTTTTGCTCCAAATGAGTATAGGATATATGCGAATTCGTTCAGTGTGTGAAAAGGGAAATTTTTGCTAACCTGCAACCTATTATGCATACTTTTGATTCCAATGAGCGTCAGAGACAAGTTACTTCCCTTTATAGCGAGATTGGTGGCGCTACGAGCGACACGGACCTGGAAGTAAACACATGGATGGCTGTCACATTAAGCGATGCCGGAATAATATTTCATCTCGCTTTATCATCAGATTTAAGTAGATGTGGATGAAATACTTATTTCACGAAGATGTCATAACATGACGAGAATGCTTTGAGCGAATGAATCCAGGAAGACAAGATTCCATTTACTTTTAACACCATACGGCCTGAAAGTGGAATGCAGCCTACTCACGTATCATCTACCATACCGGCATCAGCATAAATCGAGTCGATTTCACGACGCTGTCCGACCACAACCGATTACGGAATCACAAATTCAGAATAGTAACTTCTAAATAATGAAAATTTGATAAAGAGTCCTTGATCGTTCATGTGCAAATTTATAGATCTAATTTTATCTCTAAGCCTATTTGGAAATAAGGTTGTATAAAACTTGTAAAATTTCTGTCCAATGGTTGGCAAAAAGGGCTACTTTCAATTGTAATTTTTATTAAAAAGATTTTGATGAAATATGTAAACTATTGTGCATTACTGCAAGTTGAAAAGTTTTTTGAATTTTGAATGTCTTCTTTCAGCCAAAATTAGTGATCTTTCTGGGTTGAATATTTTAGGAGAGAAATGTATTTCAGTGTAAACTTACAACAATTATAGGCTATTTTTGATCAAAAACAGACATTTTAAGACTAGTAGGCCTACCATTGTCAGCTTGATATTCCAAGTCTCATGAAAATAATGTCAAAAATTTAAAAAAAATTGTGTGGTTGGACAGTTAGTTATTCTTGGACTCAAAGTTCAAAGGTGTATGGAGGCATATGTCAACCAAACATCAAGCCACTCAAGACTCAAGGTACTAACAATAAAGGTAACTCTTTATTTTTCATGAGTCATGATTAAGCTCAATACCACAAAGTGATATGGTCTTGTCTCACATTCAGTCCATGGGGATCCACTCCTACTCCATTTCATGTTCATAAATTCTTATGGTAAGTCATGAAAATGATTTTTTTTTATGAATTATGGTCATTCCTGATGGAATACAAAACAAATCCGATCAAAACAGGGCACTTCATGACAAAGTGGTCCAAGTATGTTTGGTCCAAGCTGTCCTGATTCTTCCAGATTCCCCCTGGTATTAAGGATTCCCCCCAGTCTGCATTATTTGTCAGTGTGGGACAGTATTATCATTTCATTTTGTAATGGGAATTCAAACAATGCTGCTGGCCATTTTTTATTGAAGGGATTTTTTTATATGAATTCATAAACACAATATAGCTTTAGTTTTTTTTTAGGTGAACAAACCATGGCGTTGGTTGTTGGTTCCTATTTCAGTACCTACCTGTTTTTAAAGTAAAACCTTAAAAAAATCAGCAATTCGAAGAATTCAGTTTTTAATTAGATTATGGGGAGATGGACCTCCAACTGATTTACAGCCAAAACATATGCTGGTCAATTTGTTGTGTTGTTTGGATCATCTAGACCTTATGTAATTAAAAGGATAATGACAAAACATCCACTAAAATATTAAATGATTTAATAAATAAAATATATATTTACAATATTAATTTTTTAATTGATTTATTCACATTTTTTTTTATCTTTGTGGCCTTAGGCCTAAATACTTGAGCTTGAGCAATTCACCAGCCTCTTCATAAAGAATGAAAACTGTTCCATTGGCAGGGATGACATTTGAAGTATGCTGACAGGTCATTATTAATTGTAGACTTGTATTTTCGAGGAAAGTGATACAAAAACTGAAAGCTAATATTCCTAGCAGCTGTCACTCTATTGTCCCACATGAGTTACGTTTTAGATTCATACATCTTCCAAGTTATATCTTCAAATATCAACCTGAAATATCAATAAACCTTAAATAATTAAAGGTAGGTACATGTACCATGAAATCCTATATTCTCATATAAGACATCATTTCAGTAATCATTGTTACAAATATAAGGATATCAAAATATATATCATTCTGTTCTTTCACAAATATCCAATTAATAAAAATTTTGAGGTGGTAAGTTTTAAATGGAAAATATTGACATACATACCAATTGCAGTTTTTGACAAATTCCTTAATATACTTTTCAGTGATGTACATATTTAATAATGGTAAGGTAACATAAACTTACCCTTTGGTCAAATTTCTCTTGGGCTTTATTTAGATGACAGATCAACCAATCAAGGCTGTCATTTCATTTCTATCTTTTTAAGCTAGTAATCTGTAAAGAATTGAAATATAAACCTCAAATTAGTTCTGAGAATCTTAAATTGTCTTTGGGTTTATGAAAATGACAAATGGTGAAAAAAAAAATTTATTTTGGAAATTTGATTTCAGAGAGGGGAAATTTTAGTCTGAAATGCGAATCATTTTCACATATTTCTAGGAAGGATTGTTTTCAAGATTTACATTTACACACAAGTCTTTGGTGAAAATATGGCATGCAATTGAAAAAATTATTTGAATATTTGTGACATCAGATAAAAATTTATTCAGACTTCAATCAATCAATTTGGTCAGAGAGTAGCCTACTAGGCCTAGCCTAGGCCTAATAAATTATTAAATAATATCGATCTCAATCCAACTTACTAATTATACTGCCTCAAAAATTGCAAAAGCAACCAGACAAACGAAACACACTTATCACGATTGCCTGCATTTGAACCACATAAGAATAAGATCCAACGACTTTAAAAGGCGATATCAACAATAATTTACACGAGGAAAGTTTGCCGACAACGTCTTGTGCGACATTATTTATTGACGTCAGCTGTGACCTGTTAAATATGACCGTCTAGATGGGCATACGTGTAAAGTGCAATTTCGAATGTTGATCAAGTGAAAACGGAGACAAACCTTTCAACTAGCTCAACATTTCTTCATCGGTTTTTCAGTTCAATCCTTAATTCATTTACAGATAAAGACGAGTTTGTTGACAGAAGTAGCCATCTTGTTGTTGATCCATGTGGTCAGTGGTCCGTGTCGAATGCAGCGCCGCCGTGATTTCTAAGGGGAGATAACCTGTCTCGGGACCCCATTGTCAATATATAAAGTCTTCAATACAATAAAAAAAATAATGTAGGACAACTTCAATTCGTTTTTTTTTCTTTTAAGCTTATATATATATACAGCATTTGCCAATTTCCAAAAACTTGTAGTTGTTTAAAAAATGAGTCAGTTCTCTCGAAGACTAAGCAAGACCAATCCTAACATTAGGTAGGTACTGTAAAAATGTACATGGTAGAAGTGACAAGGAAGTTGGCCAAATGTATTTCAGCACATACTTTTCCTGACTAACAGGTTTATCTTATCTCAGCTAGATATGATATAAAGATGACATTGGCACATAACTTGATGTCAGTCATGGTTCCTTATAATATTAGGCTTTATATAATTCACCTGTCTGTAGCAATATGAATTAAATATAGCTCTTTTATTCAGGAGTGTATACAGGGAGGTGGCCGAGGGGACCTGGGCTAGCTTTTCTTCACTCAGTGCAAACAAATATGAAATTATTAACTTGTTTGGTTATATATATGCATGTCCTTGGTTAATTAAAGGAGAATGGTTTTCTCATTAGGTCTTACTCATGTGATTGTGATGAATAATTTTATAAAAAAAAAAGAGCAAACATCTCAATGAAGCGAATCTTTCCTTGCAATTTTACCATATAATTCCGATTATAATGCGCACCCATGTATAATGCGCACCCCTTCTTTACCCCATCAAAATCGGGGAAAATTCATTTACCCATGTATAGTGCGCACCCCTTGTTGACGAAAAAATTGAAGTTGGCATAACGCAGACACCAAAATAGTGGCTGATAAAAAATCAAATTTCACGTATCTACCTTACTTGACTAACATGGATTTTTTTTTAAATAGAGGCTTCATTTGTACTTTTTATGATTTTATAAATTATTTTGAAATTAACGATAATCTTTTATTTTTTTCCCCTGACATTGAGTCTAAGTTGACAAGGTCACGCGCGTATAAATCTCGTCAATAGAAAACGGTAAATGTTTGGGGATGTGGTATATTTAGTTAAATAATTAAAAATGTAGTTATAGAAATGATTAATTTCTTTAATTTGATTCCGTTAAAAAAACAAGTGTTGTATTTATATCTTCAAATGATAAAGCGTTGAAGCTTAAAAATTTGGAATGATTTCTATAAATATGACAAGAACACAGGCACTCGTTTCTATCAATGACAGGTCTATTAACCCTATATATTATAGTGGAAAATTCCATGGATATAAAACAAATGCCTTTGACTCCAGTAGATTACAAGCTTGGCTTAATTCTACTTCCACTGATCACGTGGACAGCAGGTGTTCACAATATTCTTTGATCTTTCTTTGATCTCAATGGGTCCGATCTTGTTTACTATTCTAAATGTACTCATCAAATTAATCAGTGGTGTCACAAATTAACTGGATCTCATTGTTTTTAGTCACCTAATCTTATAATACGTTTATTCAAGTAGATTAAGTTTATTGTGAACAAAAGATTTACAGAATAACTACTGTTCTGGGTTCTGTCATCGGAACTATTTTTTCCCGCTCAATTTTATTGGCGCCAGTAAGTCTCGCAAGAAGGAAGTCAACTATAACTTGTATTATTGTCTTGTCAGCAATGTGTTTGAAAGTTCTAAAACTTTTGGATGATTTTAATGGATTTAAGGATTAAGATCGTTCCCGGTAAGAGGCTCGTTTTGATAAAACATCGATCCATTGGTATCGTATTATCAACGCTAATTTCAAATCTTTTCTTTCCGTGTTTTTAACCATCGATCTATTGGTATCGTATTATCAACGCTAATTTCAAATCTTTTCTTTCCGTGTTTTTAAACATCGATCTATTGGTATCGTATTATCAACGCTAATTTCAAATCTTTTCTTTCCGTGTTTTTAAACATCGATCTATCTATTGGTATCGTATTATCAACGCTAATTTCAAATCTTTTCTTTCCGTGTTTTTAAACATCGATCTATCTATTGGTATCGTATTATCAACGCTAATTTCAAATCTTTTCTTTCCGTGTTTTTAAACATCGATCTATCTATTGGTATCGTATTATCAACGCTAATTTCAAATCTTTTCTTTCCGTGTTTTTAAACATCGATCCATTGGTATCGTATTATCAACGCTAATTTCAAATCTTTTCTTTCCGTGTTTTTAAACATCGATCTATTGGTATCGTATTATCAACGCTAATTTCAAATCTTTTCTTTCCGTGTTTTTAAACATCGATCTATAGGAATCGTATTATCAACGCTAATTTCAAATCTTTTCTTTCCGTGTTTTTAAACATCGATCTATTGGTATCGTATTATCAACGCTAATTTCAAATCTTTTCTTTCCGTGTTTTTAAACATCGATCCATTGGTATCGTATTATCAACGCTAATTTCAAATCTTTTCTTTCCGTGTTTTTAAACATCGATCTATTGGTATCGCATTTTGATCAACGTCGACGGTAATTTCAAGTCTTTTCTTTCCGTGTTTTTATAATTAATTTTATAAATTAAATTGGTAAAAATGGTACATTGTAATTGATAAGACTTTGTCATGTGGCTGCCGTATTCCATTTTAACACCTTCATCCATCAGCGATCAATTACAAAATGGCGTCCAGACAATATTGCCTTGGGAATCACTGGTGAAAAATATTGTTTTTTTAAGTCACCGTGTATAATGCGCACCCCTTGTTTGACGGGTACTTTTCAGGGTAAAAAAGTGCGCATTATATTCGGAATTATACGGTATACGGAAATGTTCATGACTTTAAGGGACACTAAAAACAAAGACTAAAAATCCATTATCAAGTTTATAGCTTCTCCTGAAAATAGTGCCATAAATTACTGACAGGGTTAATTAGAGGTCAAAATATATCAAACCCCAACAGTGGTTTATCATGGAAATTAATAATAACCCTTCATGAGCATGACAATATTGCAAGACTAATTACCAGTGCCATAAAACAGATAACTGCTATCTAACTCACTGTGTAGATAATATATAACAGATAACAGAAGATATCTAACTCACTGTGTAGATAAACTGTTATCTTCACTATGTCAATATGAATCTGTACATTTATGATATATGTGATATGATAAACTGTATGAGGTATATATGATAAATATGATTTGACTAATATGATAAGTTAAGGATATGATATATCATCAAGACAAATATGCAGTAAGCAGGTGTGAACAATATTAAAATCACCAATTTCATAATAATATGTTGACTATAAATATTATTTCAACTGAACAATCCATAATTGAAATCATCTATACACAACATTTTTTATATTAAAGGGATTGTTAAAGCGGTTTTATAAACTTTGTATGTGTATCGGGGACACTGATAGCAGCAATTTGTACCATTCCAATGCCCATTCTGACGTCTGTGGTTCTGGCAATTCCACCAAAACTAACCTGTTTTATGTAATATTGATCTGCATAGATATCAATAGTAGCTTCTGGTAGATCAATATTACTATCAATACAAATTGCTAAGACTATGGTATGATATGACATACTATAAAACTCAATGTTCACCAACACAAATTGAATTTCATTTTCTGTATAGTGTTATTCAAATTGTTCATAAATATTATCAATTTTATATCATATTATCAATACGACTAGTGTTAACATACTGCAGCAAAATTCAGCCAATGGGTATTTATCGAAAATTTGGGTCACATCATGACAGATTTTTGGATAAGGCTTTTAAAATCAGGAAGAGCTCATCTTGTTCTGCAGACAATGGACTTAAATTGGAGTTTAACTTTCTTGTAAGATTTGTGGTACAAGTAATGAAGTAGCTAACCTCACTGGACTGCAGAAGTATAGAAAACCCTTTATCTTTGAGTGAAGTGTTCTAAATACTAACTGCCATGTTAAAATAAATATTTGGTGGCCCAGATATCCAAATGGTAGTTTGTATGTCTGCCATGGCCAAATGGTACCACCAAGAGTTGCAGACTTTTCACCTACTTGCCATGTATAACCTAGATATCATTATCTTCTGTAAACATCATGTTTTTTAAGGTAAATATTATTCAAAGAGAAAATTGTCTGTGTTTTTTAACTTATTAAACATCAAAATAACACTTCTGACTCTTATCAGTTTCTGATCAGTTTGGTTTATTTGAGTTACTAGACACACCTTTCTATGCAAGAATCTCATTACAGGTATTATATTATATTCTGCTAAGAATATCAAAATTCTTGAAGTTTTCAAATAACAAAATACTTTTGGAGGTGTCCCTAAATAATCCAAAAACGTTTTATTTGTGAACCTTTTTTTTCATACTGGAAGTGGAAGTTAATAATAAAAGTTCGAGATTCTTGACAAACTGACAAATTCAGCCTCAGTAACTTTAAACCAATACAATAGCCTTATGGTACTTTTGACGCCATTTTGTTCTCTTCTGAGCAGAAGTGAAAAAATCTCATTTAGCCTTAGTGTCTATCAACATTACAAGAGACTAATGTTGATCTTACTGGTTCAATAAAACAATATAAAAGTAATTACTGTCGACTCCATTTTTTTCTCTTAATCTGAGCAGAAGTGAAAAAATCTCCATTGATCAGAAACAGAAGAGAACTAATTGAAGTATGAATCATTCAGAAGACTTACTAATGCCACCCAAATTATATTGCCGTTTCTAACTGGATTAAGCCAGGATTTTAAGTTGAGAAATTCCATCACTAATTGTGTAAACAGCAAATTTTTTATTGGCTTACATGACATATCCAACTTAATGAAGTTCTTATAGGGGATTTGTTTCCATTTAAAGTTACATTATGTCCTGTTTCCATTTAAAGTTACATTATGTCCTATTTATAAGAAACTCGACTAAGGTAATATTTACTTAAAGACAAAAGGATGTGTATTCGATGCATCATCTTTATTTTTAAATACACATGTATGTTAAGACAATAACCGCGTTTCCACTGAGAATTCTGAATGAAAGCTAGGTCTAAGCTAGCTTTATTGCCGAACACGTTGCGTTTACACTGAGTTTTTCTGGTTCCTGAACGACTTTAGTCTCGATCATAAAGTCACACATTATAGACAGCACGCGATCTACAAGACTTACCATTTACTCTACTAGTTAATTAAGAGCGCGCGCCCCCTATTGCCGAACGAGATAAAGTCGGCTTTTTTGTGTTTCCACTGAGTAAATGAAAGCTGGCTTTCATTTGGCCCCCCGATAAATTGCCGAATGCGAAAAGCTTCAATTGCCGAACCGTTACGGTTCCCGAACCGTAACGGTTCGGCAATTTGTCAGTGGAAACACAAAAAAGCTAGCTTAAAGCCGGCTTTTTATGTCAGTGGAAACACAGTTATTGGAGAAAGTCAGTTTGAAATAAGACTTTTAAGCAACAGAAACTCAGTAAAACAGTTGAGTTTAGTTACCACAGATCATCTACCTGTTATTATCTATTAAGTTTTTTCCATATTTTCAGATGTGTTGTTTCTTTTGCCTTTCAGCAGATGTACTATAAGCAATGCAAAACTATGTTTTCTCCAAAAAGTTGCCAGATTATTAGGATCACTGAGCTTTGCACCATCGACAAACAATTTAGAATCCTGTGACATTAAAGGTTTATCAATAGATTGCAGTAAAATGTGCAACTTCACAACATGAAAATGTTTGCCTAAGGTGGCTTTAAAATATCCTTACTGAAATTGAGTATGATGATACCATAGCACTAATTTTTCTCACAAGTTTATATTGATCTCCTAAAATTCCCAAAGGTTACAAGTACCTTCATCAGATGAAACTATTTAAAAACCTGATGTACTAGCACGATCAGAAAATTCAACACTTGAAAATATTTCTAGATTATTAAGTAAACCTAGATGATCTTCAGTGTGAAACCTAGAGATTGATAAGTTAAGTAGGTACTCTTCACAGAAATGCAATGAAGTCTCTAATGGTCCAGAGTATCAGACTTCAGGAATAAAGTTGGTATTGATATTAAAAAAAAAATGGCAATTCTGAACATTGATCTTTGTGTCAGATTGTATGACAAACGTGATGACTTTTATTTTCCTATTGTTAATTTTCCATTCATGTGCAGTAACATACCACAATCGCCTGCTTATGGCACGTACATTTCACAATTGATCCACTATGCTAGAGCTTGTTCTCTTTGAAAGGATATTTAAAGAGACATGATACATATTCGACTAATTGTGATGATGGAAGATAGACAGATGAAAATAATGAATGAATCATTTTACCTCTTTACCTACTTTCTTCAAGTTGAAATATGATCTATGATAGTGTATTAATTATCTTTAGACAGCCTGTGGTCAATCTATTACTGACCACTGGTCAAACTTCTAATACCTGATCTATGAGATATGCTATTAATAGCAGGTAACAGATAACCATACTGGTACCAAACTAAGAGAATGAATGAATGAATGAATGAATGTACCATTAAGAATTTTTTGAAATATATGTATTATCTTAATGTAAGTATTTATCTTAAAATGATCAGCATACATATTAATAGAAATTTCAGCTTTTTTTTTCTATTCTCAGAAAGAATAAATGAATTCCATTATTTAAATAAATATTAGAGACAATAATTGAAAGAATGCTGCAAATTTCCTTAATTGCATATTCTCAGCCCATGAATCAACCACAAATGGCCATTATAAGGAAATTAAAAGGCGTCGCCATGGAAATGTCACATGTGTGACAATGGTTTGATTATAAGAAATCTGAATAAAAAACTATTATTACAGCTGAAATAACCAGATTTTATCAAAATATTTTTTTCCAAACTTGATTTATGTGTTCTCCCTGGCCTAAGGTCTGCCTTATCACCTCAGTTTAATTCTGAATACTTGTTAAAGGGATAACTTGCTGCTATACTATAGAAATGCCCTAGGATAAAATCGCCCTTTCAACTTGCATTGCATTTGAGATCACTTACTAAACTACAGGTAAAACCTGAACATCAATCTTAAAAAATTTGAAATGCAAATATTCCCATTGCAGAAGTAGAATGTACCAGAAGAGAAATTAGTAGTGTTGAAACGGTTAACGGCCAGTTTTGGTGTAATCTGATGTCTGCTTTGATGGGTTGTTGGTATTTATTTACCGACAATTCCGAGTGGAACTGATTCAAAGTAGGTCAACTCTTCTTCGGCGACTTTGGAACTCATTTGTACTAACTGAGATTTAATTTACTCTGTTTCGCAGCTACAAATGCGGTTCTTTATTCTTGTTTTAAAGCTTAAGAAATTATTCGGGGTTAACCGGAAAATAACCGGTTATTGCCGACGGGTACCCGGGTCGTAAAAATCACTAACCGTTTCAACACTAGAAATTAGACTGAAGAAAAGTTAAATTTGGTGAGGCGCTCTCTTTAATTATGAATGTTGATTTCAATACTACTACTTATTTTATTCTAGAAAATGATAAGAAAAATAAACTTTCTATTTCAAGGTTTTCAAGTCAAGTTTCAAAAGATAATGGAGAACATTGATGCCTCTTATCTCTGAAATAGAACAAGTTACAGAACAAATCCTACAACTGTAAATGCATGGCATTAGAATGATACTGAATTTCATAATGGCTCCATTTATTGAATACAGCAGACGCCATTGAGAAGAGACCACTTATGCACCCACATCAATGACTTGAGATAAGAAATTTTCAAGAGCTCAGTAGATGATGTTTCTTCCTCAAAGAGATTTTTCTTTTTAAGATTAGGAGATTCAAGTCTCTATGATGTAGTTTAAAGGAAAACTTTCTTACACAGTTGGTAGAAGTTTTTTTTATTCAAATAAAACTTATTCTTGTTTAAATCCAAGAAAATTAATTGTCAGCAATTAATATTATGGGCACCTATATTGTTTTTAACATGGGCATTAGTTTTACTTACTGTTTTAGAAAACAACTTAGACATAACATTCCTTTGGCATAAAGCTTAATCAATGTCCTGGAAAACTTCTTTGAATTTTGGATTAGAGAGAAAAATATATAAGTAGATGCTTTTTTCTGTCCAAAAAACAACAACCGGAACTTGGTAATTCTGTGTGAAGACACCAAGTCTGATTTCAAAGATAGTTTTACATTGAACTACAAAAAAATTCATTGAAATAAAATATTACATGAAGAAATCCACTTTGTGCAGAGCTACAAAGAAATTTTGCTGTAAGGAAATTTTGCACATAGAGGCTCCAAGCAGACGTCCTGGTATTCTTCAGAACTGAATGGGTGGTCATCATTATCTTTATTCTAAACCAAAACAAATTCTATAAATAACTTCATGAAATGTCAATTTCACTGAAATAATCATTCCCATATTATAAATATGATAAAATATCCTAAATTAAGAAACCACTTATGGACCTGGCAGAAATGAAATATTAGACCATATTTTAGCTGTAACATGATGTTGCAATCAAATTCCCAGAATAGACATCAATCAAATTGCTAACTTATGTAATATTTTTCTTCATTGAAATTTGGAAAATTGCATACCGGTACTCGATCTTTTTCAGACATCAAGACTAAGACTTTGATAACTGCTTGAAAAGGTAAAGTGTTCCTGTTCTCATAGTAAAGAGAAACTGTGCATTGAAGTTCATCAAATCGTTTATGATTGCCATCAATACCCCCACATGAGATTATTTCTTATAACCTGCAATATGGCCGCCTAAGTGGCACATGGAATATATAAGTATGTATAATAAGATATAATGAATGTTGAGAATACTATAAAATATTAAATAAATAGCAGAAAGTTCATAAAAAATGTTAAGTTAAGTGAGAGGAAGATGTAAAATAACAATGGCAGTAATTCTAGTCTTGTCATCTTGAAATGATTGTACATTAACCTTTTTTACAATAACCATTATTTGTAGCAGATCTATGGGAAGAGTGCACTTGTTACACTTTCTAGTGGTAGAAATTGTTGCTGATACAGGTAACATACTGACCAGGCATGTTCTTAAAGCATTATGTATAAGTCCAAACCCAAATTTTATATCAATTGCATGTCAATGGCCCTGATCACATCCAAAGTGTCTGTGACTTCGTAAAGCCAACTAATGTGCTGCGCTTTCAAAAATTTCAAACTTGCTGGAAGCACGCGTTGGAGACACAGATAAAGATGGAAGGTCTCATTGTACTTCATGTGATCCATCGGAATTATTCTTTGAATTCTTTTAGAAACTTAATATCACTTTTGAAAAAATTGTAAAGCACCAATTGTACCTTTTTCCATTCTATATATAAAGTATAAAAACCTTGTGTATACGTAGGAATCAAAAGGTTATCTTATTCTAATTCTCATAAAATGCAACTTCAGTGTCCACCCTTGAAAATAAATCAAAATGTTTGAAAAAAACTTACCTATAGACATAGTTATCCAATGGATATTCAACAGTCGCTGGATAATGATTTGGATAATGGTTGCTATAACACTGATAATTGTAGTTAAAACTTTGTGCGGAGTATGTCATGTATGTCATTTGTATTGGTCGCGACATTTTGACAATCCTGGGTGGAACATCCATAAAAACAAAATAGATATATCCAGCAGTCAAAGTTTGTTCACCTATCCACCATTTTGTCTAATCACACAATTTTTTCTTCTAATCCAAAAATTCATGTACATTAACTTTGATGAAGAAGATGGAATTTTAAAACAATCACAGTTTATTTCAAGTTTTTTATTTTGCGTTAAAAGAGTTCAAAGAATTAGAAAACATTCACTTCAGAGGCACTGGAAGAAAAAGGCTAAATCTTAGATTTGCTTTAAACTTGATCTTCGCTTCTTTACTCAACTTCAATCAAAATCTTACAATCCATGACAAAATGAATCAAAATGAAAAACAATTTCCTTACGAATTGAAAAGGAATATAAATTTCTATTCTCAAGAAAGCAATTTCAGGTTTATTTCGTTTTGTCATGCAACTGAAACTTCTATTACTTGAAATTTTGAAAGGAATTTTTAACTTTCTTGAACACACAGACAACTGAAAACCCGAGAGCCTAAAATTAATATGAAATTTTACAATTTTTCATAAAACCAAGAAGCATAAATCAGAGTAACCTGATCCTCCATTTGATCTGAAACTTTGCCCCTAAGAACTGTTTAGACCTTTTGTCACCGTGGCATAAAAATTCACATACAATTCGAAAATGCTTTCAGCACCATAACAGGACAAATCCTGTCAAGGCTTTCCAGAGCAAGAGCATTTCCAGAACATCATTCTAGCTCGACTATATGTATTCTGCCAAATAAAACCCACACCTTAGATCCATAAACTCTTTCAAACTGTATATACTCTTCTAATCAAATTACAAGTTTTCAACTGACTGAGTTACATTACACTCAGAATTTCAAATTGAAATACAAGAAAATCAATTGAAAAATTTGAAATTCGAAGAAAAAACTGAATTATTTATTAATATAGGTTGTCTGACAACTTCAGAATAAAACTTTCGAGAAAATAAAACCATTGATCTTAGAAATGTTCAAGTAGACAACTTGAAATAAATTATCCAACACACCTTTGAGCGCTAACAGTTATATGGTGTCTTCAAAAAGGAAACAAAAATATTCATGCATTGCATTTTCGACAAAACTGGTCTCACTTGGTTAAAGATCATTACTTTTTTCACTTCTAGAGTAAAAAATATCTGAGTAACTTCTGATATTCCAAAAATATACATTTATGATATGCCACAATTCCAAATTATATCAAGACTGTGACTTTCCTTGTTCAAATTGAAGCTTATTATTTTTCTTTGTACACATAAAGTTTAGAAAGCCATTTTACAGTCCCTTCAAAACAATCAGCAAACTGCAAAAATCACTGAAATACCCTTCAAAAACGTAACCTACCAATTCAGATACAGGATGAAATATGTCCATTCAATTTGGGAAGTTCCCAGTAAAAACAATGAACTGAGGTTTGTCAAAATTAGGAAGGAAATAGATGGTAAATCTTCATCTAATCATATTGAGTCAAGTACCGGTATTACACTTATATCAAATTTTTAATATCCTTGATATGTTATATATATATATGGGAAATTTTGTTTTGTTTAGTGAACAATTAAAACTCATTTATCAAAAATAGATCTGTCTGAAGATCCTACAATTCTTAAAAAAACCTAATACTGGTACTAAAAATTTCATGTTTTGTTAAAATATTTCTGAATTTATTCATTTTTGAAAAAATCATGTTTAACAAAAGTGATAATTTCCTAAAATATGGACCCTAAGATTTCATTCAAATTCAAAGTAATATGCGCTATATTCTTAAAATTTACATATGTTTCACATAATTTATTTAAAACAGTTTGACTAGTTTATAAAACATGCTATAATATCAACTAGTTCACTGATTTACATCTCATTTCCTGTATAAACTATCTTAATAAAAATAATCTTCTTTCCTGCAAGATTCAATTCACATCTTTATCGCCAGGAGGAATCAGCATGTATCAAAATTTTAAGTCTGTGGGGTCCACTAGTGCCCACTTTCTTCTTGGATAATAAGTACCTGTTTCTTAAAAACAATTCCATTAAGAAATTTGAAAAACTTTATTTCTTTCAATTTTGTGCCATTTTAATGGTTTTTATGGTATCCTTACATAAAGGCTACAGGTCAAAAACATGGGTGTGTAAAACACACACATTGTCTGTTGTTCTAGAAGCATGTGACACAAAACACTAAAATTGGTGGGCAGAGAATTGCCCTAATGTATCTGCTACTTTCAACTAATAGCTAAAAGGATATACATAAGATCACAGCATTGACCTGATGAAAGTTTAACCTTGAATCTTAAAAAGCCTTTAACAAAACTGAAATGGCCAAATTTGAAACTTCAGAAAGTTTACCATGCATTATTGTTCACAGATTAGAAACATGTCTAATTTTTAAAATCAAGGTGCCAAAAGTCATGTACCAAAATTCCCAAAGCTATGGCACATGAGAATAACACAAAAAAATCCATCTATCTTCCCCCATAATCAGCCATAATTTTTACAGTTTTCCTCAAAGAAGAGCCTGTTACAAAACATCTGAGAAAATCATCTATCATTCACCAGAGTTCATGCATCGTCAACAAAACTCAAGGAGACGTCTGCCAATATTTATGCCTCATCAACAACTATGTAAAAGAAAACAAGGTTAAGAGTTATGGGCCTTGGTTTATGTTTTTTCACGTCTGCTCACATGTAATCATTACACCAATAATATGAATTAGAGCACCTTGACTTGTTCTAGCTCAGCTGAATCCAAAACAAACAACAAAAGAGAAGCATTAAAGAGAGGCTTTCTCCAATTAAGAACTACTGCCTTCTACAATTATGTTTATAGTTTAAGCTTTTATTATTTTATAATTTTACATATAACCTGAAATGATCATGGGAGAAACAGATTGGATGCCAAAAGAAATTTGGGTGCACATTTGCTCGCTAGTCATAATCATGAACTGATGTCATGACCTCCAAGATAATAGAGAGTACATCATGGTTCCTTTAGGTTTTATATTTTATCCAACTCTGCCAAGCCCAAAATATGTAAACTCTGTGATCTTTCCATAGAGTCTTTGATAACCAAAATTTGATGACTCTCTTCATAAAAGGTATAATTTTGTTAACCAAGTTCAACTTAACAATTTGGATAGTCTTCCAAAGCAAGTTAAACTGGCAATTCTGTTATATGATTGTCTAAATAAAATCTGTAATTTCATTGAAACTGGTGAAAAATACAAAGTTGAACTACTGATATATGGCAATTTTAAGTGAAATTTTAAAAGAAATAAGCTTATATGTTTGAAAAATTTCTTCTGTATTATCTTTTACGTTCAGCAATAACTTGACTCTTGCAATTAATGTACCATGGAATTAAAAGAGATTCCCGCTTTTTGCTGTTCCAATTTATCAAAATTGTTTTCTTAATTTCTTGTCAGCATACAAAAAGACCATTCCAAACAATAGAGGTCAATTTGAGACCACTTAAGAATTCCAGGAAAAAACTGAAGCAATTAACCTTAACAGTCCTTTACATGCTTCCAACAAGTTCCTGCAAATCTCTTTTAAATTGGATTCCTGCCAACACAGTGCAGACATTGTCAAGTTGAATGACTTATACAGAAACTTAAAGCACACAGGAGAAATAAAATTGAACTGGAGAAATTGAAATCCAATAAAGAGCAGACATGGAAATTGATGATATTTTAGGCCAACTTTGACAATTCTTGGTTTCAAACAAAATGCTTCCAAATTTCATGTAAGCTATTGAAAAGTACACAAGATACCTAGATTTTACAATTTCAAAATGAATTTCAAGAAACACTAATACCTAGATTTTCAAGAAACACTATAATACCTAGATTTTCAAGAAAAACTATAATACCTAGATTTTACAATTTCAAAATGGAAGAAAGAAACACTTAATTATACCTAGATTTTACAAAATGGAATTTTAACTAGAAACACAAATTCTTTTACACAAATTGATTTATGTAATCATTAAAAAAATTGATCTTAGAAACACTTGTTTTTAAAATTAACCAATGGTTAAAATGGTATAAAATATTGATTTGAAGCAGTTTGTTCCATTAAGTGCATTCTGGTGATCCCGATTCCTGATTATAAGCTCTCTAGTCATCACTATCTTAGCTGTCTTCTACCATAACAAGGAATTTGTCGTCGCCTTTCACCATTTAAATTAAATTTATGAAATTTTAATTTGAAAAAGTGGAGTCAAAAAACACAAATTCCTGAATTTTAACAAAAAACTAAAATTGTAAGATTAGACATTCTAAAACCGGCACAGTGACATAACTTTAAGAATTAAAGAGAACTGGCCTGACAGTCAAGAAGTTAATATCAATGTTAAGGTGACCAGACAGTTTCAAATAATACAGGAATTGTAATAACCCAGAGACATTCCATGACAATAACTAACTCAATAAATCTTCTATAACACTTTCAGTAAATTAAAATGTCTCAGCTAGTAATTTTACTTTGTATTATTTATGACAGTTTTGGAATAAACACAAATTACTGCTTAATGTTAAAGGGGCACATTCACCATCCTGAAGATCCACCAATCCTGATACTGGTCACAGAAAATTGATTTTTTTTTAGCAAAGTTTATCAATAATAGACAGTTTTAGTATTTGGAAGACTATTAGCATATATTCAAGAACCAAACCAAACAAAATTTAAAAAATCCTGTTCCTACCACCTTTTCTAATTCTTTGCCTACCACCTGACTGAAATAAAACTAAAACCTTTGAGAATCACACATCAAAAATACATTTCCATGTATTAATTTTAAACCTTTTTTTTTTTTTTTTTATTAATATAATATAATTCAAGGATATATATTAATTACCAGTACTGGTATGTTTAACTACCTACATCCTTTAAGCTCACCACAAACACATCTCCATCAAATTAAAATTCATAATCCATTATCATTATTCAGTCTGTCACCACTTCCTTAATTGGACTTGTTAACACAAGATGGCTTTTGGAAACAAATAATGGCAAGAAACGAAAACACTTCCACTCAGCCACACTTCACAGCATGTTGAAATAGCCGGCTGAACTCCAGTGAAAGGTAGAGGCAATTGACAAGCTAGCAAGCCAATACATTCAACATGTTAGTAGAAACATTCAGCCAGATGGTTCCATCAATACCATATGAATGATAGCAGACGGCATGTTCTCAGGGAGTCTAATGTAACAGCCATTAAGCCAGAAACCACATGTAGCACATTGCTGGAATAGCGGATATTCTGAAAAAATATGATTTATATATATTCCTTCACATCTTGAGGAAATTCCAGGAAGTTTTCTTACCTATCGCCTAAATTAATCATCCATTGCTCAATTACAGACGTTGTGTATATATACTAATAAAAACTTTCAAGGAAGTGATCTAAAGAGATTTTTATTAATCCATGCTTTGAATCACAAGCAATTACAACCTCTTTTTTGATCATCCCATTATTTGAGATAAGAGGCCCACAACTTGCCACAACCATCATTTGTTTGACATAACCACAGACATCATGACTGTCAACAACAAAAAAAAAACACTCAAACTGACTACACATCTAATAGGCAAATTATCAATGGCTATCCACAGAAATTATAATCAAACATACCATTCTGTCCTAATGTGGCACCTGCTAGATCTGTTAGGATCATCTCAGAATGAGTCTAATGACATTCTTACATATTCCAATACAATCCACAACCTACCACTTGCTATCTATTACTGTCACGCCACTGATGGAACTTGGGAACTCAAAGTGACATAAGTTGGTCTTTATTATTTAAGTCAATTACGGTATTCCACTATCATCAATCAAGTGAAATGACTTATAATGACTCACTGTAAGAAATGGCCTGGTCATGTCATAACTAAATCAGTTACTGTTGTAAGATTTGAGACACCGTAATAACTTCCATTAATTTTTTCATATATTTAAATGTACATTTTGTTCTTGAGAAATTTGTGAATATCAGTTCAATTAAATCGGTGTCATATTTTATCAATTGTGTTGGAATATGTGGCTAAAATCACTCGTATCAACTTCAGAACTAGACATGCTAGATAACCTCATATACTGTACCGTAGTTGCCATGTTGAATAAATTACAGTTCAACCAATCACAATTATTCTTCCGAATGTATCATCATCTTTCGCGGAAAAAGAAGCCAATCAAAACAAACCTTGAAACAAGAGTTGTCTTTTCCTGCCCAAATACCGGGCAAGATGGCCGAGTCATTATATAGTCTCGAACATAGTCTCAAACAATGACGAAGGTTGAGCCCAATGGACTCAAATGGTCATTTTAAACCTTTTCAATTTCAAATTATACTTTGCTTTCAATACTATGCATGATATATTCCAATATCAGAACCTAAAAGTCTTTCTGGTAGAATATTACTTGAAGTGTTAGTAGAGATGATATTGGTATGTGAGATGTGACAGTCTATGGGGAAGGAGACTATGACAGTAATATATAGTGGGTATAAAAGATTAATGTTATCAATATATTGTAGTTGACTCTAGAGACAAACAGAATATAAGATTATAGACCTGACTTTCTCACAGGTTCACATGTCAATTCACTATAGTCACCAGATTTTTATCTTAAAAATGCTTTTTTTTCTCAAACTTGGTCAAAAAGATTGTCCAATGTATACAAACAGAATGAAATAAACCCATAAACTATATGATTTTCCATACAATAAAAAGGTTATAATTGATAAACACCTTTAATTTGATTAAGGGTTTTTCAATTATTTTATATAAACATAGTTTTCTGGATTTATCAAATTATTTAGGTAATCTGTTGTATAGTTATGCCACCAGGTAAGTTCCCTAATGAATATATACTTATACTCCTATTGACCAAATTTGAAAATTTAGATTTTTTGATTATTCTAAGAGGTTCTTTAAATAGAATTTTTTTTATATATTTTCATGAAAACTTTTAAAAACATAGAGGTTGAATAGAGGAATAGAAGAGATCTTCAGATTATCATGCAAGAGTCTAATTCAACACTCAGTGGCTCCCACAAAACATATAAGCCAAGGGATATTTAAAAGCAATTTCAGAAGCACTTCGATCACTATTTTGTGTGGCATTAATGATAATACTTGGAACTACTCTTGTAGCAAAAAAACTTGAAGTATTTCTGTCACTAGTACAAAATAACTATCAGACTTTGTTTGACAATTGTCTACCCTCATATTAAATCTTGAACTAAAAACCAATAAGAATCTCTGAATTGACACATAAAACATGGTCCAAATTCATTCTTTTATACACAAAATCCAATTTTTCATTAAGCTTAGAAAACATAAGTTAGTGAAAACAGAAGATTGTAGAAGAGAAAATCGACTAAGTCAATAAAAGTTTTTGTAATAGTTCTATAAGATTGATCTTTGATAAAAGATTCAGGATGTCGGTTAAGGGAAACTTAATGACTTCTTCACAGACAGTTCCTGTTCTCTTGAAGATAGAAGTCCACAGATACACTTGTATCATGGTTATATTTGAATGTGATGAAGTCATATGAAAATGCAGCCAAAATCACCCCAAGCTCTATGTTGTAGCTTAACTACAAATCTCGATGTTGAAAATTAATGCATAAAGTATGACTATTTGGTAAAGGACAAACCAATGAACTTTCAGGGAAATTAAATGGAGGTTTAGTTCTTACACTTGACTTTTTCATCCAGAGTGACCTCTTTAAATGCAAGAGCTACAGCTTAAGCCTACTTTTTTTGATAATCTCTAACTTTCAAGGAATTAAATTCTTTTTCAACGTCAGCCCCTTCAAACCTGCATCACTGGCAGGTGGAAACTGGGAAGATTGAGCATACATTGACTCAAAGCAAATATTCCTGTTACTAAGGAAACCTGTGGACTTCCAAGAAATACTATTGTAATCATTCGAGTAGACTAAACTAAAATGTGGCAGACATTTCCCATTTCAGTTTAAATTTAATAGAATATTAACTTTACTTCCTCCAGGCTTAGAGAGCTCCATAATTAGCTAGTAACATACTGACATTTGATGTAGAGAATAGTATCAGTATGGATTAAAGACGTCTGATAGTCAATTGGTATAGGATAAGTTAGTGATTAATATTTTATTATAGGTCAATGATGACTAACAATGTTCGGAAATAAACTGTTTCCATTCGTCGTATACACCTTAGGTGATGACTTAACCTACAACGCAAACTGATATATCAAAGTAATTGACGTCAGTGATGCTTCAACGGAGCAATTTAATTTCTTGATCCAGCAATAATCTGCAATCAAATATATTAAGCTCTAATTTGGTCCAGGGAAACAATTTGAAACTGGATTTTCAACTCTTGTAGAAAAAACATCACTTTACAAAAACCTGCACATGGTGTCATACATTCAAAGAAAAAACACAGTAATTTTTCATCTTTTGATTGATTATGAATGAAGTATTTCATGAAGATAACTTGTTAGGACATCAACATTTGCAGTTGTCAAGGGACCAGTGCGCAATCAGTAACCCAGAGGTTTATTTTTCTTCAGAGCAATTAAACATCATACTTTATCAAGTGCATGCATGTAAAATAAGTATGAAAAAATCACATGAAATTCAAGAAACCATAACTTTGTATCTGTTAACAAGTTTATTCTGTACACTATGACTAATAAAATCCTTCAACAATCTTAACGATATTTTGACTGTGTATCTGATAATTCTAGTGAGTTTGTTAGTGAAGTTATTAATTAATCTTATCTTGACTAATGAGATACTGGTACGTATAGTCTAGTCTACTGTAGGCAGTGGTAGAGAAATATGATAAGTATGAAATATCATATACCATGACTCATGCGTTTAATCAGATCGAAAAAAATTATCAGCAGTCTGCATAAAGTGCAATGTAGGTGCATCGTTGAATATAAAGGACCAAGAATTTCAATGACATATGGGGGAAAAATGGAATTTTTGAATTAGCATTTGACAACAAATTTGCTGACCATGAAAAACAAAATGATTTTATCATATTAACTGTAAAAATTCAAACAAGGACAATTTTGTCCAAAACTTATGTCCAAAGAATAACAAAATTAGTAGAAATAGCTGTTTAGATAGCAGTCGACTCCTCAAAAGAGAAGGCCATCAGATGTTTTGAAAAGAGTAAGCATGGTCATTCGCTTCTATACTGAATAAGGAATACGGAATACACATCATTCCATGTACAAAATAATACATGTTTGTAAATCATCTTGTTATGTTTATGGAATAACCAACAAGTTACTACAGTGAAAACCCTGAAGACCGCACACCCTGAAGACCGGTTTCCCCTGAATATCGGCCAAATGTAAAAGTCCCGATTTAAACACTCTATGATTCATTGAATATTGTGCCTGAAAACCGGCCAACCCTGAAAACCGCACATCGGCCGCTGTTTTCTATAAATTTGGTCAAGATCCACTATAAAAAAACCTCTATCTATCGGCCAATCGGCCATTACCGTTCTCACGTGGTCATGATCGCTGGAGTTATTGGGACAACTATTATCGGTAAAATCAAAGGTGTCATAGATAATTGAGTAAGATCAATTAATTTTTGCCTTTTACAATCAATAGGTGTTAAATTCTATTGTAATTTGATGATTACGTGCAAGCGCTGGGCTCGACATGTCTCCCGTTGTACTTGTTTGATTACCATTCCGACATTCGCGAAGAATTGAGGGTGTATTCGATTCACCGTGCTTTATCTGTGTCGTGCTCCTTCATTGAAATCTTATAAGATGTGTCTGGAACAACAAATCGAACGCATCCATCTCGCAGATTCACGCTTCGTTTATTTGTAAACAAATAACTTTTTTCTGATAATTTAATTATAATAACAACAGCGCATTGCAGTTTACTCGAATGATAAAATTATTTTAATTAAGGATAGTGAAATATAACTTAGGGAAATCAACAGTCGGCGATATAATACGTAAGAAACAGATTCATATGAATCAATTGAGAACAACGCAAGTCTAACGATCTTGTAAACTTGACAATAACACATTGAATGAAAGTTTTTAAACGGTTTACGATTGTCCGTGTAAAAGTTATTCCTATATTTGGTCCACTTATTCATAGACGTTAATGATGGTGTATTTGACATTTCATCCTGAAAAATGTTGACAGCGTTACAAGTTACGGTAAATCGGCCACTCCTGAAAACCGGCCAAATGAAATGGTCCCGTGCATGGCCGTTTTTCAGGGTTTTCACTGTATTCAACATATGGAGAATGTTTTTAGTATAATTCTTCTGCACTTTTCATGCATTATTCAAATTTTTTAACCTAAGATATCAGTTATATTTCCACTCCACCTTGTTTACATTTCACCTAAAGCAATTCCAAATTCACTAAATCAAAATATCAGCTGGAATTAAAAGATAATGTAGAAGGTTACAAGAAAACTGACCTTTTTCTTGATATATTGCATTATGTAATCAAATGTGTTAAGTGTGTCTGCAAAAAAAAGAAATTTTCAGAAGAATTTTGGATGTTAAAAAATATGCAACAGATAACTTGACTAAAATAAACCCACCTACATTGTAACATAAACTTAAATTTCTTTTTCTTATTTTGAGATGAAATACTGAATTGTTAAGTTATTAAGTAGTTTAGCTTTTTAGCTGTTCCGTTTTAGCTGTTTATCTCCCTGAAACTATAATTGTACCGCATTAATAATATTTTTTTAAAGCTCTGATGAAGGTGTTCTTCAAAAAATTCTAGGTCTTCGCCATGATATATAGTTTTATCAAGGTTTTTTTTTTTTTAATATAAATGAAATTCCAACATCATGTATTCAACTTTTTGTATAGATTTTGTTTCAGATTCTATTTTTTTTTTTAAACAATATTTTATTCACAGTAACATGAAAAGGATTGGGGAACAGGCTTTCGCCTATATAACCCCTCTCTCTTAAATATTGTTAATTTTACTAGATTTGTAGTTATTAAATACAGAACTCAAAACATATTGTTACTCACAGTTTGAGGCTGTGCGATCTTCGGCCATTAATTATCTATTTCAGCCTGTATCCCTACCTAGTTATCTAAAGTATCATTTTGCTGATGAAGTCTTCGTGATTCAGAAAAGCCATTACCGTACTATTGTTTGATTATGTCATTGTGATGATAGAAACTTCTTTGTACCATACCAACAATTTCTTCTAATTTAGATAGATTTCAAGCAATTTCGTCTGTTAGCATCAAAGCCATATATGGTAATTTGTATGCATCTCTTCTGGTCTAGATTCAATAAAATCTGAACAATTCCTGGAAGACCGTTTTCTGCAACTCTAAAAGACTTTGTAGACTTTTTCCATAATTTGATAAGCCCGGATCAAAGAATTGCAATTCTCATTTGTATTCTACATTTTGTCAGAACTCTCTATGTTTGAAGGATGTTTTTGTCATGTAAGAAAGTAATGAAGGATTAATGTTTACAGATTCAATCACAATGCCTTTACTGCTGGTATTGATTTACTATCATGACATAAGAAAGATGGTTGAAAACTTCCTGTTTAGAATAAATAAATAGATAACATTTCTGTGTCTATTATAAGTTCTGACATATCCTTAGATGCTGTTAAAAATAAATGCAATTACAGGTTTGAACTGATATAAATTGAAAATGCAGGTCATAAAAAATGACAAAGGTTTAATGACAACTATAATTTATAACAAAGACTAATGTTCAAAGTTGGCATGCTTATATATGTTTTGATTCTAGTAAAACAGATACCCCTATATGACAAGCTACACAACATAACCTCTGAAGCGGAAAAAAAGCCAACCGTGCTATTTTATCCTGATGGACCCTTGTAGAATATCTGAAATCAGGGGCGGATCCAGGATTTTCGAAAGGGGGGGCGTAGATGTAAAATTGAGCCGAGCGAAGCAAGACGAAATTTTTTTTTACCTTTATTTTGGCTTAAAAACATAGAATAAGTAAAAATTGTACTAATTTAACGGTTTCTGACGTGGACCATGTTAAGGAAATCTATAGGCGTATTCATTGTACAGTCTAATTTAAAAAAAAAAAAAAAAAAAAGACAAAGTAAAGGGGGTGCGTACGCCCTCTGGAAATGGCCTTAATCTGAGATCAAGCTAGTGACTCTAACCTGGTCAAATTTGCTTCATAGCAAAACCTGGTGTTGCTCAGTTGATATGAAACTAAAGAAATTCAGATAAGTCAATTATAACCTGTGCAGTACAATTTCTCTGTCCAGTCAGCTAAAATTTAACATGTGAAACAAACAATATCATGGGGGAATATTCAGTACCTTAATTGTATCCAACATAGAAAACAATCAAAATAGACTTGTAAACAGACATAAATAAATCAACGAGAAAATAATAGTAATATATATACATAACTAACAAGATGTTAACAAAATGTTCTTGAGAAAAAACAAGTGATATTGTTGGCAATTAAACAAATATTTTAATTCTTATAGAGAACACCTAGTGAGATAAGGATATGTTTGATAAATATAATGAGGTTTATTTAATTTAGAATGGAAGCCAATGTAATGCCTCAATAATTTTCAGATTTAAAAAAAAATCATTTTAAAGGAGCACTATCATTATGATCTACTTTTGTTAATATTGGTTGAGACAGATACCCCTACAATGTAAACCAAATGAAATATGCCTTTTCTCATTATTCCAGTCAACCCAATTTTAAATCTGTAATAAGCGAAATATCAATGCTAAGTGGTTAATTGGCCATAGATCAGATTGATCTTCGCAAACGGAACCTGTTGTCCTTGAAAAATGGTTGTTTCTGGGTTTTTTTGTGATACCCCTTGCCATTACCAGATAGTAACTTGGAGTGACTCTGCTGTTGTATTTTTGTTTTTGTTTGGCAAATGACTCCATTTATGTGCACATGAAACCTGTGAGGATTCTTAAAAACAATGGAAGCCTGGGGCTCTTTTCTAAAATTCCATGGTATTCAAATCTACCTATGATTAAAATGTCTGCCAATAAAAAGAGGTGAATGGAGAATCATTTGGAAGCAATAAAATGATGATCAAATGTAATAATAAAGAAAACAAGACACAGAGGCTGATACAAAAACTTGATAATGGACAAAACAGACTCAATGACTCAAACATTTTCTTACCTAGATCTTTTCTTTCATGTTCTTTGTTTAACTTTTGATTATAATTCATAGTTATACAAGAATCAGGGTATGTCACATAAAACTTGATGCTTTATATCTCACTAAGGTTACTTTCAAAAATACTATTTTTAATTAGTTTAATACAAACTATAAAAAACTCACAGTAGTTACGCATTGTTTTTATTTTATGCTGACACAAGAAGTCTGGGTAGTTCAGTTAAAGCTGGAAATATATTTCTTTGCATTTAGAAGCAGACTGAGGGATTTGACGAGTGAGCAGCTGAAAGAGCAGTTTTGTTTTCACATATGCACTGATATCAGATGAGGAATTGGGTGGCGGTCCGAGGCTAGTAAATCTGTTAGGCTAAGGGAACAGACAACAGAGTTGCCTCTTGGACTAATAGAGCATTTAATAATAATGTCATTAAAACAAAATTTTGTCAAAGTGTGTCTGTGTAAGTCATATTAAATTTGCTCCTATGTATGTTTCCATATATATTTCCAGTAATCTTTCACTGGTATATATTTTGTCATTCACGAACCTACAGACATAGTGAAATCTTTTCACCCATTTCCTCGCAATAATTCTTGTCACTCATTACTGATGGTCTATTTTTAGCTGAATTGTAAAATAATTGACAATGCCACTCATCAGGGTAAGATAAATAAACTACATGCATTATTTGGATAAACACCAAGTTCTTTTGTGCATGTACCTGTCAATGACATTAAAAGACAATATGGCTGCCACCATTTTGAAGAGATCACCATAGTAACCAATTAAAATATTCATGCATCAAGAGTTGGGACAATTCATCAATTAACATCAATGCTGTCAATTCAAGTGTGAAACATCGTCAGGCATAAGGTTGATATAAATATACCACCAATTAGCTAATTACAAATACCAATCTTAATTACCTTAATGCTTAGAAAGTTAATTAAGTATGGTGCCAAAAGTCTGAAACATATCATGTCAAAATCAAATATAACGTAATTTCATTAATGAAATTAAAAGTTGTTATTCATGGCACTTGTTGTGTAAACTTTAGCATTCTGAACAATAAGGTTCTGGATTGTGAAAAATGTATCAAAACATTTTTTGATATGAAAAGTTCATTAACTTCTACCAATGCACAATTGCTCATACGTTGTTATGGATTGAAAATTTTGTTTTGTTTTGATTGTTAGTATTTGGATTAGATTATCAATGAATCTAGTAAGTTCAGCACTAAATCTTCCACCCACCAGATTTAGTGACAATAAGCTAATTCAAAGGAAATCCTGGTTAAATCAGGATGAGATAGTCCAAGAAATTGCCTCAACATTTGTCATCTACAAAATACTCAAGAAGAAGAGTAGCTTGCAACATTCTCTAAGTATAGTGATTAGATGAACTTTGCTTTTAGTGATAAAGTATAGCACCATGTTTTTCTACTAGCAGAAATCTGAGAAAGATCAAAGAGCCAATCTATACTGTGGGGACTAAAACTTGACTATATTTTATCCATTAAGCTTTCTATTAGAGTGGAACCTCATATTGTCATATTGATTGTGCTACTGCAATGATATCCTTTAAAGGTATTGAGTCTACAAATTCACATACGCTGCGTTTCCACTGAGAATAGGAAAGAAAGGAAAGCTAGCTCTAATCTAGCCTTGAGCTAGAATTATTGCTGAACAAGTTGTGTTTACAGTCTGAGTTTTACTGGTTCCAAAACGACTTTAGCCTCGACCATAAAGTCACACATTATAGACAGCACCCGATCTCCAAGACTTACCATTTACTCTACTAGTTAACAAGAGAGATCACGCACCCCCTATTGTCGAACGAGAAAAGGCTGGCTTTTGTGTTTCCACTTAGCAGCTTTTATTTGGCCCCCGATAAATTGCAGAACACAAAAATCTTTGATTGCCGAACCCTAAAAGTTTGGCAATTGCCCAGTGGAAACACACGAAATCTAGCTTAACGCCAGCTTTTTCTGTCAGTGGAAACACAGTCCCTTTAAATATTTAAAAGATATGCATAATAATACAGTCACTTAAAAATGAATAATCTAGTTTGTCTTATTTTTTCAGCTTTGAATTATATTTGCATAAAATGATGCTATAAATGGCCATTTCTATCCACTTTAAACCATTTCTTGATTTATCAACTATGGTTTTTGATCAGCACTCTAACAAGATTGTCCTCTAGAAATACGAACTCTATTTAGAAAAACCTTTTGTCAATTTAGCTTGAGTGAAACATCAATATTCTTTGACGTCATATAATTATCAGATTCAACTAAAAGGATGTGAAATGGCCGTTGACGACAGCCAAGATCATTTTTCAATCAACGAAGAAAATGGCAAGACTTCCTGTCCACTTTCAATTTAAAGAAAATTTGAGACTGATGTTTGCTCAAGATTTTCATTACTAAGACCATCATAATTTGATAAACGTAATAGGTACTTTCTATATATCAGGATTCAGATTTGAAAGCGACTTTCCACAAAGTCTTCTTGACACTTAAAACCATGATAGTGTAAATGTCAAAATTAAGTTGTCATTTGGAAATGATGATTTCATAATCTAGGCAGATATTCTGAACCTTCATTGCAACCCCCAAATCACCCATTCTTTTGAAAGAAATAATGTCGATATTAATTTCAACCAACTCCTATCATAAGACCTTGAGAAAAGTCATGTATTGCCCATAAGAGGCAGTTCAGTTGGTGAAAATTGATGCCACAGTTCAAAAAGGATGCAGTGTCAGCTTTCAAAAAGGATGCAATATCAGCTTTCAGAAAAGGATGCATTGTCAGCTTTCAAAAAATGTACAGCATCATCTTTCAAAAAAGGATGCAGTGTCAGCTTTCAAGCTCTTTCACCAGAGGGTACCAGTAAGAACTCCACAATTTTTTTTAAATGATATGTTCATTTTAAACAGTTCTGTCATGGCTACATGAGAATACATGTGAACCATAGAAATAAATCTATTAAACATATTAGATGTTGAAGTTTTGTTTGAAAGATGGTGGGCTATGATGATAGATGGTAAACATGTACAACAATTTTATTATCTTTTAAACCTTTTCTTTTAGTCTCACACCTGCACCTCCATTTTATTACAAACTTACTCTTTGCTTTCTTCAATATATTACCTGCTTCTTATGGATAATTAGTCAGTATTTCAATAGTTTTCATATTTTTTTTACAAACAGTTTTGTTTTTTGTAAACTTTGTGTCATGAATTCTAGCATTTGAATAATTGAAGAAGTTAAAATGAATTTCGGATGAATTCTAAAGGGAATGTCCCATTTAATTATTTAGATGAAAGCATAAATATGATTTAACCTTTCTGCATTGTATTTAAAGAGCTATTCTGCTTTTTTGAAAAAAGTTTCCATTGTCATAAATATCGCAAATTCTACCTGAGAGTATTTTTAAAGTATGCTTTTCTCTATACCTTCTTGATTAAACTGAAGTTGGTTTTAAAGGGTTAATTACAAACATGGAGTACTTATTGTTAATTAAGCAATTTGACCTAGTTTTGGTGTTTGCCCTTTAAATGGCTCAATATTTCTAGCTGAAATCTTTTGGATGCACAAGAGGGACATTTCTCTACAATTAGGCGTTTATTTTACTCAAATCCGTTCAGTAGTTTCCTATCAGCGTCCAAAAAACATTACAGGTTTTAAAAAAATTTAGCATGTTTTAAGCGTTTAAAAATTAACGGCTGAATTTTTTTAGTTAAAACTTTCAGATACATTAAATGGCACATAGTTACAGATTTTGGTGTAAAGTTTTCACAAATTTGAGCAAAAACAATTTTTGACTAAAAAAAATTCAGACTGTCCCTTTAAGTTGAATTTTTTTTTAAAATAATATAACTTATATTCAGCTGTAAGTATTTTCTTATATTTTTTAAGAAATTTAAAAGACTGAAAGGTTAGATAAAAAAATGATAGAGATAGTGTCCCTTTAATAACTGCTCTCGTAACGTCCAATGACTAATTGCCTAATCTGTGACTGGCACTAATTAGGAGGTATCCTTATCTCCATGTCAAATTGAAGACTTCTTGCAACTTTTTTTTGTAAAATATTTCCATATCGACCAAAACCATGAAAAAGGGTTAAGATTTTCTTATATTCCCCTGTACAGACAGTATTTCTAATTACTAATTGCTTAATTTTTCCTAATTTGTGACTGGCACCAATTACAAAATATCATTAACTCAAGGCCAAATTGAAGACTTTTTGCAATTTTTTTCTGGCTTAATAATATCCACCCAAACCATGAAAAATGTTACAAAGTTTCTTATGTTCCACCAGATTGTTACCTGTACAGGCTGTATTTCTAATTAACAGTCTAGCTTACAGTAAGATCATGTATAGAACATGAAACATCTGAAACTGGCATCAACAGCCATGAATCATGTTTTCTTTTAACTTACACAACATAATATTCTACCTCTTTTTGCATACAACAGACTTGCATATCATCCATCAACCATCAATTCTGTACAAACTACACCTGGGCTCTTGAATAGACTCACTGGAGAACCACATATAATTGACAATACGTGGATATAATTAAATCCCATGCTCTTTATCAGTACAGATAGTTTTCAAAATGGACGTCATCTTTAGTATAAGCAAAGAAAGCAAACTCACAGAACAGAAGCAATCAAGAATGTGGATCCTCAAAAAATGCAAAGAGAAAGAGAAGTTCCCAAAAAATGTGGATCATCATGAACAGAATGAAGGTCTCAGCTTCATATCAAAGTAATCAGACGTTCCCAGAAGGTGAGCAATTTATTTTATTTTGATTATTAATAACCACATTTGATCATCACTGTTGACTAATTCATATGGAATTTATTATCTAAACTATTCTTCAACTTCATAAAACATCTCTATGATAGTCTTTATTTAACTGACTTCAGAAATTTTTCTTGGGGTAATAATTTAAAATAATAACCAAATCATTATGTTAGTAAATGAAATCAAGTTCCTCTGTGAATACAACTTTTATTTCTGTTAGCAATAGAACAGAAATACACTATAAATCATAACCAGAAAATAAAAGTATAAAAAACACAAGTAGTTTGAAGTAAAATGTCATGTTATCTAATTTATCAGTTTAATGATTAGGCCATTTCTTCAGATACTCTTATAATGTTAACAAAACTTTGAATTCTTGCCAGAAAACAGCAATTTGTTATCAACCTGTTCTGATTACTTTTTTCTTAATTCTAACACCTACACTAACATTAAATTTTTATAACTTGTTTAT
Organism: Lottia scabra; assembly: GCA_029955415.1. Classification (NCBI taxonomy): domain Eukaryota; kingdom Metazoa; phylum Mollusca; class Gastropoda; family Lottiidae; genus Lottia; species Lottia scabra. The sequence goes on from JARJEI010000003.1 coordinate 16,019,726, forward strand.
AATACAGCTAAATAAATATACTCACACTTATATCATTTTATAACTTATTCATTATAGAGCCAAATAATTTATATATCATTTTCTAACTTATTATATTATAGAGCCAAATAACTTATATATCATTTTCTAACTTATTATTATAGAGCCAAATAACTTATATCATTTTCTAACTTATTATTATAGAGCCAAATAACTTATATCATTTTATAACTTTTTCATTATAGAGAGCCAAATAACTTATATATCATTTTATAACTTATTATTATAGAGCCAAATAACTTATATATCATTTTCTAACTTATTATTATAGAGCCAAATAACTTATATATCATTTTCTAACTTATTATTATAGAGCCAAATAACTTATATATCATTTTCTAACTTATTATTATAGAGCCAAATAATTTATATATCATTTTCTAACTTATTATTATAGAGCCAAATAACTTATATATCATTTTATAACTTATTATTATAGAGCCAAATAACTTATATATCATTTTCTAACTTATTATTATAGAGCCAAATAACTTATATATCATTTTCTAACTTATTATTATAGAGCCAAATAACTTATATATCATTTTCTAACTTATTCATTATAGAGCCAAATAACTTATATATCATTTTCTAACTTATTATTATAGAGCCAAATAACTTATATATCATTTTCTAACTTATTATTATAGAGCCAAATAACTTATATATCATTTTCTAACTTATTCATTATAGAGCCAAATAACTTATATATCATTTTCTAACTTATTATTATAGAGCCAAATAACTTATATATCATTTTCTAACTTATTATTATAGAGCCAAATAACTTATATATCATTTTCTAACTTATTATTATAGAGCCAAATAACTTATATATCATTTTCTAACTTATTATTATAGAGCCAAATAACTTATATATCATTTTCTAACTTATTCATTATAGAGCCAAATAAATGTATCACTTTCTTACTTATTTATTATACAGCTAACTAAATATTACCACATTTGTATCATTGCTCAATAAATATACCCACACTTTTATAACATATTTATTATACAACTAAATAATACCAGTACCCACACTGAAGTCATTTTATAACTTTATATTTATCATACATATACAGCTAAATAAATGTAACCTCACTTATAGCAACTTATAATTTATTCATTAGATAGCTAACTAAATAAACCTTAACTTCTACATCAATTTAATTTTAATTATAAAGCTAAATAAATCTTATATATTTTTAAAATTTATTAAATTAATTATAAAGCACATACATTCAATTTTTTAAAATGATTTTTAATCAATACAGCTAAAAATCAATTTATATACGGTAACTTTATATAATTTATTATACAGCTACATTATTCTTAAGCTTCGTCTACACGATCAAACATTTGTTCAAAACATCATCATACATTTGTATGACGGTGTTCAAGCTTGTTGTGGATTTCTGTCTACACTGTCCAACATCGTCAAACATGATCCAACATTTGTATGATGATGTATGATGATGTATGACCAATAATGAAGGGTAATTATCATTTTTGGTGGGAAAATAATTCAACATGGATGCTCAAAACAGTCTGTTAAGTGGTGCTGCTGCATCTGTTATTGTTTTAACAATTCTTCGTCGTCAAAAGCGAAAAAGGGGAGCGCGAAAGGTTCGACAATGGGTGAAGGACTGGATCCAAAGAAGAGGTCAGCATGGGGCTTATCAGGCCTTGTTGAGTGAGTTACAACTAACAGACCAGGCCAGCTTCAAAAATTTCTTGCGAATGGATATAACTTCATTTCAACAACTATTAGCAAAGGTGGAGCCATTAATTGCCAAGCAAGACACAGTTATGAGAGCTGCAATATCTCCAGGAGAACGTCTAGCCCTGACATTAAGGTATCTAGCTACAGGTAAGACATTAATAACTTCCCTTTTATCACATACCGGTCATCAAGAATGTTTAAATGAGTAGAAATAAACAGAATAATAAGTCAGAGATTTATTTATAATTAACATTATTATTAATTCATTAAAGCTAAATGTAACAAAAACCAAAAACTTGAACTTCTATTAATAAAATTAAAAAAAAAACAATGAATATCAATTTTACTTTTCAGGTGAATCCTACACTAGTCTACAATACCTTTACAGAGTACCAAAGCAGACTATTTCAATCATCATTCCTGAAGTGTGTGAAGCCATATACAATGTACTTAAAGACGACTATCTTCAAGTAGGTTACAAATACCTTCACTAATGGTTTAAAGTTAACAATACATCATATTTGAATTTGGCACATACAGTTCAATATAAATCCCAAACTACAAGGAGATGAAAATGAATCATAATTCAATTTGGCACAATATTCATCATATATTTGACAAATCCTTAAAGGGATTGTAAAGAGGTTTTCTTAACTTTTTATGTGTATTGTGAACACTGAAAGCATCGAATTTCACCCTTCCAATTTTCATTTGAACGTATGTGTTTTTTTGGGGAATTCCACTAAAAAGAAAGAACATTGGATTTGGTGCAAATTCATGCTGTGTAGACATAAAAAGTTGAGAAAACCTTTTTACAATCCATGAAACACTGAGTATCTAGCTAGGCTAGAATAAATCATTGAAAAAGGAACAATAACACAATAACACCCTTACACTTTTTAGAAGAATATATATAATTAGTATGAAATCCAGCACTAACAATGAGCACTTCACATGAAAATAACACAACATTCAGGTTTTTAACCCAAATACCCTGAGCAATATCTGATACGGAAGCTTAGAGCTGAAAGGTGAATCAAAGAGTTTTATCTTTAACTACAGGCTAGCCAGGGTGTGGGTGTAATCAAAATTACTCTCACTGTTACTGTTTTCTTCACTCCTAGTGTCTTCGTTTACTGGCCAATAAGAGGGTGATTGTGTGCGCGTACAAAAATCTGTAGAATATCCTCGACTATATGAATGTGAAACTTGGCGTTGGTTTATAGGACTACTTGCTGCTGATAATCCTGACATTTGTGTCTCAAAAATAATATTTTGAATTTTATGTTTTAACATTTTTTTCACATAAGCATCTTTAACATTTTTTAATTCACTTACAATATACAGTCCAAATATGTCATCCGCATCTTGTGTTGGTGGATGGCGACTTTGTGTGGTAATTGCATTTTGCATGACTGTAACTGCGCTTTTGAGAAGTGTTCTTTCTTCCTCTTCTTCGTCTATTTTTTAGGATTTTCTTGGTTTCCTTGAAAAAGAAAGTGGTCGTTTTGTACTGGGCTTTTTGGTGATAGGAGTGCTCTCTACATTTTCCAATTCCACAATGTCCACAACACTATCAACGTCTTCATCAATTTCCTCATTTTCTGGCTCTACAGGCTCCTCATGAAATTCAATCTCCTCATTCTACAAAGAAAGAATGTTAAAGCCATATTATGTCTCTTAATTTACAAATTTGGTATAGTATATTCATCACTGGACTTAGCTGGTGACTTACTTTAAAACAGACTGATAAATCCATAGAACTAAGTAATTAGGGTATTGATAAAATTTCAAACTACTAGAAATATTTGAAAATGTAATTATGACACAAGGTAAATCCAATTATGAATATTATGCCAATAAGGTAACATACGCCCACTGGCATTGGCAGAAATGATACTGTTTTTATTACCCAAAATTATCTCGAAGCAAAGAACTTCATACGGTAATGCATTTGTAGTTAAAAAAAACTTTCAAGTTTATACTGTCTTCCCTCAAACAAGATCTTCTTAAATCAATAGCAATATCCCAAATACATCAAATAATCAAATAATCAAAGCCTTGATGCCAAATTTGACTGAATTTTACTAAGCCAATGACGTTTATCAAATATCATAAATAAGCTTAAAAATTATAATTCTATTGTCTATCCTTCTAAAAGCCCAGAGGTTTTTACTCAATCAAGGACAATAACATTTATCGTGCATTTAAGAAATGTTAACAGACAGCAATGTATGTCCACATTTCAATGTGGGCATATAAAAAAAAATGCCTATATTTTCAGGTACCCAGCTCAGAGGCAGAGTGGAAAACAAAAGCAGAAGAATTTGGCAAAAGGTGGAATTTTGGGAACTGTCTGGGTGCAATAGATGGAAAACACATAGTAATTAGACCTCCAGCAAATACAGGATCCTACTACTTCAACTACAAAGGATCTTTCAGTATTGTTTTGATGGCAATAGTTGAATTATAAATTTTCTTATGTGGATGTAGGCTGTAATGGAAGAATATCTGATGGGGGGGTTTTCAAGAATTGCTCGTTGTACCCTATGTTGGAAAAAAACCATCTAGGCATCCCAGGAAAATATACTATCCCTGGTACAGAAATTCAGGTCAATCATGCTTTTGTGGCTGATGATGCTTTTCCATTAAAATCATATATTCTAAAGCCATACAGCCAGCGTAATCTCACTAGTGAGAAACGTATTTTCAATTATCTGTAGAAAATGCCTTTGGCATACTTGCTAACAGATTTAGGGTGTTTATGCAACCAATAGCTTTACAACCAAAGAAGGTCGAAAGTATTGTATTGGCATGTTGTTCATTGCACAACTTTTTACGGTCAAAAGTATCCTCAAATACTATCTATACACCACCAGGTTACATGGATTCTGAACATCCAGTAACTGGTGACCTTCAACCAGGAGAGTGGAGGTATGGGCCTGATGCCCAGGGCCTAGTACCAATTGATCGAGTAGTAAAAGGTAGAGCTCAAGATGAGGCAAAAGATGCAAGAGATCAATTGTGTAAATACTTTAACTCAACTGAGGGTTCAGTTCCATGGCAATGGAAAATGACAGGACTAGACAGGGTCTAGATGCCAAAAATGTAAATACAGGGGTTAGTCAAAAAGTTTACTTGAATTTTTTTCAAAATAATCATCCTTCTTAAAATTACACTTATCGTACAGCTTTCATTTCACTATATTGCTATCAAATTTCTCATTTACTGATTCATTTTGACTCAAGGTTGATTTGAAGGTCTCTTTACGGACAACAATTATTAGTTAGCTAGGGTCAACTTTTTGACCAACCCTTGTATAATACCCACCACTCTCCTGTATTTAAAATGCTGTTGGCCTTTAAAGCGATTGTAAAGAGGTTTATTATAATATGTATGAGTACACTGATAGCATCGATTTGCACCATTCTAATTTTCATTTGGACATTTCAATGTGGGCGTATAAAAAGTCATTTATAGAAATTGAAGGAAAAATTTCTAATTTGTATATTTGAAGGAAACATGCAATTTTCATACATTCCTAGTGCTTTTGAAGGATACTTAAATATTTTCAAGACCCCAAATCAACCAATAAAAATAAAGACTGATCCCCTTTAAATTGTAAGATTGATACATACCATGTTTGTGGGAGGAGGAAAATTTGATCTGCTGCGTTTTGCAGTTATAAAGTCCTTTAGAAACTGTAGAGATTCAAAATGAACCCAAGTGGTATTATATTTCTTGGCCTCTTCAACCCCTGATCCACTTTTAGGTTCTGCCACAACTTTTGCCCTTTCTCTATTAAACTGTGATCGTAAGGAGTTTATTTTTTTAGTCACTTCATTTTCTAAAAAAAAGGAAAATGTTATTTATTAACCATAATGTCAAGGGCTATTTAATAAATGAAATAAATATATATGAAATAAAACACATTGATGAACTAAAATGAAGTTTTTAAATTATTTTTAAAAAATGGAAAGAAAGTTGGTAAGACTGAAGACAAAATCAATAGGCCTAGGCCTATGCTTAGGACTGGTAAGAACCCAAATTCTGCCTGAACATTCTTCTAGAGCTGTAAAACACATTCTGAAGACATAATTTGTGCTTGGGTTAATATTTTAATCATTGACAATTTATACATTCTCTAGGCACAATATATATTCAGTCAAAATTTGGGATGATTGGAAGTGTGTAGGCCTACTCTCTGACCACATAGAGGTCTGAATTGAATTTTTTCTCTGATGTCACAAATATTCAAATTATGTTTTTCTATTGCATGCCATGTGTCTTAGAATGCCTTTGGGTCCATGAAAATATATGGTTTGAAAATTTTCATTATAAAATAAATACAGTTCCCTCCTAGAAATTTCAAGTGAAAATGACCCATATTTCGGACTGAAATTTTCCCTCTGTAAAATCATATTTCAAGATAAATATTTTTTTAATAGTTATCATTTTCATCAACCCAAAGACAATCTAAGACTCTCAGAACTAATTTTGGGTTGATATTTCAATTCATGAAAAAATAATAGGCAAAATGCGATTCTGAGCCCATTGTGGTCAGAGAGTAGACCAGGTACAAAAAAATAAATTTTCATCAATACATTGTGGTTTTAAGACTATCAGTACTGTTTGAAACTAAAATTTAATATTCAAATCAACTTTCAAAAAAATAGCAACTTTTGATTACGTATACCAACGATCTTGTGAAGACAGAAATGAATAAACAGACTGAGTTTTTGACACTGAAATAACAATAATACTGACATCGTTCGAGCGTAGTTTGAAGACAAATTACTTACCAGTTGTTTGTAATTCCTCTGCCAGTCGTTGCATTATTAACTTCCGTAATGGCTTATCCTTATAGTCTTTAATTAAAGTGTTATAAAGACACGGGTTTTCTTCATAAAGGCTTATTAACTTAGTTACATCGGACACAGTCCAAGTTTTGTCTGTGTTGGCTGCCATTTTGAAAGATGGGAAGGAAGTCACATGACGCCTATACGGCAGCTGATTTGTTAAATTTTGGTAACTAATTTAAATATTGCCAACAATTGTTGTAAAGATGAAACATGCAGCTAAAAATTTGAACATCGTCATACATGTTTGACCATGTTCAACCTTGTTGGGAAAACGGTCTACACGATCAAACATTTGTCCACGAACACCGTCATACAAATGTATGATGATGTTTTGAACAAAATGTTTGATCGTGTAGACGAAGCTTTACATTTATTTCATGACTTAGTATTTACCATAATAAAATAAACCACATTTACTTAAGATTCTTGTCTAATCTACCAATAATATTGTTGGTACTATAACAGAAAATGGTTTCATTGTCTTCAGATTGACAGGAATATTTGTTAGTACCTGTTTATCTGGATACCAATCTCATGTTGATACTAATGGCAGTTGACTAGTATTCACATACTAGCTAATGATATTTTCACTATTTAGATGATGCTTGTCAGAGATAACATACTTTCTATCTAAATGACTAAGATCTATGAATATTTGTTACAACCCAAAGAATGTTGCCATGCTTACAGTCATATTTTAAAAATAATAACAACAGTTTGTAAATGATTTACGCATATTTTCTTGATTTATGTGCAGGTGTAATATAGGTTTTAAATAGAAACCAGACATTTCTATTTCTATTAGAGTTATCTCCCATACTATGGGTCTGTTGCTCGAAACTGTTGATTTTTTCAATAAGGTTGCTAAATTTTACTTCATTCTCAGTTTCCTAGCCAAGCGTCATACTGTGAGCGCTTCTGAAAGTATAGCACCTAGCCCTATATCTATCTGAAAGATCTTTTCATATTAATCTTGATCCATAAATTGTGCAATGATGATAAGATTAGCATATGTAATAAAAATCCGTACAAGCAAAACAATTCTGTTAGTCAATATCGCTTCAAAAAACATGGCAAAATTGAGAATAATAGTTGTATATTAGTGGATTACCCCAAAGAGAAGTACCATCAGGTATTTCAAATAGAGTAAGCTTAAGAATGGTCTGCTTCGCGTGCGACACCCGCCTCTACTATATAGGTCAACATCATGGGATACAATTAGCTAATATGCATGTTATGTGAATTACTATGTTGCTATAGAATATTAAAATCCCCCCAAAACAAGGACAAAATTTCAGATTTATTTCTGGGTAAACCTTTCTGTTAAAGATTTCAGGTATTTTTTATCAATGAAAGAAAATTCAATACAAGTTTCCTTAGATTCACGGCACATAATGGTTTCCAGAAAGGTTTATTCAATGACACAACAGTTGTGGAATTTGATTATGAACAATTTGTATGTGTATAACGCGGTATCTAATCACAAGAAAAATAAACACAAGACAAACTGATTGTGTTCCATCAATTATTTATGGAAGTTAATTTCTCAAGAGAGCTCTTTCTTTCACATCATAAAATTCTCTTCAAATCCAATTTCTGATAAGAATTGAAATAAAGACTTTAATATTGAGAATTGTTAATGCTTCCCTGATGTATTTCAAATTGAACTAATTTAAAATTTCAAGTAAAATGAAAATTTATTTAAAAAAAAACTCCCTGTATATATAGATTTTTAGCGAACTTTCATAAAGAATTCAATGGAGTTCTATGAATGGAGAATCTGAAGGTGTTATTTTGCTTTGTGCAGGGTTTGGAATGAAATAAAGTTTTACGTCCCGGAGTTTGAAGACTGGACCTTCGGAGTTGTTAGCATTTAAGTCAGTATTGGGTCTTGATATGGCCTCATTTGCTAATTACATAAAAAAAAATGGCAGCTTGGGTTCTTAAATCTTGGTTTGCGTGTGAAAGTTCGGTGACCTTTCCTTTTATTTCAGTCGACGCAGCTGTAATTTGGTATGGATAATTTGCGAAAGTTCAATGCAAAGAGGACTGGTCTGGCCTATGCCCAGTTGGTAGAAAATATCCTTGTGAACCATACTTAGGCTATAGACATCTTTTCATCTCAACAAGTATCATTGTAAAACTCACTCAAAACTGATAACGAAATAAATGTCAGATTCTCTTTGATTTGATTTCAATAAAATAACACTAACTACAAAAGGCTCACTCATTCTTTTATGAAAAGAAATAAAACCATTGAGAAGTGTAATAAGCTTTCAAGAGCTGAGTTTATGGTTTATTCTCACTTTTTTTACACATCAGTTTTTTTCTGACACATAAAACTGTATCTTTTGAAGATGAATTTTCTATTAGTTTCAACTGACTAGAAAACAAAACAGATTCCTTTAATGTTTAGTTAACAGTGCCATCACCTACTAATTCCTTTGAAATATATTTTTTATCCCAACAACTGAAGAAAAACGATACCACAAAGTGTATTGAGGAAACTTTGCCTTATAACTTTCCTTTCACATTCTCGTACCGGTAGCATCACTCATATTGAAATGAACAAGAGCTGTGTCTTATTTCTCCTTTCCAAATTGTACTGAAATAGAAAGTCATCATGCATGCAGCATATGAGATGGACAAATTCTGGTAGGTCAGCAGTCAGCAATATTGCAGTCTCTTTTCAATGTTTCAATGTTTCAATGTTTGAAACTTGGCATTAGTACAACAATTGTAGCTGATCAGTCCTCAGTTTTTTGTCCCATCCACTTTTCCCATGATTTTCCAACGCTGGCCTTCTATGTAGCTTCTATGTAGATTTTGGATAGATTTGCCGATAAGTGACATTAATTCACTATAGGTCTGGAATGGTTTCAGAATAATCTTCTATAGAATCTTCAGGGAATAACAAACCATATTGTGGCAGGTAATAAAAGTCAGAAGCAATATCTAATTTGGATAATGGAATAGAGAGCCATAAAAACTCGATTCAAATGGAATTTCTTTTTACCATTGTTATCTAAATAAAATTTATGGAGAAAAAGAAATATCTTTTCAGGAAAATAATACATTTTTCAAGCTGATCATTTCATGTATTCAACACATATTATACTTTGGATACATTTTCCTATAAGATAAATTCATTGTTGTCTGGTACAAAGTAAAGAGTAGTTATCTCCCTTCAACAAGGCTGCAAAATTTACCACTTCAGTTAAAGATGCACTGGCCACTGATTTTGAAGAATCATGTAACCATGTAAACATAATTTGTATACAAAAAAAAAATTATTATTATTATCCTTGGAGATTTAAATGGGACTGGGCATCTTGCAACTGACCCGCTTTTTCTTATGCTTATTATAAAGAGTGTTTTAGCAGAAGAGGTCACAGTTGAGGGGTCATTCCCAAGGGCATCACAGGCAAAATTTGGCCCATAGGCCGCCATTTGAGAACGCCTGATGTGGACAGATCTTAATTCATGATAATGATAAATGTAACATTGATCAGACAAATCATGAATTAGTGTTCAAGTCTACAGTATACTAACCATACAGTTCAAATGTATAGTTAATAATAGGTGTCATGTCTGACAATCGGAATAATAAAGATGACATTTTATTGGTCAGTTAACATGACACATTACAAAATTTCAATTACTGTTTATTGATTGGTCAGTAATTTGATTTATAATAAACTATCATTCTTAACTGACCAATCCGGTTATCCTTTCTTTTAATTCATTTTAGTATTTTATTTACCTTGAAGCAAACGTAAATTTGTCATCTCCCAGAGGTACAACCATTTTGCTCATTGTCAGTTATCTGTATCAATAATCAGACTATTGTCTGACATAGTGTCTGTCTACAATCAAATACAAATAAAAAAGAGGAATCAATGGCAGTTTGATTCTATCCTCTTCTCCAAACTCTGAGATGGAAGGAACCATAACCAGCTTATCTGAATTTTTAAGAAATGATGCCATGAGCATTGGGCAACATGAAACCTGTATACAGATGAAAAACCATGGCCAGATGATCCTATCCCTTTAAAAACCCATAATTTGAAAAGAATTGCTCTAACAGATTTAGTTCAGTGGATAAGAAGGATTTGTGTCTGCTATGTGATTAAGTGCTGTGGGTTCAAATCCATCCTAAGACTCACTGCCAGTGTTTTTGATAGTCTTATCATCTAATAACTCATGCCAAATACATTTAACTTGAAGCACTTCATTGTTAGCATATTCATGACAGGATGATTTAAAAGAAACTGGTAGAAAAAAAATCAGGAATATGGCACATTATCAAGAATGGTAAATATATTGAAATAAGAACCCACACGAAACCATGCTTAAACAATTGTCATTGACTGAACCATGACTTGTTTTTATTGGGCAATTAAAACCAAAAACCTTTCTAAAAGCCATAAAAGTGGTGAAAGCATGTAGGAAACACAGGGTAGTAATGAGATTACCATACTAAGTATGGGAAAATAAAGAGGAATCTCCAAACTACTGCATGTTATAAGAATATGTGCACACTTGCTTGTCAATTATCAATGACTTAGGAGGTCTACTTGATTTATGTGCTTTGTGTTAGAAGGATTCAATTTATTTTTTTCTGTGAAGAGTTCTGTTTGAAGTTTGAGCAGACGTGTTAGAACAGAACTGTTTCAATGAATAGAAATCTAAACAAATCTGAGTTGCATTTAAAAGCTTACCAGTTAATGTTCTGATTCAAGTTGTAATTGCTTTCAACTTTTCTTTGGAAAAATTAACAATAGTTCCACAATAATCTATTTTAAGATACTTCTGACAGTGCAGGGACTTGATGTAATTCAGTGATGTAAAAACCAATTTCTGTGTCCTGCCACGAATGCAAAATTTTATTATTAAAAAGAGGCCAAGAAAATGTAACTAATGCACTTAGTGTTGCTATTGCTATTTCTGTATTTCCTGTAATTCTTCATAAAAAAAAAACATGACATTACAACGGTAAAAATCATACATGCCAACAAGTATTTGTAGTAGTCATAAGTGTTTCTTCATTTATTCCATTTCAGTCAATTTATGTCCAAGGTATTTTATTTTTTTCATCAATGTCAAATTATATGTTTTTTGTAATCTCTTTTTAAAAGTTTACACAACATTGTTCAGTTAGCTGTCAATCAATTTCACAATTAATCTGACTGGATTTGTCTGAAAATTGTTAAGAAAAAAAATCTTAAGTTTTTTGCTGTCAAAGATATTTCTGTGTGTCAGTTTTTGCATCTGGTAAGAAAAAAGTATAATGTCAAAGTTGATTGCTAATCTTTTTACAAGAATAGCAATCATTCATTTTTTGCTTTTTTCATTTACATATTACAGAAACTAGCTCTTTTGTCTTGAAAGTAAATTTGGTTATAAGGCAGCAGAAGGTCAACTACCACAATGCAAGGTTGCTTTTTCACAAGATTAAATATTGCCTCTTGAGTCTTGTATGCCATAAGATATTCATATTAAGATTCAAAATGGAATACAGTTCGTGTGAAAATAGTTCAAAAGGTGGATGTTGTACAATTCATAATTCGATGTCATTTGCCCGGTTATGTCAAACAAAGGTGGTTATAGTTTCTAATCTTGGACAGCATGTGAATGTCTGGTGACCTAAAATAAATTATTCCAGTCAACCCAGGTTTAAATGGGTGCAGATAATCTAGAGATTTGTTATCATTTGTTGTTCTTTTCTGTGTCTTATTTTTTGTGCTCCATTTAGCATCCTTCCTGAGCCATGAACAGTAAATCATGGTATGCAATTTCACTTCAGCCCAGATCAAAATATGAAGACAATAATCTTTAAAAGTCACTTCAAATGACATGTAATAGGAAGCCTCATTAAGTTTCTATATTTAGAAATAACATCAATTTCAATTTTTCATGCCTTATTTGCTGAGAACAACTTAAGAATTTCATTCCAATATGGAAGTCAATAATAGAGAAATTCCCTAAAGAGAAATCAGTATATTATATATTTTCTTAGTTGTAGAAAATGGATATTAACAGTGAGTGGTTTTGTTTGTTGAGTTGTAATAGTGTGAAATATGATTCCAAGACTTCCAGACTTTCATGCTGTTCCATTATTAAGCTTTCTATTCCTTTAATAAACGAATCATTAGTTGTTGTTCTTAAAAATATTACTTTATACCTGGGCATTAAAGCTCTGAATTTTCAATATTTAGACATTTGGACCATTTCCATTTATAACTTCTTTCTGGCACAGATGATCCCATCTGGAAGACTAGAGCTTAAACATCGGTAACAGATGCACGCCCAACTTAAATTCTCCCTCTCCAAGAAAACTAGCATCCTGACTTTAGTTGGAAGAAGTTTAGGAATATAAAATTGGCAATTCTTGGCATTGAGCCTGTCGGATACATGAGGCAAGTGCCTCAATTGATTAAAGTCATTAAAGATCTTCTTGTTCTATCATATATTCTTTAATTCAAAATTCTGGACTGATTCCTTAATCTCTTACATAGCGGTATTCTATCTCTAATGATAAAGAAGTTTATAACAGAAAAACATCAATTTGGTGGAACTGTTGACAAGAATTCCTGATAGTAAAAGAATTACCAGACAGTAGTTTCCTAAAACATGAATCAAACCAGAGATCAAAGGAAATTCAAACTATGTTTGTACTGTTTTCACAAGGTAAATTAGTAAATGGCTTTCAATTAAGCTTTAATTATAATTCTCTCTTGGGCAAGTTTTCAAATTTGTTTCTTAAATAGCTTTAATTTAAATACCAGTTTGTGGTTGAAATATTTCCTAAAAGTTGCCTTGAATATATCAGTTCTTGTTTACTATTACTGATAGTATTTCTACTAACACAGATAGGGTTGGAAGGGAGTTTTACATCACATTCTTTCTCCTTATTGGATCAATAATGAACATTGCTACGGAGTGCACAATGAGGACATATGCCAGGATTGTGGTATTGACCTATTTTGTTTTTTTTCCAACTGTTGAAGAATCTACAAACCACAATGTCTTAAGTCCTTGTTTCATTCAAAAGACAAGAAAATTTTCAAAATCTGCCCTTCTACAAACATAAATCATTATAAAAGAAGTGTTTGAATGAAGTAGCAGTTTTTGGGCTTGGACTAGTTAACCTTTGACCTTTCATGCTGTTAGTAGTGCATCTGATCATTAACCTGAATCTTTTTTGTGAATTTCCCGTTTCATCCTAACAACACCTACAGAATCTTGATATCAACCATCTGTCAGGTGAAACTCAAGTCAAGTTGTATAATAGAAAAGAAATCCCACCCTACCCATCAATCTAGACAGCATGTTTATTTTAAATTATCTAATTTTAGACTCCACTTTACTTCCTTCCCAGTGTGAAAATAACTTAATTGTTCTTTTGACTTTCAAGTTTCCAATCCTTTATTTTTTGTTGAATATTTCAAAGAAAAACCACTGTTTGTACTCTTGAAAGGTAAATTGAAGTGAAAAAAATCTAGGACATTTTTATTAACCCCAAAAAATCTAATTCTGGACAAGTCTTCCTTATTCAAATCTTTAAACCTGGAAATACACATTCTTATTGAATGACGTTAAAACCACCTTTTTGTGCTAATGAAGTTGGGCTAACTCCATGCAGTGTGCAATAAATGACATTAACACAGGCTGCAGCACACTGGGTCTTGGTATTGTGACCCATTCAACGGACCAGACTCTTATTACATGTCAGCCCCTCCAACCTCCAACACTTACAGAAGGAAAACTTGGTTTGAAAATCAAAATGTATTTTTTCAAACCATGAACACTGAATCTTCAGATTAGCAAGCAGGTGTCACTGTGATTTGCACTGTGATCTCCTTTCATGTGCTGATTCAATCTGAATTATGTTCTTTGATTTCTGTCCAGGGGCATTAAATATAAAACAGATCTGCAACAAATTCTGAGGGATAGGACCTTAGAAGTTAATCAACAATGAAATTATGGTATTTTTGGAACACCTTTCAGCCTGTTTCCTGCTGTTTTTTTTACTTTAAGACATCTTTAAGATGCATTCAAGACATGAACAGATATAATATCATCTTTCTGTTAGAATTAGTATAAAAAGAGGATTTGGATAATGATTTTTCATAATGAGACTAATTTAAACAGGAAATCTCAATAACAACTAGAAATGTTGTCTTATCTTGATTTACCGTAATGGATCTGGTAAATTTGATTTCTTTTATCAAGATTTTCAGAATCTTTTTACAAAGAATGCAGTAGGTCTGTTTCCAAGCAACAGCATATTCTGGATTTACAACCAAACATAAAGGTTAAAGAAAATTACTGTATTTGACACAAATCCAAGGGAAAGATTCTTATTTCTATAAAAGAAGCTTTAAATCTGGGGAAATTGTTTCAAATTTGGCTGTTCTGAATATGTTAAATTTAATCTTTTAAGGACAGAATTGAAGGAACTGCGATGGTCACCTTTAACCAATGTTTGCTGATAATGTTCTTCTTTCTGGGTTTATTAACACTACTACGGTATTTGGTTATTGACATGGTCAATACACTTTGTAAAGCTAGAGTCAACATCAAGGTCAAGCCCTGTCAATCTTAACGGTCACTACTAAAATACACTGGCTAATGACTGGACACATGTTCTACAAACTAACAATAAATTACTTCAATCAATCACTTTATTGCAATAGGCTTGAATAAATTTGTGCTGAAGATCAAAATACTAGTAGTGTTGGGTTCCCATACTTGAAAGTGATGCTAATACTATTTCTAATGTTGGTTCCCATGCCTGTAGGTGATGCTAGTTTAGGTTCCCATGCTTAAAGGTGTTGCTAGTTTGAGTTCCCTTCATTCTAAATGTTTGGTTCCCATGCTTACAGTACAGATGATGCTAGTTTGAGTTCTCATGCTGAAAAGTGTTGCTAGTTTGGGTTTCCATGATTATAAGTGATGCCAATATTATTCAAATGTTGGTTCTGATGCCTACAGGTGATGCTAGTTTGGTTCTAAGATCATTTGGAATGTTTGATTCCAAGTTTTAAGTTGATGATAATAAGAACTATTTCAAATGTTGGTTCCCATTCTTGTAGGTGTTGCTAGTTTAGGTTCCCATGATTAAAGGCGTTGCTAGTTTGAGTTCCCATCATTCCAAATGTTTGGTTCCCATGCTTACAGTACAGATGATGCTAGTTTGAGTTCTCATGCTGAAAAGTGTTATCAAAAGTATTGATGATAATGTACTATTTCAAATCTTCACTTTCCATGCTCAGAGATGTTCTAAGGTGATGCTTATGCCTTTTATTCATGTTATGTGATGCTTTTTAGACATCACTACATAATTGCTTTTTAGGATCTGAATCACACCTTAGTTTAGCATGGAATTTATGTACCCCTAGTTGGAAGAATAAAAAAAAATCATCTGACACAAGCCCAGCCAGAGTGATGTTTGATATCACCACAGCTATGGTTCTACAGCTATATATAAATGTACTAGATATTGATACATGTGTACATATTCTCTATAATTATTGTGGGTAATTTAGTAAATTGATAGTTGTAATAAAATCAGTGAAACATGAACAACTGTTTGAGGGTAGAATTCCTATAAAATATGTCCAACAGCTGTACATATTGATCTGATCTTCATTCAGTAGTCATGATATACAGTTATTCCTACTATGTTGTCATTCAACCAAAAAAAATAACAAAACTGATTGGTAACTTTCCAATCCATCTTGAAAAATTATATTCAACAATAGACACGAATAGGTGTTTCTTTTTTTTTCCACAAAAATATGAAATATTTCTGATTATTCAGGTCTCCATCTGAAATAAGATAATGCAGATATTTACTCAAGCTATATTATGTGATACAAATTTCATCCCTACTTCTTGCATTTCAAATTTCTATGCATTTGGACTTTCCTTTTCTTTATTCTCTGTTCTTGTGGTTCAAGAATCCACTTGACAATTTGCTCACAGAAAACAAGACCAGACTTTGAAAGTGAAAGCAGAATTAGGAAGGCTTGGGTTGGCTAAGACTAAATATTAACTTAAGACACATAATCTCAACCAACACACGTGTTCCCTAATCTTGAATTAAAGACGCATTTTAACCTCACCACTATTGATTATCATTGTTGCGCCCGGCTATGCGGCTAAGGATACAAATGTAATCACATGTTGTCGATGTAAAAAAGTCGGAATGTTTAAAATCACGACTTTTATGAGATGAACCAGAGATTGTTTCCACAAGAGAATAGACAGTGTAGATTTCAATATAATATTCTGACAGAACAATACAATTTACTCTCAATATATTAATAATGAATATATATCTTGCATCTTTCCATTATGATTATGGCAAGATTGTGCATACCTTTCTCTTTACAATTTCACGCTATGAAATATCTTAAAAGAAATTACAAGATGACCAAAGACACTCTTCTGCCAAAACCACTGCCAGTCAGGCATGATAAGATATGATACTGATTGGATACATAAAGGGTACTAGGGTAAAGTCAGATATGATATTGATTTGTGGCATAAAGGTTACAGTCAGATATGATACTTATGGTTGGCATAAATGATACAGTCAGATATGATACCGATTGATGACATAAAGGGCAAGTCAGATATGATACCGATTGATGACATAAAGGGCAAGTCAGATATGATACCGATTGATGACATAAAGTGCAAGTCAGATATGATACCGATTGGTGACATAAAGGGTAAGTCAGATATGATACCAATTGGTGGCATAAAGGGCAAGTCAGATATGATACCGATTGGTGACATAAAGGGTAAGTCAGATATGATACCAATTGGTGGCATAAAGGGCAAGTCAGATATGATACTGATTGGAGACATAAAGGGTAAGTCAGATATGATACTGATTGGTGACATAAAGGGTAAGTCAGATATGATACCAATTGGTGGCATAAAGGGCAAGTCAGATATGATACTGATTGGAGACATAAAGAGTAAGTCCGATATGATACTGATTGGAGACATAAAGAGTAAGTCAGATATGATACTGATTGGTGGCATAAAGGATACAGTCAGATATGATACAAATTGGTGGAATAACAGTCAGATATGATAGTGATTGGTGGCATAAAGGATTAAAGGGTATAGTCAGATATGATAGTGATTGGTGGCATAAAGGGTACAATCAAATATGATACCGATTGGTGACATAAATGGTATGGTCAGATATGATAGTGATTGGTGGCATAAAGGATTAAAGGGTATAGTCAGATATGATACTGATTGGTGGCAAAGGGTACAGTCAGCTATGATACTGATCAGTGGCACAAATGGTACAGTCAAATATGATACCGATTGGTGACATAAATGGTATGGTCAGATATGATACTGATCAGTGGCACAAAGGGTATAGTCAGATATGATACTGATTGGTGGCAAAGGGTATAGTCAGATATGATACTGATCAGTGGCATAAAGGGTATAGTCAGATATGATACTGGTTGGTGGCATAAAGGGTACCGACAGATATGATACTGATTGGTGGCATAAAGGGTATAGTCAGATATGATACTGGTTGGTGACATAAATGGTATGGTCAGATATGATACTGATCAGTGGCATAAAGGGTATAGTCAGATATGATACTGGTTGGTGGCATAAAGGGTACGGACAGATATGATACTGATTGGTGGCAAAGGGTACAGTCAGCTATGATACTGATCAGTGGCACAAATGGTACAGTCAGATATGATACTGATTGGTGACATAAAGGGTACAGTTAGATATGATACTGGTTGGTGGAATAAATGGTATTCTCAAATATGATACTGATCTTAGATATGATACTGATTGGTGGAATAATGGTATTCTCACATATGATACTGATCACTGGCACAAATGGTATAGTCAAATCATAAATACACAAAACCAAGCTAGAAAAACTTGTTACAACCCCTTAATGCAGATTCGAAATCATGTTTCATTAAATAACTCCTACATACATAATCTTGATCTTCTTTCATCATAGAAATTGTATCATCTGCATATCATATGCAAATTAAGGAAAATGTCAAACCACATAGCGTACATGTGTAATGTTATTTTGTCGCTAAAAGTTATTGAGTTGGAAAGAAAGAGATGTTGTGTAGTTGAGAGAATGGAATCAATACTAACAGGCTATAAACTGTAAATTATGGACAAGTCTAGAGACACTGGTGATAAATTCATAAATCATATTTAGTTTTATAACCCGGGAAGTGTCTGCAAGTTATTTAAGTAGTCGTCTGATTGTATCAAATAATAAACCAGTTCTATTCTTCAATCGAGACTCAGATTAGTTGCTAGCTTAGACCAATAATGCCAGATAAGTGAATGTTAACAAGAACAATTCAATGGGATTTTGGGCAAAATCCTTTTACCTTTTTTAAGGCATGTGCTTGCAATACTCCATGGCCCCATGTTGGGATCTACTGCATTAAAGAAATACAGTTGTCTTACTGTTATACTTCAATTCAAAGTACTCTTCAGTATCAAAATCTGACATCTGGTTCTCAAATATGTCATCAATTAATATCATGTCAATGGAAATTATGACTTACAGTGTCATATCCTCGACTTACATATATTATGACATTGAAGTCACAAATGGCTATAAGCATACATCTAGAAGACTACCAAACAGATATGCAGAGTGTCATCAATAAGTGTTTGTTTTCAAAGTAATCCATTGATAACACTTGTCAACTTCTGTGTTCGTGCTTTCTTTGAAAAATCTTTTGTTGTTTAATGTCTGTTTCTTGTATCTTGAGCAATCAATTTAGAATTTAATCCAATCAGAGAGCTTGAAATCATTCATCTCTATAAAATTACAAGTGATGTAGAAAAAAGCAGCAGACACATAAAATAGAATCACTTCCACATTAAACCATGATCCATTGAGGAATCAATTCAACATAAATTCTTTCACAAGTCTCAAACTCTATTATTTCCAGATAATAAAATACAGCACTAGGTTATTGGGTGCCGTGGGTTCAAGTCCCTAAATAGAGATCAGAATAAATCAGTCACATCCTGACAATTGATATTCAAGTATAATTCAAAGACACTGTGGCTGAGATCGCACTTGCTATTCCAGCAAAAGTCTACTTAGAGTGCAGGTAGTACCTTTATACCATGAATATAGGGACGGAAAAGGCTTTGATGGCTCATTAGGAAATCAAGAGATAAGTTAATCCATTCCTAATGTTATGCTTTTTTCCCTGATTGCACACTGCAATGCAATTTCTGTTTTTATTTCCCAAATAAGTTACAGAGAGGAAAGACTTTTCATGGTAAAGTGCAACAACATTCCTTAAAAAAGAGTCAATTCTTGATCGAAACAATTGAAAAAAAGTTTTACATCTTACTATATACCCTAGCTAGATCTATGACGAAATTCTTTGCAAAGCAAACTCCTCCAAGAAATGGAAATAAAGGAAAGGAATGTAAGCCTTTGTCCCAAGGGAAAGTCATTAAGTATTTTATCAGGCGCTATCGGTAGACAGATTCTGTAAGATAGAACTCAATGACTTTATAACCGACTGGACTATAATAATGTAAATGTTATAATAACCTATTAAAGGGTACAATAACAATATACAGATCTATTTCTGTCCTATAAATTAACAGAGAATTTGATAGACTTTATCTGAAATCTGTTGTTATAATGAATTCAGAGTGTTTCATTAAAGTTTCATGCAAATTCAATTCAAAAGTCATTCACAGAAATTAATTTTTAACATCATTTTTTTTAATGATCAATCCAGGGGCCTTATTCTCGAAAACTTAACTTAGATAAACTCAAGATTTTAAGAAATACAGTAATCTGATTGGATAATAAGGCTGTATCTAAAATCAATTTTAGTGATTGACCAATCAGGTTACCCGAGCACTAAAATCATTGTAAGTTAAGTTTTCAAGAATAAAGGCCCCTGGTATTTTTGACTAAAAGGTGATGAGAACATTTAAGATGTTGAAGCATGGCAGAAAGTAAGAAGGCAACAAGGATAACAACTGGGGAAGTTCCTCAGTGGTCCTTGGCAAAACCTCTGAGTATTAATGTTTCCTGGATTATCTGTAGCCATTTTCAGCTGGGTGAACTGAAATTATAAGTGAAGATGTCGACTTATTCAGTTCAATGCCAATCAAGTTGAGAATCCACAACCTTCATTTGTTTTTTCTTAATTTAAATAAAATCATAGTTCAAATGAACCATCACTCAGAGTGCTATGGAACCCTACAAACACCATGAAAAAGGAAAGAAAATTGACATATTGCACTATTGTAATATTTGTGTTCCTACAGAGCCAAGGGTATAAAACAGCATGATCATGCTAAACTAAGATGAACCGTTGAGTAATAAACATTTAGTGTAAACTATTGTTTATTTCAAGACTGCTACCATTGTTTATATTCAATATGAACTAGGCAGGAGGTAGTATACTCTAAACACAGGTGATGCTAGCAGAAACAATTTCATTGTTTACCTCAACATTTTACATTGTTGATCTTGTGGCTATTTTCATCTTCAAGAAAAAGACACAAATTTCAGTTTAAATGTACTTGATGAAGGACATAGGGACTGTATTAAACAAGCACTGAGTTAGTGATGGGTAATGCCAATTACACCATAATATGCACGTAATAACTGCAATAAGGGACAATGGACAAAAGTATCACTTTTATCTTTTTTCTGACTTTTTATCTAATTATCTAATAGTACAGTGGTTGGGAAAAATGCAATGGTTACGATAATGCATTAATTTGTCCTTCTTGAAAAGCTCTGGTTCTATATAACATGGCTGCTTTCATATATAATAGCCCAAATGTTCACTATCACAAATTTTAGCAAGCTTATCAGTATTCAGTGTTCAGAACTCTCCGTCAAAATTTCTACCTGATTTCAAATCACTACAAACCCATTATTATCAGCAATTGAAAGTCAGAATTATGACTAGTATTATACTGAGACTAAGCATAATATAGAAAACACACATATGCAGAAAATGAAAGAAAAAAGTTTAGGTAGAAATATAATTGAAGGAATTATATGATTTTCGTTCAGTTTAGTAATTATGGGAGCTATTTACATATATTCAAGGTCAAGGTCAAGGTCCAAATTTACTCGAATATGCTGAACATTCCCCTTTAATTAAAATCAATCTTGCTGAATAACCAAACAATGTCAGTAGTTACACCTTTAGAATGTTGGTAATAACATTATATAGGGTTTAATATGTGATTTATTACGCGATTAAACACAGATGTTGAAGAAGCCCTTCAATCTTTTCTATCTGCTTTGATGTGAAAATTTATTAACCATACAACTCTTCTCCATTTACACCAAATATTTACATGAAATTGAGTATGTTTGTTAGTTTAAGAATGTAAAAGAACAAGATGGAAGCTGATCTGTAAATATAAAGAGTAATGAAGCAAACCTAGCTAGATTTACCTGAGAAAAAAAATTACCTTCAGATTCATGAGATAAAATGCAAGTGAAATAAAAAGTACCGGTAATAGATTTTTATGTCTTACTTTTCTGTACCTGATTGGGATAATGAAGTTAAAAAACACCAGACAATGTGCAATGCATGAAATTTTGCGACTACTGCCTGTAGACACAGGGACCCTAGTTTATTGAACCATCCATATGTCAGGATTGAACCCTGAACCTTTGATAATTGACCCTGAAACATTGATAAAATGCCTTAAGTGATTTGGTTTCTTACTTGATACTCCAGGGCTCTGCTGGAATATCACGGAATAGGTCAAGAAAATACCTTTGTATTTCAACCTACTTTTTAATATGTCAGCAATGCTGAAATACGAAGGATAAAGTTTTTAGTCCTTCTGTAAGGATTTACAGGCCGTGAATATTCAGGATCTACGGAAAGTTAGAAATCGAAAAGTTACATAATGTTGCTCACCTAGTAGCACAACTGTCACGCACAATTAGACATACAAACTCGATTTCTTTAAAATTAAACACAATCACGCATCATTCCATCCCATTCAATCCTTGTTCGCTTATTGAAGATATACAACATATGGGATTGTTACATAAATGAAAATCTAAAAAGAAGGAAATTCCTTGGACGAGGCGCAAAATATCTCAAGCTAACCAAGTACACAATATCAAAACAATTGAAAATCTTGTATGATTTTATATGGGTGCATTTTTAAGTGCTAGAATTCTATAAGATCACATAATACATTTCCTTTATTCAAAGGTTTCATTTCTTAAAATAGCAAGTACTTGTTTGTAGTAAATTCTATTGAAAATGTCAACTATATAGAAATTTGTAAGAGAATATCATATGTCTTAAAATAGACAAGCCTGATAGACAGAATGTTTCCCTGGGGATAATTTTCTAATGGAATTGTATCAGAATGAAATTGAAATGAAAATCAAATATTTTTGAGACAAAACGCATTTTCTTTTAATTTTTATCTCCATTTCAAAATAAATCAGACATTTTGAATTGATTTATAAGCCACATGATATTTAGTTTCTTTGATGTTGGAGACCTTTCTGATAATGAAAAAATCAAACCTTTATTTCTTAAAATATTTCCTATTAATTTTTACATTTCCATTTATAGATATAGCTTTTTTTCACACTATTTGACTAACCCGACTGCTATCGCTCGTCTAGAGCTCTTCAGTGGCAAATGGTGCAAGAAGGAATTATTCACCTCTTTTTATACTTCCTGAATGTGGAGGCACTTTCAATAATGCAGAGGCATTTTTGGTAAATACAAAGGCGCTTTTTCCTTTTGCAGACTATGACATTTATCACAAAAATCATTCCAGCCAATTGGTATATATACAATAGTGACATCATAAACTGGTCAAGTTCCTCGAATTGTATGAACCCTTGCATATGAATACTTGAAAAGAATATTTGAAACATATATAATAAATAAAAAATGCTTATTAAAAAATTACCAACCAAATTACCTCTTTCATTATTGAGAAACATTCTAATTGGAATCAAATCACCAACAATTTTCTCATTACTTAAATTTGGAAAAAAATAACAACTTTGAAACAGGTTTTCATTGAAACTTTTTTCAAGAAGCTAAAAATAAAGCTGCAAATAACTTCTTGTGTAGAAAACTAAGTTAATTTCAGTTGAATATAATTTAGAGAAACAGACACGATTTTAAAATGGAACTATTTAAATTCTTGTTTTTAAGTAATTTCAGAATGTTAAGTATAAAGGTGAGACTACATGTATCTTCTATTCTGAAGAGCTAAAAGATTGAATGTGGTTGACATGTGTTAATCTAAGTCTGATAGGATTGAAGCTAGTTCTAGTTCAAGCCATAGAAATGTAGATAGGGAATAATAACACAAGATTTATGCTTGGCACGCATGCGTTGAATTGAAGATTTGCCCATAACTTCCGGTTTCTGCAAGAAGTTATATAAATCTAAAAGCCATTATGATAAATGCGATTTAATTCGTAAGGAACATCCAGTCTCTCTGCCACAGTATCACTTAGAGTCAACTTAGAGGAGAAACTAGGTCAACCATAAATTGAAACAGAATTTCAGTAGACAAAGACTACCAGTCTTATACATTTCTATGGTTCAAGCCTATGTTAAAACTGACGCTGGCTTGGTTAGAGCTAGTTTATACGGGCAGATGGATTACAGAGTCACACAAATATTGAGAATAAGCTCTGAAATAAGTAATAAGCAACATAATTTTCTTGGGGACAATGCTTCCAAACCCCATTCAAGGTTGAATATTGTCAACAACATAAGTTTTCAAAATTGTAATGGGGGAGAATCCTTTCTTGAGACGCAGCGCTAATTGTGCTGTCCTGTAGTTGACAGAACTTATAGGAGTCTATAAAATGAAAATTATTATCAGCTCCCCACCCTGTTTCCATTTGTTTCCTACGGAGCTGAAAGGCGACTATAAAAGCATCAAATAAGATGTGGCAGAATGAAATCAGGTTATAAGATTGACTTCTGCTCCAAGATAGGGTAGTATATATATAGGTCAGCAGTAGTAAAACTTGGACATAGAAATCAATAGACATCATCAATAATTCTCTCTTACAATGAAACAGAAACATGTCAACTTTCTATTTCTATCTCTAGTTAGTTACACTGTATCATACACCAGTAAGATGTTACATCTGCTTTCAGACTGATTTGACATTTTCATCTTTGATTTTGATTCCGGTGCACATACTGTAGATTATCTTAATTTGGACATTTGAAATATTTAATCTAAAGCCCTGCACATACATGTATTCTGCACAAATTTTCAAAAAGCTTGGAACAAGCAATCTTTTATCATCTTTTAAAAATATACTAACAAGAAATAAACCAATGTTTAATGCCCAATATTTCTGCATATTAAAGTTTGATATTAGGGAAATTTTACCAATTCTTACTTCTGGCAAGAGTTCTGTTATTTCTACACCCTGCATCGCGCCAACAGAATGACAAGACACATTTTCTGTGACAGACTCTCCAACCAACGTATGTTTATCTTAACTTTTCCAGAATAATACCCTTGGAAGGGTGAAATCTGTACCTCTCTACATACTTTTTAAATGCAGAGGTGCTTGTGCTTTTGCCTTTTTGCAGAGGTAATATATGTGAGTCACTTCTTTTGGCGATGTTTTGAATGTTCAGGTTAACGACAAGAATCCACATGTATGTTCAACCACTGCGAAAAATATGTACTTATTTATCTGAGGTTATCATTAACATTATTATATTAGAACCTACATGGTTCAATGAGAGTAAATCTAACAAAGAATGTTAATATGATCATTAAGATATGTTTGACCTAAATATTAATCTAATATCTTATATCCGATGATTCGCTGTAATGACAGAAACATTGTAATGAACCAAAAAAACTATAAACCTATTTTACACTACAAGAACTGAATGGATAAATTTTGTGTAATGTAAACATTTCAGCGTTCTGTGAATGGTTCCAATTCTGATGCCTCACAAGCGACTTTCATCATTTCCCATGGAATTTTGTCATTTCTGTACATTTATTGATCATAATTAGATGTATTAGATTACATACTTGCATGACAACAAGGCTTTAAATTAACTTTTTCAAGAGAACGGTTACAGTTTACACTACAACTAAAGAAACGTTCTCAGACCATATATATGAGTATACCGGTACTGTAATTTAAATGGTCACATTTTTATCAACGCCCAGTCCAGACCAAGAAAGGAACACTTTATAGGGGCCTGGTGTAAAAGAGGTTATAGAAAGCTGTAAGATGGTTCAGTGTATGAAATTGTAGCTATGTAGGTGTTAGATTTTCATTCTGATAAAGGTTGATTGCGATTGTGATCTAATACAAAAAGCTCATGCCAACTATTGGGGAAAATAGAGGAACTATTCCCTTTAAGAATGATAAGTAACAATTGAATATTGATAAGAATTCAATAAAATAGTAATATTATCTTTATAATCCTGTTAAATATGTGATAGTACACCTTAGTACCAGGTACAAACTGCTACTAAAATTTATTTGTACATACTAGTACCGGGTATCATACTCAAATTGATTTGTACCGGGTATCATACCGGTACTCAAATTGTCACAAAAAACAATGGTTCTCATAAACATGCATCTACTTTATAAACTGTGTGTTTCAATATCCGATATTTTTTACCATTGAGGGGAAACCCAGTACACTGTACAAGTACAGATATGGTATATTAAAGGGACATTTGTTCCATCATTGCCTTAAAAACAGCAACTTTTAGCTAAGCTAATCAATAATTTAGTGTTATAGCTTACTGTCAAAGTTTGGGCCTTAAAATCCATGTGCATTCATAATTATTCTCAATTGAAAGTTGAAATCATAATAAGACTTTTATGAGACTATAGTAAAAGAAAGAGCAATTTTGCAAGTTTTTCTGCAAAAGTGTATATGATGTGAAGTTGTAGATGAAAAGTCACTTGGTGTTCAGTGAAAACTTATTATTTCAAGCTTTTTCATGTAAAAAATATAAAATGCCTTGGGACAATGTAATAATGAAAATTGTAATGTATCTGTTCCAATCCTATATATCTGGTATTATTGAAATGGAATTATATGTACAGAGACTGATCTAATCCAGTATTATTTAAATCCATGAGGTCTCTTTATACATTCAATCCATATACATATACCGTTGGGAGAGATAGGTATTTTATAGATTGTGTTACAGAGAAAATGAAATGAAATGGAGTTTTACATCTTTGTTTCTGCCTGCATAGGCTATTGAGGATGGAAAACACCTTGCCAGGACAGCTGCATTAATGTAAATTAATCTTTTTTGATTTCCAACTGTCGAGGGATTGTTTACATGCAGAGCCTGAAGCACACTAGGATTTGGTTTATTGTCCCGTCCAAATGAATAGACACTTTTACTTTTTCATGTCAACTCCTCTGACCTGTATCATTAGCAGAAGAAAAACCCTGGACTATGTAAAGAACGAAAGAAAGAAAGAAACATCTATATTTTACAAGGATAACGTAGGTTCCGTGAGTATCATTTCTCCCAGCTGGTCCTTGGTCAAACCCCTTAATGGCATTGATCTTTCCCGGATTACCCATACCCATCTACAGCAGGCTTGACTGGAATTATGAGTGATTAGTGCTCACACGAATGGTGATATTTACCATTCGACTATTCGACAGTGTCATTCGATTTGCATTCGAATATTCGACGATATTTTGCATTAAAAAATCGCATTGAAAAAACGGCTATTTACAACTGAAATGTGTCGTATTCTCGTCTGCTATATGGACTTATAACTGTAAACAACTCGATAGGGATAATAAATGACGTTTTTAAAGAGATTATTAACATTTTTGTAGCATCTGAGCCATAATTGACAATGAATAATCCATTAAATTTTTCAATTAAAATCCTATCGTAATGAAACAAAATAAACACAGAAAAAAGATCATCGAACGTTCCTTAATCTGATTGGACAATAAAGATAGCTATTTATAACAGCTAATCAATTAACAGTATTTTTCTACTTTCGTTTTGACATGCGGAGGAGATGGTCAAAGGTCAAAAATGTGTTCAGAATCCGTGTGCAAATCATAACATCCGGCGGTGCCATTTAACATGATTCTATACAATATACCCGGCAGATCTATGTTTCAAATTCTTTCGATGATATATCAAAGCATGTTTACGTTTTAAAATCATCTTTTATAACATTAAAAAACTGATTATCTACTGTTTTTATAAATGGTATTACGAAATGATAATTAGGCCTATGAAATTCGGGGACAAACAACCTGGTCCGATTGTGTCAACACCGTTCAATTTGAGCTATCGGCTTTCTGTCGGGATTTTTTATTGATAATAGTTCAAATCAGCAACTTTAAAGTTGAATTTTTAAACGGAAAATTGTAGTTTGCAAAGATCTTGCAAGTTGTCTTGGTGTTTGGTTCATGTTTAGTATTGTTTAGAACAGTATTTCCAAACTTCTCTGTTCTTGTTTTTGCATTAGCCGCCATTTTAGTTTGACACGGGAGCATTTGATAGCGCAATGTTATAACTTTTAACAAATTCATCAAGTTAGTTATTGGATATGCGAATAATCGAATGGTAAAATCCGATTCGAATATTCGCCAAAATGGATTCGAATTTTGATATTCGACTATTCGTGTGAGCACTATGAGTGATGATGACTTATTCAAGGTCATCAGACTTTCACACCCTGATCGAGAACCGAACTTTCAAACATAACGACCACCATGTTCGGGTGATAGAGAATAAAATTTCTATAATAAAAAGTCTGGACCTAGGTCACAGAGTTAGAACGATTGTGTAACAATGAATAATATTAACTAAAGGTGTGAATAATCAATAGTAGGTACCTATAGTATTATATTGACTAGGTATCGGTTACTAGTTATTATAAACTGTTGTCTATAGATCACAGCTGTCTACTAATAACATACCAACATACCAACCTACCAATTCTACCAATTTCCTATTACTTATACAGCTCAATTTCTTCCAGCCAGAGGGCAACAACTAAATCATTAACATTCCACTGTTGCACTTAGTGAGTCCAACATGAAAAATGATCCCTTGCAATAGAATATTTGCTTTAAATTTCAGCACCGACAAGGAAAATGCATCCAGTTGCTCATGAGACTATAAAGTTTAGTAGTATAAACCTAGGTTTGCTACAGACTACGGGTATGCATAAAGTTCTCTCAACAGTCAGAAATTAAAAGTAATAGTTGGCTTATAATGATATGTCACTCTGCTAGACTTCCTCATTGCAAACTGCATGGCATTTGTCCGTCCTATTATCCCAAACAGATACAAAAAAGTAGGACGTACCACTAACTGTGTTACATTTATTCACTTCATTTCAGAAACAGAATTAATATTGCCTTTCTGATTTATTAGCAAAACAAGCCATTATGATTCTTTTCACAATGACATCCATTCATACTCTAAAACAGACCTTCTCAATTAATTTTTATGAAGGGCCAAATGCATTTTATGAATGAAATATAAGAGCCAAATATAGATAAATTAACATAGCGAACAGAGCGTTTAGGCAGAAGAAGTCTCTTTTAAGGGGCCACTCTTGAGGGCGTAGCGGGTCAGATTTGGCCCCAAGCCACCATTTGAGAAGTCCTGCTCTAAAACAAATGTCTTGTTCATATCACCCAAATTCATTTGTGCATGAAGCCAGTTGGCATATAATGCAAACTGTTGTTAGCTACGATCTGAAAGCATTATCCGAAACATTTAATGTTCCCAGTGAGAACAAATTTCAAACAATGGACTGAAGTGAATTGACATAATTCTGAAATGCCATTTTTCAGTTTCCTGAAATGACCCTGCGCACAAAATGGAAATTAGAGAAATTATTAACATAATATAGTTACCTTTCTAAGCATTTACATAATAAAGCAACGTCGCTCTCATCTTATTCAGATGAAAAATAACAATCAATGTTTAAATGATTCACATAGTATCCTTCTGTTTCCATCAAATATTTCATTCATGTATTAATCTTCAAATATTGACTTAAATAATAAACAATCACTTAAATAATTATACCGCTTGCACAAATCTAACAATCAAACAAAACAACAATGACATTTTAAAACAAACATAGAAGTTTGGCATAGTTCATGAAAATAGTATAATGAGTCAAAATTGCAACTAATCAAATGATCCCTTAAGCAATTTGGTTTTTTGATGTCGATGCAATTATACGAGTAAATATTTTTCTTTTCTAATAGCAATGAACATGTGGCACACACCACATCAAAGCCAACATTGAAATTTTCAAAATAATATAAAATTGCATTATGTGGTTGTATTCAAAATATGATATTCATTAGGTACTGTAAATTTTGACACAAAATTATCCAAACAACAGTTTCCAAAGCTGTTTACTTCAGTGCATTTGTACTAGTCATTTTATCAAGCAAATCTCAAAATATTAAAACCAAAATTGTTCGCAAACCTACAATTGCAAACTATTGCATGGTTTCCAATTTGAAAAATCATTTTTGATATCAAATTTCCCAAGTTTTGGGATTCCCTTTTGTCTTTGAGTAACTGAATCAGAAGGCATTTTATTCTTGAAGTTGTTGAACGTCCCAGAAATGAACTTCTTACATTTCTGTACGTCTGTTGTGGCTAATAAAGTCAGGCAAACCCCATGATGTGTGCAATGAGGGGAATTTTTGCCAGGAGGGTTGTATTAATCTGTTTTTTATTTAGATTTTTAACTATTGACCCATCTGAACAACTAGATGCTTTTTCCATGTCAGTCCTAAAATATTAAACCAAACACGCTATTTGCATTGTAAGCAAAAATGATAATCATGGTTAAATATTAACCACATATTGTATCGGTGCAACTGCATTAACAGAGTCTATTTTTATCTCTTAATAGCTCAAAGATTATTTCCATCGAGTGAATTCTTTGATGATTCTGTCAACAAAACCTCAGATGTCTGACTGTATAAATAAAGAATATTGATATTTGTAACAATGGCGCTAACAGAAGATATATCCTGACAGTCTGTGAGGACATGGAACCATTGTTAACCTATTATCTACATCTACTATTGATCTTAATCATTAGACTATTTTAAATCAGATATCACTTGTTCACTGGACACTTCAAGTCTTATTTGTACCATTTTGATTTCTGGCCTCATATTACACTCCTGTTTATAGGAAAGACGTGACTTGATTTTAATATTTAAGGCATTATAATCATGTATGTAGTGGTCAATGTTGCGCCAAAAAAATCAATCTTACTATTCAAGACATAACAGCACTTCTCTTTGGAGGGTCCACTACTATGCATCATTTTCTACTGATTTTGCCATTCTTAAGATATGATTTTTGATCGCAGAATTGTTTTATTTTTAAAACAAATTTTTTTTTGTTAACAATATTTTATTCATATAGAAATGAATTGAGAACAGGCTTTTGCCTATATTACCCCTCTCCCATTTAAAACAAATATTTTCGGTGGAAGTCAAATTTGTCCTAACTTTTGGTAACTAAGTAAGTCTGAACATTCATTAGTCAATAAATTCATTCTTAAATATTCTTATGTCCCCAAAACTTTATATTTTCTTGCTTTCACATATATATCTCTGAAACAGACTTTTGTCAAGTTATTTTGTGAAGTTATGTTATATAAGCTGATTCAATTTAAATACACATTAAATATATTGAAATTCAGGTTAAATATTGATTTTATAAAGAGAAGTTTACATTATCTACAGTTTTATTGTAAATATATAACTAACTTACATGTATGTATACACAATTATTCACTGTACACTTTTTTTCAAGCTGGATGATATGATTCAACACTATAATGGCATAAAAATGTCACGAAATCATGAAGTCATGAAGATAAATGTCATTGTCATGAAAGGTAAATTGTCATAAGAAATGTAATGATATACCGGTATGTGAAAATGTCCACAGTAACTTGTTGACTGATTGTGAAATGAAATCTTTGTTTGTGAAATGTAACAAAAAAGATACTGTAATTTTAATGTGTGAATTTTAATGAAAATATTACAGTTGTAGATGAAGCGTAATTAATGAAAATGTAAATATGCAGTAATTAAAGTATGTTATATGAAATGTAATGAAAATCGGTTGATAGTAACTTAAGTATGAGCATTGTAATTAAATTGTGCTCCCCAGTACTTTAAGTACTGGATACCAGTATGTGAAATTATATGATTTAAGTATGCGAAATGTAAATGAAAATGTAACTTAACTTAATGAAAATGTCTAATTTAACATTAATTTAAGTATGTAAAATGCAATGAAAATGTAATCATGTTGAAGAAGAAAAATAAAACTTACATTTTGACGTCAGGTGGGGGGTCCCAGACACATTCCCCAGTAGTCAGGTTAGCATACATATGCTCCTGGGTCTGGGGCTCAATAATCTCCACCCACTCCCACCTGAAACAAAAAATAAATAGAAATGTAGAAACATAGACATCATATGGGCGAATAAAAAGTACTCACAAAAATTCAGAAATTTGTTTCCTGAGTATCAAGCTTTAAATAATGCTTATTCATTCAAATTGCTTTCTTTTCTTTAGAAATATTTTGGGATTATAGCATGAAATTTATTCTAAAACCAAACTTTTGGTGGACAAATGGCTGATTTTAAGCAGTCTGCTCACTGCTCTGCTTATTGCAAGGTTGACATGAGCACGATCTTAAGAAAAGGAGAAACAAAGACAACTTGTTGATTCTTGAAAATGCAAAAACAATTTTGACAGTCATCTTTTTCATTCATTTTAAAATAGTTAATCATTGTAGAAAAATAAATAAAAAATGTTGAACCACAAACAAATTATCACAGCAGGTGTATGATTAAATTTAAACTTTAAGCCTCTTTCTATAATAGCTCATAATACACTTATTCTTATTTTTTGACTAAATATTTAGTAAGTCTTTTGACCTGATAGAAAATAAAGTTGATAATGTCACGGTCCACAATATGAATTTTCACTGTTTATTGTCAACCCAGTCATAATGATAGTCTATTAAAATGTCATTTTTCTTTTCAAATATACCCTTGAACAAATCTTCTAACATACAGATTCAAGGGGAAAGACATGGGATAGAATAAATAAAATGAAAATTTTTTCTGCTCCAAGTTAGACTAGTGAAGTTGGGCACCATTAACAGAGAAGATAAGACCCTTGTTTTGTCGGGATTGTAAACAGCAACAGTCCAAACTCCTACTGTCTGAGAATATTTAGTGAATTCTGCCATTTTGATCAGCAGAACTAACAGGTCGGAAAAACTGAAGCATTTATGAAGTAAATAGCAATTAGCTGCTTTTCAAAGTGAAGTAACTTTTGTATGAAAATTCTAGATAATATTACAAATGAATATTGTGACACATTCAACATGCATCAAGGTCATGACAACATACATATATTATAAGATTGATGTGTATGCATACAATTGCATCTTGTCTAAAAAGTTTTTTTTTCTTTTTTCAAAAACATGTCCTGTTGTGGCAAACCAAAGTTGAATAATCTTTTCAATTCAATTCAAGTATTACAAGCATATCAATTTCACATTTTACACTGTATGGTGGTTAGCTTTAAAGTAGGATTCCCTCCTTAAAAATCTTTTTGCATTTGACAATAATTGTAATTTTCAGAAGTGATTTCAACTGTCCACAGTCAAGTGGAAATAGACATTATTTTCTGTATCCTTATTTGTATTCATTCCCAAATTCATTAGGTTCTCAGAAGATTTAAGATTATTTAATCTGGTTTTCCCACATCAGCGACACATGTTTGTTTGAGTGGCTGAAAGTCTAATAGTTATTTGGGAGGAAATTAAACCAGGCCCGAGTGCTATGGTCTGTGCAAGTTAAAGACCCTCAACAGTTTGATTTTGAAATGATATGTTGCTCTTTGACAAATTCCCCTCATTGTACACCACATGGCATTTGCCTGACTTTCTAAGCCTAAACAGGTACAAAAAAGGCAGAACATCAAACTCCATTTCATTTTTCATACATAAGTCAATATGGTTTTTTTTTAAAATTAGGACAATTCAACTTTAAGAGTTTCAAGAGTATATTTTGGTAAATTTAGGAAGTCAATATTGACAAAGTACTTGAGAATATACTTGTCTATAGAAATATATATTGTTATAAAACCTATATGATATCAGGGAAGTTTTCAATCTTATTTTTACTTCACAGTCCTAGTTTATTTAACAAACAATATCAATGTCTTAGTCAGCCCTTTTAAACTCTACACAAACTTTAACACATATCTTTAAACTCCGACCTGTTTCATTATTCACAGGTAGCTACATTATGTTTGATTTGGTGTAATTATGTGAGGTTTGGAAAAAAGAAACAGCCCTTTTTTAAGAAGATTTAATAGGTTCACAAAGATTCTGTCCTGTCATACCCATGTAGGCTACAGTTGGGTCGAAGGGATCAAGGCATGAAATAACTCTAGGAATCAGGCCGGACAGTTTGTCCGGCACAAATCAATTTGTTCCGGACATAGGATAATTTGTACCGGACATATTTCCTTTATAAAATTGTATGTCAAAACCGATATTTTATGTCCGAAATTCGCCGTTCTCACACCTGCAAATATAGGTTACCAACTAACAAATATTAATTTATGTCACCGGAAAAGACATTACCCGGTATTTATTTTCCCGATACTTCTCAAAGAATGGTCAAACTGTAAAAAAAGAGGATCGGTACCGATAAAAATCGAAGAACAGAAAGTCTTCTATTATCTGATTGGACAATAAGAGAAACTTATTTATAGAAACCAATGAATTTCTCCCTTTCATTTTTTCTACTTTCGGTTTTGACATTCTGGCTGTAGTTCATCAAAACATTCGGCGGTGCCACTTTATCACGATGCCTCTAAAAAAAAATCCGGGTCGGAAGTCAGAGTACATCAATGTATAAAATTCTTACTTTATATTTGAAATATAAGTAAAACAGGTGATTGAATTTCGTTATAATATATTATACAAATGATTACTGTATCTTATTCTGATATTATATGGTAATTATAGAAATAAAACTACTTCAAAATTCGCGAAAAAATTTGTACTAATTTGGGTGTACACTGCCCCATTGTTTTTTTTTACTTGGTTATCCAGACGCTCCTTGTAGACTTATTCGACCTTTTTTCAATCTCGATTCTTACACGTGCGACCTTGAGTCAATGTTAATTTGGGAAAATGAAATTACAATGATATACCAATATGAAATTTCATTCATCTATCAACCCTTTACTTATTGTTTTGGCAATTGCATTGTTACAGCTTTAGTAGATCTGTTACCGTTTTGATTATTAAAATTTATTACCGTTTTGACTCTTAAAATTGGTTACCGTTTTGACTCGTTGCCGTTTTATCTGGCATACCTATGCCGTTCTTTTTACGCCCCGAAAACAATGCGATGGATGAAAATAACCATGTTTGAAGGACATAAACCTTCTACTACTGTCTGTTAAGAACAATCGGATTGACTAAAATTGACGATCATCCAAAACGAAAAAATATAACTTTCGTTAATTTTGTAACCGACAAAATGTCCGGCTCAAATGACATTGTACCGGACATGAGCCGAAATTGTACCGGACAATGTCCGTGTCCAGACGCTTATTTCATGCCTTGGAAGGGATGCAGTTGCATGATTTTTCTTTTCTTATGTCAGACCTTCTCAATAAATTTGGGCCAAATGCATTTTCTGAAAAAATATAGGGGCCTAGCTAGCATAGCATTTTGGCGGAAGGGGTCACTCTTGTGGGGCCATTCTGAAGGGCGTTGCAGGCCGGATTTGCAACACTGGCCGCCATTTGAGAAGGCCTGTTCTACGTTAACATTGCTGTCACAACCATTCAATATCCCTCCCTATTACAAAATTTGAAATAGAATAGAATTTCTATTTGAAATATAGCAAAACTTAGACCCACTTTTGAAGATTTGATCAACTATTGAGACAAAGAAATAATTTGATCAGGTGATAACAAACAAATCAGCTTTAAAGAAATATTTATATGAAGTCTAAATTTACATCTTATAATGTGACTCATGTGAATCTTGAAACCTTTTTTTTTTTTATAAAATATGACTTAAAAACACATACACATGTACATGTGTGTATAGATACAAGTGTTTGTCTAATATGTAAGGGCTAAGATATGATGATACAATGCAATAGGGGCTAATCAAATCAAATGTAAAGCACTTAATCTTTGTACTTTCAAATTATTTCAATGGAGTTTTTACTGCTGTATGTGCCAACATTGACATAACGTTGTACACTAAATCATATTTTTTTGTTTAATAAGTTTTTTGTACTGAATGATGCATCACCATGACCTTGGTATTGTTTTGATCCTGGGTTTTCAACTGTTTTCTCAAATGTCCCCAAAAATGCACAAGGAAATGAGTATGTCCCTTGAATTGTCCCCAGATGTCATCGAAAACATGCAATTTCGAAGCATGATATAGTCACAGCATTTTTCGTTTTAATACAAACTTAAATTGGGGTCGTTGTGGGCAGTGGACACTGGTGTTTCAAAAATAATACCAAGTATTACATATTTTTTTCAGACTTATAGCTCACTTTGTGTCCCATGGAGAATGTCCAAATGTCCCCAGTCCGGGACATGTCCCCATAGTTGAAAACCCAGGGTTTTGATGAATCTGTTTATTTTATTTCACACTACAGACAATAAACAACTACAGAGTGATTGTTTATAACTAACATTAGGTGTTATATAACATTATAACCAGATAGTCCTAAGGTTATAAACATACTGTATCTAATTAGTACGACTAATTACTTCACACTTTGATGTGTTAGAAAACCAATTAACACACCCATCAGAAGACTCACTGCTCTATAATCTTATAATGACTAATATCAATGGAATTAATATCCATCATATGCAGTGATAATATTTCAGGTACCCGGTATAGATAAATGTGGACAATACAATGCTCAGGCCTCTGCTAATATAAACTGTAAGGCAATTCAATGAAATTCCATGAAAAACTGTACATATAAATCACACAATCAAATTCTGAACATTGCTAACTGAGTTACTCAGTAATGTATAGTGTCATCACCACCTAACAGTCTCTCAATTGCCATATAAGCAGATTTGGGATATAAGCTGATTTTTTATATTGGGAGAATCTATCAGTTTAAAAAGGATACGGTATTTTAAAAAGACGATATTGCTTGAAAATTTTATTCTTTTCACCTTGTCTCTTAAATATTTTATCGTTATTGTAATGAATAAAATACCATATATTCACAATTTTAACACAAATGCCAATTTTGGGGTATCAATTGGAATCGCATTCCTTATCCTTATATAATACTATTTATAGTGTATTTTATTAATGAGAAGATAAACTACCCTAGTTATAACGAACCTATACTTGCTATCATATTGATTTCTCTACACTTTACTAGCAATACGACCTGAAATTTTACTTGACATCTCTTTCAACATAGTTCGAAAATCCATGACATCCGTGAAATGTACTGAGACAAAAATTTCGAATTTAATATTTCAATTGACTTTAAGAAGATTTTTGTGAGACCTCAGGAACTAAGGTACTGGGTAGTCGGGTATCCAATCATATATAATAATATGCTATTATACAAGTATTTTAAACTAAATTTCACTTAAAGAAAACATCACTGTTCAGAATAGATATACTGTGAAAACTGTTTCCTTGCAATAAATCAAAACTGTATAAAAGTGTCATTTCAGTTATATCTATCAGAATTACATAAATATTTTTTGTTAAATTGCTAATACAAATCAGAATCTAATTTGAAAAAGAACCCAAGAAATATCAAAAAGAAATTTCACTTTTTTAACATAATATCTGTTTGATAAATTGCTTTATAAAAATCAGACAGATTAAAATAAATTCCTATTCTTTTTTCACAAATTCATCATATTTCTTTATGCTAAACATTTTGATGAATGTAATATTATGTTTATTGAACATTTGAACTGAAAAAGAATCAAAAATCTTAAAAATGGAAAAAAAATAGACAGAAAACACTTTATATTATTATATTATTAATGATTACTAAATTCATTATAAATATATAGCCTCTAATGTATTATTCCTATTTGCTAGAGTTCTATTGATAGATCATAAAATATGACATATGGACAGAGAGAATTCTATTGGGTCTTTATACTATTATAACAATTAGTGTTAATAATTCTATTGAAGCTAGGTAATGGGGCATTAAATATAGAGATTCGCTGACCACCAGTAAATAATCTTACATCTGGTACCAACACTGTTCATTAAGGGACAAGTAGGCCTATTCATGCAATTAAAGGGGAATGTTCAGCATTTTCGAGAGTCGATTTGAGCCTTGAATATATGTAAATAGACTCCAGAATTACTAGAACTGCACAAAAATCGCAAAAATCCCTTCAATCATATCCCTAACTAAACATTTATCTTTCATTTTCTGTACCGGTATTTGTGTTTTCTATATAAGGCATAGACTTACTAAACGATGAGTCATATTTTTGACAACACAGGGGGCATACTTGTTCAGTTATAGTGTGGTTCCATTCCTTGCAACAACTCTTGTTTACTGGGTCAAGGCCTTTATATTGAATTTATCTAAGAGATCTTCTTCTTGAAATATTTGTTATATTATTTCCATTTGACACATAAGGATGTCAGCTGTCTGCTGTATGAATCATTTTTCCGAATTAAATCAAAATCTCCCTTCTAATAATTTTAACAAGATATTTATGTAGGCCTATAGTAAAAAAAGGTCAAATTGACATCATGACCATGATATTTGCATGAGAAATGTGGAAAGTCTGATTTTCTTGTTACCCTCATGCTATTGATGTCAGTAAAAACTCTTTTAGACCAATTTACAATAAATTTAATAATTTCAACAGATTTGGAGACTTTTTAGATAAGGAAACATCTTAATGAGACTGAACACATCTACACCTGAATAGTCTACATGACAATGTTATCTACATACATAGGCCTTAACCCTATAGTTGTTTACTTGGTCAATATTTGATATCATCTATATACATGGCTTGCATCATACTATATCCTATTCAAATATCTACCCTTTTTTGCGTGGCAAATCTTTCGATTTGTCACGCTTTGTTTTCGTTATGTTTATTTTTTTTTTTTATTTTTTTTTTTTTTTTTTTGGGAAACTTTTTAGAGAAAATCAAAAATGGTGTAGCATAATTGTATCCACCAAACATTATTAAATGACCTGGAATCAAAAATGAATATCTGAAACTCAATTTTTGCTGAACCAGGAATGGGCTATTGCATAATATGCAATTATTTTACACTTAGTCTGTAGGGTTTATTTATGGACCGATTTGGCTGAAATTTTCTTTAATATCTTCATTGTAAAAAGAAGTATCAGGTGGGACTACACAAATTTCAATTTTTAAATATTTTTGTCCAAAAAATTTGAAACCAAAATTTTCAAAAAAGCTCAAAATTTCTAACTCAGCCGCTAATTATCCGATTGACCTGAAATTCATAGGACATGTACAGAATGTCCATAGAAATAAAATTAATCAATCAAAATTTTTCTATCACTTCCGGTTTTGACGTGAGAACTTCCGGTTTTTCAAAATCACGCCTAGCAGCCTCACTTCCGGTATAAATTTCAGATATTGACAAAAACTATATATATTGTCTGTCAGTCATAATTAGAATGCACTTAGCATAAAAAATCCAAACCGGAAGTGATGCATAAGCTGCCGTCACAGACTGACACATTTCAGCAAAAAATCAAT
Source organism: Lottia scabra (assembly GCA_029955415.1). Classification (NCBI taxonomy): domain Eukaryota; kingdom Metazoa; phylum Mollusca; class Gastropoda; family Lottiidae; genus Lottia; species Lottia scabra. Next base: position 16,059,271 of record JARJEI010000003.1, read on the forward strand.
AAGTCCTCTATTTGTTATCCGATTTTTATGATTTTGGTGTCTATCAAAACCTTGTAACCTTGTCTACAGTTTGTTGGAACAGAATTTTGAATTTCGAATTTGAAATTTTGTTATGTTCGTTTGAATTTTTTGAAAATTCAAAAGGCCATATTATGTGACTTTGACCTTTGATGACCTTGAAAATTCCAATGAAGGATGTCCTTGACCTCAGCTATCCATAGGTATGCTGATATTAATTGAAAAATATTAACTTCTGGTTTTATGAACATTTGAAAATTGACATTTTTGTCAACTTTGGACATCTATATCTCATTCTCTAATCAACGCAAAGAATTAAATTTTTCAATTTTGTAATGCCGATTTGATTATCTTTTAAACGATATATGACAATAACCCATTAAAATATGTTTTCAAAATATTGCGTTTTTTTCGACTGAGGGTTATAACTTACAATGCAATTATCTAATAGCAATATGGTGTGTATAGTCAGTATGTACTAAATTTTCTCTTTTCAACGACATATGACATGGGCAGTTTAATACAAAATCCATTAAAGTGAAAATAGGCATAGAGTACCCCTTTTGTGAGAAAATAAGGAGTAGAGAGAGAGGATTAAAATGATTGACAGGGTTATAGCAGGTTATATAATATGGTAATAAAACTACCCACATGAACTTTTCACATGGAGGTGTGAAGTATTTTAGGTCATAAACAGATTAATCTGATTATGTAATCTTTTAACACTCTAAAAAATATAAAACATAGGCTTGCGGCAAGTCTCGCAAGCGTATACGCCCACCAGCAGCTTGATAAAGAGGTAAATGTGAACACCAAAACAAACGCGATATCAGAGTTTTATGCGATAAAAATTATCGCATCGTCATTAAATTCAATAGTGCACATATTCATAATGATATTGAAACACAAAATATCTAAAGGATCCATGGAGAATTGTAGCCTGTAGAGTGAGCACGAGCAAAAAAAACAAACGCGATATCTCGAAAGAAAATCATCGAATCATCACCAAATTCAATAGTGCACATCTTCATAATAATATTGACACACCTACAAAATATCAAAAGGATCCATGAAGAATTGTTGCCTGTAGAGTGAGCACAAGCAAAAAAACCAACGCGATATCAGAGTTTTACGCGATAACTCGGAACAAAATCATCGAATCATCACCAAATTCAATAGTGCACATCTTCATAATAATATTGACACACATACAAAATATCAAAAGGATTCATGAAGAATTCTAGCCTGTAGAGTGAGCACGAGCAAAAAACCGAACGCGATATCAGAGTTTTACGCGATATCTCGGAAGAAAATCATCGAATCATCACCAAATTCAATAGTGCACATCTTCATAATAATATTGACACACATACAAAATATCAAAAGGATCCATGAAGAATTCTAGCCTGTAGAGTGAGCACGAGCAAAAAAACGAACGCGATATCAGAGTTTTACGCGATATCTCGGAAGAAAATCATCGAATCATCACCAAATTCAATAGTGCACATCTTCATAATAATATTGACACACATACAAAATATCAAAAGGATCCATGAAGAATTGTTGCCTGTAGAGTGAGCACGAGCAAAAAACGAACGCGATATCAGAGTTTTACGCGATATCTCGGAAGAAAATCATCGAATCATCACCAAATTCAATAGTGCACATCTTCATAATGATATTGACACACATACAAAATATCAAAAGGATCCATGAAGAATTGTAGTCTGTAGAGTGAGCACGAGCTAAATGTGAACGGACGGACCGACGGACGGACGGACGGACCGACCGACGGACGGACGGACGGACGGACGGACGGACCGACAGGGGTAACCGCAATATACGCCCATACTATCGTGTGGGCGTATAAAAATTTATTCTTTTTTTTTGCAAAATTTTCACTTATATTAATTTTACATACAATCATTTAGAGCTGTGAATTTTTGATACATTAACCTGTTCGAATTTTTTCTCTACCATTGACAGAACTCTTTCTACAAGATACACACCAATTTTCTTTTTGTCGTCTGCTAAGGTTATTAAAGGTTATAAACAAATTAGTCAGACTACATAATCTTTTAACTCTAGGGCTGGACTCTAGCAGACAGCAATTTAGCTGTTTACGCGTCAGCGCTAATCCGTTGCAATAAAAAGTAAGTGCTCAAACTGTTTTTTATCGTCTGCTAAGATTATTATAGGTCAAAGATAAATTAATCTCATTACACATTGTTTTAACTTTATAAAAATTAACATGTTTTTTCGAGTGTTTGCTATATTTGATATAATAGCAGATTTTTTCTTATTTTGAGGGTGATTCTTACCCACGGCACTTAATTGACTTACATACATCGATTCTACTGGCTACTGACTGCTCCAATACATTGAAACGAAAGACAGTATTTCAACTCAGCATTAAAGGAAAATATTGACATTTACACAGTTCGAATGTTGGGGAAGGGGGTATATCCCCTATACAAAATGGCCCCTAGTCAAAATGGCCATAAAAGTTAAATTTGGTCAAAATGGCCAGTCACCATGGCCCCTATTTTGGTCAAAATGGACCGGTCACCATGGCCCCTATTTTGGTCTAAATGGACTCTGAATTTACATCTCTATCACATTTTCTAATCAACGCAGATAATTAAATTTTTCTATTTTGTAATGGTGATTTGATTAGATTTTAAACGATATATGACAATAACCCATCAAAATATGTTTTCAAAATATTGCGTTTTTTTCGACTGAGGTTTCGCGTTCGCAACGCGTCTGCACTAATCCGTTGCAATAAAAAGTCAATTGGGCCCCTATCCAAATTGGCCCTTAGTCAATGGTTTGGTCAAAATGGCCAGTCACCATGGCCCCTATTTTGGTCAGAATGACCTTTGAATTTCTCATTTGATTTCAACCATTTTGACCTTTTTTGAGGACCATTTTGACCATTTATCAGGAACCATTTTGACCAAACGAGGGGCCATTTTGGATAGGGGCCAAATTGACTTTAACCTGTTTTTATCGTCTGCTTAGCTTATTATTTGTTCGTAATTGTTGAATGTATTTGTAATGTATCGTCTATGCAGTCACTATTCGCAAAGTAGTCGTTATTAGCCTGCTCTTATTTTCGATTTCCAACTGTCGAGGGATCTTTAACGTGCACAGCCAATAGCACACGGGGCCTCGGTTTATTGTCCCATCCAAGCGACTAGACGCTTTTCCATGTCAGCCCCTCCGACCTGCATCACTGACTGGGGGAAACCGGGTTGAAAAATCCGAAGGTATCATCTCGACCCATGCCGGGATTGAACCCTGGACCTTCAGGTTAGCGAGCAAGCGTCTAACTCGCTGAGCCACCGCGGCTCCCTTATTATAAAGAAGAAAATTAATTTGGGAGTTTTAAAAATAGAACACATTACTTTGAATATTTAAGAATATTAACGTAATTGTTATCTATAGACCACCTGTTTATCGATTAGAATTATTTCTCCCAATGTTACAAAGATCACTAGTTGAATTACAAGAATCTGGTGTATGTTATTATGGGAGATTTCAATCAAAATATCATTTGTTTATACTTAATTGTTTTCAAAAATTTGGTTTTCAACAACTTGTTCAGCATTACACTAATGAAGGTGAAACACTTATAGATCATATTTTTAAAGGAATTCCGTCACATAATGTTCACATTTCACACAAACCTGTATATTATAGCTACCATGAAGCTATAAAAATAACCATACTATAAGTTATATTGATATAATATTGAATCTACCCTTTCAAAAAACTTTTTACTAAAAATTGAGGGAGTGAATACCAGACTTTAGGGGTTTGAAATTCAAAAAGTCTTACAGCTATCATGCAAAGTATCACGGGCCACGCTCAGTGCTGTTCACAGCTCTAGTTTGGCATTGATACAATGATAGGCTTTATTTCTCATCAACATGAAAAATTAACACAAAAAAAGATAAATATAGGGTTCCAGTATCCATAATACACAAATTTTAGCTTTTTTGTACGTAGCCTATATAATGGTATGACTTCTGAGTTTGTCAATTTTCATTGATTTGTGTTATCGTAATTATTTATTATATTTATGAGTGAACACCTTAGTGTTAACATTTGATTCTTAAAGTTAAAGTACCGTATTTCTCTTTGATGCCCTATACCTTTAAAGACATATTTTGTCAACTTGCATGACAATGAAATTTGATCACATGATTGGAAACATTTCACGCTGATGCCGTGACAATTATCAGTAGTTCCTTTTCTTATTGATGCCAATCCATAACAATTATCTAATTAATAACATTTTTGTATTGTTCAATTCTATTCTTTTAGATAGGTACTTGTGTTTTTTTCACTCATTCAACTTTGACAATGACAATGGTTATGCCATGCTATACCTTTCTCCAGTTTATATGTTGGCTAAAATCAATATTATTTGTCTATTTATTTTATATTCAATCCTTGTGTAGTAAAAAAAAAAGTCTAGTTTATCAAATTTCTCTAAAGAAAATGTTAAATTTAACAGCTACGATTTAATTCTTAATCATAAGATATTAATCCCGGATTAGCTTGTATTTGGAGACTTACAATGAATTGTTTAGTGGTTGAACTGTCATTTCAGACACATGATGTGAATGCCGAAAATACATCTCGCAAAACGCCTGTCTAATTTGTATAATTTTCTATCAGTTTCTCTTGAATGAAACAGAAAATTACATTATCTATGAATGGAAAACAAAGTCAATATACCTTTCCGCCATCGCTGGCTTCTCAGTTGACCCAATAATCCAATTATGATCACATAGTTTAACAATAACCTGCTAATCGTATCCAAATAAAACATTTGTCCGCCATGTTTGTTACGGCGTTCGGTACCGATATGACGTTTCGATCACTTGTACTAATATATACACATAATTAATAAATATATTGATATTAATTATCCAAAACCTTTAAAAATAAATATAATGCATATATTTGCATACTTTTCGAGAAATAAAGAGTTTTTATAAAGCGGAAGTAGCAGGTGCCCGTTTGCGAGACTGATATTAATGTACTTCCGGTTGACTTTTGACTTAAAGAGGTGGTTGAAAGGTTTTAATTAATTTATAAACATTTCTTTTTAAATGAAGGGTGGAAATTATGAATTATGTTATGAAAAGGCATCAATAGAACAAGTAACAATTTGTGGTATTTTTGATAAGAAGTTATGTCTACAATTTCTACACAATAACAAAATTATTGCTTTGTTTTGATTCCTTATCATTTGTTCCATCAGAGTTATGTCCCATTTACTTTGGCAATTGACAACAACGATTTCATAACAAACTGGTCAATTTTGTTGGATCAAGTCTCTTTGCCGGCTTTTTATTAGGTTTGAGTTGTTTGCTGATTAATAGGTATCAAGGTTTAGGTAAACTCAAAGATATATACCTGTCTGGTGACTGTCATTTTTGTCAAGTTCTATGTTATGTTATGCAACACTGACCAACTTATTTTTAGCATATCTCATTGACTATTGCCATTGGATTGGCTTGGATTGATTTGGACTGGCCGGTGTCATCTTTAAGGACAGTGTCAAAACCATAGAGTTGGTAATCTGAGTATACATGATTTCATCATGGCATTGATTTCTGCTGTCTCAGTAGTCAGTGGTAGGCGTATCTCTTCTAGAGGTTGAATTAGGGGTCAATATATGGGACTTGCCTATTCTTCGTACTTCTGCACTTTGATGGACCTATTATCTAAGTAGCATACTGACACGGATGGACATTCAATGTATTTAAGTAATGACCACATGGACATTAATGCCAATTCTTAGACCAATGTTTGTCTTAAGGCTTCATTATGATACCTTAATTTGAAATTCTGGTCTTGCTTGAATAGCTACAATGTATTTTAGGGATTGGAGTCATACTTTGCTGAGCTACTGAAAGTTGTTCAAATGCCAGTGTTACATCAGAAAATGACCCAATAATGACTTGGCATGATTTCATTTGCTCTATATGTGAATATAACGTGAGAATTTTCTGACAATTCTGTATTTGACTTGTGTGTATATTTTGTTTTAAAGGACATCTACATCTAATGAAAAGATATATTGATTAGACTATAGGCTCTAAAGGTAGGTCAGTGTAAATTTGATTTAAATCTTTTAATTCCACATTTTTTGGTTCAGAAAAATTAACGATGAGATACATGTTATCATTTAACTTCAATTGCCAAAAAATTGCTTGTTGTATGTATTGCTTCTAAAGACCAAAATAATGTCCAAAGGTTTCGGTTTGAAACTTTATCTGTTGTCTTTATATACTTTTGTAAGTAACTTGAATTCAACCAATTAATTTTATATTGATTGGAATAAGAACTTCAAAACAGTATTCATCAAGTCATATTCTGAGAATGGGACCTTTGAATAGGCTCAGCAAGTTAGGTACTTTACGGTACATATTCATGAGCCTTTAGAGTTTAGATTCAACACAAGTTGCAATGTCCAAATAACACATACTATAATACCTTCTGTTTTAGGATAAGTCATAATGGCACCTCAAGAAGATAGAGAAAAGTCACCGACCAGATCTAAATATGTTAGTTTAGAGAATGGTGATATACAAGATAATGATTCTAATACTGAAACAGTTATAGAAGGCAGACATTATTATACTCTACCTACATTTAGATTTATAAATATTGTTAAAATTATTATATTTATTGATGGTATTTTATCTATTGTATTATGGCTTACAGGTGAGAATTCTTGTTTATTTTCCACTCAAATGACATAAACTCAACTGTCTCAAATACAAAGTTTTCATCAGAATTTTAACTAGGTTTTAATTGGAGGTTAAAAGTCTAATGTAAATGACCTAGGTGTTTTTGAACAGGTGTTTTCCAATTATGGGGTGAATAGAACAGAACAGAAGTGGTTATGCACATTCCAAATTTACTCTTTGTTCCTTTGTCAATAATCTTGGTGCATGCAGAAGGCATCTTGAACCCAGTTACTCTCATTAGGCACATTGTGCATGGTAAAGATTTATTGACAGTTGAAAATGGAAAATAAAAGTAGGCTAATGCTTCTGTCCTGGCAAAATTTCCCTCATTGTTTCCATTTGTTGAACTGGACAAGGGAGATAATTTGATAAATTTTCATTTATACTTTCAGGTGGACACTCAAAATATTTTGTAGACAACATAGTTCATTTTCACCTTACTGAGTCAGTGTTTGATTTGGCTCTTATATGTAGTATCAAATCAGTTATATATATGGTTTTATATACATGGCTGGAAGAACTAACATTAAGATTCACCAACCGTCCTTTTGATCATAACTTAAAGACTAAAGCAAGATATGCTCATTTAGGAATTGTATTAATTGCCATTGTTGTACTAGCATACACAACGACTAAAGGTGGTTTAGTGTTAAATGCGTATTTAAATCAAAAAGACTATACAATAATGCATCCCACATATAATGCTTTAGTGATAAGTGCATTTGTGTTCGGCTTCATTCAAATGATCTGTGCCTTATACAGTTTCGTAGCTATGAGAAAATTAAAAGTTTTACGCGTGTTACATCGTTTAAATGATGACGGACAAGAAGTGGATGCAGACGGCAAACCAATCCAAAAAAAAGCTAATATTATGAGATTGATCAAATTAGCAAAGCCTGTAAGTAATTGACATTGATTTATAATTTTTGGACAATTTATTTAGCTTTCTTCATCATTTTAGCCAAACCAAAGGGCAAGTTCGATGAAAAAAGAGGCCAAATCAATCCATGTTGTTTGATGGAATATGAACTATTTAATTACATATGTTGTAAAGGTTCTCTTGTAAAAGTGTCCAAAAACAAGAATGGGACAGAAAACTGAGCTCCCATGTCACAAAGGCTGAGCATGCAAAAGATTTTTCAACAGTTGGAAATTAAACTTGACTTATGCCAATTTATGCATATTGATATTGATGATTTTTATGTTGATGATATTTTTTTAGGAAGCAGGAATCATCAGCTTAGCGTTTTTAGCTATGTTGGGTTCAAGTGGTGTACAAATTATAGCTCCTCTGTTTTTTGGTAAAGTTGTAGATGCTGCTCAAAGGAATATGGGTATGTTTGACTTAAGATAGAGATTGAAAAGATATTTTATGTGTAATAGGGATGTTAATTGATAGGTCTTGCATTTCTGTTAAAAGTAAGTGTTTCATAAAAAAGCTCCTGATAAGTTTTGAAAACCTCTTTACAATTCCTTTAACCGAATCCAATCTCGAGATGTGATTTGTGACAGTCAGATAAATACTTCCAACTCACCTACCAATTCCTGTTTGGTTTCAATTCATATAACATACAGATGATTTTGATTTCAGATGAGTTAAATAATACAGTGTTGATCTTATTATTTATCTATATTGGTGGAGCATTATGTTCTAGTGCCAGAAGTTGGATCTTTACTCTAGCTGGTCAACGTGTGGTTGCTAGGTTACGTAAAGATCTCTTTAAGTCAGTTATAAAACAAGAAGTGGCATTCTTTGACACCAATAGGTAATTATAAATTATTCATTTAGTTTGCTCGATTTTTTATTCTAGTTTCTATGAAATGCATACAATTTACCACATTACTCCAACCAATTTACCTTTTGACCAAGGTGACTTTAACAAATATATGATAATATTAATGCGTCAATTTTTACTTCATAAATGCTGGTGTCTTACACACAAACCCAAATTTACTAAAAGATAAAACATTTTCATATAAAAGTTGAGTTATTTATACATTGATTGAATTATTTTAGAACTGGTGAAATATGTAATAGATTATCATCTGATACACAAGTTTTACAAAATGCAGTTACAGTAAGTATTGTTATACAAATGTCAAATTCTGTTATCTACTGTATTCTTCTTTGCTGAAATTACTGAACTGAACAGAATGGTCAAAAATCATTGAATCATTGAAGAAATCTTGTCAGATATTTTTGATTTGTATGATGAAAAAGGTTTACAGTAGTGAAGTTTCAAATATTTGACTACTTTGTCAAAAACAACGTTCATAAACATTCTCTTAAAAAAATTCCAAATATCTCTTAAGGGCTAAGGATTGAAACAACAGCTCTTTCATGAAATGACCTTTTCGATAATGATTTGAATTTCAATTGTAGGTAAATATGTCCATGTTGTTTCGGTATTTATTACAAATAGTAGGATCACTGGTATTAATGTTTGTATTAAATCCTTCATTAACTGGTGTACTATTAGCAGTTGTACCTATTGTTTCATTGGGAGCTGTTCAATATGGTGGGTACATATACTTTATTTGTTGCTAATGCTATTATTTTTCTACAAAATTTGTTTTATGAGAAACAAACTTTAAAAATAACACTATATTTACTAATACTAGCATAAAGGAGCGAATACAAGTGAATGGAATGATTTGATTCTGTGACTAATTAAAATTGGCTGCTTTAGGTTCATTTGCTTCTACCAATGTATTTTATATCAGATTTTGTTTCGTGATTCAGACTCAAGTTCAGGTTTATTTATTTCGCTTTACTATTTGCCAGCTACTTTTAAAAATTCTTTGTGTATATTTATACAGGTAGATATTTAAAGAAAGTAAGAAAAGAGTTTCAAGATAGATTGGCAGACGCTGGAACTACAGCAGAAGAAGCTATTTCTAGTATAAGAACTGTGAGATCATTCTCAGGAGAAACTAAAGCTAATAAAGCCTACGGTTCTGATGTTGATAAAAGTTATCAACAAGGCTCCAAGCTGGCTGCTGCTTCAGGTAAGTGCTTAATGTTCTAAAAAAACGGGGACACTGATAGCATCAATTTGCACCATTCCAATTTTCAATCAGACATCTGTGGTTTCAGCAATTTCACTAATATGCTTGTATCACAGAAGGTCTTTGTAGGTTCAATGTCATAAAACATAAAGTTTCAGTGAAATTGCTGGAACCACAGACATATGGATGTAAATTGGAATGGTGCAAATTGATGTTTTAAGTGTTCCTCAATCCCTGTAGCCTGCGGTTGATTTGCATAGATGGTTGACATGCTCCTTGAAGTTTATTTTTCAAGAACATTATATAGAATTCCATGTTCAAGAATGTTATATGTTATTTTGTAGGGTTATTTGATGGTACTATAGGATTACTATCCTATGGAGCTGTATTATTAGTATTATGGTATGGTGGTAAATTAGTCTATGAAAATACTCAAGATTCTAATACCGGTATTTCACCTGGTGTCCTTACATGTAAGTTACACAGTATTTGTTTTGTTTCTAGTTTCTATATACTGTATATGCAATACTAATTAGGGTTTGCAGCATTCCCGGATATCTCATTCCCGGGAATGGGAATGAAATTTATGCTATTCCCGGGATTCCCGGGAATCCCGGGAATCAATTTCAACATATAAGAGCTAGTCAAACTAGCAACCGTTACAAAAATATAGGACATAATAGTTAAAGCTATCTATGTAGTTTCATATCAAATTTTATTTTCATATAATTCGCAATATTTAAGAAAAACTTTTGAACCCAAAATACCTCTATGCAAATAGGTTTTAGTATTGATTAGTGGCGGTGGAAGTGGATTATGTTATCGACGAATCTAACCAATGTTTTAGGAAGACCAACGCGCACAATGATTTCACCCCTAGGCGAGAGCAAAATTGCCTGCAACAGAAAACCTTATTCCGCTGCGACTGATTACGGATTGATTGACTTCAGAACATTATGTATGGATTCCAGATTCGGTGACAGTCTTTATATGCTCAAATGACCCAAATTCCCAAATGAAAGTGGTAATACATGAATTCTCTTTCTGACATTACTTAAGTTCCTCGTCGATAGTTTTTATAAGTTTTTTTTCCAAAGAAATTTCAACAGATGTCTCGGGTATCACCACCATCACTGCCGTCAGGGGCGGATTAGGGCTCTGAGGCTTGGATGGAGGAAACTTTGGTGATTTGTATCCCTCCAGGTGACAAAATTTACCACTGTCAATGGTGAAATAAACGTGAAAAAAATCTATGTTCCCATTCCCGGGAATGGAGTGCTGTTCCCGGGAATGAGTACTCGCCAGAAACTCCGGGAATCCCGGGAATTCCCGGGAACGGGAATCCCGGGTACAAACCCTAATACTAATGTTACCTTTCAATAAAAACTTAGTGGTTTTACTGGATTATCTTAAAAAACACAACAATCAAGCTAGCAACTACACTACCCTTTTAAAGGGATTGTAAAGTGATTTTCTAAACTTTGGATGTGTATCAGGGACACTGATGGCATCAATTTACACCATTCAAATTTCCATTCTGGCAATTCTACTGAAACTAACACGTTTTATGATGTCACTGACAGTAATCTGCTTAGATGTCAATAGTAGCTTCCGGTAGATCACTGTCAGTGATGTCATAAAACGCGTTATCCCTTTAAGGTTAAGTTCCAAGTATTGAAAGTTTCTTGTCAAGCTTTGTTTTACCACCAAATTGTAGATATTATCCCTGGAACCTACTAGAAATTAAGGCATCAAATGCAAACCTTTATTTATTTGGTTGTGTATCATTTGTTTTCAGCCTTTCTACTGTATACATTACAAGTTGCTTTAGCCTTTGCTCTGCTGTCTTCATTATATGGTGATTTTATGCAGGTATGTTATTAAAATCATTTCTCATGTGTATTTCAGCTTTAAGTTACCTTCAGAGATTATCATTTCTCAAGTGCATTTCAGCTTTAATGTGACCTTGAGAGAGGTTATCATTTCTCATTTGCACGTGAGAGGTTATATCCAACCTCAAGTTGTCTGCAAGAGATTATTAAGAGGTTTACTAAACTTTTTATGTACAACATGGTATTGATAATAACAATTATCAGTCAGACTTCTGAGTCTGTTTCAATTTCACTAACACAAAAGCTGCTAATGTATATCTCATGGCTTTTTGTCAATGGAATATGTAAAACTAGCAAATGAAAAATGATAAAGCTAATACTATTTTTTATTATAGGCTCTAGGTGCATCATTACGTATATTTGAGTTATTTGATCGTAAACCATTAGTTAATACTGAAAATGGTGATATTTTACCTATGTTAGATGGCCGTAAGTTTTCATTATTATAAAATCATATGTAAACTTGGTTATTTAAAAATATAATATCTTACTAAAACTAAAAGTATTTTTAATTTTCAATGATCAAGTTGAATGTTTTTTTAAAAGTAGTAAGGATATTATGAAATTTGAATGTGTATTTCAGATGTAGAATTTAAAAATGTCCACTTCACCTACCCATCTAGACCAGAAACACCTGTTATCAAGGTAATTGAAATCTATTGTCCTATTCATTGAAATATTGTCATATTCATTTAAATATTAAGCCTGACGTACACCGACCTTACAACTGAAAGAAACCAGTCACAAGCGAGTTACTAGAGACTGAGAGCGTCTCGGGGTAACTGATCGGTTGCGAGTTTAGTCGATGTGCGACCCCTTACCACTGGCCGAACACAAGTAATCGCTCAGTTGCTGTCAATTGCACATGTTCTACTTTCTTTTGATTGGTTACACCCAGTTGCTCTTGTCTTCTTCGATGTGCGCGTCCTTGCAACTGGCAGTAAGCATTTCGTCATTTCATTTTGGTCACGTGACCCAATTTGTACACCGAAACACAACAAAATGGCTACCGGTTGGAGCGATTCCGCCGAAGATGTCTTGATTGAAATGTGGCGGGAGAGACCATGTCTGTTTGATACAAAATATATAAAATTGTTGAAGATATACATATAGATTTACATATAAAAAAGACAGACCATGGGCGCAGCCATCTTGATGGCGCCTCCTAGCGTGTTCTTCACTGATTACAATCCAGTCCATGTCGGTGAGTGCGCGTCTGTGACAGGAGGCGACTGGTAACGCTCAGGTCTTCTCAGTCGCTTTTATGTCGGTGTACGTGCGCCTTAAAGCTGAAATGAGCGGAGTCTGCCAGTTGCCTTGTCGGTGTACGCCAGGCTTTAGATATTTTCATACCAATTTCAGTATTGTTGAATTCATTAGAATATTAAACATTGTCCTATTCATTTAAATATTCAATAATTTCATACCAATTTCAGTATTGTTGAATTCATTTGAATATGAAACATTGTCCTATTCATTAGAATGAATAATTGTCCTATTGTTTATTTGAATATTAAATATTGTTCTATTTGTTTGAATATTTAAAATGGTCTTATTCCTTAGAATGAATAATTGTTTTATTCATTTGAATAATATCCTATTTTATAATTACAACACCATTATGGATACACCATGTTTCTATTCACTTACAGGAATCTTTTTCAAGCAATAAAATATTTGTTTAAACAATAACCTATTCATTGAAATAACATCCTATCAATTAAAGTGCCTCCTATTCATTTTGAATATTTATAGACTTTGGGTTATTGAATTGGTTGTGTCATTCGTCAGTTTTCCCTGAAAAGGAAAAGTTTGTGTATGACAGTTTAAGCTAATTTTTAAAAGATAAGAATTATGATAATATCTGTGGTTGACTCTATATTTCAATGTATGATATATTACAGGGTATTAATTTAACAGTGAGTCCAGGACAAGTAGTAGCTCTAGTAGGACCATCTGGTGGTGGAAAGTCTACTATTGTTAGTTTAATAGAAAGATTTTATGATCCCGATACTGGTTCTATATCTCTAGGTAAATATGCTGCTCACTTTCAATCACGTATTTAGTAATATTTGTAATTTCTATTAATACAGAGACACTATTTAGGGAATTAAAAGGAATGTAAAGAGGTTTTCTAAAATTTGTATAGCAAGACTTTTGCAGGTGTGACGTTATCATACTCTTAGTTTAAGTGAATTTGTAGACCTCTGCTTGAAAATTTAAAAGGGACATTTTGCAAAGTTACAGCAGAAAAATTTGAAAAATCTCTGAATCACTTCCACAGCAAACTTATTGAAAAATTATGGAAGAAAAAATTTGCCAGGTTTGACTGTTATCTTGTAAACTCTTTTACTACTCTTTTAGGTGGTCAAGATTTGACGAGTTTAGATCCTCAATGGTTTAGACAGAAGATAGCTATGGTCAGTCAGGAACCTACTTTATTTGCCTGTTCTATTAAAGACAATATAGCTTATGGTAGAAATGCTACTGATGCTGAGGTAAGACGCTAGAAAAATTTAATTTGGTAGACTTATTGAAAAATTACCCCTGATCTTAAAATTAAAATATTTGAATTTTATCCTTACATGTAGTAAATTGTTCAAGAATTTCTTTACCCCCTTGTTTCCTTTATGTCACCAGTAGCTAAGTAATGGGTGAATATTTTGAGCCATCAGCAACATCAAATTGAAAAACCTTTTTTCATATGATACAGCTTGCCCATACATATTATTGCAAGTTTTGTGCTTGTGTTGATATCTACAAAACAAACCATGTGCAGAATTGTGCTGATTGGATGTTTAGAAATCATGTGACATTATGAATATTTATTACCTGAATTTCTTTCTGAATTATTTTAGATAGAAGAAGCAGCTAAACAAGCCAATGCTCATGATTTTATTCTAACGTTTGAGGAAGGTTATAATACATTAGTTGGTGAGAGAGGTGTTAGACTATCAGGTGGACAGAAACAACGTATAGCTATCTCTAGAGCATTAATAATGGATCCTGTTATATTATTACTTGATGAGGTAGGTATTTTCACACATCAGAGAAAGTAAATGGGTAAAGTATGACTTTGAATTTCATAGAGGCGTGACTATATTATGACATCAATAGCACATGGTAAAGAATTACAGTACAGAGAGTTGTTAAAGGGGTATCAGAATGGTGTACATTAAAGCTAATGTGTACCTAATGGGCATAAAAAGACCTAAAGCACATGTTTAGCATAGTCACAATCACAATACAATGATCATTTGTAAATTTGTTGAGCAAAGCATAAGCTATGCATTGTACATCTTCCCGTGGCCAAGTTATTCTCTTTAACTACCGTACATCTAATACCTTGACAGATAACCCCGAGTGAATCTCGGACAGTTGTCAATCCATTACAGTGTAACTAATAATAGCAACCAATCAAATGTACTGTAGTATCGAGTTATGGCCATAGAGTTATATATGGCGACTATTACAACGTAGTCTTGGTTAACCAATGAATAAAATTTGCAATTCATTTGACGGCTGGATGATAAGAAATAAATAGCTTGCATGCGTAAAGGTCGGTTATTTGTGACATAGGTTTTCATTGGTACGTGTAGGATATTGTCACCAATCAAATTTGTCCGTATTTCTAGTACTATTATCGGTCATGGCTTTTGACGTACATAGTAAAGGAGAAAGGTATGACATCGGGATGATGTGTATTGTATAGTTTTTCCACTTGAATTTTAATTTGTGGACATTTTATGATTCTTGTGTTTTTGTTTCCAGGATGGCTTTGATTCAAAAATCAACATTCAGGCTTTTAACCACTCTCCCATGGGAGATAACTTATATTGATATTTTAAAACCACAATATTACATTGGTTTTCATATAGGCTACTAGTGCATTGGATGCAGAAAGTGAACATTTAGTACAAGAAGCTATAGATCGTGCTATGAAAGGTCGTACTGTGATAATTATAGCTCATAGATTATCTACTGTTAGAAATGCTAATAAGGTTGGTATATTCAGTATCATTAAATGTTTAGAATATATGTAACCCATCAGCTCATTGACAATATGCATAATTAGTAAAGAAATTGACATTGACCAATACATAATTCATATAATGATATGAGCAATGAGCATTGATATAAATATGATTGCAGAGAAAGCATAATTGGCATAAGCATGTTCATTTGAGAAGTGGAAATGTATATATGCAAAATCAGTAGAGAACTCATGTATAAAAGAATTTATTGTGAATTTGACCGATTTGAAAAATATTTCTTCATAGCATTAAGCTTGTTGGTTGGTAGGTGAGAAATTGCTTTCAGCTGAAGCCAAAACATTTTTATTTTGTTTCCAGGTTGTAGTTATAGATAAAGGGGTGATAGCAGAACAAGGTAGTCATGAAGAATTACTAGCTGTTAATGGTGTTTATAAAAGATTAGTTTTACGTCAACTAACAGCTGGTGGCATGATGGTTAATAATAGTAACGATAATAGTACAGAGGAAAATAACGATTCCGAACAAAATACTAATAATGATCAAGATATTATACAACAGTTAGACTAAATTACTAATTTTTAGTACTGATAACAAGAGTACATGATATTAAGACATTTTTAAAATACATGTCATTTTAGTAAATCGCAAACAATTCTTCAACTGTAAACGGGTACATTATTTCCTATGAAAGTCATTTAATAGTCATGTCATCCTGATATCTGAAGGGAGTTTGAGTCAGTTTTAATCTTTCAGTTAAGATTGAAGACGTCTCCTTGCTAATATCTTAAATAGTTCAACAATTGCGTTGCATATTTAGTAGAATGTTATTGGCATACAAATAAATTCTTGACCAATCAAACTAAAGACAGATTTGATGACTTGTTGTATCGAGAGTTAGATGTTGAATTGACTTGTATTCCTTTAAGATATCAGTATTCTACAAAATCTGGACAAAATCACATTTTTATAATTTAATTAATTTTTAAGTTTTTACTATGAATCCTGTGTATGTCTGTATGAATGAACAAATTGATTTGTTTTGTAATGCTTTGAAAGTTAGTTTGATATGATAATGTTTTGAAAGTATTATCAAAGCAATATTTGATGATTCAACATTGTGTTCTGGTAAGAAGGAAATTGATTTTAAAATGGGCATTTTAAAAAGTGATATTATTTATAGTTTCGCCATATAAATTTTTCTTTGGATTTCAATCAGATTTAAGATTTAAATTGCCTGGTTTGACGGCTAAATAATCAGTTAAGTTATTTATATTCATTCTTGTCATGGAAATATGCTTATTTTTTGCACATTTTTTATGAAACCTTAGAAAAATTCATGTTGGACACCATTCCTTCATCAACCACTATAATCAACATGATATTATATGTGATAATAAAATGGCAAGTTGGTGCTAGCCAATGTGATATCACATTTATTTCAATTTATTTATAGTTTACATGTGTATAGTGTTTTTGTTGATTTTTAGATAGCAATATTTGCCTGAACTTATATCATTCCATTATAGAACAACCTTATGTTATATACAATGTTATATTAAACTTTGTATATTTTCTATTTGAGAAATTTACAGTTTCAGTTACTGAGAAAGATGTTTTGTTTAAATTCTTTGATAAAATATGATTTACTTCAAATGTAAATAAAACATTTAGAACTTTTACTTTAGAAAATTTATTGAAATAACATTACCAGGTTTGCAGAAACATTGCAGCAAAATTTTTTAATACAATTGTTTACCTCTGCCAAACAATGGATGGTCAACATGAATCAAATGGCAATTGATAAAATTAAGATATATCTAGTGCAGGTATGTGATTTTTTATATTGTTTACTGTTATTTGTTCAGGTTGTTTACTTGTATTTAATAGTAAAATTTGTTTTTATTGATGTATGTTTATTTCTAACTTTAATTGAAATAAAATTTGTGAGAAATACATAGCACACATATTTTATTAGATTGCTAGATAATAAGCTAGAAGTTATCAGTTTTGCATTATTTTTCCTATTTATTGGCCGAGAATTTTCATATAATGCACAATATAAGTAACTTTGGAAAAGCAACCTTGAATGGAAAATCAAAGGCAATTTCTTCTAATACATATGTTGGAAACGATAATTCTATGGAGTTACAGTTAATGGAATAAATTGTTATGAACAGTAATTGTGTTCACAATAAAATGCACAGATAATTTCCCTTTCCTCATCTTCTTTATTGACACTTATTTCTTTTTCTAACCCTTTAGGCTTGGCTGCTTTATAACCGCATTTGATGATGTATATATGTTCTGAGAATCAAAGATAATTCTTTTTATGATAAATTACACATATAAGTTATAAAGACAATTTCCCTTTGAAAAATATTCTCAATTCATTTTGACAAATATAACAAATTATATAAGAAATCACAAGCACGATATGTAAATTATAAAATACATTATAAATAATAATAAAAAACAATAACAAAATTATATATCATTAACAACATACAAAATAAATCACAATAAATTAATATATATTTATTTAATTTTTGATTTATGAAATTGAAATATACAAATATATATTCATCTTAAGGCCAGTTCTTGAAACTAAGATAAAAGCTAAAAATTGTCTGAAATATATACGAAGACATCTAAATACACGTACTTGATTTACCAGCTGATAGAAACCAATTTCAGCTATACACCAATTTTCCACCCTAAATCAGATTTTTATTTAGTAATAATGTGAAATGACTGTTGGTCCTTTAAGTTGTTTGAGCTGATCATGATTATTTTTTGATGTAGTTGTAGGTCTAATTATAAGCCCCATTTGCACAAGCTTTCCTTGGTTACTCAAAACAGGGAGAGGGAAAACAAAGTTTGTTTTCTACAAGATGAAATGATCAAAGTTATATCATCTACAAAGGGTTAACTTGGCTGGAATGGAGCGATAAAAAATTAAAACATAATGCACATCTTAAAAAGTTTCTGAATATATTACTAGTATATAACTGACATGATGCTCATTGGACTTACATGGTTCATGTGGAGACTAAAAAAGAAATTTTTTTGTGGGGGTACTTGGAACAAAAATCAGAATTAAAATTTGCCATAACGTAGGTGTTTATAAAATAGTCACTTAAATGCGTCAAGTAAAGGAATAAGAAATACAAAATTGCTATTCAGAATCTGAATTGGGTAATTTCTGTACACCAAAAATATTTCGTAGATTTTCTTGTTCCTTTTCACCAAAACCAATACATTCTAAATAGTTCTCAACAGAGCCATACCTATATATATACAAATAGTAATTATTGACAGGGAATAATAATATTGTAATTTCTCATTTCTGATTAGATATTTGGGACCCAAAAAGAATTTGCCAAGTGTTTAGTTATCATATGTTCAAGTGAAGATGAAAATATTTCTAAGAATCAAATCTTTTCTTTAAGATGAATTTCAAAACATATTCAATAAATATTCTGTTTAATAATTGCTTTTTTAGAAGACTTCATTTCAGATCTTACTTTTCAGAATGCCTATAACTAGCTGAAGTTTGGCTCTATAAGTTGGAAAAACAAAAATTATGAATTTAATGTACTTACATTTCACAAATATACTCTAATAACTTCATCATGGTGTGTGCTTCAGCTGTCACAAATTCTTCACTCATATGAAATCTTTTAACAATTTCTGTATACAGCCTATCTTTCATACTAGTTGTACCATACTAATAGAAGAGAGAAATATAAAAATAAATTAATAGATACAAATTTGACATGTCAAGCTTGAGATGAAATAAAGTAAAGTGAAATTGAATTTTCCATCCTACTTTATTTAAATCTTATTGGACAAATTAAGACAGGTAACTATGAAGCATGGTTAAAATAGTATTTACAATAAATACTGTAGCTCCATAAAAAAAAAACTAACCAAGGAAGGGAGGTAATTATAGATACTAGAAAGTATGATGAGTCCTCAAATATTTCAAAATAAATACATTTTGTATTTGACTTTCATAGATCAATCCACGTGCAAACAAAGATTAGGGTATTGCCCTTAGGTGAATATTGTAATTAAATGATAAACATACATTAGATAAAGCATACTCATTGCTAACATAGCGTTTTGGAAGTTGAAGACAAGATAATACTAAAGCTGACACTAGTCCTGTTCTATCTTTACCATGGGCACAATTTATAAATACAGGATAGTTTTCTTTATTACTTAATAACTTTAATGCTGAAATATAGAAGAGAAGAATTTAATTTATTTGAGCCAGTTATAAAATTTTAGATTACATACTGATACAGATGAACTTTATCAGAATGTAAAGCAAGACATTGAAAAAAACTATATTCAGAAAATAAATATAATTCATCATAGAGAAACAGACACCATAATTTCACATTAAGAATATCTTCACGTAAAAACTTATCTGTTCTCTAATGTTTGTTGGGAACACAGGCAGCATCGATTTTTACCATTCCATTATAAGTCACACCTGTTTTTGCAAATTCACTTAAACAGTTAAGCGTCAATATTGTTCAAACAATATCTAAATAGGGCCTATAATAATTTTGATGTAGTGACAAATTTAAATTTTTTAAAAGATTTACAAAACAGGGACATCTTCCTTAAATTTAGAATGGTGCAAAAGGATATCAGTATCTCCATATAATGGTAAAAAAAACTCTGTTCATTCCCTTTATCCTTACCTGAACATATACTCCTTTGACTCATGTCAATCATATCTTTATATTGTCCAATCAAACCAGTTGGATTTAGGACATTACGAGCAAAGAATCGTACAAAATAAACATAACCAGTGTTAAACATGATGTCTATGGCTAAAAATATCAACGAATATAGCTGCAGATACCATGGCGCTCGTTTAAATACAGTCCAAATGTATTTTGCGCTGAAAAAATCTATCAAAATATGACTGCCATGGTTTGCAGTATTTTTATCATCTCCAGTTTTCTGTGTGACAATTTGTTTTGTACTAAAATATTTACTATAAAATAAGTAGTCACGTTTGATTACTCTCTTTAAATTAACTGGCTCCCCTGGTCTATAATTTCTTCCATGGGGAAAATTCACCTTATGTAATGGATAAATGTCATCCAAAAGTTTTTTGCCATTTGCTTTGCTGTACTCCTTCTTGGATCTAAAGTCCAAAATATTTTTGATACCAAGCTTTTTAAATGCTGACACTCCCTCCTCGTTCAATAAATCTGGTCGAGACGAACGGTAAATAACATATTTTGATGTTTCTTCTGCATCTTTTGATTCAATCTGTCTCAAAATCCTCAAATTTGGCAAATTTGCAATTTCTCTAAAGGATTCTTCACTGGGGGCTGCCATATTGCCATTCAGCATCTTGTAGTGTAGATATATTTCATTGGATAAAAATTACTTAATTTATCGTCGAGTGAAGGGAGGTAATAATATTTACCGTTACACAACATTAAATTACTTTTCTGTCAAAAAACACAAAATTCAAAAACTTGAGCAGCTTTGCAGAGATGTCAGGAGCCAGCGATGATTCGCTCGGTTCCGTTGAAGAAATTATCACAGTCAGAGAAATTAAACAGCAGACGACACCTGTGATGTCGAGATCCGGTTTTTCTGTCGGCAGAGATCATAGTGAGGATTCTAATAATCAATGGTCACCTGTACGAATAGCAATGGACACAGTGAGTATATAAATAATGTTATAATCTGCAGTATAATGCCCAGGAATAAACATTAAAAAGCCATTACGAGAGGACATTATGATATGAAATGCCCTTTAAATGTAATACATTATGATATCAAGTAGTAATGGGGCGTGAAATATTCATTGCAAGGCATAATTATGATAGTTAAAGGGATACTACAGTGCAGATTTTTAATATTATACTATAAATGAAATCTTTTAATAAGAATTTTTTTCAATTTATTGTATTTATTAAGCCTATTTCAGACGAAAATGCTACAATTATAATAAAAAAATGATTTATTTTCGTTAAGAAATTAAAGTAGGCCCTACACAGTGGTATCAGGTGTTACAGTTTGCTCTACCTTGCTTATGGCACTCATTTAAGTATTGATTATATTTGATCTTTGAATGGATTTAAGAAATTAAGATATTTGGAAATACTTTAATAATAAAAATAATTCTTTTATAAGGTTATCTGAAGACAGTCATTCATATTTTAACTTCCTTAAGGGGCATTTATAAATAAATATGAACAGAATTACATATGAATAACAATTACATTAATAGATTCGATGATGATATTATTTATTAAAGGAAATGTTATCCATAAAATTGGGTTCATATTCAGTCATATTATAAGTGTAACAGGTCAATTGGACAAAATTTGACCTCTGATGATACTCTAAATTTGATAAATTTCCAAATAAATAACAAAGGATTGATGATTTCATGTCCAAAAATAACTTATAAGATAGCCTTTACTATAAGCCTTAAAGTTCTTAATACCTACATGTCTATCTATTCTCCTTTATTGTCTGAAAGTTAATAATGAAATGATGGATGTGAGTGATAAAAACATGTAAGTTTTCAAAAATGTATCCAGTATTTTCTTAATGAGATTTTTAGGGAATCCTATATTTATATATGCAATATTTCTTAATGGTTACATTGCTAAGGTACACTGCTTAATTTTCTTAACCAAATGAAGAATAGTGACTTTAAAACCTAAAGCTGCAGAGGTTTTTAAAATTATAACCCTTTATTTTTTTTTTGTCAGATTGAATGCAATTATTTAAGCATTGATTTATATTTTAGCATGGAGGTGGCAATCTAAGAGGAGATAATCCATTTCCACCGATTATACCGCTGAATGTTGGTGGTGTTATTTTTATGACAAGATTATCCACATTATTACGATATCCAGATTCTATGTTGGCAGCCATGTTTAGTGGTCGTTACCAAGTGGACAAAGACAAGGATGACAATTTTTTCTTGGACAGCAATGGAAACATATTTGGACACATCTTGGAATATTTACGGCATGGAACTTTACCACCATACGATGTTAGCAGCTTAGTTCATCGTGATGCTATGTATTACGGACTTATTGAACTTGCACAGAGATTATCTCTGAAACCAGAATTAGCAGCTCTTGCCGTGCGTGAGGCACACAGATCTCAATTTCCAAACTACCAGCAAATCAAAGAAAATGTGATAAGAGTAGGAATCGAAAATGCCACGGTAACCAAAACTGGAAGTGTCTCAATTCATGCATTTCGTACAGAATTCAAACCAAAAGTTCAGAACTTTAATCCAAAACATGGTTGTGTGGTTGAACAGGCGCATGTGACTATTGGACCATGGGAAGGTTTAGCAGATGAAGAAGTGTTTATTCGGTGTTTAGAAAGTGATCTCATTGAAGAAGGCTTCAATATTAAACCACATGACAGCAAACGAAAATGTAAATATTACTATGGACAGACTTGCCAAAAATTTGTTTTTAGAATTCACTTTGTTTTTGATTAAGATGTTCAGTTATCAGAGTAAAGTAAAGTAGTTGCACCACATAACAAACTAAATATCTGTATAACCAGCACTTAGCAGCAATTTTTAGACAAATATTGGATATATACAGGCCTACAATTTAATGAAAACATATTAATATTTGACTTTTGCTTTTACCTTATTCTTAACAAATATTGAAGCTTTTTAATTGAAAACGTAGCCAATGCTTATTAGATGAAATAGTGGGTTAGGTTCGTATACCCTTTCTCACTGAACTATCAGTTATATGACATTCATTATGTGATGTCACTTGGTAATGCTCACTTGGCCCTTTTTGAATATTTTCCTCTGGTATATGTCAGGTAACCTATATGCCCAGTAAAGCAGATCAAGATGAAAGATTTAAGATTTATGAATTATGTTGGCATTTTTCTAGCGGAGGCATTATTTTTTAAAGTTAATTTATATGGATATATCAGCAATTATTAGATATTAATATTAATAGATTGTAATGATATTTTGATAATTATTGATGTTATAACAAAAAGGTTGTGATTTAATACTCACCTTATATTAATGAGATTTATATATTTATTTAAAGGTATGTAGACATTAGCATTTAAATTTGTTGTTACACAAACTGATAGAGCTGCTATTGAAGATGCTTAAAGCATAATTTATATTAAACATGTTGCAATAATAATGTTATTACATATAAGCAAACTGCATTATGTCCTTTTACACACTGTGATATGTAATTTATGAAACATATATGAGAAATATATTATGCAATATTTGTGATATAAGTTTAATATACATGCAAGATTCTCTCTTTATTCAATATGAGTATACATCAATTGTATATCACCACTAAATGCATTTGTTCTGTTTTGCAAAAGTCACTTTTGTGCATTTTCAACAATATTAATTTTGTTATCTTAAGATATATAATATATTAACCTGACTACTCTTCCAATTCATTACATTTTATATTTGAATGTGATATTATCTATATAAAAACTGAATCAGAGTTGCCAGAGCTTTGTATAATGTTTGTCTTTCATATTGGTCTAATAATTGTATTATTTACTAAAAGTAAAAAGACAAACTATTTGCCAATGTTTGTAATTTTGTCATGCTTAAGCTAAGATTCCAGATACGCGTCATGCGGATCTGTTTGCCCTTGCGGATCCGTCATGCGTCAAATATGATTCCATATGTGCGTTAAACGTATGCGTTATCTTTCTTGTGATGCACAGATTTCTAGACAGATGGATGCTTTGGCGGGAAAAAAGACAGAGCATCCCCTCAAAATACGTCACATTTGGAAGATCTCCGAGCGGAAAGGAGTCAAAAATCGCTACACTCGGCAATTTTTTTACGCATGACGGATCCACATGAAACGTATATGGAATCTTAGCTTAACACATGCAAATTTTATACCCATAATATAATAATGCATCCATAATGTGCACAGTAGAAATTGGTCATCTTGTATTTATCATAGTATATAAATCTATTAAAACAGGCACTAATTTTGTACTAAAGTTTATGTTTTTGTTTAATTATTTATAACAGAAATTGCATTTGATCTTCGTTTTGTGCAGATTGACGTTCCAAGTTTCTGATTCTTGTGACACATTGTGTTAAACATTCTTGAGATGAGCAATAACAATTATGAAAAAGTGTGCCACCCCTAGTACAGCAATTGGCACAGATGCTTACAATGTCAGTAGGAACAAAGCAAAATGCAATCTGACAAAATTTAGAAAACTTTTACTTATACCATCATATTGTGAAACACCCTAATTTGTAAACTGGAATTGAAAAACACATAACAGAGTGGTATCATGTACTCTTGACATTTATTTCATAATACATACAAGCATTTAAAATATAATTCAGTAAGAAACATATAAAACTAAAACTAATAGTTTAGATAAAAGAGAATACTGATATAAACTTTTTTTCCACCATTTAATATTTTACAGAAAGTCATGCATCTAATGATCATTCAGAATTGAGAATTTTTAATAATTTTTTGAAAATTACAAATGTATGCAGTCTTAAAAGAAATGAGAATTTTGTATTTAAAACAAGCGAGCTTCTCTAAAATAAATTGTAACAGACTTTCAAAATGGAAATTTCACCTTAAATTTCAGTAATATTTTGGAGCCACAGTCTTGCTTTTTGCCTTAAGACTAAATATAATGTATTTATTTTAAAGAAAATATGTTCTAGTATAATACAATGATATAAGAAAAGGAGGGAAAAGAGAAAAATGGCACTCACTATACAAAAGCTGGATTTCATATAAATAAACTTATAACAAAAAATTCATTACAAACTTGATTTGAAACAAAACCACTCACAAATCAATCATTTTGTGCATGTCACTTGCAAATATTATCTAAAAAATACATTAAAATAAACTTGTGCTTTATGATGTACCCTAAGAAAAATTGAGTATTTTAACTGCATGTACTGTTTTTCTATATCTATACTCTATGTTCATCCAGATGCCATCAAAATATCAACAGCATACTTGAGTGTAGTGTAATTCGAGGAAAGTCAAATTAAGTTCTCAAACTTGGTCAATAAGAGTATATATTCATCAAAGGTGTCCACAGTATACAAACAGAATCAAATACTGTAAACCATAAAACTAAGTAATTTTCCATAAAATTACAGGTTGTTATTGAAAAACACTTCATAAAAAGCTTAATATTTTGTAATCTTCTAGTAATTATTATATATAATATAGTTTTCTTGATTTATCAGATTATACAGTAAAGTTATGACACCAGACAAGTTGCCCAATGAATATAAACTCTTATTCACTATGTTTGAAAATTTTGCTTTTTTGATCATTGTAAGAGGTAGTATTTCTTTAAATACGCGTGAATAGACCAACCTTGTGGAAATTATAAAAGACAAGTCTTTCATAATGTTCATCACCACTTAAACTAAAGCCCCTCTTCCACCTACAGGAGTTGCTAACCGAGTATGTCCTGAGTAAAATTTGGATAAAAATCGGGAAACTCCTAATATCCTCGGAAGGAACTCTTGGTCAACTCGACACACTCGGTTGTAACTTGGCTTTACTCATGAACACTCGCAGTACTAGACAAATTTTTTAAACATGTTTAAAATTTACGTCTAGAGCCGCGAGTTACTTCCGAGGATATTAGGAGTTTCCTGATTTTTATCCAAATTTTACTCGGGACATACTCGGTTTGCAACTCCTGTAGGTGGGAGAGGGGCTTTACAGTACCTCATAGTAACTTAGTCTATATTCAAATGGTTCTTGGATGTACATATTGTCTAAGGTCATAAATATAACAACTTAATAAACAAACTACAAAATTTTGAGACATAAACAGTAAACACCTGTAGATACCCTATAATTAGAACTAGAGACAAAATTGTCATTCTCCTCAAAGATACAGTAATATTCACAATGTACCGTATCTGTAGCCTACTTTAAGCTTGTTCAAGCACAAGTTATGTAAGCTATAAAACATAGGTTAGTTAACCCTAGTGATTTTAAGATTGAAAGTCTGATTTCAAGTTCATCAAAAGAAAAAAAATAACAGAAGTGACATTTTTTGAAAATAAATCGTAACATTTGAACTTGTAATAAATGTCTGTTGTAAGTAATTTGGGCGACTACCCATATCAAAATTTGCGTCTTTCGAACTTCTGACTTTTTGGTCTGAATTCAGGTAAAAATTGTCAGATTGCCAAAAACCTGCTGGGGTCAGAAATTCTGACTCAGAATTAAAAAAAGAAATTTAAATCTCTGCTTGTGCTATCAATTACTTTGCCTTTAATCATAAATTTGAATTCTTAAAGTGTTACGGGTTCCATTCTATTATATTTCTGTGGTTCTATAAATTAATGTATCGATATAAAACTTAAAAACAATACAAAAACAATACTTAATAATACTGACTAGAAAATACATTAATTTAAAACAAACAACATAAAAAATGCTAACATATGGCTTTAAAAAACAATATATGGGTTTTACTATTTGGTTTTTCGATGCATTTAAATATCAGCAATTTTTGATCAACAATAAAAAAGTTACACAAAAAGTTTCTTTGGTGAAACTCTTTCATATCTTGGTCAAACATGTCAAAAATAGTTTGCAATTAAAAATAAAAATATGAGAAAAATGGAACTAGTTTAAAATGAGATTATAAGCATTCAAATCTTAAACTATTGTGGAGAATAAGCTTTTGTTAATATAATAAATGAATTTCAATACTGTCTTATATATCGGGTGTCCCAATAAAAACGTCCTCAAGTTTGTCGGTAAGTATCTCAGCTGTTGGTGAATCGATCTCTTTCAAAATTCTCACAGATTTACTTCAACACGTCTGTGTCAGACCCTGAAAATATTAAAGTCATCGAATAAAAATTGTATAAGTACTGCGTCGAACAAAATAGCATGTCAAAAAATTCAATATCAGAGCAAACTACACATTACAACTTGTGTCTATTGTGCTTTCACCACATTGACCACCAATATCATTCATTTTCCATCCTGAAATGCTCTCACCGATCTCATCTTAAGATATTTTCTCCCAAAAAGCAACCTTCCTGCCATTCGGTTACTGTTCATCCAGTTTGTTCCACTGGTGATGGTAATGACTTCTGGCAGTATGGGATTCTCTTAAGAAACAGGTGTACTGCACTTGGGTTAGAGGGACCCACTGATTAAACAAGAACTGAAATGCAGGATGGTCGCTTCTCGAGTGGTACCTTTAGATGTGATCCGAGAGAGTTTATCAGGATGGAAAATGTTGGATATTGGTGGTTGTGGTGAAGGCAAAATGGACACAAATTCAAATATGTTATTTGCTCTGATATTGAATTTTTTGACATGCTATCTTGTTCGAGGCAGTACTCGTACAATTTTTGTTCGATGACTTTCATATTTTCAGGGTTTAGCAAGGACATGTTGAAGTAAATTTGTAAGAAGTTTGAAAGAGATCGGCTCATCAGCAGCTAAGATACTTTTCGTCAAAGTTGGGGACGTTTTTTTTGGGACACCCGATATATCAATGCATATCAAACAAGCTAAGCTGGTATCCAGCTGAACAATTGTAAAATGTGGTTAGTATATTGTGGTATAAATAACAATTCTAGGCCCAGTTTCTCAAATTCTCTTACTTTACTTATTCTACCTTCAAATATAAACTAAATGGAGTTTGTGTCCTACATTTCTGCACCAATTTGAAAGAAAAAATCTGATACGCTTTGTAATGTCATAGTAATTATGGTAATCAAATCAGATTTAACAGCATAAAAAGCCTTTAACTCATAATTTTCTGAGAATTTTCTTCAGAAGAATTATCACATACAATCTTCAAAAGACCCAGTTATGATAAATAATTTGAAATGCATTTTAAGTAAAGCCCAACGCAAACGAGGAACATTTTAGGCAAACAATCGTAAAAGATAGTGAACCACGGCCATATACGCCTAACGAAAAAGTCGAAAAAGGAAAAAATTTAATCAGGAGAAAACAAAACTTTCTCAAACCTTTCGATTTAGGACCAATAACATACATTTTAAGTTTCATCAAAATCGGTTGAAAACTAAGAGAGTAATAGCATATTTAAGATTTGGGGCAAGGGCAATAACTCTGCTTGTAACGATCGAAAATAGCTCAAATTCGAACTTGATCTTCGTTTTCTGATTATATATACACATATCAAATTTCATTTGATTCCGTCAAAAACTCTAGTTTTTAGAGCGTTTACAGGGAAATGTTGATGGACGGACCGACGGATTTAAGGCAAGGGCAATAACTCTGCTTCTAACGATCGAAAATAGCTCAAATTCGAACTTGATCTTCGTTTTATGAATATGTATACACATATCAAATTTCATTTGATTCCGTCAAAAACTCTAGTTTTTAGAGCGTTTACGAGCAAATGTTGACGGACGGACGGACGGACGGACGGACGGACGGACGGACGGACGGACGGGGGTGACTACAATATACGTCCTCATAGAGAGATGAGGGCGTATAAAAATTGTTTCGATCATTTTTTTCGCCGTCTGCAGATTACAGAAACACGAACATAAATGTTCATGAGAATTGTTCGTGAAATCAAACATGTTTGATTTTTCAAAATTGTTCGCCGTCTGCATTAACGACGAACATTAGCACCGAACATTTATCGACGAAAGACCAATCAGCGATCGAAGCCAGACCACATGACATTCAAAATGGACGGAGCTAATCTGAGGTCATGTGATTTTCGTGAAGCTGGCGTATTTTTCTATGTGATGTTCGTCGTCGACGGAAAACAAAAAATATTTGTCGATGTTTCTGTTCGTCGACAGAAATGTTCCTCGTCTGCGTTGGGCTTATGAAAAACAAAAAACATAACAAAATCATTTGCTAATATCAATTATCTAATAACCATTTAGAATAGCAAAGCATATTCACATTATTTTTCATGCAAATTTATAAAATTAAGATTTTCTTAATGATGATAAATCTCATCCTTGAGATTTTTTTTCTTAACAATTCTGACCATAACATAACT
The DNA here is from genome assembly GCA_029955415.1 of Lottia scabra. Lineage (NCBI taxonomy): Eukaryota > Metazoa > Mollusca > Gastropoda > Lottiidae > Lottia > Lottia scabra. The sequence goes on from JARJEI010000003.1 coordinate 16,089,013, forward strand.
AAAGAAATATTTCCAAAATCTTACCAGGGTCCTTTTCTTTAAAAACCCTTACATTAAGAATTTGTGTAAGTGTAAATATCACTCTTATATCAAAAGTTAATTGAGACTTTTCAAAGAGAGAATCCTTTACATTGACAACAATAATTTTTGAGATTTCGTCTTGTCCTCATTAAAATACATATTACAACAAAAACAAATTCCAAAATTCTGGAAAAACATCAATGATTTCACTTCACCACATTGTGCGAGCTTATAGTCATATAGAATATTTCTATTCATTACCCTGTATATATTTTTGCAATTTTTCATTAAAATAACCGTTTAATTCAGCTTCTTAGTCACATGTGACGGTATAAATATACATCTGAGTTTCATATCAGAGCTCAAAAAGATCAACACAATCTTTACATGTCACTTATCAGAATGATAATCAGACATCGTGTTTGACTACAATCAAATGTTAAACAATCTAATGGGTTCATTTGACACTGCACCATTTTAATAGTGTTCCACCAAATAAAAATTTGTCGTGAGAATATAGTTTCTAAGGATCAAGGGCGATACCTTCCAAGAAATTTTCAAATATTTTCCAAAAAATTAGATTTTTGATGGATAGACATCACTTCCTGTAAAATTGTTATTTTAGTTTTCTGATCAGTATCATTTTTTTCAAAAACTTCACTGTTCCTGTCATCTGATTGGTCAATTACTACAATCTATTTTAAAGTCAGTTATATTATCCAATCAGATTACTTTTATTTTTAAATATGGATTTTATCTTAGTTAAGTTTTTGAGAATAAGAATTTTCTTCTTTGAATTGTAGATTAGTAGTAGATAAGTATTTTAATAGTGTTACTTAGTTGAAACACCAGTACTTGAGAACTATTTTTCTGTTTCTCGTACTAATCTAGAGAAGTTACTATCGCTATCATCTAGTAGATTCTGTGGTGTATCACATTCTATTATATGACCTGCTTCCATGACAACTATTCTATCATAGTTAGTTATAGTAGACAGTCGATGCTGAAATATATATCAAAATAATGAGTTGAGATAATCAATTTATATACTGTATAATTGCAAATATAATGCGCATCCCATCTTTCTCTTAAGAAAGTCTGGATATTGAAGCTGTTGAAGGATCATTAAAGGGATTGTAAAGTGATTTCCTAAAATTTGTATGTGTATCGCGGACACTGAAAGCATCAATTTGCAACAGTGATCTACCGGAATATACTATTGATATCTATGCAGATCACTGTCAGTGACATCATAAAACAAGTTAGTTTTAGTGGAATTGCAAGAACCACAAACGTCCGTATGGAAATTGGAATGGCGCAAATTGATGCTATAAATGTACCCGATACACATACAAAGTTTAGAAAATAACTTAACACAAGTTGTAGCACATAGGGCACTGGTTATTGTCCCACTAGATACTTTTTCCTTGATGTCAGCCCCTCTGACCTACATCAATGATGGGGAGATGCTGAGTTGAAAAATCAGAATGTACAATCTTGATGATCAAGTTAGCAAGCAATCGACTAACTCACTGAGTTACACCCGTTTTCAACCGATTTAGTAAAATAATGTAAAATATGAAAGACAACTTACTGCAATAGTTATGACTGTTTTATTTTTAAAAGAATGATCCATGATGATATCTTGTAATTTTTTCTCTGTTTCTAAATCTATAGAGGCTGTAGCTTCATCTAATATAATAATTCTAGAATCACGTAGAAACGCTCTAGCTAAACATAACAACTGAAATACAATACACCAATAATATAATAAAATATCTACTAAATGTACTATTACTTTTAATCTGTTTGAACTGATCATCATAGGAGTTTGACTGGGACCCTGACCACCTTTCTGATGAACAACCAGTGGAAGGTCCACCCATCCCAATCACTACCGATATGGTGAAAAAGGCTATTTCCAAGATGAAACCAGGCAAAGCAGCCGGCCCATCAGGCATAGTGTTGGAGATGATAAAAGCATCAGGTGACACAGGCGCCACCATGATCTGTGAACTAGCAGCCATGATCATTCAGAATGGGAAGATACCATCAGACTGGGAGCAAAGTTTCATTGTCTGTCTCTACAAAGGCAAAGGTGATGCCCTTGACCGGGGAAACTACCGTGGTCTCAAGCTCACCGAACAGGTTATGAAGGTCATAGAGAGGATAGTGGATGGCCTCATCAGACAAAGAGTCACAATTGATGATTCTCAATTTGGATTCGTCCCAGGCAGGGGCACAACAGATGCAATCTTCGTCGTCCGGCAACTGCAAGAGAAATACTTAGCAGCCAACAAACAACTTTACATGGCGTTTGTGGACCTTGAGAAGGCTTTCGACCGTGTTCCAAGGAAGGTTATCTGGTGGGCTTTGAGAAAACTTGGCGTGGAAGAATGGATAGTGCGGCTGGTCCAGGGCATGTATGCCAATGCAAGGAGCCGTGTACGTGTTGGTGCGGGTTACAGTGATGAGTTCGTGGTGAAGGTCGGTGTACATCAGGGCTCAGTACTCAGCCCACTGCTCTTCATCATTGTGCTGGAGGCCCTCTCGATTGAATTCCGTTCCGGTGTACCATGGGAGGATCTCTATGCTGACGACCTCGTCATCATGGCTGAGACCCTTGAAGACTGCGTTAGCAGATTACTTATCTGGAAAGAGGGTATGGAGAAGAAGGGGCTGAGGGTCAATGCAAGAAAGACCAAGATAATGATCTGTGGCTCAGGTCTAGATCTCCTGCAGAGCTCGGGCAAATTTCCATGTGCTGTCTGTCGAACGGGTGTAGGAAACAACAGCATTTTCTGCAACGGCTGTGCGAACTGGGTTCACAAGAAATGCAGTGGACTCAAACGCCTCATAGAGGACCCTGCTTTCAGGTGCGCACGATGTCAGGGAACGGCACGACCACTCGATGGCAGACCGCAGACTGAAGTACAAGTTGGTACGGACAAGCTGGAGGTGGTAGCTTCTTTCTGCTACCTGGGTGATATGCTCTCTGCAGCTGGCGGATGCGACCTTGCGACCACTACACGCGTGAAAACCGCCTGGAAGAAATTCAAAGAGCTACTACCAGTCCTATCATCTCGCCACCTCTCTTACAAGACCAGGGGTCGTGTCTACAAAACTTGTGTGCGCAGCGCAATGCTCCACGCAAGCGAAACCTGGCCCTTGACCAAGCCAAACCTCCAACGCCTGCAGCGAAATGACAAAGCAATGATCAGGCAGATCTGCAACGTGAAGCCACTAGACATTCCATTCACTAGAAGCAACACATTGCTGGCACGGCTTGGCCTCGAGGACCTCGACCTCACCTTAAGGGAGAAAAGACTTCGTTGGTATGGTCACGTGGAGCGATCCAACAGTGCAATCAAGTGTGCCTTTTCAATGCAAGTAAATGGTAGACGGGGGACCGGTAGACCAAAGTTATCATGGAAAAAACTGACGGACAGGGACCGCAAAGAGTGGAAGCTATCCTCAAACAACCCTCAAGACAAAGACCAATGGAGACGGGATGTGAAATTTGCCATGCGTGCAGCTAGCCAGCTACCTGGAAGGGAGACCATTACTTGATGTATTGCTCCTGCACCTGCACGAAAATCAAAAAACCGATGATGATGATGATGATAAACTCAGATACTTTAACTAGAGTACCGGTATTTTGTATACTTCAGTTTGTCGACTTTTCCAGCACATATAATGTTAATTTCAGCAAATATTCAGAACACAGATTTAGGCAAATCAATAGCCCACTAAATGCCTACATAATTTCATTTTAAACAATATTATTCACATTATAGGATTAAGGAACACTATTTTGCCTGATATTGGATATCTGAATGTGAGGATATATCATACCTTTTTCTGACCAGCACTAAGATTATCACCACTTTCAGATATTTCAGCATCTATATAAATATACAAATCATATCTTTAGCAATAATTATCACACATTGGAATAAATCGAATTACACAACACAATTTCATTTTATAGTACTCTTGAGTTCTTGAGTTTTATCCTACACAATTTTGATGTTGATGACAGTGTAAATTGTTGGAGTATCGAGTACAATGCAGAGGTAGGACGTTATACAAGAATATTTTGATCTTTTCCTAAAATATCACTTATGGATCATGATATTACAAATTCATGATATTACAAATGAGTATCTAGGCAGATTTCAAGATTTTTCTTCATTTAGTGACTTTTAAAGAGATAGCACAGAGCTTTTCTAAATCATGTTAGTGTATCTAAAATATGCTTGTGTCAGAGAAGTGTCCCAGATAGACATATTTAAAATTTAGAAAAACCCTCTACAATCCCGTTTTCTGAAGCATCATTATGTAAATAAATAAAGACCCACTTATGCTAATTATGCTATTTAGCAAATAAAAACATAAGTGCTAAAAACATAAGAGTAAAAGTTAATTACCTAATTTTTGTGGTAAATTTGAAATATAATCTTTTAACTGTACAACTTCTAAAGCTGACCATAATTTATCTTCTTCAATTTTATTAGAAGGATCTATGTTAAATCTGAAATACAAGTGTTTCTTAGCAATTCAGTTTTTCACATCAATCTTTCTTTCATAGCCACATAGCTAAAAGAGGCTATAAAATTTTTATGTGTATTGTACACTGATGGTATCGTTTATTGACATTTCAATTTTCACTCAGATGTCGAAATGGGAAAACCTTTACTATCGTCAGTGGCATTTGTGAAACTTGCCGAATTCTATATTTGATGGTGGATAGCTAATTATGATATGACAACCATCTTTTTAATCAGTAAAAATAAAAACATACCTAACTGTACCATTAAATAGTACAGGATCTTGTGAAATAATAGAGAGACGAGATCTAAGTATAGATAATGGTATGTTTCTAACATCATGATCATCTATTAATAACTGGCCAGCTGTTATATCTAATGTACGGAATAAGGCTAATGTCAGCGAAGACTTCCCACTGCCAGTACGACCACATATACCAATCTATAAGAAAAAAGTTATATTATATCATTTATGAAGCATTAAACAAAGATAGCTTGCCAGGCAAGGTAACATACGCCCACTTCAGCAAATTTGAATATTTGAAAAAGTTGATTGCACCATCGCACTTATTTGAGCTGATATTTAGATGAATCAATTCAAATGAAAACTCTAGCCTTTAACGAAGGCAATAACTCATAAACCGACGACTGGAATTGCGCCATTTTCGAACTCATCAGAGATATTATCAGGATGAATACACATACCAAGTTTCATTCAAATCGGATAAAAACTCTAGCTTCTATCGAGTACACAAGAAATTGTTGACGGACCGACGGACGGACGGACAGGGGTGACGGCAATATACGTCCACATTTTCATGTGGGCGTATAAAAACTATTCCTTTATACAACAAATGTTGTTCTCTGTTATGTGAGATGTTTCCATGTCAAAATTTCATCCAAGTTAAAGGGCAACAGTCTGCATTTTTGAGATGGTGTTGTTGAGTGAGTTGTATTAAATTCTACTCAAGGTAATCAGTTGATTAAAGAATACAACTCAGTAATCTAAATCTATCAAACTATAATAAAATTGATAGTGAGTTGTATTAAATTCTACTCAGTGTAATCAGTTGATTAAAGAATACAACTCAGTAATCTAAATCTATCAAACTATAATAAAATTGATAGTGAGTTGTATTAAATTCTACTCAGTGTAATCAGTTGATTAAAGAATACAACTCAGTAATCTAAATCTATCAAACTATAATAAAATTGATAGTGAATTGTATTAAATTCTACTCAAGGTAATCAGTTGATTAAAGAATACAACTCAGTAATCTAAATCTATCAAACTATAATAATATTGATAGTGAGTTGTATTAAATTCTACTCAAGGTAATCAGTTGATTAAAGAATACAACTCAGTAATCTAAATCTATCAAACTATAATAAAATTGATAGTGAGTTGTATTAAATTCTACTCAGGGTAATCAGTTGATTAAAGAATACAACTCAGTAATCTAAATCTATCAAACTATAATAAAATTGATAGTGAGTTGTATTAAATTCTACTCAGGGTAATCAGTTGATTGAAGAATATAACTCAGTAATCTAAATCTATCAAACTATAATAATATTGATAGTGAGTTGTATTAAATTCTACTCAGGGTAATCAGTTGATTAAAGAATACAACTCAGTAATCTAAATCTATCAAACTATAATAAAATTGATAGTGAGTTGTATTAAATTCTACTCAAGGTAATCAGTTGATTAAAGAATACAACTCAGTAATCTAAATCTATCAAACTATAATAATATTGATAGTGAGTTGTATTAAATTCTACTCAGTGTAATCAGCTGATTAAAGAATACAACTCAGTAATCTAAATCTATCAAACTATAATAAAATTGATAGTGAGTTGTATTAAATTCTACTCAAGGTAATCAGTTGATTAAAGAATACAACTCAGTAATCTAAATCTATCAAACTATAATAAAATTGATAGTGAGTTGTATTAAATTCTACTCAGTGTAATCAGTTGATTAAAGAATACAACTCAGTAATCTAAATCTATCAAACTATAATAAAATTGATAGTGAGTTGTATTAAATTCTACTCAGAGATTAATTAACGTAACTTACCTTTTCTGATGGTTGAATAAGGAGATCTATATTTTGTACAACTGTTTCTAATGTACTGTCATATTTTAAACTGATGTCTTTAAATTCTACACAACCTTTCTCTGGCCATTTTTCAGATATTTCCTCTTCCCCTTCTAAATAAGACAAATTTATATACATTAAATCAGCATCTATAAGACCATTCATTTAAAGGACTACAACCTCTTAGAATGAACAAAAAATCTCAATTTTCAAACTTGCTGAATAAGATTAAATATTCATCAGGGGACTTACCTGGTTGCATAACTATACAACAGATTACCTAAATATTCTGATAAATCCAGAAAACAATGTTTATATACAATAATTGAAAGATGCTTACTCAAATTTTAAGCGTTTTTCAATAATAACCTGTAATTGTATGTAAAATTACATAGTTTTATGGGTTTATTTGATTCTGTTAGTATACATTGGACACCGCTGATGAATTCATACTCTTATTGACCAAATTTGAGAACTTAATTTTTTTGTTCATTCTAAGAGGTAGTATCGCTTTAACTCACATCTATTTGTGCAGAGAAAGAAGTGGACTGAAATTGCACTGGTGTGCACAACCAAGATTTACGAATTATGTCTTTCTAATATTTCAATATCAAATGTGGGCATCAACACTGAACTGAAACTACTACACATTTCTATCTAGTGTTGTTTCTTGTAGCGAAAAGAACCTTTCTCGCCTACTTTTAGTTTTTGATTTTGCTTGATAAAAGGATTAGTCGGAAAAGTAGCTACATTTTCTGAAATTATTTGCACAGGTAAAATAATAATGACAGGTAAAGTCATGTGATACATAATAGACAGAGAGAGTCTGAATTTGTATTCAAATCAGTAACTCTTACCGGTACTGGTATTTTCAGTTGGTATATGTGTATATTCTAAAACTCTCTCTACAGCATTCATTGCCATTTCTACTTCTGCTGAGGTTCTGACAATCCAATTTAACAGTCCAGACATCTGAAATGGAAAAAAATACCAGAAACATCTTAAGTGATTGAACTTATGCTGTTGAGTTCTTATTAAAATTTGTAGAGTTTTATAAAATGTTCTTTACAAACATGACACAATACAAGCGAACTATGGTTGCTGTGTATGAGTTTGGTTCTCGAACAGGGTGTAAAAGTCTGATGACCTTGAATAAGACATCTTCAGCCATAATTCCTGTTAACCCAGCTGTAAATGGGTACAGATAATCCAGGAAAAATCAATTCCAAGAGGTTTGGTCAAGGACCAGCTGGGAGAAAGGATCCTTTTGGAACCTAAGTTGTTATCCTTTTTTTATTTTCTTTCATATTTCATTTTCATTTGTCTAACCAAAAATTTACCAGGTCTGGGTATCATAAAATCCTCTCAGAAAAGTTTAACGTTGCTAGTCTTTGCTACATTTATTTGAAGAAATGTTAACAAAAATAGATTTGCACACAATGCAATTCAAATACATAAATAAATTTTCATGGGGGTTTAAATTTGTTGAGGTTTGACTCATTAGTCATATGAAGACATGCTAGTTTTAATGTTCAGGGTTAGAACATGTAAAAGTACAGTACTTACCATGAGTGCATAAGTGATAGACAAACCAATAAAAGCTGGATTTATCTGCCCTTTGATACCAGATGTCAAGCTAGCTATAGCTGATACAAATACTAGTAAACAACCCATAAAGTCCTATAAAATACCAGAAAAAAACTCATCTAGTTATATCTTACAGTTTAATACTGTTGGTGTAATAAATCCAAGCATGAATGTGAACTGTAAAACGAATCTCAAAATACATGTAAACATTTTTGGAAGCTGGTAATAAACTTTTCATACTATAAATCAGTAAAAAGTGGTATCAGGAGTCTAGAAGAGCAAGCATAACCTGCCAGGCACCACATATGTCATTTTAAAAATTCTCAGAATGCTTACAACCTATATTATTTCATCCCAAAGTTTCTAGACAAATTTGAAAGAAAAGAGAAGCAAAAACTTATTTTTAGGATAAGCTGGAAATATTTTTTATGCCATTTTCATGCAGGATAGTCTCTTTCGGTTGCAGCAGCAACATAGTCAAATTAAGCTCATCATCATGCACATAGGTGAGAAACATAGGTCATGGGACATCAACAAGACAATATGTAACTAGTGTTCAAACTATATATGTGTGTATGTGTATAAAATTATATAACTCTACAGAATGGACAAGCAAAACAACTTATTTTCCATTCGTGATATGAATGATATGTCCCTTTTCTTTTTTCCCTGTTACAAGGCAAATAATAAATATATTCTTAATTCAAATGAAATTTTAAGGAACTGCTTAAAGTTTAACGGCATGTTGCAGACTTTATTTGAAGTCAACCTATGCAAAAGAGATCAAAAGTCCAGCTCAAAATATGATACTTACTAATCTAACACCCAGCCATCTATTAGCCGTTTGAAGAAATAAAAATGGTGTAATATTTCTATCTATTATATTCATTGCTCTTCTACGAAACTCACCCTGTGCTCTACAATACAACAAAACACACTTTACTTTACAACACATTTTTACTGTCTTTATATCTATTCCAATTTTCACATTTTCTCCAAGTTTCACATAAAATTAATTTTCGTATTTTTATGTTTTTCCAATTTTTACATTTTTCCTATTATATTTAAATTTTTTCCATATACTTCCTCCATTTTAAAATTTCTTTTACTTTCATTTTTCAAGAGGATTAGGGTTAAGGTGCAATACAACAAATTCAATTGCTATGAAAAAGGGTGATATGACATAGTACCAGTGTTCCAAACAAATATATAGTGTTTTAGTAAAATATTTCCAGTCAAGCTTTTAGTAGTTTCAAGGCATACTTTATCATGCTTGATTTTTGAAAGTAATAATGTAATATCATGGCTATTCTTGTGAAATCTAGATTTTCAAAATTTTCTAGTGGGAAAATTTCATCCTTTAAAAAAATCCAACCTACTGGTATTCAAAAGACCACCAGGTACAGACATTTTGGATCTCAAATCAGTCATGATGGACAAATGCATTCAAAAATAACAGTTCTGTAGTAAGTACAGTAAAACCTGTATTAAGAGACCGCGGAAGGGAATTGCTCAAAACGGTCGGGTGAAGCATTGCTTTCAAAATCTTCCATAATTTCTAATTTTCGTTTCAATATGCCCTGAATTTGCGTCTTCCCGACACCAATTTCATCGGCAATTTGTCGACCACTTTTCCCGGCTTTCGATAGATTGATGAACTTGACCCTTTCTTCTAATGTTAGAACTTTGCGTGTAGGCTTCGACATTTTGGAGAAATGAAGAAATAGAAAGACTTAAAATTTTTATTGCCCTTTATATCCTTAAACTGCGATAATTAATTAACAAGCTAGCGTGACATTGAATTAATTGATTGAAGATTAGTAAAATTGCCGATTATCTATAATCTCATTTAATCTCGCCTAAGTGAGAAGTGTCATGGTCGCTTAATTGAGTGATTATGATCTCACGGGAGTGTAAATCAGTGGTTGCTGGTCGCGTAATGAAGGTGGTCGCTTAGCAGTCGACAATCAAGTTGAAAAATCGTAGGGGGGATTTTGTTGTGGTCGCATATAGCAGGCGGGCGCTTAATACAGGTGGGCGCATGAGCAGTTTTCACTGTATGGTAAAAAGTGCCAAAATTCTTTTGGGCCTTATTCAAATTGAGGTACTTTCCAGATAGAAATTAACTTACTTGTATGCCCTGATAGTTTGTAGACCAGTGAGTGTTTCAGAAAAATGAGCAAATATTGGTGATTTGGTTACACTATCTAGTCTCTGTAATTCTCTATAATACAAAAAGAGCAATCTGTGAATTAAATAGATACTATATATCGGGTGTCCCAATAAAAACATCCCCAACTTTGACGGCAAGTATCTCAGCTGCTGATGACCCGATCTCTTTCAAAATCCTCACCGATTTACATTAACATGTCTTTGTCAGACCCTGAAAATATGAAAGTCATCAAATAAAAATTGTACAAGTACTGCCTCGAAAAAAAAAGCATGTCAGAAAATTCAATATCAGAGCGAACTACACATTTCAACCTGTGACCATTCTGCTTTCATCACATCGACCACCAATATCATTCATTTCTCATTCTGAAATGCTCTCACCAATCTCATCTTAAGTTATTTTCTTTCCATTAAGCGCCTTTGAATTCCTATTCAGTCAGTTTATCCCACTGGCGACGGTAATGACTCCGGGCAGTATGGGATTCTCTGAAGCATCAGGTTTACTGCACTTGGGTTAGAGGGCCACACTGATTAAACAAGAACTGAAATACAGGATGGTCGCTTCTCGAGTGGTACCTTAAGATAAGATCTGTGAGAGTTAATCAGGATGGAAAATGTTTGATATTGGTGGCTAATATGTTGAAGGCACAATGAACACAAATTCAAATATATAATTTGCTCTGATATTGAATTTTTGGACATGCTATTTTGTTCGAGGCAGTTCTTGTATAATTTTTATTTGATGACTTTCATATTTTCAGGGTCTGACAAGGACATGTTGTAGAAAATCTGTGAGAATTTTGAAAGAGATCGGCTCATCAGCAGCTGAGATACTTTGCGTCAAAGTTGGGGACACCCGATATATAACTCATAAACACTGACGTTTCAAAATTGAAAATCTAGCGTCTAGTTCAACTTCAATTAAAGGAAGAAAAAAAATTGATTAAACTACATGTATTAGATAATCTAAAGTTATCTTCAGTAGAAATGCTAATTCAATTATCCTGAAATGGAAATACAGACTGACAATGCCATGAAGTGTCCAATAAGGAGATCTTGCCTGAAAAGTAATCTTTTGTGATTTCCAACTATATTATTTGTAATAGTCTCAGTCTCTAAGAAACAATGGGGCCCTAATTTATTATCCAATTGGATGAAAAATCTGATCTTAGGGTCACCCCAGGTCACATTAACTTGTCCTGCATATGTCAAAGCAACCAAAGAAGAACTTGTAAAGTTACCTGGCAGTACTTCTAAAGAAGCGTTGTAAACAATAATATAAGATGATTAATGGAATGGCTGCTAGTAAGAAATATGGTGTAGTTATAGAATTAACTACTATAGCTGATAATGTATAAAATAACGTTCTTAATACACCCTCTATATTGGCTGCTAATTTCTGAAATATATTCAAACAAAATTATTTAAAGATTTAAATTTTCTTTATGGATCATTATAAGCAAATGCTTTAAAGAAAACTCCCCCATTTTGTCCAATTTCAAAAAACAAAATTAGCCTAAAGGTCATGATCAGTGCTATTTGGAATCCCAAAGAACAGGTTTCATTGTGAAAATTATTTCACATCATAAGGAGGTGCCTTCCATGGAATTGAATTGATTCTGTAGACAATTTCAAAATAATAGAACTTATAATCTTGTTGTAACATAAGGTCATGGGGTTGTAAAGAGGTTTTCTAAACTTTTACTGTATATTGGGGGACACTCCAACACTGATAGCATCATCCAACCATCCAATTTTCAATGAACTTATGATTTTACCTGATCTATATTAGTAATATCACCAGAAAATCTATTTAATATTCTACCACTGGGATTTGTATCAAAAAACCTGAAATTATTTCATAAATGTAGGCCTACTTAATATATGAATAAATGTGACTCTCAAAGAAAATCTAATAGACAAATATCTTCAGATTATTGATTCATGAAGTCAATAAGAAATTCAATAACACAAGTTATAACAGGGTTCTGCACGTCAGAACTCAACAATTGTGCTTCTGAAACTGCCACTAGTTGAGCTCAAAATTATTAAACTTCTGCGTAAAAATAAAATTTGAGGTGAATACTCGACATGAAAAATATAAATCATTCATTAGAACAATGGCCTGTTTTCATACCTGACTGGTGCTTGTACAACATTTTTTAACATTCCATTAAATAACACTCTAGCTCCATACAGACCAGCATAATGTAAAACTAATGTGGTACCCAATGCTATACCTAGTGCACCCATAGATAGAGCAGCATACACTCGCACATATGGTACATTATCAAAATGCTGCAAGATAAGAAATGACCTGTAATATTTGTCAGTCAAAAATCTCTTAGTTTAAGACAAATTTTTGTCAAATTCAACATTCAAAATTTTCTCATAATAAAGGAAGTATCATTGCAATCAATAAGAAAAAATATTCCAGAGTATATATGGCATTTCTGGGATGGACCAAGATTGAGCTTTGATTGACCAAGGTTGCACATTTACAAGGATAAACCGCCCAGAGAGCGCCTCTATGTTTCAGTTCGATCTGAACATAAGATCGAGTGTATAAAGTTTATCCGATAAACACAAAAAGAGCATCTACAGAGCATATTTGCGGCAATTAGATCATACACATTTTACATTGAAGTTTGAACAAGATACCATGAAACATAGAGCTGTACAAGAAAATCATGGGTTAGGTCGCTTGGATTTCTCATGAAATCATAGTTGCGAGTTGTCGTGTGGGATATTTACAGATCAAACTTGATGAAATGACCCCTTTAAGATAAATCAACACCTACCTTAATGGTAACATTGGTACCAGCTGTTTCTGTGACACGCATTTGATGTTTCTCTCCCTCACTAGACCAGATTCCTAACCAGAAGTTAGAACCAACTAATACACTATGGTAAGCTACAGTTAATACTAATACTATTAAACATAGTACTATAGTACAGGCTTTAATATAACTTATATAAACACTCAGTTTTACTGCTCCTGTTTCTTTATGTTCTTTTTTAACTAATGTTCCTTTTACCTCTTCTTTATGACCATTAACTAGAATAGAACATAGGAAAATATACCATCGATTTATATTCTGAAAGTTGGAAGTCTTCTATGTTATACTTTCTATGTTACCTTGTTTGTCAGACTGGAAGTGGCAATGGCTCAGTGCTTGCTTGCAAATCTTAAGGTCCAAGGTTCAATCCCAGCATGGGTCGAGATGATACCTTCGGATTTTTCAACTCAATTTCCCCCTGTCAGTTATGCAGGTCAGAAAAGCTGACACGGAAAAAGCGTATAATCACAATAAAGTAGGGCCCTGCTACAACCTGTGCACAATAAAGATCCCTACAGATGGAAATTAAAAATAAAATTAGGTAAATGCTGCTGTCCTGGTAAAACTTCCCCCATGACACACTGCATGGCATTTGTAGCCTATGTCTTCATGAGCTTAAACAGGGGCAAACAAATTTAGATACTGTTATGTACCAAACCCTCAACCGTTATTGGATCTGCATAACTGACAAGATTTTTAACTATGCTTGAATCAAAGTCCTTTAACTGTTACACAAAATGACATGGCTTTGGGTAATTTGGTATACATGTGTTTTGGAAAGCTACAACTCACCCATTTTTTCCCTTTCATTGGTTTCTTCATCAGAAGCTTCACAATCTTCATTGGTGGCTTCTGTCATTACTGACATCTGAGATACTTGTCTACTGATAGTAGGTGCTAATAAATTCTACAACACAAACGGGAGAGAGAGTTTAAAACTATATTTTTTTAAATATGTTGCTTTTTTTACCTCACAAATCCTTTATCAAGAGAGGATATATTACTTTATCAAGAGGACATATTCAGTGAGTGATCAAGAGGTCATATTCATTCATTGATCAAGAGGTCATATTCCTTGATTTATCAAAATACATGTATACCTTGATTTATCAAAAGGACATATTCTCTGATTTATCAAAAAGACATATTTCTTGATTTATCAAAAAGACATTTTCCTTGATTTATCAACAGGACATTTTCCTTGATTTATCAAAAAGACATATTCCTTGATTTATCAAAAAGACATTTTCCTTGATTTATCAACAGGACATTTTCCTTGATTTATCAAAAAGACATATTCCTTGATTTATCAAAAAGACATTTTCCTTGATTTATCAACAGGACATACATGTATACCTTGATTTATCAAAAGGACATATTCTCTGATTTATCAAAAAGACATATTCCTTGATTTATCAAAAGGACATTTTCCTTGATTTATCAACAGGACATACATGTATACCTTGATTTATCAAAAGGACATATTCTCTGATTTATCAAAAAGACATATTCCTTGATTTATCAAAAGGACATTTTCCTTGATTTATCAACAGGACATACATGTATACCTTGATTTATCAAAAGGACATATTCCTAAATCAAGTAAACACATAAACATGATAAACTACTACAAGTCTAATTTACCTGATTTATTTGTTTTGATTCTGAAGGTAATGTTCCTGTACTTAATCTTCTATCTCTAATATTATCATCTTCCATAGGTTCTTTAAACTTATTTCTATAAAATTAACATCAGAAGTTTATATATATATACAACCTGAATTTATTGGATGAAACCCATATATGCTCAAAAGATACCTGACCCATAGACCTTGCTTAGCTAAGATCCATAATAGCAATACCAATTACCCATAGAGCTCAAATTTAGACTTGAATGCTTGCAGAAAAGCTTTATAGCAAATTGTTCTAAAAAACATTAAGAATTGTGCCTTCTAGAGTGTTAATAAGCTAAAAATTGAAAGTGTTTTTCAAGAACAAGGGCAAATTTGTCAGAAAGTTTCATAATAAAAAGATCTGCAAACTAAAAACATTTTTCCATTGTTCATTTTTAGGCTTTGTTTTTTCCATGACAACATAAGGAATCTTGGTAGATAATTTGCGTTTAATTGTTATATTATCAAATTAGCTGCGTATAGCTCTTATTTCACATTATATTATAAATTTCATGCCCTTTTTGCACAAAATTTATATACCTGATTTCTGACACTTTAGCTTCTTTAATAGCTTTCCTCCAAGATTCATATAACTCTGGATCAATTTTCTTGACTTCACTAACTTTACTTTGTAATGCTACCTTCCCTTCTTTCATAACTATAACCTATAACATATGAAATAAATAGACAACATTATTTATTTGGCACAGAAGTGCTTCAGCTCTTTAAAACCTAGACATTTAAAGGGATTGTACAGTGGTTTTCTAAACTTTGTATGTGTATCAGGGACGCTAATATCAATTACACATCCCAGCTGTATGTGGCTCCAGCAATTCCACTAAAACTTCAGTATGAGATAAACTCTTATCCATAATCCTTTGCAAGTTACATACAAACGGCAAACTCGTTTACACTAATAATATGTGAAAATATTTTCTTTTTGATCTAACAAAGCTCATGAACCGATTTCTTGTCTATCTCACTGGCTTTTTGGCTTGCGAATTATGTTTCAGATTTTTTTTAGCAAGCGTTTTTTCACTATTTTATTCATACCTGATTAGCATAGCTAAGATATTGTAGATGATGTGTAACTAAAATAACTGTTCTTTTACGTTTCAATAGTCTGTTGAGTATAGCTTCTTCAAAAACATGTCTGGATACATGAGCATCTAAACCAGATAGTGGACTGTCCTAAAAATAAATATCGTCATTAATCATTGTATACCAACAAACTACCAAACCTTTAATATTATTCACTTTTCAGGACGACTTCTTCAAACAATACAACCTCTTATCATCTAAAATTAATGTGCATGTGTATTTGGGACATCATGTTTTCATTCCAACAGGGTGATGACTAGAAAGCGGCTTATAATTTTCCAGGATTTTTATAAACTAACACAAAAAACTAAATTCCTTCACTGTTATTTTGTTTTGAGTTTGTTGAATTAGATTATTGGAATAGGTTCTTACCAATATGACTACATCTGTTTCAGAATATACAGCTCTAGCTAGACTTATTCTTTGTTTCTGTCCACCTGATAGAGTAATACCCTGTAACACAAAATAAAAATATGAGAAAAACTATTATGCCACAACAAAAGTTCACCTGGTGCGACTTATTGCAGCATGCAAAAGCCTTGGCATTTTGACCAACAACATTGCTGATTGTAGAGGAAATCTGTGTTATAAGACCAACATTATGGAACAGTCATAAAACTCACCTTTTCACCTATTTCAGTTAAATCACCAGCAGGTAATGTATCTAAATCAGGCTGTAAATTACACGCCTGTATCACTTTACGATATCTACAAATATTAGAAATGAAATACAATGAATGACATCTTTTGGGCTAATGAGAACTCCTGCAGTGTGTAATGAGGGAAATTTTGTCAGGACAGTTGCTGTCAAGGATCCTTAATGTTTACAGCCTATGTTTTATTGTCCAAAATAATTGACTGGACAATTTTTTCAATGTCATCTAGCCTGCATTACTAATAGGGGGAAACCCAAATTCAAGTGAATATAAGAAAAATTAACTAAATCAAATGCTTTTTTCATTTTCAGATACCACAAATATAAGATTGAATTCAGAAGTGACAGAAGTTAGTATTTTTGACAGTTATCAATTCTTACCTTCTCCATACAAAAGGTTGACCAAATGTGATATTATCTCTGACTGTAGCATGTAATAACCAGGCAGATTGAGCACAATATGATATATTACTTCCTCTAAAATAAATACAAACATTATAATTTGTATTGCAACTCATCTTTAAGTTTTTTTTCCATGTTTGTAATTTTTGAAGATGAGTTGCAATATAATATATCACAAATGGGTTTGTCAAATCAACAACTCTATCAGAAATTTAATGATGTTTATTTGAAACAAAGAAAGCTTGCCAGGCAAGGTAACATACACCCACTTCAGCAAAATTTGAATATTCCATGTTGATTGCTGAATCAAATCGAATGAAAACTCTAGCCTCTATCATGTAAACAAGTTAACTCTAACGTTTCTTTTCTCAAATTTATCCGAGTTCTTATCAAGATGAATACACATACCAAGTTGCATTCAAATCAAATGAAAACTCTAGCCTCTATCACATACACATGTTAATTTTAACATTTTTTCACTAAGTCAAGGACAATAACTCATAAAACGACGACTGGAATCGCGCAACTCATCAGAGTTATTATTAAGATGAATATACATACCAAAGTTCATTCAATTCGGATAAAAACTCTCTATCGCGTACACAAGAAATTGTTGACGCACCGACGGAGGGATGACTGCGATATATGACAACATTTTCATGTAAGCATATAAAAAGTTTCAGAGGTCTTGAATAGAAAAGGCTGAGTTCCAGAGTAATCAAAATGTACAAATATACATTAAGAGCTGAGAAGTTTGGAACCGCAAATTGACATCGGTGGCAGACACAGTCAACCAAGGCACTCTTAGTTAATCTCAAATGTCATCTTTTTTGTGAATTGAATAAAATCTTAAACATGCATACAAAGTGAAGTGGAATCTTTAATATAGCACAAGTAGCACATACTGTCTTGGTTTATTGTCCCAATGACTAAAGTTTGATTTAGAGGAATATTACCTTGCCCAGTCTACATTACCCGAAACTTTAACCATTTCACCTAACATAGCAGCTAATAATGATGATTTACCACTTCCTACTGGTCCTACTATTACAGTTAATTTAGCTGAAATCAAAATATTTCTTTATCCCTCAAAAACAGAATGGAAATGAAATGAAAAGGAGTTTTACATCCTGCTTTTTTGCACCTATATGGGCTAATGAGGACGGATAGACAGGTAAATATACTAAATCCCTCATGTTTTGAGGCAAAACATGAAATCAAGTAAAACTTGCCATGACAGTGACATTAGCCTATTTATTGCCATTTCAAAATGTGTAGGGTAAAAAAAAAAAAAAGTTAGCACAAGCAAATCCATCCGTTAATCATGTGTAATAGTTATAAAGTAGTGGTCTCCTCCAAAGAGAAGTACTATCAGGTGTTTTGAAAAGAGTAGACATGGTCTACCGCATTTGCTACACCTGCCACAACTATAATGGCCGACATCATGAGATACAACAAGATTAATTTATGTCTTTTCTTTTCCCAACCAAAATATTTAAGTAATATTTTTAATTCTAAAAGATTATGTAGCAGCCTTACCTCCTCTTATCTTGAGATTAATATCAGATAAATAAATAGACTTGGTGGCTAGATCCCACGAGAAGTTTCCAGAAGTTATCTCAAGAACTAATCTAGGTTCAATAATGATTACTTCATCTTTAGTCTCTGTCTCTTCGTCCATTGATACAGCACTTTGATGTCGTCTGCGAACTTGTTTATCTATGGCATCATAGCCTAGACTTGGAGCACTGGATTTCCTAGCTAAAGGCATATGTTTCACTTCCAGAAAATGATCGCTGGCATTCCGACCCAAGCTGTGACGTTTAGGCTCAAACATTTCAAAAATGGACGCTCCACTGTTTTGTCTACTGTGACATGGAGTTCGTGACTCCACTGTACTTTGACTACCATAACGTTCGTCCGTAGAATTTTTTTTATTTAATAATTTATGGTCGCCATCATCTGTTGACAATTCTTCTAAGAATATTTCCTATATTGGATAAAAAAAAAGAGATTTTGAGGGAAATCCTAATGCATAACTGACATTGCCACTTTTCTGCACCAGATTGAGCTAATAATAAGGACTGTATTTTACAAATACACGGGGCAGAATCCTTCTTCCTTGTTGGTGAAATGGCAAATGTATTAATCAGGTTATTGCTGATGAGAGTCCATTTTTTCATCAATGCAATGTCCCCAACACATATAAACAATTTACGAAACCTCTTCACAATCTCTTACAAAATAACAAAGTTGTTGCATTACCTCGTGATCTGTAGCTACGGCAACACTGGTAGTTCTTGGAGCTGTTGATTCCTCTTCAGGTTCAACTTCATGAGATGTTAGAAATGGTATTAATCTTTTAGCACTAACTTTAGCATTAGCTATAGCATTAGAACAGATGGTTAATAACTGTAAAGGTTGAGCTAATAAATTAAACAAAGCCAATGTTGACAATGCTTTGCCTGCTGATAATGGTTCGTTCTCTATGAAAGGATACACCAGAAACGTCTGAAAGAAACAATTATTATTGATATGAAGTTGGCATTTTTCACTGCCTTGTTCAAATTAAATTGGTCATTGCAGTTGTAAATGTTGACTTCTATTGTCACAAAACAAAACTGTATGCAGGCTTTTGTTTACTGCACAAGTAGCAAATATGGCCATGTCAATAGTCCTGATGCACAAAATGGTCATTGTTCTCTAGATATCTGCATAAGACATAAAGGGGTAGGAAAGAGGTTTTCTAAATATGTAATGTGTATCAGAGACACTGATAGCATTAGACACAATTCAAATTTTCAACCACTAGAAATTCCAATGGTGCAAATTGATGCTATCAGTGTTCCAGATTTCCAAATATGATATTCAGTAGACTTTGTCATAAATGCCTATACATGCATGACAGACATGGTGTTATATCATTTCATGTGAAAGTCTAGTACTAGTACTTACAGTCATTGCACCAATAGCAGGTGATGCCATACCAACAAACGCCATTAAACCACGAACACAAGATTGTGGATAAAGAAAACTAATCTCAGTTTTTCTAGCCTGTTCTATTCTGGTGACAAATGTATCTTCCCAGGCCAAGAGTTTAATACCTCTAATACTCTGTATGGTCTCATTGACTAGCTTTACTCTTTTATCTGAGTATTTCTGAAATTTAAACAGAAGAAAATTGAAGCACTGTGTAGTCACTGGACTAGCGCTTATGAGTCAATTTGAAACAGTTGTGTTTACACTGAGTTTTTACTGGTTCACAAACCACTTTAGTTTTAATCATAAAGTCACACATTATAGACAGCACACAACCTACAAGACTTACCATTTACTCTACTAATTAATGGCCCCCAATAAATTGTTTAACGCGGAAAGCTTTGTTTGCCGAACTGTCACAGTTCCCAATTGCCCAGTAGAAATACACAAAAGCTAGCTTATTCTGGCTTTTTTTGTAAGTTATTGTTTTCATATTTTTTTATTACAAAGATGCTGGAAAAAATCTGGATGAAGAATGTTGTTATATTATGGTTGGCAAAAAAAAAATCTGATAAATGGAAAAACCCATCAGTCGCACATCCAAATACTGAATGAGTTTAGCTTACCATGACTCTCTTCTGTAATTTGGACATAGCTACACCTAATCCATACATAATAGGTGCTGCTAATATAACAACAGAACCTCCTATTATAGCACTTATACCAAGTTTAAAATATAGGAATGCTAGACCAATAACAACCTACAACACACAAATATACCATAAACAATAACATCATCAAAAATTTAATTTATTGGAAAAATTTCAAAAGTTTTTGTCACTCTTTTACCACACCCCTTGTTTGGTAAGCACTGATAATAGGAATTACTTTTCACAATGCACTTAAAGATACTGTAGTTTTACAGGAATATGTTCACTAACTGTTCGACCAATAAAACTTTAGTCTCAGAACATGGAATTTTTTAGCTAATCTAATCCGTAATAATGTTCCAAAACTTTCTCTCAAAATTTAAGCCCTTAAATCCATGTGTATCTATAAATATTAGCATTTGAAAGTCAAAAATACGACTCGTCTATGACTTATATGGAAAACGCATATAAACAGAAAAAGAAAGATAACTGTTAAGGTATGGGTATAATTGAAGGGATTGTGTGATTTTTTAGCAGTTCTAATAAATCTGAATGTTATTTACATAAATTCGAGAACCCAAAACGATCCTTGAAAATGCTGAACATTCACCTTTAATCTATATATCAAACTATCAGTTTGCTAAAGCTATCAGCAACAACCCTGATGCTTACTGAAACACATGTTACCATAATATTGTGAGTTAAACCCCCTAGAAATATAGCCAGTACTCACCTGAATAGGGATGGCCCATAAATAATGAATAAAGAAGAACAATAACATAAGAAACATAGAATCAACAGCTAAATGGTTCATAATTTTACCAACTGTCATTTTTCCACCACTTAATTCTAATGTGGACATTTTTAATGCCTTATCATAGACTAAAGCCTGAAAAGGAATTTCAGGAATATTCATATTATCAAATGATGTCATACGCTTAACTGCTTCCCTTAAGAAAATTAGCTTCAAAGTGGAGAATAGAGTGTGAAACATTGCATTTAAAATAATTTAAACCAAAATTGCTCTCCAATAGTATGAGTGGTGATCATACTTTAGACGCCAATAGTTTAATTAGCACTCCAATAGTTACATTTGGACGCCAATAGTAAAATTAGGGCTCCAATAGTAATTGGGACTCCAATAGTGCAACACAACCCTGTACCAAACAATACTTTTATTCTCAAAACAATATATAATTGCGGTCGTCAATAATAGTCAGTTTCACGGGTTCAGTTTTATCAATTTGCAGTTCTTCATCATAATCGCCTCTCCGTCGGATTGTTTAGCCTTTTCCCCCTGAATACTCATCTACGACTTTCAATAGTCTAGCAATGGTTCTATTGTATCTGAAATGGAATGCATGCAAAACAGATATTATTAAGATGACAAAAAGGAAATTTGGCGTGTTTTTCAGACATAAATTGTCCGAACTCTTCGATTACCAAGTGCTATTATATAGTGACATGAACACATCCCAGGGCATTTGTTAACAATATTGACACTGATAGCACCAGTTTGAACCATTCCAATTTTGGTTCCAGCAATTAGCGTTTGATGACGTATTCAAGTGGAATTACTGGTACCACAAACTGAATAGAAATTGTTCAAAGTGTCCCCGATACACATACAAAATTTAGAAAACCTTTTTTTCATTCAAATTTAAGATTTACGGTTGATAGGCTTATGGAATTGTTTGACTAACGACATGTATGTGTGCACCCCCCTTAACAAAAGAATATTTACCAAGGTATGGCAGTCGATCTGTGGCCTGTTCTTTCGGCTGATAACTGTCCCTCTATTCCATAATCACACTGTCTAGTGGCATTAAGAGATCGTCTTGTTCAGAATACCTCATTGGGTTTTGTAGGTTTTCGGTCTGAAAATTAATTAAATCATAAACATATTTAAATGTTTCACGTATTGCACAACAAGAGATTGACTGGAACTTGATCTACAAACCTATTTTTTGGCGCACAGCTGATTGCTTTTTTTTGTTTTACCCACAGTCAAAAATACACTTAATCAGATGCAAAATCTCGCTATTCAACCGGTTCCCTGTCGGTAATGCAGGACTGAGGGCGGACATGGAAAAAGCGTCTAGTGTATAGTTGTAACGGGACAATAAATCGATGCACCAAGTGCTACAAGTTGCGCACGTTTAGATCCATCGACACATGAAAATCGAAAATAATCAAATAATGCTGCTGTTCTGGCAAAATTTCTCTTATTGTCATGGTACATAAAAACCACATTTCATTTCATTTCTCAATTTATTTACACACATTTATGTTTAAAATGTTATTAACTATTAACAGGACTCACCTTAGAAACATATGATTTTCTTAAAATTGAACAATACATCAAAATGGTTTCGTTGTTATCACTCGACTAAAATTCGAATGCGTATGTGAGCTTTAATAATATGACGTCAATAGTAAAATGCACGTGATAAAGCTATCTAGGGCGCCAATAGGTATGATACGTGCTCAATGTACTGTAACTAAACAGGGCGCCAATAATCAAATTTAGGTTTAAGTAGGATAAACTCCTCAAACACGCCAATAGTTTTGACCTATATAAAGTCGTCGGCCTATCGGCCTCCGACTTCATATAGGTCAAAACTATTGGCGCGTTTTCGGAGTTTATCCTATACAGAAACACAGGCATAGAAAATTGGGTCAGTCTTATATTTCAAACAGTTGGACTCTCTGATTTATGGCCCCACACAGCTGAATGTTGACTTGTTCAAAAGGGGCACAGCTTCATTTTGCAACTGCAGATTCTTAATAAAAACATATCTGATAAGATTCTTAATATAAACATATCTGATAAGATTCTTAATAAAAACATATCTGATAAGATTCTTAGTACAAACAGGGGCCTTATTCTCGAAAACTTGGTTAAAATCCAGATTTTAAGAAACATAGCAATTTAGATTGGATAATAATACTTAATTTTAAACTATTTTTAGTAACTGACCAATCAGATAACTGGATTACTAAAATCATCTTAAATTAAGTTTTCAAGAATAAAGCCCCAGATCTGATAAGATGCTTAGAACAGTCAGTCAACCTAATCTTTGATGAAATACAGAACTCACTTCTTCATGCCAGTGACAAGTATGACAGAGCATATCAAGAATATAAGCCTACCTGAATGGCTGATCTAAGACGTATACCCTCTCTGATGACTATATAATGATGATTCTGTAGTAATGTATTTTGAATTATTAATGATAAGAATACTATAACTGATAAAACATAACCATTCCACATAAATCTATCTACTGTTACATTAGGTCTAACCTACAATAGATATATAAACATTCATTTAAAGGGATTGCAGGGAGATTTCCTAAACAAAAATAGGTATTGAGGACATAAAAGTTTTTGCTAGAAACACAGACATACACAAAATAATATTTAACCTCTTTCCAATCCCTTTAACTTGCATTTCCATTATAAAGGGGATCAGAGCTCGAATATATCTTCATATGACAGCTTCCCTCAACATAAATTTAGTACCAGCAAATATGGACCATTTGACACTAAGGTTCTTCAAATATAAGAGTCTCTCAGGACAAATATGGTCTTATCAGCAAACAGTAAAGTAATAATCTTAATACAGGCTCTAAACACAAAACAGCATAAAAGTTTAAATCTGATCTTCATTATAATGTCTTATTTTTTGAAGAATCAGAATGTAGCAATCAGTAAATCTATCTGAAGTCATGCTTACCAAAAAAGGAACTGTGACATTGGTACTGGATGACATTTCACGAACATCAAAAGCATAATCTACAATATACTCTATTGAGACTGGACCAACAAAGGATAAGAGATCACCAAATAATTTAAACACAGCTGCCAACAATAACATTCTCCAAAAAGCTTTTAAATAACTTTTTGTTATTGAAGGATCACGATCCTTTTGACTGGCATTAAACTGAAAATGAAATAGAATCAAATTTGAACTCTTTGGTTCAAAATATAATTGACATTCTGAGATCTGTTGCCAACAACCATGGCCATATACAAACACAGACACATGGAGTGAGTGTGCAATGAAGGAAATATTAATTGATTTATGACTAGTTAGACCAAGACACAAACTAAAGTTTATTATTAAATCAAGAAACCCAAATTCTTTGAGCAGTCAAAAGCACTCAATATGACCTTTTCTGTGACAGCTGACACAGTGACAACGAGAAATTGTATTAGTTAAAGCTAAATTTAATCTAATTTAAGCAGACTTGTTCTGACATATTACCTTTTCTTCTTCAAATGTGGCTCTTAATTTTTTAAACTGAGTTTTGGCTCTTTCACTCTGTAAAAACAAACAAAACTTAATACATCAATAACCAATAATAAATGCATGACAGATAAAAAATATATGAGACCTTTGTAAAAAAAAAAGCGATCACATGACTGGATGACTGAATATTTCAAAATGAATGATGCATGCATGAATATCACTTACTGTAGAGATTTCAAAATTATCATGAATAATTGAATGAATGAATCAATGAATCAATGAATGATCAACCAAATGAATGAATGATCAACCAAATGAATGAATGATCAACCAAATGAATAAATGATCAACCAAATGAATAAATGATCAACCAAATGAACAACTCACATCAGGAAGATCACCAAGATCATCTAATTGTAGAGGATGTTTATATCCTGATACCATGATATCATTCACCCACCAATAAACAGCTTTAGATAAGAAATTAGCATAAGACTGAATATAACGAGTATCTTCTAAATCATCAGGAGCTTTTCTCTTTCTTGGTGTTTTAAAGAATGAATACCTCTGAAAGACACATTAAATATCATACTTTCAAAAATAATATCATAACACCTTTAATCCCAGCATAAGCAGACTTTTAAATATGATTCTGAACTCAATGTGGCCAGAGAGTAGCTGTTGTTAGCTGTTTTTTGTCTGTTGTCACTCTACTGTTTAATGTTTTGTGAAATTTAGCCATGATCCTGATGTTATCCAAGATGCTGAATGCCTTTGGTCTAAAGTTAGTCAAATCAAAATCAAGAGGAATAGTTGTAAAGCAGTGGAATCCTCAAGAGAGAAGTTCCATCAGGTGTTTGAAAAAAGTTAGCATAAACGTGCCACTACATATGTGATATAGATCAACATAATGAAATGCAGGTTGGCTTGTTCAAATCCAGTTCAAATGTTCACTTACATAAATGATGTGGCGATTTAGTTGGAAATAGAACAATTCATTAAATAACTTACCTGACATCTAAGAACATTTAACTCGATAATAAACAACAAAACATAACAAATAATAACCATCCAACATAACCATAATCTAAGATGTTCAACAGTCATGTTGTTTCTATATACAGACAACAACTTTAATATCTTTAATCCACCAGCACCCGGCCAATAGAGTAACAAGATCAGCAGAAATTTTGGAGAGTTCCACATCTCTACGTTGTGGTAATACACTATGGATATAATAGTGCCGAGAAAGGCAACACATTGAGGAATGAAGGAATGATAGTTGACAGTGTCTGGGTCATAGGAATCAGAAACCACTCCTTCTGCAATTTCCACGATATTTATCACCATAAGACATATTGAGAGTAGCCATCTTACATTGTGACATTGAAAGTGAACCCATGTTTTGACCTTGAACTTTCCAATCACTGAATGATTCCAGACGGTCACGATAAAGCAGCAGATGAGTAACAATAAGGCATGAGGTATGATGTTGAGGACGTCCACGAAACATTCGTTATGTACCACTCCATTGTCAACGCTGAAAGCGTCTGAATCAGATCCACAAAAACCCATTCTGGATATCAAATATTCATAAATTATTGGCAAGCGTAATTCATTTAGCAGTTTCAAAACTTTCCAGCACAACTAACATCACAATCTATTGGCACTTGAAACAAAATGGCTCTTCAATGTATAAGGCAATTTGTCCCTTCTCCTATATCTTCCAATCATTCTAAACACCACATGTAATTCAATACCCCTTCATTATTGGTCAACCGGTCAATTGGTCACTAATGTGCTGATTCATACCACTTATTCAATCAATCAGGTCATATCTTTAATGTAATTCAATTCCGTCTGGAAATAGATTAATCTTCTACAATTACAACTTAATCTTATCAGTTAGAAAATCAGCTTTAATTTCAACAAAACCAACTCATTGTAGAAACATTTTCCAAAACTTTCTACCTCTTACAGGGAAGATTTTTTTTTTCAGAACAAAATTGCGAATTTTATAGTCTTGAAGATTTCTGAAACACAAAATTTACTTCTGTATGGTATCTACCGGAATTTTGTGTGTGGTTATGGAGTTTAAATTAGTTTTTACATTGGGCATAAAAGTTTTAGTTTTTAATTTTGGTATTCAAGTTTCATATTTAATTGATAGTTTTCATTACTTCAAAAGTCAGACCCCCCTCCTCTAATGTCACCAGCTTAATTTCATCTTTAGGACATGTGGTTAACCATGATGGAGATTTCATAAACACCTGATACCACTTTTTATTATGACATAATTACTCATTATTGATATAAGCTTACTTCCTGATATGAAAAGTTCATTAGCTGTTACCAAATGGACCATTACCCAAGTGGAAAAAGCATAAAAAGATCAAATGTAATTGAATCAAAGTCTGGAAATGCTTTATTAAATGTTTTTAATTGAGTGTAAATTTGAAAGTAAGAAATATGTAAAATATCCATTACATCATTTATTTACAAATAAATAGATAAAACTCTATTGATCATGGTCAATTGACTTCAATCAAAGAAATTGTGGCATTCACTGGTAAGTATTTAGGGGCAACCATTGTGTCATGGCTCCCACTTACGCGATAAAAAAGAAAAAAACTTGAACTGCTTTTTCTTACAAAGGACAAGATTTGAATATTGAAAAACTGCAATCAAAGAATCTGTATAGGTAGAAATGCCATTCAATTTTAGTTAAATAAAATTTATGTTCTTTTTCTCTGGTATTTTTTCATCTCCATTGTAATCTTATAACTTTTCCTCACAGATCCTTATTAATAATGTTTTGTAAACCTAATTTAATGAGTTATGTAGAACAATGTAATAGTTAAAAATATCAGGAAAAGACAACAAAATCTAATCTAATCAAAATTAGATAGCATTTCTTTTTACTACTGATTCTTTTATTGAAGATTTTTTTTAAATCAGTTAAAAATAGCCTATGCTTTTATTTTTTACACATTGTTGTATAACCCAAAATTCAAAATAATCTTAATACATTAAATATGTTTTTATTGCTAAAATAACCATTATATTATTCCTACCAAATTCTTTTATGTAAATCCACACATTAACTTCCTTTGGCACTACTTAAAACAAAGCTTATATCTCTAAATTATGAAACAATTTCTAAAATTCTAAATAATGTCTGTCTATCATATAGAGATTAGGGTGATTGAAAAGCAACAAGTTGCTATTCAAATAGAAGGCACTGGCACAGGGTTAAGGTTATGTTTACAAACTTTGTGATGCTGATATGCAATAAACAAAATCAAAGAAGAAAATAATAAATGGTTGTCCTATAAATCTTCTTGAACCTAATAAATAAATTTAAAATACTGATTATTACTGTAAAAGCTAAAACATTGTTGAAGCAATTCACTGAGGACAAAATAATATTAGGCTGATTGTAAGCCAGATTCTCTAGAATAAGAAATAAATCGATTAATAACTATAGAAAAATATATATAGTTAATTATGAGACAAGGGAAATACTTCAAATAACATATTGATATTCTAGTATGACAGTTTATATATAAAGGTCAAAATAATTATTCCTGATACACTCGCTTATGTGTCACTAATTATTTGCCACTATTCTGAAAAACAGAACTTATTATAAATAAATAAACAGCAAAACAGGTTTTCTGCCATTTTTATAATTTGTATAACATGTTTACAACTGTTACTTTCACCTCGAGTTTTCATTCTCAAAGAATCTGAAGTAATTTAAGAAAAGTAAATTGGTTTATTTTTACTGTTGCAAAAAGAAAATCTCTGCAGCTCCAGCAATTCTTACAATAATAAAACTACATTGTAATTTAAATAAAAGAATGTTTCTGTTTCAAATAGGCCTAGCCTACAAAGGCTACAAAACTTCCTAAAATTAAGATTACTTAATTTACAACAAAAAAATTGCAGTTACTACAGAACAGTCAAAATATCATATTAGGCTATCTCTTTGTCAACATACACAATCTTTTAATATAATATGGGATGTGGTGGTTTTATTTATATGCACATGATCATATGATTTATGATTATCGACATGCATGTCGCATGACTGCTATTGCTAATGCTAGAGAAAAAAACTCTTCTAAAAACTGCAATATCAGGCTGTACCAATCTCGAGATAGATCTTAAATAAAGTTACTGTAAATTATGCAAAATCATTTAGCTATACAATTTTAGGTTTACTTTTTACAAATTTATATGGGCGTGTTGACTATTCATTTAACTGTGTTGTGTTGTCTTTACCAACAAAGCTTGTCGAAGTGATGAAAGCTTGAATACAATGATTTGAATTTGGTGACAACATTTACTTCATGACAGGTCGAGCAATAAAAGTGGGTCATAGATAAGAGAGAGAAGGCAATATAAACCTTTCCGTTATTTTGACATGAACAAAGATAACACGGATATCAAAAAGATCTCAAGCGTAACAACCGCACAACTGCTATCTAAAGTACCTGCCACTTCCGGTCAAGAACATCCGGTTTATAAGTCCTCCGAATTAATGATGTTTAGAATAAAACGATATGAAACTTTGCATCAAAGATTAAAATTTCGTAATGTTGAATTCATTTAAATTTTGAATTTGCTAAATTGTATTTCAAATCATGTTAATAATCAATTAATTTGTATCCTTGCGCTGACAAAATTGAAGGCAAGGGAGGCTACTCTGTCAGATATGTTTATTAAGTGAAATTTGAATAGAAAACATGTCTCTAGAAACTGTTCCAAAGGATTTAAGACATTTGAGGGCTTGCTTAATGTGCTCACTCATAAAGGTTGGTTTGTAATGTGACATGCTAATAATGGTCATCATAGACAGACCAGAAATCAACTACCCTATCCCATACCTATCGGCAAATATAATAATTTTTGTCACTTTTATCAATTAAAATTGATGTCAATTGATTTTTGTTTCCTCAATTAGGCTAGTCAATTATAGCAGAGTGTTAACTTTTTGTGTAAATGTTCTCTTTCTTTCAGACTTTTGAACAGTTTGAATATGACGGGTGTGATAATTGTGATGAACATCTTCATATGAAAAATAACAGAGACAACGTATATGAATGTACCAGCTCTAACTTTGATGGGTAAGGAGGCTGATAAATAGTCTGAATATTGTATAATATTATTGTAGAAATATTATTCTAAATATGGTTCAAGTGATAGCCATAAATTGTTCAAGACCCCGACTCCAATAAATGTTTATTTTTCATTTTAGGATGATTGCTATGATGGGTAATGAAGACAGTTGGGTGGCTAAATGGCAGAGAATAGGTAATTTATCCATATAAATTTATGAATGGGGGGTGACTGACAACAATTTTTTTCCCCAACAATGAGGTCCTCATAGGGGCAGTGTGAACTCCCTTGGAAAACTTTTTTATTTGTTCTGCATTACAGTTATGACCTCTCTAGTGTTACTGCTATCTTTATTGCTGCCGAGGTGGTCTGGAAAAAGACTTGAAAGGACCCTTTCTGGAAAAATTGAGAATTTGACATGCTGAAACGCAATTTTCTGACAATTCTGGAGGAATTTTTAGTAGAGACTGCAGAACCAACACAAGAAAGTTTTGGGAATTAGATGCCTGGAAATGTACATTTTTTACATTTTAGCGACAAATTTGTTGTTAAAGATTATTGGCTACAGGCCTGACCCTCCTACAAAAATATTTTATTCCGCAGTTTGATTTTTCAGATGTTTATGAATATAATAAATATGATTGATTATTGATTACAGGTCGATGTGTTAAAGGGGTATATGCTGTATCAGTTACTGGTAAATTATCACCAAGAATAGTACGTGAATTATCTAGAAAAGGAATTGTTTATAGATCTAAAGACACTAGTATCAAATCATGATTCGTATTTCATTCTAGACATTTTCTTCATTACCATTTTCATCACTGTGAAAGTTCAAAGGATGCTTGAGGCTATAAAAGTGTAAACTTTTTATTTAAAATGATTTTTTTTAGCTTGTAACAAGGATTTGATTTATTGGCCAGTTATGTCTGATTGGAGTTCCAAAATGACTGAGTGCAATTTTGATTTTTAGAACATTTTCTGTGAATTTGTGCTATATTTTCTTCAATTTCGATGCATTCTCTGGTACAGGCTTTAAAGTATGCTTTCAAATGTTCAACTTCTTAAATCAACAGCGCTGGTTTTTAATTTAAACTTTTGTAAAAGTGATGCAAGCATATTAAAATATGCGAGCAAGTCAGTATGAATGCAAAATTATGTCCTTCATTGTGAATATTTTAATAAAATATTATGTCAAGTTCTGTTTTATTCTTTCTTTTGACTTGTTTGAATAATGTGAAATCTGCTTTCAGATTATGTAACAATAGCTTTGATATTTTCTATAAACATGCATATCGAAGTGTTGATTCACTATGAAATATTTAGAAAAAAACTGCATGTATATTGTACACACATCTTTCTAGAGTGAAAATTTTAATTTAAACTACTATAACTTCTCAAATATTAGTAATGATTACATGCCAAATAGCTAAGAGATCAGAAGTGACCGATAAAAATATTCAATTGAGATCAAATGTATGTAAAATGTTGGTATGGTTGAAATTTGACTTAGGTAACTCGAAAATCTCACTTAGTAACTTGAAAATCCAACTAAGTAACTCGAATGTCCAATTTAAAAAAATATATTTATGTGTGGCCCATTTTTTGAGTTAGTCAGATTTTTGAGTTACTAAGTTGGATTTTTGATTTTCTTGTCGGATTTGAAAAAAATAATATAAATATGTGTAGCACTATTACGCTTCCATAAATATGCTTGGAAAAATATTATCTATTTTCTCTTCTAAAAGCATTCTGTCTGTATTGTTGTAGATGAATTTATTTTTAAGAAGTCCTACTCTCTTTGAAAATGTCGAATAAACAACTACAAACATCATAAATAAAGTCAAAGCATGCAAACAACCCACAAAGAAAGTTTTTAACAGACAACATATTCATTTCATAAAATACTGGAAGGTAAATCATATTTGTATCATATTATGGTATTTGCATGGGCTTAACTGTGGTCAGAGTCAAAAAGTTATCTCCCTGAATAGGAAAAATATTTTCGTATTTCTCATTTCTCAGTAAGTGGAATTGGAGTAAATATTATTTCCAGTCTTCAAAATATTAAAATGATTCGTACTTCATGGAATAGTTTTCTTTTCACTGTGATTTTGAAAAACAAAAAATTGCTTTCGATGTTATTTTGCTTTCGTATTTCATCCAAGATGGCTACCCTTGCAGACAAGTTATCTGATTTGGCCAATGTTGCCCCAATATTTCAGGATCCCGAAGACGATTTGTCTGATCGTGAGTATTTGATATTGAACCGCACTCTCTCTGTATACAGTATAGTTTATTTTTCATATACTGCTCATATTTTGCTATATTCAATACCACTAACTTGAATGTAAACAAACCCACGTGTATAAAGTGGGCGTGGCTTATCCTTATCCTAAATTGAAATGCACTAAATGTCAAAATGGTCCCAGAATTTACTCATTGATTTCAACCAAATCATTGACATTGGATTGGGCATTAATTTAATGTTTCTAGCTTCAAACGAAACGGGAAAACCGCCTGTCTGGAAAAACTTTGGATTTAATAAAACTGATGATGAAACAACAATACATCGTGAAACAGCTATATATGTAAATGCTCAATGTAAATTGATCATTGCAACAACACTAGTCTTAACCCACTGTCAACTGTCTTTTGAATTTTTGCCGTAATTTTGTCGAGAATTGAAATATTTAAAGTATTATTTAAAGTAGTATTTTTAGTTCATAGTCTTAGAATGTTTTTGCTTTGACAAAGATATATATGTCTTAGAAACTTTTTAAGGAGACAATTTTCAGTAAAAATTATTGACTTTTTGGGGTTGAAAGTTTTAGTAGAGAAATTTATTTCTACAAGTTCCAATATGATGGTGAGCATAAGAGAACTTAAATATGGAAAACAGGTGAAATATCAACTCAATGACATTTTGCAATACGTATCACAATACAGGGGGATGTATCGCAATAAATCGCAATACGATTTTCAGCCGCCATACACAGCCCTATGATTAACACACATCAGGTTTCATCAAAATCCAAGTTTCGCGAAATAGATCAACCAATTTTTATGGAAACAGCTAGGAAAATTAACGATACTTTGAAAATTTTGATACAGAAAAGTTTTTTATCCGATTCTCAATATGACTTTCTTTGCGCAAAACCGGAAGTCCGTCAACGTCACATTTATACTTTACCGAAAATCCATAAAAATCCTGAATCTGAATGGCGCGTGGCAAATACCATACCTAAGGGTAGACCGATTATTTCTGACTGTTCTAGCGAATCTTACCAAGTTTCCGAGTTCATTGACCACTTTCTGCTACCATTGGCTTGTAAACATCTGTCTTACTTGAAAGATACTACCGACTTTATTGAAAAAATTAGATATTCCAGAAAACGCACTATTTATTTCATTAGATGTTACGAGTATGTACACAAACATTGATAACAATTCGGGTTTAGACGCTGTTAAAAAAGCCTTTCTCAGAAATCCATGTCCTGATCGTCCAGACAAAGAAATTTTAGATTTATTAGAATTATGTCTCACTCGAAATGATTTCACTTTCAATGGAAAAATTTATCTTCAAACTTCTGGCACTGCAATGGGAAAACAGTTCGCGCCGAGTTATGCGAACATATTTATGGCAGAATGGGAACGCGAAATCTCATTAATTTCCCCCTTTCAACCTCTCTTCTATGGGAGATTTTTAGACGATATATTTATCATTTGGACAGAATCTTTGGCAAACTTTTGGGAATATTTCGAAATTTTGAATAATCACCACCCTTCTGTAAAACTGACCGCATTTATATCTGAAAATAGTATGAACTTCTTGGATACAACTGTATTCAATGGACCAAATTTCACTCAATCGAAGAAACTAGATATAAAAGTATTTTTTAAAGAAACTGACACACACCAACTTTTATTTAAAACTTCGTTTCATCCGAAGCACACGTTTTCTGGCGTCATTAAATCGCAAATTCTGAGATTCAACAGAATTTGCACTAGAAAAACCGATTTTGATTCAGCTTGTGACCTAGTTTTTAGAAAATTGAGGGAAAGGGGATATTCGAAACGTTTTTTGCGCAAAATTAAAAACAACACTCTTTCGGCCATTCAAAAAGAAAAATACCCCCCCTGCCCCACCTAACTGTTTCGGTTCTGTTCCATGTGGAGGTTCTAGGTGTCGTACCTGTGAATTTATAAATTTATCTCACTATTTCGAAAACAAGAAAAACGGTAAAATTTTTGAACTTTCGGAAGTACTTTCATGCATCGATAAAAGTATTATATACCTAATTTTTTGTAAAAAATGTGATGTTCAATATGTTGGCGAAACTCAAAACGCGTTGCGTACTCGTCTTAGCGGTCAACGCTTCGACATACTCCATAAGAAAGATAGACCGATTGCGAATCATTTCAATTTACCCAATCATTCCATTGAAGACCTTCTTGTTATGCCTATGGAAAAAGTACCTGTATCTACATTAATCAAACCAAAAACCAAGCGATTACAAAGGGAGAGTTTCTGGATAGACCAACTACAAACAGTTATACCTAACAGCCTAAATATTCAGCATGACAACCAAATCATACCTTTTGTTGCAACCTACAATACTACAGCCAAGAATGCCTCTGTCATTGCCAAACGATTTTATAATGAACTGCAAGATGAATTCCCTAACGTCTATATTAAACGTTTAGTCACTGCATATAAAAGAAATAAAAACTTTAGTAATATACTGGTTCATGGTAAATTAGAACCCCTTTCATCAACTCCCTGAAACAATTGCTTTGGAATTTGAGTTATACATATCATTTTACTTGTGAATCTTCTTAGAAGTAATATATCCTTGAATATTTTTCAGTAGAAAGTATTGTATTAAAATTGGATTAGTTTCCATGTTAAAATTGATTGTCTATAATTGTGACCTAGGCCAGTGCTTCTTAGGAGATTCTCTCCTATAACACCTATAACCACATAGTGTTTACAAGCTAAAAATTGAACATGTTCTCAAGAACAATGGTAAATATTTTTTAAATTATGCTGATTTTCAATAGGGTTTATCCCTGGGCTATTAAGAACACTTGTACCCACTTTTGTCAAAATCCAGAAGGATTTGTGTCTTCAAGAATGTTGACTAATATAGAACTGAACATGTTTTCAAGAACAAGGGCAATAATTCAAAGTAAATAATTTTCGATTTTCTCATTTTCAATAGGGTACATCTTTTGGTGATTACGAATAATCACACCAAGTTTATAAGCTAAGAATTGAATTTATGGCAATCAGATTGCTAAATTTCTTAAAATTTTGATTTTATGTAAGTTAAGTTTTTCAAGAATATGGTTCCTGGAAAGATACATGTTCCTTTAGCAACGGCTATCATTTCATTTCATTACATTAATACGTTGCTATCATGATAAGACTTTCTCTCATTAATTTTGATTGGTCGAACAATTATTGTTCGACCAGTTATATTCCTTGTAACAAATTATTGCGGAAAAACTTTCGAATGACCAGACATCAAATTTATTGTAGCATATTTACCTTGTGATAATCGAGTCTTAACAGTCATAAATTGAATGTGACGTGGTGTTTTTTTAAACGAGATTATTAGTTGATAATGACGAGAAAACCCCGTCAATCCAGCAACGGTAGATAATGCAAATGTCTAACGTTGCTGAAGGAACATGGGCAAGATATGGCCTTGACTTAGTACTGTAAGGTTAGAAATTAATGCGTCAACAAATTAATGCGACATGGGGTATAGAGACTAAAATGCGAGTACAAATTAATGCGATCCGCGATAGGTGTCGCGTTTTTTAATATCATAAAAAAGAAAATGGCTTCCAGGAAGTATGACGTTCTCTAATCTTATCAATTAACGGTTCTTTTCATTAAAACTCAAGCATGAATGAAGACATGAACAATGGTCAAGTGAAAATCTTTTGTCATTGATTACTAATCAGCTTCAAATTTAGAGATTACCTAATTACTTAATCCAGCCCGGTCTCAATTTAAATACTTGACCTATAATACCTTTTGTCCATCATTTGATTTTATTTTCATTTTTGAGATTCTTAATTTTTTATCATTTTGTGAATTTTGTTAAACTTACTATATATGAAATAAAAATTATTTTATAATCATAACTTAACATGTCTTTACTAAATGGCGTGACATACAACAAATATCGACGTTCACTAATCTCAGCCATATTTGAAAGGGACATAACTCCATATAATTCACTTGGAAATATGTGTTTTAAAATGCGGATAGGTCGCATTTAACGCATTAATTTCTATCTCGCAATAATTTGTAGCCTTACAGTATATGAAAAAAAACATATTGAATATAAAGAT
Organism: Lottia scabra; assembly: GCA_029955415.1. Taxonomy (NCBI): domain Eukaryota; kingdom Metazoa; phylum Mollusca; class Gastropoda; family Lottiidae; genus Lottia; species Lottia scabra. The sequence continues at coordinate 16,125,495 of JARJEI010000003.1, forward strand.
TCTTTTAATAGAGCAATAAAAAAAATTTGAATAAACAGTTCTATGATTATTAAAATAAAATGTGGTAAAAATCTAAAAACATCAAAAATTAGGTTTTATGGTGAATTTCTTTATGTCCTTTTAACATGCTGCCTTGGTTAAAACTTTTTCCACAAATATCACAAATGTAAGGTTTTTCTCCAGTATGTATTCTTGAGTGGCGTTTTAGTGAATCTTGTTGTGTAAAACTTTTTTCGCAAACATCACATTTGTAAAGTTTCTCTCCAGTATGAATTCTAGAATGACGTTTTAATGCAGTTTGATGAGTAAAACACTTTTTACAAACATCACATTTGTATAGTTTCTCCCCTGTATGTATTTTTGAATGACTTTGCAATCCGGCATTTGATGTAAAACACATTCCACATACATCACATTTGTATGGTTTCTCTCCAGTATGTATTCGCGCATGTAGTTTTAGATGAGAGTGTTGTGAAATTTTTTTATCACATACAACACATTTGTAAGAATTTTCTCCTTTGTGTTGTTTTAAGTGACGCTTCAGAGTACATAACATAGTAAAGGACTTGTCACAAACATCACATTGGTATGGTTTTTCTCCAGTGTGTATTCTTTTATGAGTTACAAGTGTTGTTTGGTGAGAAAAACATCTTTCACAAACATCACACTGGTAAGGTTTTTCTCCAGTATGTATTCTTTTGTGATTTTGAAGATGAACGAACTGTGAAAAGTCCTTGTCACAAACATCACATTGATAAGGTTTTTCTCCAGCATGTTTTCTTTTGTGACATACAAATTTAGTATGGTCTAGAAAGTGTTTTTCACAAATATCACACTGGTAAAGTTCATCTCCTTGAATCATATTCATATTCAATAACACTGACTGGATTTTATAAAATAAGTTTACTTTACACAAAAATCAATTTGTAAGGTAAGGGTAAGCTTCAGGAAGTTCCGGCTTCACTCACTCTACTCAAAAAAGCCTATATAAATGATCAGTTAATTATTGTACTCGAAATTATTATTATAGTAAAATATGCTGATATCACAAACTAGCTATCAGTAGACTGAGTTACAGTTACTCTGTCTTCTTCATTCTTCTAAACTCGTTGTGTGGAGAATCTCAAACATCAGTCACTTTTAAATACTTGAAATAAACAAAGAAAACCCAAACTATGACAGGAAGTACCTATTTTTTACGGAGTAACTGAAGATTTATGGACCTATATTGTATTTAATACGGATTGAATTATATTTTAAGATTTCTTTGGATTAAATCAGCTGACAATGTTTTTAGATTTATAAGTGAACAGTTAAAATCATTATTGTACACAAGATAGAGCAATTTTTGTAGCAACAGCTAGTATAAAAATATCAATGATATGTTGATTATAATAATTTATCTATAAATAGTTGATAGTTGATAGATCTATGAACAAAAAACGCATAGCATGCCAACCTCATATTCCTTCATTGCAAATTGTTTATTATCACCAAAAGATGAATTCTTATTGAAAATATATGAATTTTTACCCTTGTTCTTTAAAATTAATTCATTTTTTCTTTTTAACACTTGGAGACAGAATTCACAAATTTGAGGAAAATGGTGAAATTGTTAATTATCACTGTAAGATGGATTTTATCAAAAAAATAATCTGTTATCTTGTAAATACTCTTCAAGGCATAATTCTTCAAAAAATGAGAATTTAGACAGACTAAATGAATGACCCTATAGATATAGTTGCCACTGCTGCTCAATGATAGGCTAAATGGTTTTTGATCTGTATTGTCTAAAGAGTAATATTCATTTCACGGAATTGTAGACTTAAATGTGTGTTTAGAAGAAATTCTTAACGGATTTTAACTGCCCAAGGATGAACCCAATTGAAAATCAGTCAAATTGAAAAATATTAACTATGAATTGTTTCCTTTTTGCTTGAAATTGCAGTATATTTTTGGTTCGTTAACACTTTAAAATACATAATCCTTGATGGATGTATGAAGTATGACTGAAGGTTGAATTTTTATACGTGGTCATATATTGTCGTCGCCCCTGTCCGTCGGTCAACATTTCTTGTGAGCACTATAGAGACTACAGTTTTCATCTGATTTTAATGAAACTTGGTATGATTCTTAGATCTCGGTCAAGATCGATATTGACGTATTTTCGATGAACGGTTTTTGAGTAATTGCCCTAGACTTTGTTTTTGAGTTATTGTCCTTGACTTTGATAAACGCGTCAAAAGTTTGTTAACACAATAGAAGGTACAGTTTTCATTCGATTTTAATTAAACTTGGTATGGTCATTGCAATTGATAAGGTCTCAGACAAGTTCTAACTTGATGCATTTTTGATGAACAGTTTTGGAGTCATTGCCTTTGATTTTGTCAAAATGCGTCTTTGAAGCCTCAATTTTCAACCGCATCAAAAATAGTTTTGTGAGCACTATAGAAGTTAAACTGATTCTGATGAAACTTGGTGACTTGGAATTGATAAGATCTCGGTCAAGTTCTAACATGAGACATTTTCGATGAACAGTTTTTGAGTTATTACGATTGACTTTCCGACATCTGCCAGTGGGCGTATGTTACCTTACCTTGCCTGGCAAGCCCTGGTTTTTCCTGTAACTGTCAAAAATATTTGTTTAAAGTCAAAGCTGCCAGTGGGTGTATATTACCTTGCCTGGCAAGCTATGTTTATTCTTTTGATATAATAAAATTTGTATTATCGTTAATTAAAATATGATCATTTATGACATCTGCCAGTGGGCGTATGTTACCTTGACTGGCAAGTCCTGGTTGCTAAAATGTGCCAGTCTGAGACGACGGCTTGTGCATCACTTCCGGTTTGGATTTTTTGTGCTAAGTGCCTTCTAACTATGACTGACAGACAATATATATGGTTTTTGCCAACATCTGAAATTTACACCGCATGTGGGGCTTCAAGACGTGATTTTTAAAAACCGGAAGTCCTTATGCTAAAACCGGAAGTGATAGAAAAAAAATTTGATTGAGTAGTTTTATTTCTATGGACATTCTGTTTGTGTCCTGTGAATTTCAGATCAATCGAATAATTAGTGGCCGCGTTAGAAATTTTGAGCTTTTTGAAAATTTTGGTTTTGAGTTGAAATTTTTGTAAACGCACCAGATACCTCTTTCAACAATAATCATATTAAAAATACTCATTTTTGATTCCAGGTCATTTGGTGAATACAATTTTGGTATACCATTTTTGATTTTATCTAGGGACGTTCCTGAAAAAAAAAATCGAAAACAAAGCATGACAAATCAAAAGATTTGACACATAATAATTCATAGTCAATATTTTTTGATTTTGTAAATTTTCATCTTTGAGTGTTTATGAACACTTATACAAAGTTTTGTCAAAATCTGCCAATTATTGTGATTCATTAACGAACAAAAAATTGAACGCAGTTCAAGAATGGCAATAATTCACAATAAAGCATTTTCAACTTTGCTGATTTTCAATAGGGTTTATCCCTGGACTATTAAGAACACTTGCACCAACTTTGGTAAAAATCCACCAAGATTTGTGTCCTCAAGAATGATTACGAGCTTAAAACTGAACATGTTTTTAAGAACAAGGGCAGTAATTCAAAGTAAATATTTTTCGATTTTCTAATTTTCAATAGGGTACATCCTTTGGTGATTACAAACAATCACACCAAGTTTACAAGCTTAAATTTGAATATGCTACATTTCTTAAAATTTTGATTTTATGTAAGTTAAGTTTTTCAAGAATATGGTTCCTGGCAAGATATGGCCTTGACTAAGTATATGAAAAAAACATATTGAATATAAAAATTCCTTTAATAGAGCAATAAAAAAACTAGAATAAACAGTTCTATGATTATTAAAATAAATTGTGGCAAAAATCTAAAAACATCAAAAAATTAGGCTTTATGGTGAATTTCTTTATGTCCTTTTAACATGCTGCCTTGGTTAAAACTTTTTCCACAAATATCACAAATGTAAGGTTTTTCTCCAGTATGTATTCTTGAGTGGCGTTTTAGTGAATCTTGTTGTGTAAAACTTTTTTCGCAAACATCACATTTGTAAAGTTTCTCTCCAGTATGAATTCTAGAATGACGTTTTAATGCAGATTGATGAGTAAAACACTTTTTACAAACATCACATTTGTATAGTTTCTCCCCTGTATGTATTTTTGAATGACTTTGCAATCCAGTGTTCGATGTAAAACACATTCCACATACATCACATTTGTATGGTTTCTCTCCAGTATGTATTCGCGCATGTACTTTTAGATAACAGTGTTGTGCAAATTTTTTATCACATATATCACATTTATAAGAATTTTCTCCTGTGTGTTGTTTTAAGTGACGCTTCAGAGTACATAACATAGTAAAGGACTTGTCACAAACATCACATTGATAAGGTTTTTCTCCAGTGTGTATTCTTTTGTGAGTTACAAGTGTATTTGGGTGAGAAAAACATCTTTCACAAACATCACACTGGTAAGGTTTTTCTCCAGTATGTATTCTTTTGTGATTTTTAAGATGAACTAACTGTGAAAAGTCCTTGTCACAAACATCACATTGATAAGGTTTTTCTCCAGCATGTTTTCTTTTGTGACATACAAATTTAGTATGGTCTAGAAAGTGTTTTTCACAAATATCACACTGGTAAAGTTCATCTCCTTGAATCATATTCATATTTAATAACACTGACTGGAATTTATAAAATAAGTTTCCTTTACACAAAAATCAATTTGTAAGCTTCACTCACTGTAGTTTAGCCTATAAATGATCAGGTATTGGAATTAATAAGAGGTTTAGCCCACAGACAATACAATCTTGTGTATATGTTCACAAGTGTTCTAACAAGTCAAGTGTTAAAATTAGATAATGCAACAAGTTGGTGTTTGCTGATTGGTCTAGTTGTATGGCATGAGTAACTTCATTCTTCTAAACTTGATGTGTGGAGAATCTCAGCCTAGACCAATGGCAAACAATGTACAATCATATTTTGAATATTTGTGACTGGAGAGAAAAAATTGAATACAAAACCTGCACTACATTTATTTGAAATATCTATCTAATCAGACTTTTTTTTATTTTGGTCTTATGTAATACCATTAGTGCTGGCTATAGCCAACCATGTCACGATACGATACGTATCGCGATGCAAAGGTCACAATACAATACGTATCGCAATATAGGATAAAACAACAAAAATTAACACTTCATTTTCAAAGTTTCAATATTTATGTATTTAAAGCTTTAAAACTTTCTAATGTGGTAATTTAGTTGATAGTAGTGGTCCATGTTCACATCTTAAAATATTTCTGTTAAGTCAGTTAGAAAAAAATTTTGATTTTATACGCTGACTTGTAAATAAATCGTCACTTTTTATGAAATCAAGTATCGATTCACAACCTTGCAATAAGATACGCTTATCATGGAATGTCGTATCATGATACATCAATACAACAATATATCGTGCCGGCAGTAAATACCATGAATGTGTTATTTTTCAGTAACATTAGCCAAGTTAGCTCATAGAGGTGATGAAATAGAAAACTTCAGTTCTGCTAACACTAAAAGAAGTGCTCTGAGAACGAAGTCTGTTAAACTATTGAGTGAAGAAGATGATAAATATGTGGGTAAAAAAATCTCAAGACAGAATTTACATGATGACGATCTTAAAGGTAATATTCTTATTTTATTTACAACATTTACAACAATAAACCTGTCATTAAAGGGATTGTAAAGAGGTTTTCTTAACTTCGTATGTGTATCGGGGACACTGATAGCATCAATTTGCACCTTTCCAATTTCCATTCCGACGTCTGTGGTTCGTGCAATTCCACATAAACTAACGCGTTTTATGACATCACTAATAGTGATCTGCATAGATATCAATAGTAGCTTCCGGTAGATGACTATTAGTGACGTCATAAAAAGCGTTAGTTATAGTGGAATTGCTAGAACCACAGACGTCGGAATGGAAATTGGAATGGCGCAAATTGATGCTATCAGTGTCCCCGATACACATACATAATATAGAAAACCACTTTACAATCCCTTTAAATCTATTTCTTTATATAAGCTTACAAATATGATTTATAATAGTTAAAGATGGTAGTGTGATGTATTTAAAATATTCTTTATTTTGATTTGAAGCTTTCATTCAATGAGTTCCCTTATTTAGATATAACATATATGGGAAAGTTAACCTAGAATTTTATATCTGAATCGCAGGTCTCAGTATAAGAAATGAGCTTTAAAAGAGAAAAGGTGATTTCCATTTTAGACTATTTCTTTTTATATGATTTATGATTTCAGAACAAAAAGTAAATACAAAAGCACTAAATGCTTTAAAGAAGAAATTTGACAATGATTCAAGTGATGAAGAAGAAATTGGTAGTCAAAAGACAAAAACCCAAAAGAAAGTGAATGGAAATCTTAAATCCAAAGTTCAATCTAAGATGAAGGTTAATGGAAATCTGAAAAATAAAGTGCAATCAATGTCATTAAATGAATATGAGTAAGTGTAAATATTAAAGAGATTGTAAGAGATTTTTTAAACTTTGTATGTGTATCGGGGACACTGATAGCATCAATTTGCGCAATTCCACATCTGTGGGTCTTGTAATTCCACTAAAACTAAGGCGTTTTATGACGTCACTGATAGTGATCTACCCAAAGCTTCTATTGATATCTATGCCGATCACTGTCAGTGACGTCATAAAACGTGTTAGTTTTAGTGGAAATGCAAGAACCACAGAGGTCGGAATAGAAATTGGAATGGAGAAAATTGATGCTATCAGTGTCCCCTATTCACATACAATGTGGAAATTTCTGTCTGCAGAAACAGAAGAATTAGCATTTTGTGCTCAATGCTCTTCAGTCATGAGATACACGAAATCTGGAAAGTTTTACTCAATATTACTATAAGAAATAATTGTGAATTTTCAAGGGCCGAGTTTGTTATAGGCAACGGTACAGTTCCAAATTGATTAAATTGATTTAAATTCATAAAATTTCCCTCATTGTACATTGAGTCTAGTAATTTCGGTTAACCGCGGTTCAAAATCCTACGGTTCGGTTCGGATCGCCCTTCCTCAATTTCGGTTCGGTTCGGTTTGATATTGCAGCGCCCGTTACTAATTTTATTTTATTCATTTTATTTAAAAACTTAAAGTGGACAAACTAATTTTCTAAAGAAAAACTTTAACATGAGCCTTAAATAAGCTGTTTGCTGTTTGTTTCATTGTTTAGTGTTTTATTTATTTTCCTTGAGATTTTTCTTGACAAATAGTCATTCATTCATTTATTAAAACATCTTGTTCGTTCACATTAAATCTTTTTTACCATTGAACTGAAAAAACCGAAAACCGAGCTTTAGTGAACCGAACCGAAAAATATGTGAACCGTGCCAGCCCTAGAGTCTAGTGATATCAGTTCCTACTAAAGTGGATGATAATTTCAAAGTGTTTGTAGCAGAATTCAAAATTTTTGGTTTAATAGCTCTGATGAGAATGATGAAGAGGAGGACAATAATATTGATGATGATGATGATGGTGATATGTATAATGTTGAAGATGATGATAATGAATTGAAGAATGCTGAGAAACATTATCAGTCTGTTTTGAAGAAAGCTGAAAACCAATTTAACAGGTATTTGGATTGAAAATGTTAATAAAAGTTTTAGTAAGTTTGTATACAAGATGCAATGGTCCTGTCTATTTTTTAACCTTGTCTATTTCAAAATCATAATGTAAATTGTTTTGGTTTGTATTGGTTAGATCTTCACAAATAATCAAAGTTCACAAATTATCTGAAAATTAATGTCTTTGGTAAAAACTCGAGAAAGCATCTTATATTTTCCTTTTGATTCATTAAATGGTATATGTTACTTTATTCTATGGAGAACTGGTCCTTGCATAATTTGAAGCAGTGGAGGATCATCTGTTACATTTTTCCATGGTAAATTGGGCAGGATCCTGGGATAATTCAAGGTCAAAGTTGACGAAAAGAAAAATTTGCATGTACTTGTTTTAGATTATCGTCTGAAGATGATGATGATGATTATGATGATGATGATGACATTGAAACAGACTTTACTAAAGATTTCCTTATAGAAGAAGATAAATCAGAAAAGAAAAAAGGAAAATCAAAACTGAACAGTAAAAAGAATGAGTTTAGGTATGAAAAAGATTTAAGTATTTTTCTGAATATTTTAGCACATGTCTCTAGATTAAATGATTTTAATTTTTTTCTTTTTTTTGCTTTGTTGGGGACTAGAGTCATTTAATCAAAATCGACGGAATGTTGTTTTCTCTATGTATTCTATTCCATTGACTTTTCCCACAGTCAACTATCATATTTCTATGCAGACACTAGGATTTTTGAATGTGCTAGATAACCTAGTATCATCTTTGGAATTACACGTGTGTGCTAGATAACCTAGTATACTATTCAGTAATTGCCGTGATTGAATAAATTTTAGTTTACCAAATCACTATCATTCTTCAGGGAGTGTTGTCTTCTCATGCAATAATATCAGCCAATCAAAATCAATCTCCAAACAAGAGTTGTTTTTCCTTGGCCATTTACCAAACAAGACGGACGGCTATCATAGCGTAGTAATAATCTTAGCCTCGAATGTTAACGACAGTTGACCTGATTGGGTACATGCTTGTCTTTACAGTTTTACTGATGATGGAGACTATGGTAAATATGGCGATGATGGTAATGATGATGATGATGATGAAGATATGGATGATGATGATGAAGAAGATATGGATGATGATGATGATGGAAGTGATGATGATGATGATGATCTTGAATATGATGAGGATGATGAAGAAATAGACTCTGATGAAGTTGAAGCATCTGAAAAGAAGAAAACTAAAACTGGTATGTCATCTTGTGAACAAGATTTTTAAAAGAAACATAAGCACCTTTTTGAAGAAATTTGAAGGAGAAGTTTATTGCAAGTGTTAAAACAAAGAAAGTTTGGGGATGTTTTCTTGTGTGAATTCATCTTTTCTAGTTTATATATCAGTGTTCTGTTTCTTCTTGTTTTTAGAGATTGAGAAAGATGGTATCAAACAGTTTTCATCAGATACAAATAATGAAGATGTAGAGAAAGGCAAGGCAGCTAAAAATCAACTGGGTAAGTTAAAAAGAACCTAGGACCAAAGGTCAACCTTTTGTTCCATTGAAATTTCATGCTTTGGAAGTATATATGGGTGTGTTTCAAAAGTCAAGTTTTGGTGTCGGATGGATTTGATAGATTATTTTCTCTCTAAATTTTGCTGGTTATTATGGAATCAAACTTCTTTTATAAATAAGGCTTGTCATATAGTGTTCTTCAGTTTGCATCATACCAATTTTGATTTGCATTCAAATTTTGGAAAAAATAGACATTTTAATTTTGGTGTCGGATGGAACGATAGAAATGACAATTTTCAATCCATGTTGGTTGAAGGTATATTCTTATATCAAATTTTACATTGATTATGTCCTAAAAGGCATTTGAACAATTCATTTAACTATTTTGCTACACATTGTAAAGCAGTATGATACAATTCTTACATTTGTCTTGTGGTATTATTGCTTGCAATTTGATTTTGTTTTGGTGTCGGATGGAAATGTAAAAGTGTCGGATGGAAATATAGGTGAAAATGGTGTTTTTTTCATAAAATATCACTTTATGCCAAGATAATGAAGTCTATAGGTTAAATTATGGTGTAGTAGTTATAGACTTGAATAATGAGATTTTATTTGGTTCATGACAGTTTGCTTTGATGGCTTTGAATTAATACATTATTTTCCAACTGTTTTGATACAAAATTGTACAATATCTGGTTACTTAACTTGTTATAAGGAAAATTCAACATCGTTATTAAGCCTTCTAAAGATTTTTGTTGCTTCAGCTTTAAAAAAAATTTTGGTAGGTCGTAAATATCTCTTATTTTGATTGTGGCATCATGATTATATTCATGAAGGAAAACCTATTATTGGTCATTTTACAAAATTTCCCGAAAAGTGCTTTTATGCAAATTTATTACATTGTTTAACTTTAACAAAGTCTTAAATGCAATACAAACCATAAAACTACTGAAAATCATAAAATTCTGATAATTTTCTCGTTCTTTTGGGTTTTGGTGTTGGATGGAAATCATTTAAGTGTCGGATGGAAAATATTTCAAGAAGGCACCAAAGTTTAAAAAACTTATGTTGAATGATTTGGTGTTTATTTAACATGAATACAAGTTGAAAATTGATAGTTGGTCAACATTTTACATGATAAAAATTGTATTAATGCAAGAGAGTGGACTAAACATATTGTAGTTGGAACCAAATTTCTGAAATTTCACTTGCATAGTGTATTTTTTCAAAAAATACTGTGGAATCATATAATTTTGATATAAAATGCATAACTTAAGATATAGCTGACACAAAATAAACTTTGTAAAAAAAAAAAACTTTTGATAAAATTTTTAGTAAGCCACCATCAAACCATCTCCATCCGACACCAAAATAGTGCCAGAGTCGTTAAGTAATTTGTTTGTATCTGAGATTCATATGATTTTTTTTCTGAAATTCAACTGTAGTTCATTAGTAGGTTTATTCTTGAATATAAAAAAACCAAAGTCATGTAAAATCTAGGAATGAAAAAAATCAAGATTAGGTGAGACCACTTTTGAAACACACCCATAAGACAACAAATGTAAGAAAAAAAAAAAATTTACATCGTCACGGAGATGCTTCTAAGGTCGATCCCATGAAATGTAGTAAGAAATCCCAATGTGTTATTATTGTTTTAGCTATTTGGGATGGATTATTAGAAAGTAGAATAAAGTTACAGAAAACAGTATCCAGTATTAACCAACTACCCCAGCCTTCTATCTGGTCATTATTTACTGAGTTAGGTGGTGATGACTTCAACAACTTAGCTACTGACGGTATGTATAATAAAAATCCAAACTAGTGAAATAATTCTGTTAATCAAAAATCTCATCCAAAGCATGACAAAATCGGGTGCAATAATTATATAGGAGTGGACTTCCCATACAAGAAGTACCATCACTGGTTTGAAAATAGTAAGCATGGTCTGCTTTGCATGTGACACCCGCCACTACTATAAAGGTCAAAATCATGAGGTGCAACGAGATCAATTCATGCCTGACTAAACAAATCTGCCAAAATGTAAGTAGGTAACAGATTTGTTGTATTTGACAAGGAGTTCTCTTCATGATTCTATAGAAAAAAAAACGAGATGTAGAACTCCATTTCATTTCAAGATTCCATGTGTAATGGAATTTTTAGGTTTTTATCTTTGTACCTTTTATATGTGCATCTACTGTGAAATTTTTTAGTTTTAAAATAAGAGTCATTCAAGGAATCTAGGGTGCATGTTGGTTGAGGGTCACGATAAAATTTGATTGAGTTTTTGGAACCATCATGTATGTCTGTTGCTTGTTGAAAGGTTTTGGGAGTAATCAAGGCATGACAATTGACTAAAAGTTGACCTGTTGTATTCAAAATTTGTTATTCTTATGTCCTTTCTAGCTCAATATGAATTAAGAACACTATTAGATAAACTGGTACAACTACAAACTATTCTGTTACTACAAAACCCAGCTACCAAGAAAATAGTGTCTGAACAAGATCAAGATACTGTAGAGTAAGTTTTATCAATAGATTTTATTAGTTTCTGTTGCATACCAAAATCCTCTCTTCAAATTTATATTCATCTGAAAAACTTTCTTTATTAAAAATCATTCCAGTGAATTAGGCTCCGTTAACAATTTATTTTATTCTAACTCTTTATTCTTTCTGTCACAATCTATACTATACTATAATATGTATTATACTGTACTGTAATAATTTATTCATATTTGCATAATAATTTGTAACATTATACAGCCGAGACGGATTTATATAAGCCCCGCTTGTTTCTGAATCGGTCAGACTTATATATTTGCAAATGTATATATGTATTATTTTTGTGAAATAAATATTGTTTAAAGGGACAGTCTGAATTTTTTTTAGGTCAAAAATTTTTTTTGCTCAAATTTGTGAAAACTTTACACCAAAATCTGTAACTATGTGCCCTTTAATGTATCTGAAAGTTTTAACTAAAAAAATCCAGCTGTTAATTTTTAAACGCTAAAAACATGCTAAAATTTTTTAAAATCTTACGTAAGGTTTTTAAGTGTGTTATGTTTTTTGGACGCTGATAGGAAACTACTGAACGGATTTCAGTAAAATAAACGCCTAATTGTAGAGAAATGTCCCTCTTGTGTATTTAGAAGGTTTCAGCTAGAAATATTGAGCCATTTAAAGGGCAAGCACCTAAACTAGGTCAAATTGCTTAATTAACAATAAGTACTCCCTGTTTGTAATTAACCCTTTAAAACCAAATTCAGTTTAATCAAGAAGGTTTAGAGATACAATAAGCATACTTTTAAAATACTCTCAGGTAGCATTTGCGATTTTTTTGACAATGGAAACTTTTTTCAAAAAAGCAGAATGGCCCTTTAAATTAATAGATTTCAAAGCCTTAAAATAATTTTATAGGGATGGTTTTTATCTTGATTTTCACACCTTGATTTTAATTTAACCTGATATTTACACCTCATTGTTATTGAGTAACTGATGCAGAAATGATCCTGAGATGTTAAGTGAAGTTAAGGCTATTCATTTATTTGGCATTGTCATCTTAACAATGGATGACATAATTTATAATCCTTGTAAGACATTTAGAAGTGTCACAGCACATTAAGAAATAACAGTTTTTATTGATAAATATAGACTTTTATTTATTATTGAACACAACGTTTCATTACACATACAGGTGGATAAATCCATCCATTTTACTTGATAGACATAATTTATGTTATAAGCCTGCAATTTGATTGTTACTAAATGAGGCGTGAATCACTCTCTCAATAAAGAAAAGAACAGTAGGACAATGATTTTCTAGTGTCAAAATCAACAGTTATTTGATAATGTGTTTGTAATGGATCCTAATTTTATACTTTAATTGTATACAATTAACAATTTTAACCATAGAAATAGAATAGGACTGGAATTCTAAGTCTTCACATCGTCTATTGAACTTCTGTTTCAATTTATGGTTGACCTAGTTTCTCGTTTGGCGACAAGTTGACTCTAAGTGATACTGTGGCAGAGAGACTGGATGTTCCGGTCTAATTACATCGCGTTTAACATGGCTTTTAAATTAATATGACTTCTCGCAGAAACCAGAAGTTAAGTGAGTCCCCAAAATTCAATGCATGCGTGCCAGGCATAAATCTTGTGTTATTATTCCCTTATAGTTACAGTTCTATGTTTTAACCAATGAATTATATCTATGAAAGAACATACTTTATGATGTTTCTTTATCGGCCACAAGGTATTTCTCATCTTGTATTTTGCTGAGTTAATTGTACATTTTACAATTCATAAAATCACCTCTTCTTTGTATTCATATAAGTATCAGCATTTTCAATTTTCATAAATAAAAATAAGGAAACCATTTTTAAGTTATAATTTCTTGACTTTTTAGTCCACCTTCTACAAAAGGGAAAGCAGTAACAAGTGTTTCTCCTGAAGATGATGAAGAAATTACTAGTGATGAAGAAGATGGTGGAGATAAAAAAACAGCAGCACCTCAAGTTGCTGTTAAACGTAAAATACCACTTGATGAATATCCAGAATTTCTTGCTAAAAGACATAAAGACTTTATTCCATTTAGGTGAGCTGATTAAAATCACTGTCCAGAAGAAAAATATGACATCTGGTTCTAAAATTAAAATTATTAAAATTATTTAAAGGTATGATGCCTGGCATTAATTGCAGGTTTAGAATCCAAGTTTTTGACAAGTGTTGTTGTCTTCATTTATGTGGACAGGTTATGGCACAATCAGTGAGAAAGTTGAATCTTGACATGACATCATTTTTGTGGTTACATAGTTCTGAGTTGAAATCTTAGTCTGTGTGCGAAGTCTTGGTGACCTTGAAAAGAGCTCTTTTCTCTTTATTCTAGTCAACCTATATTTAAACGAGAACAGAAAATCCAAAAAAATCAATTCCATTAGTTTTGTCAGGCTGGAAGAAAAGAGTTCTCCTAAACCTCAGGTTTTTTTCATTGTCACATTTCACCTTTTTAAGGAATGAGACTATCAATAAATGGAATTCAAAGACACAGTTAGTTTCAGGAAAAATTAAAAGTAAAGGTTTCAGTGCTTTTAATCAATCTGCTTTAAAACAAATAGATCAGGTAAGTTATCTTAACGCAGATTACCCTTTTTTTCAACTTTTTTTTTGTGCCTCAAAAAATACAATAGTCTGAAATGAGATAAATTGAGTAAGCTTGGGTGGAACCTAAGAAAGATCAGAAAGTCTAAGAGTTGTTCAGTACAATCTTGAACACTTGTCAAGGAAGAGTTGAACTTTAGTTCCCTTCCGTTAATACTTTTCTAACTAGTTTATACTACTCTACTTTCGTCATTCTAGGGGCGAAATGAAGAATCAAAATTTTAGATTGAGGTTTTACATGAACAAATGAATTATTGATCACGTTTGATCAGTACAATGTCATGTAAATGTCATGGAGCGACTTCCTTGCAATATGTAAATTTATTACTTGAAGACAATTCAACATAAAATTTTCAAAGATGGAGCACAACCAGTTGGTGACCATGATAATATTGTTGAATAAGATTGGTTGCTTAAGTTATTTTTATATTAAAAGTTGTTGTTGTTTATTTGATAGATATTAAGTGATAAAGAAAGATTAATTAAAAGAACTCAGTTAAAGAGAAATGATTATAGAGTATTGGGTACAACACAAGAAGAAAAAGCAGAAGAACAACTTCCTAATGATGAGGTCAGAATCACACCAAATATTTTTTAAATTTGCATTTTTACTTTGAACTTTTTGTACTCTATCAGTACAAGAACATAAAAGCTGAAACGATCAATTGCATATTTTGAAGCAATTTAGGAATACACAAAAGGTCCTATTGTTTTTTTTTTACAATTTACAATAATATCGATCAGAAACTATGTCAGATGTGGGTTAGTTAGCACCTACTCGGGTCATAATGTTAACCTCTGTTAATTCCATTACTTACTTGATTTATACATACCTTTATTACATCTTCTGTTATCTTTTATCTTTCATTATTACTTACTTTTACTTTGTTTACATTCTTTAGCTTCCTGTATTCTCATCATGTGACTTCCGTCCGCCAAATGTGTTTGGACGCCATTGAAGTGTAATAAATATATAGAAGAAATAATAGTGTATTTATTGAGTTTAACACATAGGTCAACTGATGGCTTGTGGGATAGAGAATGGAATAGCTGTATGATGTGAAAGCCACTGTCAATCATGAAAATGTTTGTCAATTCTGGCCTCTAAATCCCTTAGTCAATCGCAATCTTGAAAAACTATCAATTTGTCATTCGTATTCATTCATATGAGTCATTCATAGATTTGAGCTAAACTGTCATCCAATGAATGGTTTTCATTTTTAGGTTGTTAATGAGAATCCAATACAATCATCTATTAATGATTATGATGTTGAAATATTTGATGACAGTGATTTTTATCATCATATGTTAAGAGAGTTTATAGATAGAAAATCTTCAGAAATTGATGATCCTTTAGCTCTTGGCAGGTGAGTGACTCTTGTTTATGAACTTGGTCATAACATAGTTGACAAATGGAAAATAAGGCATATTTTGATGTACTGAGCCAACAGAAAATCTTAAAGGAATACTACCTCTTAGAATTGTCAAAAAAATTTCAAATTCTCAAATTTGGTCAAAATAAGGGTAAACATTCATCAGTGGTGTTAAAACAAAACATCCATCTAACTAAGTGATTATCTATAAAATTACAAGTTATTAATTAAAAAAAAACTTTAAAAATTTGGTAATTGTTCAATTACATGTATAATATATCGTAATCATTTGTATTTTTATGACATCAGGTATGTTCACTGATGAATAAACTCTTATGGGCAAAGTTTGAGAATTTTGATTTTGTGATCATTGTATGAACGTTTTATTTATGAAGTTGGTTGATGAAGTTTATGTTTGACATTGTGCAGTCATACTAATTTCTAGAAAGCATATGATTCGGATATAAACTGAAAAGTTTTCACAAAAGTTGTTTATATTATTCAGACAATGGTTAGAAGTACAGAAAAGTAGAACTAAAGTAAAACGAAATGTTGATACTAAAGCTAGTAAAGGTAGAAAATTAAGGTATGTACAATATTTTTATTTCACTGAAATCTATTGAACAAACTTCCTTCAAATTCCACTCAAATTAAACATTTGTATGGAAGTGATTCTGGAGAAATCAGAATGGTTAAAAGATGTTCTATAATCAAATTTCTGACTCATTTGATAATATTCAAAATTGAATGACTTCATAGGGTGTTTTTAGTTACTAACAGAAATATGTATTGAGCTCAATTTCTTTCATCCCTTGTGGGCTCAAGATAGGATGTTTTTACTAGAAATACACAAAACCAAATACATTTTACACATTAAAGGGATTGTAAAGTGATTTTCTAAACTTTGTATATGTTTTATGACATCACTGACAGTGATCTGCATAGATACAATAGTAGCTTCCGGTAGATCACTGTCAGTGACATCATAAATAAAACGCGTCAGAATGGAAATTGGAATGGTGCAAATTGATGCTATCAGTGTCCCTGATACATATACAAAGTTTAGAAAACCACTTTACAATCCCTTTAATGGGTTTATTTTATATTTCTTTCTTTCTATATTTCAGATATAATGTTCATCCTAAACTAGTCAACTTTATGGCTCCTGTAGATTATACTGACTGGAATGATGATGCTAGGTATGTAACTGTTATTTAATATAAAAGTCCACATAGCTAAAACAGGTACACTGATGTCACTAATTTACATATGCCATTCCAATTTCCATTCCGACTTCTGTGGTTCTTGCAGATTACTGTCAGTGACGTCAAACGCATTAATTTTAGTGGAATTTCAAGAACCACAAACGTCAGATTGAAAATGGGAATGACACAAATTGATACTATCAGTGTTCCTGATACACATACAATGTTTAGAAACTCTCTTTACAATCCCTTTAAGAAAACCTTTCAATTTAATTGCTGGTGGCCGTATAGATATGATCTTAGAACCATGGATTTACAAGAATGGAAGCTGGCACTTCTTTTGATACAAGTCTTATTTCATTATTTCAGAGATGATTTATATAAAAGTTTATTTGGTCAGAAAGTAACTATACCTGAAGAAACTTCTTGATTTGTATTCAATCTGTAGCTTATCAATGAAATTAGCTTTAATAAACGTGATCTGCATGTATATATTTTGTTATGTCATTTAATAAGACTAAAGCCATGAATAGATGGGATATGACCTCCTGTCCAGTATTTTCAACTGTACTCCATGAAGTGAATTCGCTCATGCTATTTTCAACTGTATCATTAATCCCACACTGAACCGGAATACGTACATCATCTATGAATCTATTCATAGTGTAATGTATTTAAGGTAACAGGTAATCATTATTATATATACTTCAAATTTGCACAGAAAATTGATTGGTGAATAATTTATAGATAGATGTGCCCTAAACCATAAATGCAGATCTTATGTATCTGAAAATACATTGGCTTAGTGTTAATTATCAAAACATGACAATGGAATAATTAAGTTTAATTGTCATTAGTTATAAGATTAGTTAGTTGCCATTAAGCTGACACCAGATTGAGCCAATTTTATTCCTGGTATTTGACATTGAATTCATTCAGCTAATGCAGTGGACACACAGAGGGAATGTATGAATGTCTTTGCACTGGACACACTAGGAAAGGTTAGGTGACAATCAACTCATCTGAACTATTTGCCGTGAAATATACCGAGTCTACCCTTAGCTTTAAGTGTCCCCGCCAGACAAGAAATCTTTCTCATTTGAAGGCAATTGCTACCTTGTGGATGCCTGGCAGTTATAAGTTTGAAGAATTAAACAATCTCTAAGAGGTCACAAGATGTTTATTGCCGATTGCATATTTCACCAATTCAACAAATATAAATATTACAAAAATATATTACTATGAAATTCATCTTGATTTACACAACATAACAAATTAACTTCTGAACCCTTTGAGCACTGAGTCACCATTATCAAAACTATCAAACAAAAATAAATATTTACCATCATATACAGGAATAAGTTAACATATATTTAAGTTATAGTCAAACATTTAGTTTAGTAATTTATTATAATTTACTACCACAGTATGAGATCAAAGCTTTATTCAGCTCTTAACACTTGACAAATTCATCAACGCTGGCAAAACTTATATAGATAAATGTAAAATGCTACTATACGATAAACCTAACATATTCTTTTCCAATATAACGGGTGTATCAGACAAACATGAATGTATCAGATGGTCTGAACTTGATGTTTTAATTTTGAAGAAATCATCCCTATGCAAAATAAAAAATGAAAGTAGAAGATATATCCTTGAATATAAATGTGTCAAACATAACCCAACAATAATCCTTGAATGATTGAGCATTACAAGTAATGCCACATTTGATTTTGCCATGATGAAAATTCTATAATGGCCTTTGAATATTGCGTAAGAACCAGAGTTGTCAGGTTAAAGTAAGCCTATCAACAATAAATTATTGTTTATATCATTTTGTTAATTCCTGAAAATATTGAATCTCAAACTTCAGCGTTTATGACGCCAGTTTCTGTTAAGATGGCAATGACTAGAAATATTACATAGAGAATGATGAGATAAACACCCCAACCACGTGACATTCTAAATTTAGATAATGATACTATTAAAAGAGATGACACCAGACTGAATCCCAGGAATCCTGCTAATACATATTCTTCTAATGTCAGATTTATCTGAAATTTAAACCAAGTAAATTGTTCAATACAAATTGAAAGGAACTGGAATTAAATCCAATTTTGGCTGATGAAGATAAGTAGTTAAGTACGACCATGCAGTGTGCAATGAGAGAAATTTTGCCATGGTAGCATTTTTATCCAAATCATTTTCTATTTTCATCTGTCAAGTGATCTTAAACATCCACAGACAAAAGCATACAAGGGGAAACTGTGATGAAACTAACCTTATAACTGCCACCATGTTTTATAGTACCAATAGTAAATGGTATACCAATACCTAATAATAGATCTTAACAACAGTTCAGGAAATATCATTCAAATTTCTGTTCATTATTTGATATAGACTGTTTCAGAAAGCAAAATTCAATGTGAAAATCTAAATATGGACTTCACAGTCATAATTTGACAATTAATGAAGGTATTTATTATGACTGATGCTGCAAAAACCCTGTGCAAAATGCTGATAATTTTGATTTTAGAAATGAGTGCCGACATCCTCTTTTCTTCCAAATTACTCTACATTTTTTCACCTTCTTCGGTAAATTCATGAATATTGACAAAAACATTTTCAAACATATGTTATCCATAGTCTCTATCCTAAGTTAATTTTTTTAGAACAAAATAAAAATGTAAAGGATACTAAATAATGGACCACCAAAACATGCTGATATTCCCATTCTAGGATAACCTTGTTTTGCCATTGCTGTATCTGCTATTAAATCTGTAAAAACAGAACAGTACATTATATTCAGAACAGGCCTTCTTAATTAATATTTGTAAAGGGCCAAATGCATTTTATGAAAAAAATTTAAAGGCCAAATAGAGCTTGGCTAGGCTAGCATTACGAGCAGAGCGTTTTAGCGGAAGGGGTCACTCTTGAGAGGCCATTCTCAAAGGCATTGAGTGCTGAATTTGGCCCGAGGGCCGCCATTTGAGAAGGCCATGCATTAGAATCATGTACCGTTATTATTGTTCACAAAAATGCTAATTGTTATTCATTACAATAAATATGATGAGTCGCAAAATGCTCAAGTCACGATAAATAAGTCAGAAAGTTTGTACAGACTACACATCAAGATAATTGAAACTGGAACAGAAAAGAAACTGAGAGGAAACAGTCAAGGGTTAAACTTTTCGACAACAAAGGGTGCACATTTCATTTTTCCAGATTTTGATGGCGTAAGGAAGGAGTGAGCATTATACATGCTAGCGCATTATACTCAGAAATATACAGTATCCATTTCTTACCTCCAACAGAATTACCCCAAGCTAAAAATGTTAATCCTAGAATAGCATTACTTATATCAAATACTATACCAAATGTCTAGAACAAAACAACAATTATTTTTTTAATACATTAGAGAAAAAAAACTTATGATATCCCTCAAAACTTTACATTTTTGCATTTTGATAAGATAAACAAGGGAAGATAATTCATTTTGAACTGTGAACATCGGAAAAACTATACATATTTAGTAGTTGATTTATGGCATCAACTAGAACTGCAATAAAAAAAAAGTTGGAACAGAGTTCAGAACGTTAGGCAGAAGGCAGAAGGCAGAATTGGATACAGAACCTGTTGACACTATAACACATATAACTATCCAATCGAGTGCTACCTAAGTAACAGTATATAAATATACCTACCTGTAATATGTTGACAACTTCATTAGCTATACAATATATCCATATAACAGCTACTAAAAATCCTAGATAGGCCAATAACTGAAACATATAATATATTACATGTATATTACTACTCTAAAAGCCCATACGAATATTTTTCAAAATTTGGACAGGACAGCTGTATTTTGATTAAGACAATCCTTAATTCCCACCACACAAACTATAGCAGATAGCATCTCCTCTCCTCTTTATTACCAGCTCTTTTTTATCCAGTCTATCATGTCAGTTTGAAAGCATGGGATTGATAAGGAAAAGTTTTCGTTCAGATAGAACAATTAACCATGGCTATTTGTACAGTGTTGTCTCATATAAAATGCATCCTTTCTGTAAACAAATTTCAATCAAAGTCTAATGTAGTTGAGCAATTCCTTAATTCATAGTACATTATAGGGAAAATTCGGGCAAAGACGGCTTTTTTACATCATAAATAAATAAATCAGCATTTTTATGCCGAATACAAATGAATATTGAGGTTAAAAAAAATTTGCAAATAACTTACAGGATGATAGATTGGTTGAGGTCTATTTTTAGATGATAATAATACAGATAATGTCAATAATAATGATATAGGTAATATTATAGCCCATACTGGATATACATTAAATATCAACTTCATTCCTACTTTAAATATAAAACAGATAATAATAATAATACAGATAATGTAAATAATAATGATATAGGTAATATTATAGCCCATACTGGATATACATTAAATATCAACTTCATTCCTACTTTAAATATAAAACAGATAATAATAATAATACAGATAATGTAAATAATAATGATATAGGTAATATTATAGCCCATACTGGATATACATTAAATATCAACTTCATTCCTACTTTAAGGGTGTTAATTGGGCTATTTCACGTTATGAAAAAATGGAATAAGTATATGAAATAATGATTTCTTGAGACTTGTTGTGCATTTGTTGATGATTTGGGGTCCTTCTCGATAGTTTAAGGTTGATTTCATGTCAATCAGATTTTTTTTAATGAGTTGACAGCCCTTTCAAACATGTCATAAAAATTGGACATTTCAAACCTTTGATACAAGTTTAAAAAAATGTGAATGGATCAATCTACATCAAACTTGGCATAAATGTAGACAATTACATTGCCGAGAAACGTACAGAGCGATTTTCAAAAAAAAATTATTATTTTGGTGGTTACCATGGAAATACGAAAATTTACGAAAATTTACACGTAGGTATGGCAAACATTTTCCAGGGGCCAAACTGATTAGAATTTTCGAAAAAACTCTCTGTACGTTTCATCCTTATTGAATAAGCTTTCAATCAAGACCAAGATCGTAATTTTCCAATAAAAAATGGCTGAGAAATCTTGTACCAACCGGGACACATTTTGCTACTTTTTCCTAATTTTTTAGCAAAAACTAACGAAATACCTAATTTCTTTTCGTTTTTTTTTCATTCTATATAGTTTACAAATAAAGTAATAATAATTATCTACAATCTGAGCCCAAAAATAATAAGTAATTCGCAAAAATTCCATCTCGTGTTTTTTTTCTCGAACGCTAGCCCAATCAATACCCTTAAATATAAAACACATAATAATAATACAGATAATGTCAATAATAATGATATAGGTAATATTATAGCCCATACTGGATATACATTAAATATCAACTTCATTCCTACTTTAAATATAAAACACATAATAATAATACAGATAATGTCAATAATAATGATATAGGTAATATTATAGCCCATACTGGATATACATTAAATATCAACTTCATTCCTACTTTAAATATAAAACATATTACAAAGATAACATTGTCTCAATATTTACATTATAAGATGACAGGGCTCAATTTCTAGCATGCTTTTTAGAATTTAAACCCTCTTTTAATACTGCAATTATGCAAGATAGCTTGTGAGGAAAGGTAACATATGCCCACTGGCAGCTTTAGATAGCAACCATTACCAAAATGAAATATTCAACCTTTCTCCAATGGCGGCTCCCTTGAGAATGGCCCCTCAAAAGTAATCCTTTCCTCTAAAACGCTGTGCTCGCTATGCTAGCTAATCTCCATTTGGCCCTTATTTTTTTTCACAAAATGCATTTGGCTTCTTACAAAAATGAATTGAAGAGGCCTGCTTTATAGTAACACACTTGTGACCTCTAGAGTGTTTACAAGTCAAAAATGGAATGCCTTGAAGAACAAGGGTAATTATTCATATTAAATATTTTTATGGGTTTCGATAAACAGTTTCATCAAATACAAATGTTTACGAGCAATTAACTGATTACCCTGAGTAGAATTTAATACAACTCACTATCAATTTTATTATAGTTTGATAGATTTAGATTACTGAGTTGTATTCTTTAATCAACTGATTACCCTGAGTAGAATTTAATACAACTCACTATCAATATTATTATAGTTTGATAGATTTAGATTACTGAGTTGTATTCTTTAATCAACTGATTACCTTGAGTAGAATTTAATACAACTCACTATCAATATTATTATAATTTGATAAATTTAGATTACTGAGTTGTATTCTTTAATCAACTGATTACCTTGAGTAGAATTTAATACAACTCACTATCAATTTTATTTTAGTTTGATAGATTTAGATTACTGAGTTGTATTCTTTAATCAACTGATTACCCTGAGTAGAATTTAATACAACTCAATATCAATTTTAATATAATTTGATAAATTTAGATTACTGAGTTGTATTCTTTAATTAACTGATTACCTTGAGTAGAATTTAATACAACTCACTATCAATATTATTATAGTTTGATAGATTTAGATTACTGAGTTGTATTCTTTAATCAACTGATTACACTGAGTAGAATTTAATACAACTCACTATCAATTTATTATAGTTTGATAGATTTAGATTACTGAGTTGTATTCTTTAATCAACTGATTACACTGAGTAGAATTTAATACAACTCACTATCAATTTATTATAGTTTGATAGATTTAGATTACTGAGTTGTATTCTTTAATCAACTGATTACACTGAGTAGAATTTAATACAACTCACTATCAATATTATTATAGTTTGATAGATTTAGATTACTGAGTTGTATTCTTTAATCAACTGATTACACTGAGTAGAATTTAATACAACTCACTATAAATTTTACTGACGGATTTTAGTTGTATTCTATTTGATATATGTATAATTCTGTTTATTTAGAGATTTTTGCATTTGAATGAGGGGCATATGTCACTATTATAAGTGCTGTTGTAGTAAGTTTTTCAATATACTCCCTTAGCCTCCATCTTCCAGTAACATCTTGTCTGTGCAAAGTGGAACTGGTCAAAAAGAAAGTTCTGGTTAATTTAGAGACTATAACTTCCCTTTTGTATCTCAAATTGCTATACTTACAATTAGTTGAAAATATAGAAAACATAGGACCAGTAGTAAAGTGGAGAGCATTTAAATATCGACACCAATTATGATTTTCTACATCGTAATCTACAACTGGTATGGTTAACTTTAATATAAATACTATTGGACTCTGAAATAGAAAACAAGAGCAGTAAGGATGTGACGGTATATAAGTTCCACGAGGAATATTTATCATGAGGAACAAATATTCAGTCACAAGGAAAGCAAGTCATATTAACTTTTGAGGCAGAGGCTTAATGTACTTGAATAATTGATTTGATACTACTGTAATTCAATTCAAATGGATTTTTACTAGTACAATGTAGTAAAGAGAGTATACTTGGTCACTCTTAGGCCCTGTATCCATAGGATGTTCCCTTGTGGCGTGTTTTTTTGTGGCGTGTTCCCTTGTGACCTTGTGGTGCGCCACAAGGCGATTTAACCATTGTTTTATTAGTACCCGTTCCCATAGGTTGTACCCATGGACTTGTCGCCACAAGAGAAAATTTTATGGATACGGGGTGGGCACAGGGAACACGCCACAAGGGAACAGCCTATGGATACAGGGCCTAATGAGAAACCTAGATTCTATATTCTAGCATGTTCCTTTAACCGCTGTATCTAATGTTTATCATATCTAACATTGATTTGATAGAAGTTGTATACTATTACAGAAAGAACAGTTTGTGAATTATTCAAAATGACCTTTTCAACTACATTATACATGCGTCTTTAAAAATCTACATATTAAAAATCATCAGAAATAGTTGATATTGATGATATAAATATTTTATCAGATATCTAATTGACCCTAACTTGAATATGCTAAAGGTTATCTCACATCTGACTAGATCATTCAGATAACAAACCACACAGTGATTTAACAGGTTTCAATAGCTCGACTTTCATTTTCAAAATAATCTTGTCTCATATTTCAAAAACTCAGAAATTTTTCAACTGACACTCAAATCTAACTGAACAACTATACTGAGAGAGTAACTCTTACCTTAAATATATGATAGAGTCTTCCAAAGCAAGATGCTTTCTGCCAAGCAGCACTATCAATAGGATTAAGAGAACTAAAGAAGTGAGATATAGGACTATATAGTTGATATTCCACAGAAACTGTACTATCTACATACGCTGGTAATTTCTGATCTGTATTTAACAATGGTCTTCTTTCATCTATAATAAATATCATTCTTTGAAATGATTGTTATTTCTACATCAATTTTGTGCACCATGTTTCCATGAGATATAATATAAGATATAAAGGAATACAAACAAAAGAGTACAAATTAGAATCCATGAAGTTAGTCCTACAAATATGCCTGAAATTGACAAAACAAAAATTTTTTCAGATAAATAAAGAAGTAATTTCATGTAATAACCACCATAAGACATAATATATAATATAGTATTAATCGATGATAAATAATACTGACCTTCTAAAATAGTATTAACTGATGATAAATAATACTGACCTTCTAATATAGTATTAACTGATGATAAATAATACTGACCTTCTAATATAGTATAAACTGATGATAAATAATACTGACCTTCTAATATAGTATTAACTGATGATAAACAATACTGACCTTCTAATATAGTATTAACTGATGAAAAATAATACTGACCTTCTAATATAATATTAACTGATGATAAATAATACAGACCTTCTAATATAGTATTTACTGATGATAAATAATACTGACCTTCTAATATAGTATTAACTGATGATAAACAATACTGACCTTCTAATATAGTATTAACTGATGATAAATAATACTGACCTTCTAATATAGTATTAACTGATGATAAATAATACTGACCTTCTAATATAGTATTAACTGATGATAAATAATACTGACCTTCTAATATAGTATTAACTGATGATAAATAATACTGACCTTCTAGTATAGTATTAACTGATGATAAATAATACTGACCTTTTAAGATAGTATTAACTGATGATAAATAATACTGACCTTCTAAAATAGTATTAACTGATGATAAATAATACTGACCTTCTAGTATAGTATTAACTGATGATAAATAATACTGACCTTCTAATATAGTATTAACTGATGATAAACAATACTGACCTTCTAATAAGTATTAACTGATGATAAATAATACTGATCTTCTAATATAGTATAAACTGATGATAAATAATACTATCTACTGACCCTTCTAATAAGTATTAACTGATGATAAATAATACTGACCTTCTAATATAGTATTAACTGATGATAAATAATACTGACCTTCTAATATAGTATTAACTGATGATAAATAATACTGACCTTCTAATATAGTATTAACTGATGATAAACAATACTGACCTTCTAATAAGTATTAACTGATGATAAATAATACTGATCTTCTAATATAGTATAAACTGATGATAAATAATACTATCTACTGACCCTTCTAATAAGTATTAACTGATGATAAATAATACTGACCTTCTAATATAGTATTAACTGATGATAAATAATACTGACCTTCTAATATAGTATTAACTGATGATAAATAATACTGACCTTCTAATATAGTATTAACTGATGATAAATAATACTGACCTTCTAATATAGTATTAACTGATGATAAATAATACTGACCTTCTAATATAGTATTAACTGATGATAAATAATACTGACCTTCTAATATAGTATTAACTGATGATAAACAATACTGACCTTCTAATAAGTATTAACTGATGATAAATAATACTGACCTTCTAATATAGTATTAACTGATGATAAATAATACTGACCTTCTAATATAGTATTAACTGATGATAAACAATACTGACCTTCTAATATAGTATTAACTGATGATAAATAATACTGACCTTCTAATATAGTATTAACTGATGATAAATAATACTGACCTTCTAATATAGTATTAACTGATGATAAATAATACTGACCTTCTAATATAGTATTAACTGATGATAAATAATACTGACCTTCTAATATAGTATTAACTGATGATAAATAATACTGACCTTCTAATATAGTATTAACTGATGATAAATAATACTGACCTTCTAATATAGTATTAACTGATGATAAATAATACTGACCTTCTAATATAGTATTAACTGATGATAAATAATACTGACCTTCTAATATAGTATTTACTGATGATAAATAATACTGACCTTCTAATATAGTATTAACTGATGATAAACAATACTGACCTTCTAATATAGTATTAACTGATGATAAATAATACTGACCTTCTAATATAGTATTAACTGATGATAAATAATACTGACCTTCTAATATAGTATTAACTGATGATAAATTAGGATCTACAGATATAGAATCAGCAGTATCATCATTAGGATCAGGTATAATCAATTGTCTAGTCTGAATTGCTGAAATATATCAAAATCATGATAATTGTAAATAATCATCATGGCACTCATTATCATTCAGATATTGACATCTTTATCATCAATAATAAACTGACTTTGTCTCAAATACCAAACAGACATTGGCATCAATAACAATTGTCTCCAACAGAAAGCAGTAAGCAGCCTCATTATAAAAATATAACTAGTGAACACGCGTCTCATTAAACGGTTTAAGTTTTACCTGTGATAGTATTTTGGGTTATGACTGTTACAGGTGGCGCCGGCTGTCCTCTACTTTTCTGATAAATATATCTACCAACAACAACTACTAACACATATACTATATATAATCCTATAAAGCCTGCAATTTAAAAAACCTTACTTTTCAGCACCTAATTCTGTCGAAACTAAGAAAGGAAATGCCATGCAGTGTGGTATGAGGAAAATGTGGACTACATTAAACCATTGGTTGCTTTTTGAATCATTCAAATTTTTTCCCAGATCTCAGTGGTTCCATTATCACAGAATTGCTTTATCATATACAATGTCAATATTGCACAAGTTACTTGTGCTAGTGTGATAGCTACATCATGAAGCGTTCCTGTGGAGCGCTCCTGGAGAATCTTAGAGACCTCACCTCAACCCCCACTCCCATACCCAAAACTCATCGGATTTCTGCCACTTGATTTTCAGATTCAGGACAATATCCTCTGAATATTGAATATGACAAATATATTTTGATGAAAACAAAAAAGTGGGGTGTTTGGGGACCTGCAATGTTACTTTTTGTCAGTCGTCATGCGTCTTACAGTCAAAATCATTGGAATCAAAAATAGTAACATCCACCATACATACCTATAGACTCATACTTTGTGATCTCCTTCTTCCACAAGATATAAAATGTCCAGAAGACAGCTGCCAGATAAAATATAACATCACGTAGGAATGGTCTTTGCATGGCATCAAATGGACAGATAATAGCTATCACTCCTGCAACAACAGTTGTGACAAATACCCCAGCTCCTGAAAAAAATAATTTTAAAATGTCACAGTGGACAAAAGCCCTTACAGACAAAAACCCTAAGCAATTTTTACTTGGGAACCAAAATTATCTGCATAATCCTTTAATCAGTTAATTTTTTAACTTACCCAAAAGAGCGCCCATAGCAAGTCCTGCATCTCCATTTTTAGCATTACCAATAGCAGCTATAGCAGAAAATATATCAGGAGCACCATTTCCAAAAGCTAGAAATGTTACCCCTTAAAATTAGTTAAGGAATTGCTCATCATATTAAATTTCTCTACCCCTTTTTCTATGTAAAAGGAAACATATATACACAAGTCATGGTAATGTGGTTTTCACAAACCAAAGTACAATACATTACCTTTAGTATGGATCTAAATGGTTAGAAATTCAAATCCCAAAGTACAGTTCAAGCATCAGCTTGTGAAAGGATTCAATTTGTTATCTTTGTTTAGTTTGTTAAACACAGTTTTGTTGTTTAAAAGGATATTGCTATATTATGACTAAGTCCTAGAGTTTTTGATATCACAGTTAAAGCTGGACAGAAACTGAAATAAAAATGTTCAGATTAGGGCATGTTCATCAAGCAAACTTGTAGATTATTATCTACTAGGCACCTCTCAACAATAACAATAACTATGAAGGTTGTAGCATACTGTAATTCCCAGCAATATTTTCTCCAGACCAAAATTAATACTTTACACTCTAAAATTTTAAATGGGGATAATGCAAATTTATTAGCAATATAGAAATGCTGGAGTACAGCCCTAGCGCTTCGAGTGAAATCGTGATAGGGATCAGATTGTGTGTCCAGGTAGTATAGGAATTCTTGGGACCATCTCCTGTGAAACTTTGAAAACTAGTAGTCTGGAAAGCACATTTCTGATGATTCTGAGTAGAATTTCATTAAAATGTTAATCTTCTTGGTTTTGTATAAATCAAATTTATTTAATTCTCATCTGCCAGTGTCCAGTTGCCAAGGGCCTCACTCTAACGGCAATGACAGGGCTGCAGAAATGCCATCAGGTTAGGATATCAGAGGTGTGTAAACTTACAAATCATCAGCTGTTACAGCTAATCCAATAAATAACAACAACCACCACAAAAACTGAAATATTTATCAAAATGAAATTTCAAAAATTCATAGCAGACAAAATCACAACAGATGTAATATCTATTTTATCCATAATATCAACAATTTATATCTAATCTGGAGCTATTCTAAAGATAGTGGACCACGGCCATATACGCCTAACGAAAAATTTAATCAGGATAAAACTAAACTTTCTCAAACCTTTCGATTTAGGTCCAATAACATCCATTTTAAGTTTCAACAAAATTGGTTGAAAACTAAGATAGTAATAGCATATTCAAGACTTTGGGGCAAGGGCAATAACTCTGCTAGTAACGGTCGAAAAAAGTTCAAATTCGAACTTGATCTTTGTTTTCTGAATATGTATATACATACCGAATTCATTTGATTCCATCCAAAATTTTTAGAGCGTTTACAAGCAATTTTGATGTTGATAGAAGCACTTACAGTATAGAGGTTAAAGGGCGAAAACTCCTCAAAACTGATGAAAGAGGTCCAATAACATCCATTTTAAGTTTCATCAAAATCGATTGAATACTAAGAGAGTAATAGCATATTTAAGATTTGGGGCAAGGGCAATAATTCTGCTTGTAACGATCGAAAATAGCTCAAATTCGAACTTGATCTTTGTTTTATGAATATATATACAGGGCGAAAACTCCTCAAAACTGATGAAAGAGGCCTAAATCTTGAAAAATCTTTAATTTTAAATAGGAGTAAACTAAACTTTCTCAAACCTTTCGATTTAGGTCCAATAACATCCATTTTAAGTTTCATCAAAATCGATTGAATACTAAGAGAGTAATAGCATATTTAAGATTTGGGGCAAGGGCAATAACTCTGCTTGTAACGATCGAAAATAGCTCAAATTCGAACTTGATCTTTGTTTTATGAATATATATACACATATCAAATTTCATTTGATTCCGTTAAAAACTCTAGTTTTTAGAGCGTTTACAAGCAAATGTTGATGGACGGACCGACGGATTTGGGGCAAGGGCAATAACTCTGCTTCTAACGATCGAAAATAGCTCAAATTTGAAGTTGATCTTCGTTTTATGAATATGTATACACATATCAAATTTCATTTGATTCTGTCAAAAACTCTAGTTTTTAGAGGATTTACGAGCAAATGTTGACGGACCGACGGACGGACAGACGGACAGACCGACAGGGGTGCCGACAATATACGTCCTTATAGAGAGATGAGGGCATATAAAAATGATTTCTGGACTAGAACTTAATCCATATAAATGGCAAAAAGAGTTGAATACTCACTAGCTAAAGTTAGAAACTGTTAAATACTTGCCAATATAAAGACAGCTAATGTTAGAAGCTGTAACAATAGGCCTACTTACTGGTATAAAGACAGCAAATGTCAGAAGCTGTAAACATACTAACTAATATAAAGACAGCTATTGTTAGAAGCTGTAAAAATACTTACTGATATAAAGACAGCTAATGTTAGAAGCTGGTATAATACTTACTGATATAAAGACAGCTAATTCTAAAAGCTGTACTAATACTTACTGATATAAAGACAGCTAATGTTAAAAGCTGTGAAAATACTAACTAATATAATGACAGCTAATGTTAGAGGCTGTGAAAATACAAATATAAAATATAAAGACAGCAAGTGGTGCAGCAGCTGTAAAAATACTTACTGATATAAAGAAGAATAATATTAGAAGCTGTAAATATAGTAACTAATATAAAGACTAAGACAGCTAATGTTGGAAACTGGTAAAATACTTACTGATATTAAGACAGCTAATGGTAGCAGCTGTAACAATACTTACTGATATTAAGGCAACTAATGTTAGAAGCTGTGAAAATACTTACTAATATAAAGACAGCTAATGGTAGCAGCTGTTACAATACTTACTAATATAAAGACAGCTAATGGTAGCAGCTGTTTGGAGAAATAACAGTATACAAATGAGGTATATGTAAGAAAACCTTCATCAATGGCACAACTTGCTGTCTGATTGACAAAACTGCAAATATCTGTAATATTGCCTAACTTGTGGAAATCACGACACTAAAATGCAAGAGAAAGGAAATTAATATATTCAAATGACGATTTAGTATTTTATTTTTCATGTCATTACAACATCTTACAACATCTGCAATACAATGAAATAAATGCCTCAATATGTAAAGGTATTGGAAAGGGAATAAATGTTGAAGGTCCTACTTTTCGGGATCAAGGTAATAGAAGGAGTTTGCAATTGGCAGCTGATTGTTATATTACTAATAATCTAGATAGGACTGCCCTGAAGGCACAGATGAAGCTTATAGACCTACTACTTGACCAGAGCTTTTTGTCCTTTCGGACACTGTGTGTTTCTTGTTAAACCTCTAAATCGATCTCTTCCTGAGGAAAAAAGGGCCGTATAACTTCAGACTGTTACCAACTAAAGATACTGTTATCCAAATAAAATAACAAGCAGACAAATTTCTCGTTTTTACCATTTTTTATTTCTTTCAGTGTCTGTAACGCAGCTGCTTGTAGTTGTTACCGTCAACAGTGTCAACCCATGACCTTTGACATAATCCGATATTGTCTGAACGCACGTGCATTTCACTTCAGATGTAAATTTCAACAGAACGGTATATGAAACTCTTAAATGAATACTACCTCTTAGGATGGAAATAAAAAGTTAATCCTTTTCAATAATGACCTATAGTTTTATGAATAATTCATTACTTTAATGGAATTGTCAGATTATACAGGTAGACTTTTGTTTGGTTATGATATCGGGTAAAACTACTGATGAATATATCGTATATTGGTCATGTTTGAAAATTTAAACTTTATCTACATTCTAAGAGGTAGCATTCCATTTAAACACTTCAGGTTACCAATCTTTGTGGTTCGCTCATACTCGAGTCGAAGATGACCCCTGATATTCTTCAAGAATTTTGAAAGCTGATTT
This sequence comes from Lottia scabra, assembly GCA_029955415.1. Taxonomy (NCBI): domain Eukaryota; kingdom Metazoa; phylum Mollusca; class Gastropoda; family Lottiidae; genus Lottia; species Lottia scabra. The sequence goes on from JARJEI010000003.1 coordinate 16,157,941, forward strand.
ACCTGTACATCATCAGTGGAATCATGCAATCCATTACCATCTTCAAGCATGTCGTATACACTTAACGAAGTAAAATTATTTGTCATTTTAAACATTTTTAACTGTTATTCTACCGATTATAATAAAATTTCCTCATTGTATCTGTTGGTTCACGTAAATTTGTTATGAGTTCACATTATGTTTAAGTACACGGATATATTCTGTTCCTCATTACATTTCAACTGTTATTTACCGAAAAATATTGTTTTCGACTTCCACACGTTATACTTCCTCTGTCTTTTACAGTTAATTTTCACAGTGTGTAAAAAGTATTTGCAAAATATGATTATAATAATGTAGCCTAATATATCGTATATTTATATCAAGAGGGCATTATAACCACGGGTCTTTATTTCTACACCAAATGTAACGGCACTTCTAATTCATTATAACACATCACATGAATGTCAAAACATTATGCACTGTAAAGAATAACTGTAAAACATCACTGGTCAACGCTCCTTTTGCCTTTTGGAATGGATGCCACAGCATATAATGTTCTCGAAATATACGTTAAAAATATACACTTGTCATTTGATGCTATTGTAATATCCAAAGGCCTAGTTTATGAAAAACCAAATTTTAAACTAAATTAATGTTATTGTAACTTTATTTCATAATGTGACACATTTAAATAAAACTCTGCAGTACACAAAAACCACTAGTAAATATCACACATCAATGTAAACATTAAAAATTGTAGCTTCATCTATCCAAATTCAATAAACAACATCATTGTGGCTACACATCTAATTAGTGGATAATGTGTTCCACGCCACTGACAGTGACAATGTCAGCTGAAAAATTTGAATTTTGAAATACAAATCTCTAGATATACAACTTATTAAACCTTTCCAATATCTTATTCGAAGTCCGACTCCATAGTGCGTGAACACATGACTATTACCTTTTTCATGTAGGTAAATCTCGTGATTAGTAAATTTACTAATAAAAGACGATGAAATGATCTATTTTTACCTGATACATGTATATAGGTCATTATAATACTAGTAGGCCTAATATCGAATTGACGTTATAAACAGGTTATCAAGGACAATGGTTTTAAAGGGACAGTCATTTATAGGCATACAATATGAAAGGAGTTTTTCAAAAATGTTCTATGATTACTTCTATTTATCTAATCGATCAACCTGGATTTGTTTTACAATGGTGATTAAAAACTGTTTAAACTAATTATATAATCGATATTTTCAATTGAAACTTTCTGTATAAGAAAAAGACATATTTCTCTACAATTTGACGTTTATTTCGCTTATTCGATGATGTTATATTCTGTAAAGGCTATCCTGTTCCCATGTAGGCCTACCCGTGATACCACAGATCGAACTCAAACCCGGAATTGTGCCAATAGAAGCCATAAACGTCCTAAACGGGTTTGTGTTGGACTCTGCATATGTATTATCTAATAGAATAATATTTGACTGAACTACAAATCCGTTAATTTTAAGAATTAACTTTAAGCAAACACTTGGTAGCGTATATATTATTAAGTCGATGCAACATGAGTTTAAATCGTCTTGTCAAGAAAGCTCTCGATCCGTTGAAATGAATCAGCCATCTAACCTTGCAGATAGCAGGGGCGGATCCAGGATTTGGAGAAAGAGGTGAACTCTGAAATATAACATACTTCAGTCGGCCAAAAATAGGGGGGGGGGGGGGGTCCGCCCCTGGATAGAAAATCAGTAAACCAAAAAGACTTGAGTTAAGTATTAATGGAATTTTAATTGATGCATTCTGAACCTCGGAGTTGCGTTATATTTAAAATTATTTGTAACAACCACTTTGCCAACAACAACAATGATTTTGATCATTTTTTTACTAGATTTTAAGGTTCAGGGACATTTTTTTTACGGTGGCAAAATGATAGCCCTGTTAAATAGTGTATTATAGATATTGCAGTAGTCAACTGATATCCCTGTTAAAAGTAGAGACTTTTTCCGTATTACAAACTCGAAAGTTTCAGTTGTAATCATTTTCACATTCCATGCGGCTTTGGTCCTGAGTGAAAACGATTGCTCTTTAAATGCGATCACTGCGTTCTGATTTAAATGTTTTGTGAGATGATTTCTTATTTACAAAATAGTTGTCACCGTTGGCTATATTATTTAAGTGTGGTCTGTTTGGGTGTTTCTTGAATAGAGTTATTTCCCTTGGGCAGTAACTACCACCAGATAATGTACATGCAACGCAAATGAAATTCCACTTGTAAACTGTAAACCGACCTTTGAAGATGATACTGAAAGGTGACAATTTTTGTATTTTTAATCTGTACGATGTCCGTTCTCAAAAGCTTGGAAACGTACCGAAATCATCATTTGGGAGTTGAAATCAACGAGCTCTCGTTGACCTTCAAACGTCATTGAGGGTTAAAAATGGTGCTCTCAGTCACCCCTGTATCTGCTTTGCTCGGAGGCTAGATTTTTCATTAGCTCAACCACTATGGAATACTGACATTGAAACTTGGAAGGTTGGTTTTCAAAACGGTGTAATGTTCAAATAATAAAACGATTATTGGTTAATAGTCTAATTTGGGTTTCCCATTTGTAGCATTAAAATGACCGAAGCTGTGTGAAAATGAGTGGGAGCAACATAAGGCCTACTTCATGGCCAAATTGGGGAAAGTTTTGAAATCCTGTAGCTCCTACTCTGCAATTAATTGGAATTAGAAAAGCCTGTGGAGTCCCATGTTCCTTTAGCAACGGCTATCATTTCATTTCATTACATTAATCCGTTGCTATCATGATGAGATATTCTCGTCATTAATTTTGATTGATCGAACGATTATTGTTCGACCAGTTATATTCCTTGTAACGAAATTATTGCAGGAAAACTTTCGAATGACCAGACGTCAAATTTATTGTAGCAAATTTACCTTGTGATAATCGAGTCTCAACGGTCATAAATTGAATGTGACGTAGTGTTTTTAAACGAGGTTATTAGTCGTTAATGACGAGAAAACCCTGTCAATCCAGCAACGGTAGATAATGCCAATGTCTAACGTTGCTGAAGGAACATGGTGGAGTCCTGTTGTGCCCAAGAAAGTTGCATGTCATTTGTGCTTAGACATAAGGGCATACTCACAATTTCCGTCATGATTTTTGATTTTTCTAAATCATTTGAAAAAAGGGGTTTTGATTATTTTGTTATGTTGAGGTTTTGAATTGGATTATCAAATGTCCACCTCCTGTATACATCCATCAAAGAAATGTCTTAAAAATTATCCTTTTAATCTATGAATTATATTTTATGGGCTTTGTACCTTGAAAATAGCAAGTAATAAAAAAGCCTCAAAGAATTCTCCAAGTAAGAATTAATTAGATGTTTGGAAGCTAATTCAGGAGGAAAATTGGAGGTAATTAGATTTGAAACAAAGACATGATGCATGCACTAGAGCAGAAGATAGTTACATTGATAAACGACTTGCTATATTTGTCACACTTCTCTTAATTAAGATAAGACCTCTGTGTTTCCTGCAACCTGGCCACCGCGCCTAATTAGGATCAAATTCCTTGAGTTTGCATCATCATCAATTAGAGATATCCTGAAATAACTTCCCCCTGTTCACAACCTGAGATCGACAGCAATTAGTTTATTGAACTTTATGGTATAAAAAAGAAATCAATAGGGCTGAGAATTTTTCTTTCTGTTTGAATTAGGAGCGAACCTTGATATACATTAGCACAATATCTATCGATGCCATTTATTTTGTAAAAAAGAGTCTATAGCACAGCAATATGTGTAGTTCTATGCTTTCCTGCCTTTGTCGCAAATGTAGGCAAAAGGATTGAGATCTGATGGCAGTCAACTATGACTGAAAGGCAATGATAATTCTTTTGGGCATAGAGGATGATTCAAACCTTTGATGAAATACATGTAATTGCAAAAAACTCATTATTTGTTGTGCAATTTGGACAGGATCTTTCTAATATTTAGCCTAGAAAGAAAAAAAACCTGAATGTTCATAAATCAGGGTTTAAGCTGCGTCTTAAAATTCTTTTTTTCTGCTTGTTTGTAATAATTATTAACATTTCAAATATAGTTCACCGCTTGGTTCCTCAAATTTAGATAATAAATTTACCCCAATTCAGCCTCAATCTCTCAGTCAGACTATGCTGCATCTCACATTTGAATTTTCTTTTTCATTTAAAATTAAATTTGTATCAGGAGTGCTTGTTTTTCTGCTTACCTCATCAATCTTGTTTAAATTCTTAATGAGCCTTGGATTTTAATTTCAGAGAGTGGTGTAATATGATACTATAATAATGTTATAGTAAAGTTCTATGGTGGACATCATGTAGATTATGATAGTATTTGTATGATGTAACTAAGTGAGAGATGACAAGTTAATATGTTGTTCTTCTAAACAATCTGACAGCTTATTGTTATACAGGGGACAGTGGTCAGTCTCAGTGGTCATCCTTTAAAACTTTTCCTTTCATTATGGATAGTCTAGCAGGTAAGTTATCTCTTTTTTAATAGTTTCTGCATTAACACCCCCAATTTTATGACACAATGTCCTATTTGAATTTTTTAACCTTTATCCTAAAACACAAATAAAGAGGGATTATAGGTTGTAACTTTGTACTTGCGACAAAGTTATGTGAAATTGGCCTATATCACAGTGGACCTTCAAGGGTGTGATGTCATCCAACACATTGCTTAAGTGGGATTGCTGAAATGGCAAGTCTGAATGAAAACAAGACTTGTACAAATTGATCAGTGTCTCTGATAATCATAAAAAATAGAAAACCTCTATACCAGGCCTTCTCAAATGGCGGCCTGTGACGCCCTTGAGAATGGCCCCTAAAAACCCCTTTAGGATTCTAGCTATTTGGCCCTTACATTTTTTTCTTAAAATGCATATTTGGCCCTTTACAAAAATCAATTGAGAAGGCCTGCTCTATATACCGTAATAATTTAAATATAAACCATCCTCTATGATCTATTGACAGCAGAACTGTTCAAAAGATGACTTGATATTGCAATAAGTTGTCTGAAAGCATGAGCATGATGGACATTACAACACAAATTCCATATAACTGATTTTGACATCATGTTAAACTAAATATAATTGAACAAAAGTTCATACTGATTGTCTCAATAGATTTTGAAAATTGACTTTTGCTCATATAATCAGATAGAAAATCAAGTTTTGACTTTTAAAAGCAAAGCCAATTGTAAGCATTATTATCTGCATAAGTAAGTAACATTGTTCAGTGGTCAAAGTAAATTAAATAGAGTATAAAACAAGGAAAAGACAGTATTTGACTTTGAAATAAGATACAAGTACAGGATACAAGGATAAATTTAATCCTATTATCATTTCACACAGTTAACATGTTAAAGCAAACAATTTGTGTAGTGTAAACCTAACTTATGATGTAATATTACATTAGCTATTAGAAAGGAAAGGGATGTATATTTAGATTAAAGATAGGTAATGAACTGTATGAAGTTTAAAGAAAGCTTCCCACTAGGATATTTGATGATAAATCATAATAAGGATTATATTAAGACATGGTAGGTATAAGCATGGTTGAACAATGTTAAAGTGAATCTCACACTAAAATGTTTGTATTTCTTCGACTTGGTAGACATTACATTACATAAGGTAAAGCAACTGAATTTCGTTGTATATTTACTGCTCTTCAGTTTAATTGTACACAACATTTCAATGATTTACAATTTATTTGTTGAACGGTTGGAAATTAAGCAATGGTAAGTTTAATTCTGTATCTCTGTATGACAAATTATGATTTGATTCAGTTTTTAAGTGCATGTCGCTTGCATCCTCTTACATATAAACCACATTTCCACTAGAATTGTACAGGAATTCTAGCTTTAAGCTAGCCTAGATTTATTGCTGAACACGTGTTTACACTGAGTTTTACTGGTTCCTAAATGACTTTAGCCTTGATCATAAAGTCATACATTATAGACAACACGCGATCTACTAGACTTACCATTTACTTACTAAAGAGTGCGGCCCCTATTGCCGAACGAGAAAAAGCCGACTTTTATGTTTCCACTGAGTAAATGAAAGCTTGGCCCCCGATAAAAAATACTTTGATTGTCGAACTTTTACAGTTCCCAAACTGTAACGGTTCGGCAATTGCCCAGTGGAAACATGTGAAAGCTACCTTTTTCTGTCAGTGGAAACACAGTTATAGGATTAGATATTTAGCAATATTGGCACTTAATAGCAGATATGCTTAGTTATGTGAAACAAATGATGATGGTGGTGGGCTCTGATATCATTCACCATGTGAAAGTCTGGTTTGGTATATTTCACACAATTAATTATGTGTTTTCTAAAGGCGTTTTTATAAAGTTTCTATACCATTGCTTTCCCATTAAAACTTGAACAGCTTTAAATGATAATATCCCTTTGAAAGTGGTTGAGAGAGATCAAGGGATTTGAAATGTAATAAAGGTTTATTTTATTGTTAGGTATTTAAGTTTATAATGTTGACAGTTTAGTATAATATGGTGATTAAATGATGGATTATGATAATTGAGGGGATTTAAATTATCATGTCTGACTTCCGGAACCCTGACTTCCCACTGGTTTATAACTTAAATTTTTTGTCAACACCTGATACCACTGCCCAACTGTGATTTTTGTGGGTCATGAATTGATCAATTGCACTTTTAGACTTTCCTAGCAAGTTTAGTCTTCCTGTTATCACTGATCTGATAAAATTAAAAGCCCAAATTGCTCTTTTAGAGTGGCACTGGCTCTGCTAATCCTCATGACTTCAGCACCTTTGTTCTCTGAATTTGCCTAAACTGTTCCTTCTGACTTTTCATAGATGCTGCAGAAATTGCAAAGCATAAGGTCATTCTTTGGAAGGTCATCCTTAAAATGTAAATTTATTAGGCTTTCTCTGAAAATATTTTTCATTCCACACAGTAGGCTATAGTTTTGCCTGACTTTATTGTCTCAATGTGGTGAGAATCTCCTGTAACCTTATTAAAAGGGATATGTTCACTAACTGTTTGACCAAAAAACTTTTAGTTTCAGAACTTGGAATTTTTTAGCTAAGCTAATCTGTAATATTGTTCCAAACTCTCCCTAAAAATTTAAGCCTTCAAATCCCTGTGTATCCATAAATAGCAGTGTTTAAAAGTAAAAAATACGACTCGCCTTTTAGTAATACTATGCCTTATATAGAAAACACAGAAAATTAAAAATAAGTGTTAAGGTATGGGTATAATGTGTGATTTTTGGGAAGTTCCAGTAAATCTGAAGGCTATTTACAAAAATTCAAGGCCTAAATCCATCCTCGACAATTGGTTGGTAGATGACAAGTTAACGTTCGCTTCCAGCAGCAGCTGATATCGCAAACTAGGTAGTTGTTGGTCCTCGAAAATGCTGAACATTCCCCTTTAAAGAGAAATGAATAAAACTCAGGTCCTAATACATGTAGTAATTTACAAAAATGATTAAATTCATTTGGAAACTTTGGCTAGTGAAAAAAACATGGTTTATTAATATAATGGAATCTCCTTTAAAAAAATCCTAAAATAGGTCATTTTGAAATAGGTTGTAGGTTCTAAGAAATATTATGGGATACAGTATTTAGTATCTGAAGAAAGATGTTTTAAGTGGCCATTTTGGATACAATATATATAAAATGTTATAATGTAAGATGTAACTATGGAAAGTAACATGATTGTAAGGTTAAGTACACATGTCTAAACACTGCATGTTTTTATTATCATTTCAAATGTTGAAATTTGACATTTGCTTGTTTGTTTGGAACCATTCCTGATGTCTATATTTAAAGGAAAACTTTCCTTGATATTCTTTATTGGGACACAGTTGATGAATTTGGCTTAACAAGTGATCGTTTTTTTGCTAGCAAGCAAGGGTCGGTATTTGTTTACTGTATGTGTAACAATATCTGATTCTACAGTTCTATAACATTATTTGCTCTCTCTCCCATTATGGGTGCACCATAAGGACTGTGTAGGAGCTCATAAAAAAAGAATCAAATACTTTTCTGCACCAGTTTGGGCTTTCAAGAATGAGCAAACCTGGATTTTATCTTAGTTAAGTTTTCGAAAATACGGCACCAGGCTAGGGATCTTAAACATGTGGCTCCCATTTCAACTACTGTATGTTTTTTCCAAGTCAGCCTCTTTGCCCTCCAACACTGGCCTGGCATCAAACTCAACCCACCATGGTTCCCATGAACAGGATGCAGACCAGTTTTCTAAAAGTGCTAAAGTTTCCAAGAAGCATTTCCTTGGATATACACTTTGGGGAAGTCAAGTGAACATTTGGGATATGACATGTTTTTTTGACCACACGCGATCTATTATTTTAGGAGAGTGATATGTTAGTACAGCAGTGAGAAGGCCTGCTGTGTGATTCCACGAATAAAATATAGTCCCTGTTGGAGGTACAAACCATCTCATATTCTCTGTTTATATCTTCTCTTATCATATCTTCATTCAGATTAGACTATCAATTATAATGGGGGAACTATGTTTAGGAGTGGGAGAACTTATGAATCAATTTTCAGGTTTTTTGATAGAAGTGATCAGTGAGAAATTTGAAAAAATGAGAGGTAGGGGGAGGCACTATGGTATTGTAGTAATCATAAGGCTGAGGCAGCAAGCTGAGAAGGGGCCACAGAATTTTCAAGCCATCACTAGTAATTGCAGAACTTGAAATTTAAGGGCCAAAGCCAGAGTATCATTCTTAAGAAACATGAATGTAGTTATGTTATAATAAGGCTCAGATTGCTTTTAATAAAATAGCTTAACTAAAAACCATTGACTGCAGCAATTGGTGGCAATTAAGACATTTCAATATTCCTAAATGGAACCATAATATTGCACTGTCAGAATTTCTTTTGAGAGACTTGATACCTGCAACTAGAGTAGCACCATTAATCACAGAGCTAATTACATGGTATTTATATTTTGACAGTTCTAATGCCTCTACTGGATGCCAATAATTAGTCTTGGTGTTATATGGACAACATTCACCACCACTTAATTTATTTGATATAAGTTGTTTAACACCTCATTTAGTCGGAGTTAACTAACCATAAAACTTGTTGATTTTCTTTAACTGGTAGATAATGTTTCACAAAAATACAAATAATTCTGTGAGCACATGTATGTACCGTTAATTGAAATTGTTTCTTGCTAGTCAAAATAATAAAGTCTGTTTCTTTTCTTGAGATCAAAATTCCCTAAATAGTTACCAAGTTCATGCATGAAACATACCGAGTTTGCATTGGAACTACCAAATTCTTGTGTATTAATTTGCATTTTCAGAGCAAGAATTTTGTTTCAAGGTCAATTTGATTGTAGATTTTGGAAGGATCTGAATGGTTATATGTCATATAGATTGGCACTATAATGAGTACAAGAGAACCATACTACATATTGTATCAAAGATTATATAATTAACAAACCAAAACACCAAAAGATGGCAACAAGCATCTACTGCTCTGTACTATGGTGGTATAGCGTTGCCAAAGTCGTGGATTTAAAGTGTAAAATGCAGTCTATAATATACAGTGTTAAATGTTTTCTGCATTTTAGTGGCATTTGATTTAGTTTGGAGAATACATTTTGCATTTTCATCAACAATTCTGCTTTGCAGTATTGACAAATTCATTTTGTAATGACAACATAGGTATTTTAAAACTGCAACACAATCAACAATTTTGGCAACATTATACCTCCATACTGTACAGTATTGTTTGCCGGTGTGAATTTCTGAGAATGAGGCTATCTTCTTCTTCAGTTTGTCAGCCATTTTGAGTTTGACATTGGCCATGATGTCAGAAAGCCACAACATGTTACCTTGATTGTGTTGGTACAAAAAATTAAGACAAAACAAAGTCTTGTTTAATTGGTCATTAAAATTGGGGGATAATTAAGAGTGAGAGAAATAGAGTTAAAAAGTTGTTGAACTTTTCTAAGATCTCATTATTAAGACCAATTAAAATGGTGTGAAATATAAAGGTGGGATTTACTCGTATAATGAGGCCCAATTACGCTCTAAAAACTTGGATCATTAACTGAGTTTGGCGTTCTTTTAGTCTTTATTAGAAATAGTTATCATGTGATAAAATTAAATGGTTTATTTTCAGATGTAACTGACCCATTAACAGGACTATATTTAGTTTCTTCTTGGGCAAAAATGTTGCGGTCAAAAAATAGTACTTGGCCTGCATGATTCTTATTAAAGTCCACAATCTTGAACATGGTAATGTTGCATGGTCCCAATTTAGAACTGTCACAATAGCAGGAGGGAATCGATGCATTGTTTTGTATCCAGGTTGAGTAAGCTAGGTATCTGGTATATGAATACCATTTCTGGCAATTGAGTTGCCAAATTTTAATCTTCTTGGGTTTTGTATGCAGCTTGCTGAGACTGAATTTGCTGGGGCACCTGTTGAAAGAGAGGAAAGGAGTGGACATGAAAATACATCAAAAATGGCTATGGTACTCATCTTTATTGCATGTACTTTAAACACATTGACAGACCATCTTGTCTGAAAGATTACATATGTCTCTATATTTTCCATTCAATACATCAGGAAAATCTTTTGAATTTTGATTGAGTGTATTCTTGACTTCATGCAAAATGTGATGTCTAATTCATATCTCCTGCTAACTTCTTAAGTAGGATCAAGAGATTTATTTGTGTGCGGTATTGCATTGTTCAAGCATCACCTTTCTTTACAAATCAAAACTTGGAGCCTTAGAAATTTTAAGAAACAAATTGTGTTAATTTGCTGTGGATATTTTCAATTCTAGATTTCTCTCTTCTAAAACTCTTCGAAGTCTATCTACTTCTTGCTTTAGGATTAAAAGACAGATAAAGAGAGACATAACATAGTTGCTTATCAGAGGATGCTTCTTTATAATGAAAAGACCGTGCTTTTATAATGTTTCTTGTGTGTATATATTTTACTAATTGGCTATTTTTTTCACCATTTGGAAGAGTATCCACCATTAATAGTGGCATGTTAAATGAAAAAAAAAAAGCTCAAACCATAAGGATATTTTCACATAAAACATAGCTTTTCCAATGGTCGTCAAGAAATTGTTTGTTAGTATGTGCACCAAAACTGTTCATTGGGATGACATTTTTTAGTTGGAGATTTGATTTTTTTTAATATTATTTCAGTAAGTTTCATATTTAAAAAAGTAATAAGCTTGTAGATGAACTTTTAAAAGTAATGTGACCTCTTAAAATGAACAAAAAATTTAAATTTTCAAACTTGTCCTATAAGAGATTGTATTCATTAGGGACTTAAACTGTTGTTATAAACCTATAACCGAACATAAACTGTATAATCTGATATAGTCCAGAAAACTACTTTAAATATAATAATAATTGAATATATAATCTTATTGGTCAAGTTTGAGACCTTGATTTTTTTTCAATCTAAGAGGTAGTATATTCCCATATTTTGGTCTTTTTCAAGATATATTGCTCAAATAAATTGCTGATTATATGAAGAACTGTTATTAACTATTTTTGGTGCTTTCACATTATCTACTAGTGACTCAATTCTATTCAAGATTATAAAAAGATGGTGGAAATCTGTGTAATGACTTAGTTTAATGTCTGTTTTCCTTTCAAACTCATTACCTCATCAATCTGGTTAATTTAAGACCACACAAGCCACAGGAATGCATTACTATAGTATGCATTTTTGATCTCCTTGTACCCAGATCAAACTTGCAACAAATTGAAAAATTTAAATACAATTAAAACTGCTATATATGTCACACTTGACAGGGGAATGTTCACCTTTTTCGCGGATCGATTTGGGTCTTGAATTTATGTAAATAGCCTTCAGATTTACTGTAACAGTCCCAAAATCACACAATTCCTTCAATTGTACCCCTACCTAGACATTTATCTTTCATTTTCTGTATATGTGTTTTCTATTATATAATGCATAGTATTACTAAACGGCGAGTCGTATTTTTGACATTCAAACGCTCATATTTATGGCTACACAGGGATTTGAAAGCATATATTTCAAGGGAGAGTTGTGAACAATATTATGGATTAGAAAAGCTAAATAATTCCAGGTTCTGAGACTAAAATTTTATTGGTCGTATAGTTAGTGAACATTTCCCTTTAAGAGTTTCTCTTTCCTCCTACCTGTTATGAAGATTTATATAAATTTATCTCAAATCTTTATATATTACCACCCTAACATAATAATAGAACTAAATCAAGAACTCTTTACTACTAAGAATTTAAACAAGTGGCCTTATTTAGGGTGTTAAGATACAGAAGAGAAACCAGTGCTAATGAGAGTCATTATAAAACAGACTATAGACTGTAGGGGAGTAACGTCTCATTTAGTTCCAACATTCAAATAATCAACTTGCTTTTTTCTTGTGTCATCTAATGGCATTCTGTAGACTGTATTCCTTTCATTGAGGCGCCGTAATCTGTGTGTGTAGCTTGGTTCAGGAAGTGGAACTTTGTCAACTATATTGTGATAGCAACGTCAGGTAAGACAACACATTTTTCAGACAACACCCCTTTGTCTTCTTTTTTGATTTCCTGTTTGTGTTGTTTTTTTAGACATATAATGTTTTGTCATTGAAGATTGTAATTGAGTTTTATTATAATAGAAATTTATCTTTTATACTGAATTCCAGTACTTCCTGAAGGAGCACTATGTAATTGGCGCCAGGTATTTACATTTACAATGTAGATCTAATTAATTTGTCAATAATTCAAAGTTAATGGGGCTGCTTTACTGAAAGGGAACCAGCGTTTTACTTTAAGAATTTTCTGTTATTATTTTTCTTGGCGCCAGTTACCTATTTTAGATTTTATTTCAAATTCTCCATCCTTAAAGGACAAAGTACTGTATAAAGGAAACAGTAAGTTAGCTTCAAAGATTTTGGTGGCATATTATCACATATACAGGGCCTACATATTTGAATCTTGCAGATGGTTTCTACATTTGTCTCTTGCATGAATTTTTCATAGTAAATCAAATGATGCACATAATTGGGCTGACAAACCAGTCAGTGGCATGCAGTGTGCAATGAGGGCAATTTGGATAGAACAGCACCATTAACATATTCATTTTCAAATCCACCCTTTTAAGTGAGCTACCCCCATCTTTTAGACACGGTTGAGCTTAAAATCATTATCTAACTTAGCTGATTCTCCCAATTTCTGTTTCATGGAAGCTCTGAATATATCTGGTTTTACAAAAAAAAACGTCCCCAAGTTGGACAGCAAGTATCTCAGCTGCTGATGAACCAATCTCATTCAAAAATTCGCACAGATTTACTTCAACATGTCCTTGTCAGACCCTGAAAATGTGAGAATCATCGAACAAAAATTGTACAAGTACTGCCACGAAAAAAATTACATGTCAAAAAATTCAATATCAGAGCACTATTCAATTGGTGTACATTGTGCCTTTGGAGCATTACTTGTACAATTTTTATTTGATCACTCTCATATTTTCAGGGTCTAACAAGGACATGTTGAAGTAAATCTGTGAGCATTTTGAAAGAGATCGGTTCATAAGCAACAGAGATACTTGCCGTCAAACTTTGGAACGTTTTTTTTAGACACCCGATAAATTCTTGTTAGTGGTGAAGTTTATTAAAATCATTAGTACTTCAGTAAGAAATAACTAATCATGTGTGATGTGAATCAGTAAATTAAAGTAGGAAATAATGAGATAGTGGAATTCCGCACCTGGTTTTTACCAACATCTGGGATTTAAATCCAAACTCAAAATGGCTGCCACTTCTCTTAAAAACCACCTGTAACTTGAAAGACTTACAGAAGTTATTTTAAGAGAGTTTAAAAAAGGTGTGGTTTTATAATTATGTACAGAATTAAATTGCTAGAAGTATGCAAGAAATTTAGTTAATTAAAGTATTTACTTAAGATACCAAGTGTACTTTTTGGTTCCATATTAAAGGCTGATTTTTTTAACTATATCGGGTGTCCCAATAAAAACGTCCCCAAGTTTGACAGTAAGTATCTCAGCTGTTGGTCAACCCATCTCTTTCAAAATTCTCTCAGATTTACTTCAACATGTCCTTGTCAGACCCTGAAAATATGAAAGTCATCAAATAAAAATTGTACAAGTACTGCCTCGAACAAAATAGCATGTAAAAAAATTCAATATCGGAGCAAACTACACATCTCAACCTGTGTCTATTGTGCTTTCACCACATCGACCACCAATACCATTCATTTTCCATAACGAAACGCTCTCACCGATTTCATCTTAAGATATTTTCTCACAAAAATGCAACTTTTCAGTTCCTGTTCATCCAGTTTGTTCCACTGGTGATGGTAATGACTCTGGGCAGTAAGGGATTCTCTTAAGAAACAGGTGTACTGCACTTAGGTTAGAGGAACACTCTGATTAAACAGGAACTCAAATGCAGGATGGTCGCTTCTCGAGTGGTACCTTTAGATGAGATCCGTGAAAGTTTATCAGGATGGAAAATGTTTGTTATTGGTGGTTGATGTGGTGAAAGCACAATGAACGCAAATTCAAATATGTAGTTTGCTCTGATATTGAATTTTTTGACATGCTATTTTGTTCGAGGCAGTACTTGTACAATTTTTGTTCGATGATTTTCACATTTTCAGGGTCTGCCAAGGACATGTTGAAGTAAATCTGTGAGAATTTTCAAAGAGATCGGCTCATTAGCAGCTGAGATACTTTTCGTCAAAGTTGGGGACGTTTTTTTTGGGACACCCGATATATGCCAGTAAAATTTGGAAAATAGTTCCAGGAGTATTTTGCTTAAATGGCTTGTTACATGCAAAAAGATAATTGGTTCAGTTATAGTAAGAAAGCTGTTTGTCATTCATACATTCCCAGCTGTAAAGGTACATGCATAACTCAGAAAAGACATTGCTAAGAGCAGGGGTGTAGCTAGAAATGTTTTCAGGTGGGGCCAGAATATGGCCAAGGACTAAGTCAGATCCAGGATCTCCTGAGACCCAATTAGGGCTGGGTATCGATTACCAAATTGAGATCAATTATCGAAGGAAGGTTACCGATCAATAATCGATTAATAAACGAAATATTCTAATTGAAAAATCTTCTAATCTTCTTCAGTAAGTTTACGTTTTTGTACCTGAATGTTTGTTATTTATTAATATCTGGTATTGAAGATAAATGAAACTGAAGTTATGTCCAGAATTTTGTATGATCATCATGATGAAATTGATTGTAACTTGTCTGATAATTGTGTAACAGATAATATTATGTGAAAATTTGACTGTGAATTTTAATCCATTATGAAATTTGATAATCGATAATCGAAATATAATTCGTAGAGTCAATAATCGATTATTTCAATTATTTGGCTTAGCCCTAGACCCAAGTGGTAATCGTTGTATATATGGTTCTTTCTTTCTTCAATTTACTTCCTTTATAAGAAATATACTCAATGAATTAAAATTGCTTTTTGATATAAAAAGGAAAACTTGCTACTGGCTTAAATTTTTGAGCATTGTTATAAAATGAATCATTTGATAAAAAATTAATCCATTGTTTCTATATGTTTGTATCTGTATATTAAGAATATAGTCTAATTTATTGAAATGAAATGGAATTTTACATCCTACATTTATCTTTCCTTTCAGGCTAATAAGGTTAGGCAAATTTTCCAGGACAGTGAACAAGATCTTCTTAAAGGGATTGTAAAGAGTATTTCTAAACTTTGTATGTGAATCGGGGACAATGATAGCATCAATTTGCGCCATTCCAATTTCCATTCCGACGTCTGTAGTTCTCGCAAGTCCACTAAATTCCACTCAAAATAACTCTTTTTATGACGTCACTGACAGTGATCTACCGGAAGCTACTATTGATATCTATGCAGATCACTGTCAGTGACGTCATATAACACGTTAGTTTTAGTGGAATTGCAAGAACATACTACTGAAGGCTATTGACATATACTCAAGACCCAAAATCCACCCTCAAAAATACTGAACTTTAGTTAAATCTTCTAAATGCACCATCCGATCACAAACTTTACAAAGTATCTTTTAAAGAAATCTCTGTCAGTAATATAATGTAAATAAAATTTGTGAGAAAACTTAAGTCGGTAATTGAATATAGATGTATATCATGAGTTATAAAAGATATGAAGACAAACACCTCACTGTTCATACCACCTCTAGTCAATAGAAGTATTGTTAGTTTTAATGAGTAGAAATCTAGGCAATAACTATAATAATAAACATATGTACAGATCTTCATATTCAGGCTAATTAACTGTATGTTAGTTTGGTCTCCTTGTCTAATACAAGATGAATCCCCAAAGTTTATACCAAATGTTTGGCATATTAGATCCCCTTCCATACACTCTCTGAAGCAGTTGTATTTGAAGTTTTTTTTTGATATTCAGACTAATTAACTGTATGCAGTACAGATCTTCATATTCAGGCTAATTAACTGTTTGATAGTTTGCTCTCCTTGTTTAATACAACATGAATTCCCCTACGCTTATACCTAATGTTTGGCAGATTAGATCCCCCTCCATACACTCTCTGAAGCAATTGTATTTGATTTTTTTTTTTTAATTTTCAGGCTAATTAACTGTATGTTAGTTTGGACTCGTTGTCTAATACAAGATGAATCCCCCAAAGTTTATACCATATGTTTGGTCATTTCTATGGCAGAGTAGTACCCCTTCCATACACTCTCTGAAGCAATTGTATTTGATTTTTTTTTTAAATTTTCAGGCTAATTAACTGTATGTTAGTTTGGACTCTTTGTCCAATAAAAGATGAATCCCCCAAAGTTTATACCAAATGTTATTTCTATGGCAGATTAAATCCCCTTCCATACACTCCATCAATTGTATTTGAAGTTAATTTTCTTGTGAATTTCTCCAGAAGAAGAAAGTGTATGAATATTTATCAGTAAATCAAATTATTTTTCATGCTGAATTTCATAGTTTCTACTTGTGACCTATGCTACAGTGCTTCTAAAGGAGAATATCTTCTAAAACCCCTAAAACTATATTCAACTACAAAATAAATATTTATAGAAAACTTGAATTAGCTTTATTTTTTTTTAAATCTATTTTAACATTTCACCTTGCAAAAATGAAAGGTCGCAAAAAAAAAAAAAAGGAAATTATGCAGAAAAAATTGGAAAAAGATACAATATTTTGAAATTTATGAGTTCTCACAACAGAAAATGGCATGTTTTGATATCTTTCTCACAAATTTGAGTGAAATGCAATTGTCTTACTGGAGTTTAATTCTAGATTGTGATGTACTAACACTTTCCATTTTATTTGAACACTGATGAATGTAGTTGTTTGTATTTTAAAGATATTTGACAATTTGGCAAAAGAAATGCTGTTACCCTTACTTGCTCTTCAACTTCCACATGGAATGGTTGAATACAGTCCATGGGCCCCTAAATCCCTAAAAATATGAGCCCATACTCATCAAATTGAGCTAGTGGACACTGGTTTCATCAATATGCCCCATTCATTTCAGGATTTTAAGGATTGAAAACCTCTTTAAAATTGTTTGTAAGGTTACCCTCATTGCACATATTTAGGTATTACAAATAATCTGGAAATGATTAAAGAAATATTAAAACCGTTTCCTCCTCAAAACAGTAGGTATGGCTCCAGCTGTATTGCCCTAGCAATTTGTATGAAATATATTTATATAAATATAATAAATCAAGACTAATGAAATGTTTATAATTTATATAAATATTTTGTTAGAATAGAATATTTATTTCTACCCAGGGCTTCTCTATGATAATCTTAATATTTACACTAACATGCTGAGATTTTGACCTTTTCTTATTATTCATGTCTAGAACTGTGCTATAAAATTGGGAATATATCATGAAAATCGGAGAAAATTCCTCAACATACACACTCTTATGTTAGACATTTTATTTCAGTTATGCTTTTCTAACTATCAAGTAAATTTGTAAAGATGCTTTAATTATGTTTTAAACTGTTATGTCCAGAAAGGAAAATATAAGTTAAAAATAGGAGAAGTAAGTTGCTTTTGATGAAATTTCTCTACGAAAAATAACTGCAGTTAAAACCGATTTGAATGTGTTTGAAGGCTTAAAAAAATTTGCTATCACACTCCCTTTTTGCAATCCTTATTAGAATCAGAAAAGTCAGATCTTAAACATTCCTTTTTCCACATTTTAGTATGGGAGAACAACCAGTTGTCAGTATCTGGGTGCTACAGACTGATGTGAAATTTTAAACAGGGTTATTGCTCCTGCTGTGGCACAATTTACCTAATTGAAAAAATTGACCAGATTTGTGCGTATCTGACTATATTAATTGGCTGTGTCTGAGTTAGTCAACTGCTAGTGTGTATTTAAACCTTGAATCAGCAAGACTTTCATAACAAAATTTTAATGATTATTTTATTGAGAAAACATGTCGAAGGATTTGATTTCAGTACCGTTACTCTCTTTTCAAATTAACGTACCGTATGTTATTTAGACCATATATACATGTATTTAGATGACGCATAAGTCCTCATTAGTGTGCTTGTTGGATACCCAATTAAGGTTTTCAATATCACTATGTTGGAGCCTAATTGCTTTCATTACACAAGAATCCGATAACGGCCAAATTTTGTAAATAAAGCTTATTTGATGATATAAAAAGGCTAGTTTTCAACCATTGAATCTGTTTTGCTGGAGTTCGTTATGATAAATGGAACCAAATTCTACCTAGCCTTGCATTAGTTCTGTCAAATTAGCTTGCTTTTCTGTCCAATTACTTGCTATAGACTTTTAACAAGATGTGTTAGCCACTAATTATGTACCTTGTTTCATTTTAAATGATGTATATTTTTGTATGAAACATAGAGTCAGAATAATGAGATCATAAAGTTCTGTAAGTAAACAAAGTTTTCACTTTTTTATCAGGCCAATTAATGGCCATATTTTTTTACTATTTTTGTTGTGCTTTCTGAATTTTTCCTTATACTTTTTTGTATGTGTTTTATGATGTTACTGTTGTAAAGTTCCTATTAAGATAGTGCAAATTATTAGCAGATAAACAGTTCCCATGTTGCTCAATTTTAGTAGAATCACAAAAACTATAAGCCTAAGCATCTTACTGAAAATATCATCAAAGAAGAATGTTATTTAAACAATGGTCTTCTGCCCCAGAGTGTGGTTTCAACTGGCATTGCATGCCATTCTACTAGTGGACAAGATTTTCTGATTTCATATCAGCACTCCTCATCAGTACAGAAAAAAATTACCAGATTTTCTGTTCGCATCAAAAAGTATCAGTCACTCACTGATTTGGTCATAAGATTTTATGGAATTGAAGGAACGACTGAAACTTGGGGCTTATATCTAGCTTCCTGCCATAGTATCTGAAAAGCATATACAGGCAACTCTGATTGGCACAATGGTTCCATCTTCTCCATGCTAGCTTTTTGTAACATATTTGGGTCAATGGGTCTTTTGCTGTAATGTTACACATTAAACACGTCTAAGCTTGTCAATCAAAAATCATCTGTGATACTCAAGAATATGATGTACCAAGAGCCTACTTAAAATATGAATGTTTTGACACTCGTTGAAAAGTTGACAATTCAGATTTCATCAAAGTGATTACCCCCTGTTTACATTTCAACTTTAAGAATGTCTGTTTACAAAACATTATGTTTTTAAATTGTTCTGTTGTTTTTTAATGACACTTTCTTATCAGTCTATCACCACTTTAAGTAGTCTTTTGTTTTAAATTTTCTATCAGATATAATTGGTAACAATCCAACCTATTTTGACAAGACATTGATTGACAAGCATTTTAAAGAGGGGTCAAGGGTTATAGTTTCAGTTAAAAGGATCAAAGGATAATAGAGACACCCTGCAGGCTTGTTGGGAGGGTGCAGGTCTTTACGACCATATTGAGACACCTAAGGGCAATAACTCTACTGGTATTAAAGTGCACAGCCCTGAGGCAGGCCATTAAGGATTAGACATATTATTTTTTAAAACAATATTTGAATTTTCTGAAATCCTATAAGGTGATTGCGTGGCTTATTGGCCGCAGCAGGTTGAGCCACTGGGGTCATATGACAATCATCTATTGTTTTTACTGCAACCAGAAGTGACCAATGAAAAGTGTTGTTAGATGTAATTGGTATATTATATGTTAGAAGCATGGCCTACAGGCCATTATTGGTAATTAGACCACTACTCTATTATTGAGATCAAAACAATATATTTATATCTTAGTATTTTACGTGACATACTGTAACTCATACCAATCTGCTGGCAAAACAATTTGGAATAGACATTATTTTGTGACATTTTGGATTTTAAGTGAAATATTGTGAGAATGGATGTAATAATGGAAGGTAGGCTTATTTAGTTTTTATTTCTTGCAACTTTTTTTTCTCACTTTGCACTGTCTTGTTGTCAAGATCTCAAGATATTATGCAACAATATTTTCACATGTATTTACATTTCAAGTTTTGAGTTATTGAGTTAATATTAGTAAATTATTACTTTACCTGTTTGTTATTTACTTGTTTATTCAGTGGATAAATAATAATTTATGTGACTATTTTTCTGTTATTTTATTAAATTTTACAAGAAGAAATCGTAATTGGTCTAGTCGATTTTGATAATGATAATCATTTCATATTTTATAAGATTTCATTAACTAATATAGTAGGCCTATATATTTATAAAATGTCCTATATTAGGACCTTGAAGTCACTCAGTGGTTTTCAGATAACTGAAAATATACTGAAATTATAGTCATCCCATGTTTGCACATCATTGAAATTCAGTGAAATTAATGTGAGCCGTCAAATGCATGTTTTCACATCACTGAATAAGAGGAATTAATGTTAGAAGTGAAAAGTTTTTTCTTAACATAACTGAATGAACTGTATCAATTGCATGATTTCACATTGCTGAAATCAGTTGAATTAATTTGAGAAGCGAAAATCTTCTTTCACATAACTGAATCATCTCTATCAAATGAAAGTTTTCATATTAATACTGAATAAGAGGAATTAATGTGAGAAGTGAAAAGTTTTTTCTTAACATAACTGAATGAACTGTATCAATTGCATGATTTCACATTGCTGAAATCAGTTGAATTAATGTGAGTAGTGAAAATCTTGTTTCACATAACTGAATCATCTCTATCAATTGCATTTTTATCACATTACTGAAATTAGTGGTACCAATGAGAGAAATGAAAGACTTTTTCCACTTAACTCAATCAACTGTATCAATTGCAAGTTGAAAGCAATGAAATGCTTTTTTCATATGAAAGCCACTGAATTAATATAAGCAGTTGAGTGCTTGTTTTCACATCACTGAAAACAGCTGAATTAATATAAGCAGTTGAGTGCTTGTTTTCACATCACTGAAAGCAACATCACTGAAAACAGCTGAATTAATATAAGCAGTTGAAATGCTTTTTTCATATGAAAGCCACTGAATTAATATAAGCAGTTGAGTGCTTGTTTTCACATCACTGAAAGCAACATCACTGAAAACAGCTGAATTAATATAAGCAGTTGAAATGCTTTTTTCATATGAAAGCCACTGAATTAATATAAGCAGTTGAGTGCTTGTTTTCACATCACTGAAAGCAACATCACTGAAAACAGCTGAATTAATATAAGCAGTTGAAATGCTTTTTTCATATGAAAGCCACTGAATTAATATAAGCAGTTGAGTGCTTGTTTTCACATCACTGAAAGCAACATCACTGAAAACAGCTGAATTAATATAAGCAGTTGAAATGCTTTTTTCATATGAAAGCCACTGAATTAATATAAGCAGTTGAGTGCTTGTTTTCACATCACTGAAAACAGCTGAATTAATATAAGCAGTTGAGTGCTTGTTTTCACATCACTGAAAGCAACATCACTGAAAACAGCTGAATTAATATAAGCAGTTGAAATGCTTTTTTCATATGAAAGCAACTGAATTAATATAAGCAGTTGAGTGCTTGTTTTCACATCACTGAAAGCAACATCACTGAAAACAGCTGAATTAATATCAGCAGTTGAAATGCTTTTTTCATATGAAAGCAACTGAATTAATATAAGCAGTTGAGTGCTTGTTTTCACATCACTGAAAGCTACTTGGTGTATATTATATTAGTAGTAACCAGCAGACATTTGGTTGTTTTCACATCACCAAAATAGAAATAAGATATTTAACTTTTTCAAGATCATCAACTTTCTATGTCTATGGTTCTGGCAATTACAGAAAAACGTCACTCTAACACTATTTCCTTAACTATTTGGCTTATTTGTTAGTGACATCATTATCTTGTCAAGTTTAATGGAATTGTAGGAACCATAGGAGGAGTTTGGAGTATTGTGAATTTAAAAGATCGAGGAGTCCTCATTACACAATGCTTTAAGTACACTACCAAGAAAGGAGATCATAATCAAAGCAACAAAAAACATATTAAGGAACATCTTCAATATTGGAGGACATAAAGAAGTATATAACGTCTTGAAATTGTGTTATAATACACTCTACAAGTTTAGAATAAAAAATATTTTGTTTTGAAATGTAATAACATGATGTTGTATTATCAATACTATTCTAACAATAGAAGAAATTGATTTGTAATCAATCCTCACTTATCCCTGTCTATTCACTGTCTTTATTAGCATTGTGAATTAATGAAGAGGCTTAATACTCATTACACTCCTCCCTCAATTACTCCATACAATACACACTCGAAATCTAGCAGACGACACATTCACCATTCAATATGGCTTTCTAATGAAGTGATTCAAACCTAAAAGAGCATGTACGATAACAATCTCTGGTACGCGTGGCTGAATTCGTTAGTCAAAACCTTCTTAAGAATGTGTCATTTCTTTTTAGCGCGAGTCCCACTCTTTGAATTGATTCCCTAGCCAAGCGAATAGATTTGCCATTAAACTCATTAACTTTGAACGTTAATAGATTAAAAGATGAATATCGTAGAGACGATTTCTTCGCATTAATTGTCATTATTGACAGTTTTATTCCTTGTTGCTTTCAGTCTCCCTCACAACTTCACGCCTGACTTCTGAAATTAGCTGTCTTTGTCGACCATTTTATTTTAGTTTGGGCTCTGTTATAATACTGATTGTGATTTTATTTGGTGTCAATATTTGTTTAAGAATTTGTTAAAAATGTGATCTCTGTTGATAATTTCTGGTTCTCTTGTTTTGGGTGATTTTCTGAAGATGTGTTGATGGATTTGCTGTATTGTATAGAAATGCTTTAGTTAAGTTCGTATGGGTTATCTTTTAAAGAACACACAACACCTAATTACAATTTTTAAGTGTTCAGTACAGTATGGATTATATAATGAAATCATATTTTGGGTGCCAATGAAATACATTACGGTCGCAAAGTACAAATGTTTATGAGTTGCACATACTTCATACAACATTTTGGACATTTCTGAAATAACAGACAACCACTAACCAGCCTAACTAGAATTTAGATTTTTTGCTAGAAAGGTATGTATGAATATACTTTGTGAAGGTATAGCTTGTTACTTTGTACGTGTATCGGGGACATTGATAGCATCAATTTGCGCCATTCAGATTTCCATTCCGACGTCTGTGGTTCTTGCAATTCCACTTAAACTAATGCGTTTTATGTCGTAACCCCACTGATCTCCCGAAAGCTACTATTGATATTTATGCAGATCAGTGGGGGTGACGCCATAAAACGTGTTTTTAGTGGAATTGCAAGAACCACAGACGTTTGAATGGAAATTGGCATGGCGCAAATTGATGCTATCAGTGTCTCCGATACACATACAAAGTTTAGAAACCTCTTTACAACCCCTTTAACTAAGCTGAAATAAATTCTGTTACTGAGACTAAGGTCGAAAAGATGGTGAACATGCCCCTTTAAACAGTCTGTTTCATCCAAAATTCAGATGCATGTGTAACTAATGAGTATTTGATAGTCAAAAATGATTTGCCACCATCAGTGAATGTATCAAGTCTAAAATTGAAGTGTTTCTGCTCGATGACACATACAATCTTAGTATTCATTGAATGTTTGTAATAGTGAGATAATATCACGTTGATTTATTATATTCTCACTTTTCAATCTCAAACCTAATCTTCCACCATGATTTGTTTAAAATTCACATTGTTTAAGCTTACTAAATAGTCGGCCATTGTTTCCAGTAGTGGAAAGAGTGTCTAAGATGGTTAGCTGATAACGAAAATCACAAAACTTCCTCTTTTCTCATTTAAGATTCAGGAAATTGAAATTTTTCCACTTGCCTTAAACTGAAATCATTGTGATATGAAGCATAGATAGTTAGTTTGTTTCCCCAGTTTACCGGAAATAACATTTCCGCGATCGTTTGCATTCAATTCTTGCTCCATTCACTAAGAAATAATTGAATCTCTTCGACTACTTTTTATGATGGTTCATACATCAAAGAAAGTCAATTTTTGCTTCGATTGTTACATTTCATAAATCACAAGAGGTGAAGTTAGGTTTTTTTCGAGAAGTTTTAATAGAGAAAATCTATTTAAGGCTGATAATGTTCAAACAAAACTAAATGATTTACCTCATTGACTATATAAGAACATCAGTCAGGGAAAATTAAGATCATTTCAAGTTAGATTCCTACTTTTAGACAAATATCTTTCTGTATTTGATTTTCATTATGAAGGTGTTGTCTTAGTAGGCAATGAAATAACTTTAAATACTGTTTGATGTGCTTGTTTTGTGGTCCTCTCAGGGCTAAGAATAAGCTTTTAGGCTATGTAATGTAAAAAGGGATATTTTAAGGTTTCAAATTTGATTTTCAACAGTGAGGAGGTCCTTATATTCAAAGCATGCAGCATACAAGGGTTCTTGCTTTTTTTGTCTTATCAGAAGAACTGGAAGCTTTTTACATGTCTGCAACAAAAGGGCAGACATATTTGGTGATACTATGATCAAAATTTATCAGAAAAATCTATAAAAATTGTAAAGAGGTTTTAAAGTTTTTAAAACTACCATGAATCATTTCCCAGAAGATTTCTAAAAATTAAAAACTGGAGAAATTCAATGACAATGACTTAAAAATTGAATTAATTCTTATACTTTCTGCTGAATTTTTCAAAAATTAGAAACTTAGTGAAATTGAATGATAATTGACCTAGTGGCTAATGATATGAAATGGTCAAGGAGCCACTTTAACTGTCTGGAGGTAGTTTGATTTATATTGACCCCTCGATAAGTAGCCTGTTCAACTTTATTACTTTATTTTATCATATCAATCTTAATTCCTAGCCTTTAATACTTGGCTGAATATTCAATCTCACCATCTTTTGACAATTGTCACTATCAAGAAGTTTAGATTTTTGTTCTTAATCAAAAAGAAAGAAACATCCATATTTTACAAGGATAACAATTTAGGTTTTCGTGAGGATCTTGGCCAAGTCTTGGCATTGATCTTTCCTGGATTACCTATACCTATTTACAGCTGGATTGACTGGAATTATGAGTTAAGGTGACTTATTCAAGGTCATCGGACTTTCACAACCCGGTCAAGAACTAAACTCTCAAACATAACAACCTTCATTTCCTCGTATCCAAGCAAATAATTGTCAGGGGGGTGCGAGGTGGGCTACCATCAATAGGTATCTGTATGTAACATTATACGAAATTTTAAAGTGGGGAGGCTAAGAACGGGCCCCCCTGGCCCCTCCGTAGAAAAGCCACTGATTATTTCTGATGACTGTAGACAATGCTACTTTGATATCATTTCAGGCAATGGCAGACAAAAGTATATACAAATTGTGTCAAGTAATTGTAAGCGGTGAGTGCTATATGAAATAACTGAGATAACTGAAAACTATGTTACTTTAATCTGCCGGGCATCATAGGGTAATAATTATAATATAATAATAAAATTTTATTATAATATCTTATCCTATTAATCTTAATCTTATAAATAGTCTTCACTGTATGGTAATGATATATCTTGGGGCAGTATTTAACTCTCCATGGCCACTTTGATGTCTAATTGACCAAGATCACTTTAATATTAAGCACCTATTGACTCTTTACCACATCATTACAGAATGGGCTATTGAATAAATTTGGCCTAAGTTGTCACTTCATGTCTGCTGCAGGATACTCATAAACCTATGTTGTTGTCCTTGTGAACAATTTGATGTGTTTTTTCTTAAATGACTCCAGAATTCTTGTCACCTCTAATCATAGAAAACAAAAAAAAGTTTAGAAAATTGCTTTACAATCCCTTAAAAGTATTGAATTTACTCAAAGAAATTGCCTTGAAATTTTGTTCTTTAAGGAAATACTTGTGTGAGCAGCACAAACTAAGATCAGAAAATCTTAACAAGGAAATATGTGCTTCTCATGACTCAAATGCGTGGTGCATCCATGACTTTGTTGAACCCTGAATAATGCCTTTCATTCATTATATGGAATATTATAACCATGCATTATCTGGCCTCAAATTGATCATGTATATTCATATAAACTCGATCGTCAGTGATACATGTATTAAAAATTAGATAATAGATTAAAATTTTTAGAGGGATTCTTTTTGGTGATATCTATGATAAAAATAGTCATATGATTTTAATAATAATCAGATTAAACATATCAAATTTTAATTATATAGTTCATAGATATCTGGTTTCATTTTATAATCATGAATTTTCATAATTAGATTATTTAATTTTTATGCAAATATGCACAGCCATTTGAGATGAATTTCTTGATATTTATGATGCAAATTATCATAGGTTTTTACATTATATCAGATACAATGTCATTCTCCATTTTTTTACCAACAAATTTCTGCGTTCAGTTTAGATTTTAAATGCCAATAATAGTCAAGATAATCAAGATAAATGGGTAGGAGTATATTTAAAGAGATTATGCAGTTGTAGTACTTTTAAAAGCTATTTACATAATTATATTCAAGACACAGATTGACCCTTTGTTCTGGAGCTATATAGCCCATTGGGTACTGATGCTCCTTAATACATTTCATTTCATTTTCATTTTGACCCTTGAAAATGCCAAATATTCCCCTTTATTATAGAGCTTTCTAACCTAATCACTTGAGTTTTAAGACTAAAAAGTTTTTTGTTTTTAAACATGTTTCTGATCTCATTTTTGTCCAGTTGCAAACGCCATGCCAACTCTTTTAAGGCTCACAAACAAAATGTTACTGTCCGGTATGAAATGTCTCCACAGAACACAAGGTGTTTTTGCTAGATATCTTGTCATCCTTGACAACGTCATTGACATCATGTTGGAGATAACTCTTCATCTGCGTCCTTGTGGTTAAAAACCAATTTTGAGAATTCAAATTTTATTCTCATTCCAAGAGGTATATAGTATCACTTATTCACTTTAAGAAGTGCTTTAAAAGTGTGGGGTTGAGTTCTACCAGTTAGTTCAGAAAACTAAAAGCTGACAATTTCCCTTTAAATTATCAGAAGTAGGATTGGCACTTCCTGATCAAGGAGAATGACCAAAAAAAAAGGTTTCATCCTTTTACAGTCATTGAAAGCTGGAAAGTTAATTGAAATAATTCAGAAATAGAATGTAATTAGGCTATGTAATTAATAATTTGGTGAAAATCGAGAACCTTAATTAATAGCCTCAGATAATTACTTCAATAAGAAATTAATTGGATTTATAATGAAATGTAGACATGAGTTGGAAATGTATATGTGATTTCGTGATTTCAAAGTATGTTTATGTATGTACGTTCTGATCTATGCTCTGTGGCTTTTTCAGTTATTCTGTGCTCTGTGAGTCATTTTGATTATACTTCTTTCTGTAAGTCATTTTGGTTATTTTGTGCTCTGTTCAGTCATTTTGGTTATTCTGTGCTCTGTCCGGTCATTTTGGTTATTATGTCATTTTGGTCATTCTGTGCTCTGTTCTGTCATTTTGTTTATTCTGTGCTCTGTCCGGTCATTTTGGTTATCCTGTCATTTTGGTCATTTTGTGCTCTGTTCAGTCATTTTGGTTATTCTGTGCTCTGTCCGGTCATTTTGGTTATTATGTCATTTTGGTCATTCTGTGCTCTGTTCTGTCATTTTGGTTATTCTGTGCTCTGTTCAGTCATTTGGGTTATTCTGTCATATTGGTTATTTTGTGCTCTGTTCTGTCATTTTTGTTATTCTGTGATCTGTTCAATCATTGCGGTTATTCTGTGCTTTGTTCAGTCATTTTGGTTATTCTGTGCTCTGTTTAGTTATTTTGGTTAT
Organism: Lottia scabra; assembly: GCA_029955415.1. Lineage (NCBI taxonomy): Eukaryota > Metazoa > Mollusca > Gastropoda > Lottiidae > Lottia > Lottia scabra. Next base: position 16,186,271 of record JARJEI010000003.1, read on the forward strand.
TCTGTGCTCTGTTCAGTCATTTTGGTTATTCTGTCGTTTTGGTTATTCTGTGCTCTGTTCAGTCATTTTGGTTATTCTGTTCTCTGTTCAATCATTTCATTTCCTGTTCTCAGATTTGATAGTTTGAGTGTCTCATGACAAATTAGGTTGGTTATAATTGTAAGTTTATGTTATTCAATGACACATATCATTTGCCTACATCAATACTATCAATAAACCTTATACATGTTTAAAGCAGTAGTATCACATTGGAGCATTTGCTTGCTTCATGGACCAAATGTCCGATGAGCTTAAGTCATAAAGTCCTCGAATCACAACAAAGAAATCATGACTTCTTAAATTTATAAACTATTCCCTATTTTTCAGAAGATAAGATTGAATACACAGAAACAGTAGAAGTTTTGAATCTATCAGAAGTTGAAAATTTGTTTGGTAAGTATATTTTTGCATGCTTTCTGAATTTTATGTGTTGAAGTCTTTATTTTTGAATGATTTCTCACAATTTTTTGTTTAATTTTTCATCAAATTTACACTTTTTAGTCTCTCTATTTAAATAATTATTTTAAAATTTTATGTTTCTTTTAGTGGTCTATACAGTTGAAACGATCTTGTATTTAAAAACTTAAAAATAGCTGACAGTGTATACCATTACTGTATATATTCCTGAACTTTTGTGATCCATTTTGGAAATTTATAAATTTTTTAAAGGGGATATATCTGCATTTTTGGGATTTAGAACTGCACAAAAGTCTTTTCTATATAATGCATTGATACTAGTATCACTAAATAAAATGAGAGTCATATTTTCATTAGCAAACGTGACCAATACTGAATGCCCAGGGATTTAAACCCATTAATTTCAACAAGTTGTGAACAATATTTCTGATTAGCTTAGCTTAACAGAAAAGATGTGATTGGTCGAAGAGATGGTGCATCCCCTTAAACCACAACGTTTTCATGAATCTCAGGACAAATTTTCTTAAAGGGAATATTACCTGGACCTTTTTTTTATAGCAAAACATTATATCTTTCATTTATATCATTAGTTGACACATTATTAAAATATTATTACACGTATGTAAGTGAACAAATACAAGCCCGTGCTGTCGAGTAATGATGAACTATTCTTTCAAAGATACAATTTATTAAAAATAAAAAGGCTTTGTGTAGTTTTGACTATGTTCACAAATAAAGACCAGTTCTGTTTAGGAGAATGACTTGGTGTATTTCAAGATAACGAAACAATTCATGATTTGTCAAGTTCAAACACAGACCACACTTGTGTATATATCATTTATAGCCAAATTAACATTCTTTGAGTGTGATATGAAAACATATCATGTTTAAAAACAGGTGTAAACAGTCTGGTAGTGTATGAATACAATATGGAGGATATTATAAGGTCAAGTGGTGTCCGATTGCTCATTCTAACAACATTTGGTTCTCATATTGAAACCATTTGATCCAGGAATGATGCGTGTAAGGTCTTGTCTTACATCTTAATCATCCACTTCTGATATTTTCCTCATTTCACGTCTGCTACTTGCCTGGTTGGTATCAACAATGATTATTCCCCTTGGGCTTACTTTACTCTGATTAAACTGAAAATGATTATTGCTTCCAGAACAGAAGAGAATTGAAGGTTTTTAGCATTATTAACTGTAGTCTTTTATGATTTTTGTGAAAAAAAAACCATTGCAGTATTTCACTTAGTCTTTCATCTGATGCATGCTGATGCCATAATAGTTCATGCCTATTTTGTGTTGGTTTTGTATCATTGATGCACATAAAAAGGCTGAAAAACCTCTTTCAAACCCCACATGACCGTCAGGAAACCTCCACCAAATCAATTGCTTTATATGTGAATGTTATTTTGTATGAAAATTAGTGGACAAATTTCTGGCGTCTGCTAAAATTTGAATTCAGAGGGTCACAGTCTTAATTCTTTAAATATTGGTAATCTGTGTTTGAAGCAACATGTGTGGTGATTTAAATCTTGGATTGTCTCCCTTGGGTATGAGAAGTTTACATCTGCTGCTAAAGTCAAAACAATATGATAGACACATGCTATCAAATGGTTTATGTGATTTGCCTATCCTAAAATTTCTTTCTATTCCATGTTTCTTAATTTGTAAGATAAATAAAATCAAGGTAAATTTTTCAAATTGGTTTCCCCTTGTCATTGATGCAGGTCATTAAAGGGCTGACATGAAAATAACTTTTAGTGTGTTGGTATTCATGCAGAATTACATGTTAGATCAGATAAGGGTGATATCCAGTCCAATACCACTGACCAATGTGAGCTTCCAGGGAATGCTCCAAGGTTTAGTGCAACTGAACTCAGAAAACATAATATGTGGCACAAAAACAAAATGTAAAGGCTAATTATTCCGACTACCATCTAGCATTTATGTGGCATTTCATACCCAACACCGCAGTCTCCCTGACTTATGTTTGCTACCACATTGTCAAAAACATTCCAAATCTTGCTGAGAGTCTTGAAGAATCCTAAATCTACACATGGCATTGACACATTGTGAGTAAATACAAAGAAAAATATGCCACTTGATGTTTAAATGTAGTCCTGACTACCTTAGATTCTTATCATTGAATGAATACTTGAATATTAAAGGGTACATGCCACATAAATAAAGATTATGATGAATGAAAAAAATGAATGTGGTGCTATGCTATATGTGACTGGTCATTCAATTGGGAGTAAAGGTTGTAATTTTGTACTAATGACAAAATTACGAAAGCACAGGCACAGGACGTATAAGTTTAATGTTCTTTTTAACAAAATGTGTTAGCAATATATTAAGTGATTTGGTTGATTGAAAATAATGATATTTTGCTGTTCTCTGATGGGTGCGTGTAGAGAGAAGGGTTCATGGTCAAGAATTACATAAAAAATATGTATTATATAAATTAACCATAAAACATTCAAAATAATAATAAATTTAATTTGTTGTTCAACATTTTTATTTGAATTATTCATAATAAAAGGATATTATAATGATTAAAAGTATTTGTTTTTTTGCCTTCAAGCAATCATGGATTATTTTTACTTTTATATCATATATGATGATGAAATTATGAGCATTATTATGGGTGTTTGTTTCATTTTCTTATTCAGTAAACCATGCAATATCACATTCAGAAAGCCGAAGGAGAACTCCTGGCCATCATGTTTTCAAAGAGAGAGTAAGCATGTTGATGAATCAACTGAATGTAACTTTGAAAAACATATATTGTTTTCATTCACAGATTGAGTACAAGAAAACAATTGTTTTTTCATATAAGGGATGGATACTTTAATTACAGTTTTATTCCTCTGAGAAAGCAAAGGTTAGGTTTGTTCAAATCGAAGTTACAGTATTTTAGTATGTGGCATGGTAACTTTAACTTTAATAAATGGTTATTCCTCTAAGAAAGCAAAGGTTAAGATCAGTTTGTTCAAATCGAAAATACGATCTTTTAGTATGTGGCATGGTAACTTTAACTTTAATAAATGGTTATTCCTCTAAGAAAGCAAAGGTTAAAATCAGTTTGTTCAAATCGAAAATACGATCTTTTAGTATGTGGCATGGTAACTTTAATATTAATAGATAGTTATTCCTGTCAGAAAGCAAAGGTTATTTAGGTTTGTTCAAAAGGAACAATCTTTTAGTATGTGGCATGGTAACTTTAATATTAATAGATAGTTATTCCTGTTAGAAAGCAAGGGTTATTTAGGTTTGTTCAAATCAAAGTTACAGTATTTTAGTATGTGGCTTGGTAACTTTAACTTTGAGGATAAATTTTTATTTTTGTCAGAAAGCAAGGGTTATTTAGGCTTGTTCAAATCAAAATATATTTTGTATGTGGCGTGGTAACTTTAAGGTAATCAGATTTCCTGCCTGTCAGAAATCACATATTGAGTAGAGGATTTGTTTTGAGGGGATGAGTACATATACTTGAGTGTCTGTTTTTGATCAGGAAAATGTGTTATGATGTTTCTTATTTGGTTATATTTAGTCAGTAGGACTAAGCGATTTCTTAAGGTAAGATGGATTTTTAATTGTTGACTGTAGGCCTATAAAATTATGGTAAATCCTTTTGAGTTTTTCACTGTTTTGTTACATAGGCTGTTATGTTGAAAATACAGGGCTAATTTGTATTCAATTTGTGAGTTGTCATCAAAGTTTGCATTTGGACTAACATTGGATTTCCTGAAAAAGCTAGATTCATGTTTGTGAATTTAAGTCATCTAAGCTACCCTGCCAATCATGTCCGGAAAAAACTAAGAGTTAAAACAACAGCCTGGTGATAAAATGATATTGAAATCGCTATGTAGCATTATTTTGGTAAGAAAATCTAATTCATGTCTTGTAAGAGTTTGATCATGCCTAAAAGTACAATTTCTTACAAATTTACTAATCAAAGAATTTACTAAGCTTGCTGTAAAAATCATTATTGCTCCGGATTTTCCCTTTAATGCATGCCATTAATTACTCTGTCAAAACCATGTGTGTTTAACAATGACGCTTGATATTAATTTCATACTTATCCCCCCTTATAGCTTGACAACACACAATCTATTGGCTAGAGTAATTGCAAGCTTCTCGAGTATTATTGAGAAAAAAGCCTTCTGCTACGTTAAACACACGGGAGCTTAATTAAGAAATGCGATTTATTTGTAATAAGTACTATACTGATATGGATTGGAAATTTTCTTTTTCCTATATCGACTCTTAATTTCGATACCTCTACAAAATTACAACACGGAATAAAGAGGCGTGTGTTTTGATCATTGCTTGGATAATTGCCTTTTCAGCTCTCAATCAGAAATCTTATTAGCAGGCCTGTTGCTTCGCTTTTCCCTCATAATAAGCTTTGGGTGATAATTGCCTAGTTGAATTGGTTTTCTCCATCTGATTTCATGAGGAAGAAAGTTTAATAGAAAAGTTAACCTAACTTGAGCTGCGTGTATTAAATGAAGTTGAAATATGGACAGGTTTGATTAATGCGTCGTTATTTGAATTACTTCGTCTTTTACACATAATGCTATAATAGCTCGATGGTTTGTATTGAACTTTAAAGGTGCCATTCAACAATTCTCATTTAAATGTTTCATGGACCCTGTTGCAATTACTGGCATTAACAGAGTCTGTTCCTCTAATGTTCATTTAGAATAGTGCTAGAAAGAAAACTTTATCGTCTCTGATAGTCAAAAATCTCTTTCCATGGCCTGTGCTTTCGTGAGTCAGCTCATCTCATCCTCTACTAAAGCCAAAAAGATTTTGTTTTAAATATGTCCACTGATAAGTCCACTTTCAAAAGTGTTTATGGACAGGGATTGAAATCAGACAACGGATGACTGTCAGATGCACATGCTGTGGCATTAGAATTTTTCTTGAGGAAGATTTGATACTGCACAGCTAATTGCCTAGCAGAGGAAAATTCTTACTCTTTATCAAATGAACAATTCCACTGCCACCTTGATAAGGACAGGAGCAGAATTTATGCCCATGACCTCTTTAGATTAAGAATTTTGTATAGTAGGTCAAAATTTTTGTGGTTTGGTTGTCCTAATTGAAACTATTTATATTAGAGTGTAAATTTTATTACCTACACTGTGAAATGTCTATTACTATTTTGATTATTTTAATTTCACTTTGACAGAATACATAAATAACATAGTTAACAGCTTATCATTAACATTCCAACCAGTACACCAGTACAATATCACCAGTACAATATCACCAGTACAGTTATTATTATAGTACACTCATTGACTAACTGGTTTATAACTTGCTGACAGGAACACTGCACTTAACAATTTTCAAACATTAGCTGATATTAAAAGTCACCAGTTTATTTAGCCATTTATATAGTTTAGGTTTGTGACAGTGAGTGAATTGTTTTTGGATTCTTCATACATGTGAATAATTTGTGAATAGAACAAGTGACTTTATATGGATTATAAAATTTCTATATTATAAAACTGTGAACTGATTTTACAGCAGTATAACAATTTATTGTTGGATAACAAATCAAATCGAGAGGATAACAAATCAAAAATCCTGATAACATTGTTATAACTAGTCAATAAGTCTTTATATTTTTGTGTGTATTCCTCTATAGAATTGGCAATGCAGGCTGATGGTGAAGCAATCTTAATCAAGTGTAAAAAAGAACCAGATTATCCTAAAGAAGAGATTTCTGATCCTCTAACAGAAGCCATGAGAGATTCCAACATCAGCCCGTGTGATGATCTAGATATTCCAGAACCCACAGATACAGAGGATAACGGTAGGATTTATATGATTACATTTGAGGTGTGGTGAAGGCTGGTTTAATATAAAATAATAAAGTTAATCAAATGATAATGTTAATGATAATAATATTAATGATTATAATAATGGTGGTGGTTCATTATGTTTATGAGTTATTTTAAGTATATGATTATCATTAATAATTTTTATTTGTTTGTTTGTTTACATTTCAAAAAACTAATACTCTCCTTTCTATCTGTCTGAAATATATTTTTTTTATGTTATCTTCATGGTTTGAATTTTTTTGAATCAATCTTAAAATGGTTGATAGATGAATTTCATACCTTTTGATTCTTAAAAATCCTCAGTTATCTATTTTCCCATAAACTATCCATTTACTCATTTCTGCTAAAATATATAAAACAATCGAGTATTATACAAGGCATCTAGGATCTAAAAAACATGACCCCAATTTGTCTATTTCTAAGCAACTCGTTGGATTTCAATTTCTATCCTGGTCAAAATAGGATTTGTCGGGGGAAATTCTGTTGACCTATTTAAACCTAATTGTTGATTCAAATTATAAAAGTTTCCTGAAAGTTCCCCAGAAAGGTCACTCTCCTTAAGGATACACCACTATTTATTGTAGACTCATATTTTGAAATTAAGCAATTAAAAACCATACATGTAAATGCATTGATAGATATCATAGCTAGAATAAAATTTGCTGCTATCCCTCGAGTATTTTTGATACTAGACATTATCCAAATTGTCAATTATACTCTTAAATAAAGAGATAGAAAAACTAAGCAAAGTTGATATTTATGAGTCGAGTTATCATAATTCCGTGCTATTTATTAAATAATTCTCACCTAGGATGGTAATGATATTTCCCTCGGGTCCATATTGAGATTTGATTAAAGATATCATAACTTACGTTTAGTGTCCGATTCGCCTCCCCTCGGAGAATAATGATAGGCAATATATTTCTACTCCAGAATAGTTATTAATATTCTTTTACGTTTATATTTGATTTTATTAAATAAGACACATAGCCTCATGGTAGCGTTAAATTGGCAATTTTTTTCTGTTCTCTAGAAAATGAATTCATTATTTTCAAAATCATTTTTTGCTGATGAGAGAAATGAATATATCTCCAAAGGAAATAATAACACTTGCCTTTGCTGAGATATTAAGAAAAATTCAAAATAAAGTACACAACTGAAAACATCTTAAAAGATTCAGATTTTTAAATTTTAAGCAAGTAAAATTAAACAAAATATTAAAGATTTTTTGTTTGATCTGACATTGACACTGTATTTTGATGCTTCAATCAAAAAAATCCCAGAATGTTCAACAAAAATGGCGAATAAATACATATATTTGGATTATAGTTACAGACGTCAAAATTCTCTTGAAAAGACATGTATATTACAAGGATGTTATCAGATTGTATAGGCTAACAGATGTTTAGTTGTATATAAATGTTTATGTTAAATTGTGATTTAATATAGTGAGATGTTATCGTAATTACCCACTCATCATGGGTGGGGGCCTAACTACAATATTATTATATCATTACAAACATCATTGAAATCTACGACTAGCCAGCCAAAATAATATAGCAGGAAGTAAGAAATTCGTGAAATTTGGGTCCTGTTCTCAGAATTTCACTTTGATGTAGCAAAAGCATTATGAGTGGTCAAAATTCTGCCCTTGATGTAACAAGTTGTTGTTGTTGTCATTGATGACTAATGACCTTCTTGTATTGTGATGTGTTTTACTTGAATTGTGTAAAATTTTGCCATTCTATAATTGCAATTGTTTCAAAGACTTTAATTTCTAGCTATATCATACTTATGCTAGGGGCAGACAAGCTTATTGGGTCTCCACTATCAGGCGTTTATAATCAACAACAAATTTTTATGCTCGATGGTAACAGGGCACATATAAAAAAATATTTAAAGCATATGCCACTGAGCAATTTTTTTATGTTTTAAAAATGTTCAGCGGAAAAATGTTGTCACATGATATCAACGTCACATTCAATTGGTTGACAAAATTCACTGGATTTAATTTGATCATGAAGCAAAATTTCTCAAAATGTACAAAGCTTTTGACTTTTGGTATGCATGAACTGGGAGTGAAGATAGATAGGAAAATATGTCAATTGGGTATGTTAGACAAATAAAACTCTTGAAACATTTATGAGGTCTATTATAGTATTTATGGTATTAAATTTATGATGCTATAATGATGATTTCCTGTAAACCTTGACCTTTTATGACTGCATACAGGTTTCTACCGTATATAATGTAATAAAATGAACTTATGTGGCGGTCTGGCTCAAGGGTAATGTCATGACTGTATCAAAGTCAAAATTGAAAAATATTTAGATGTTATTCAAGCTTCAGGATTTTTTTTTAAACGTGCCATTTGTGCCGATTTTTGTGCAACAAATGTTAAACTTGGTTAAGTGGTTGGCTATAAAAAGCCATTCAACTATGTAAAAAAAAAAAATTAAATTTCATTAAAACTATGTGGGACCTCAAAAAGGGATGCCAAGTTGACTATTTTTTTTTCAAAAATGTGTATGAATTTTAACATTCATTTATTAAGGTAAATCTGGTATGTGTAGCAATAAATATTAACTATGTATTCAAAATTATTCACCAATTTAAATTCCCAGCACACATGATTCTTCCATGATTCATGATTATACATAATAAGCTTTTGATATTCTTAACTTATTAATATATGACTGCTATTATAGAAATGAATATTAATGTAATGGGCTTGTTCTCTGTTCAGAATTAAATTATGACTTTTACTTTAAAGGGGAAAAGTAAACATATTTGGTGGTCTTGCCAATGCCTTGTCTGGATAATGTGGATACTGATTAGCTACACATCGAAACCATATCATAATTCTTCTTATTTGACTCAAAGAAATGACACAACAGAAGAAAATGGTCGCTGAAGGCCACATGAAAAGACTAATTGCAAAAAGACTTCTGTCTCTTTTTCTCCAATACTGTCATAGAAATAGAAATTATTTGACCTTTTCTATTTCAAATTGGCTGGATGTAAATTGCCTCATAATAATTGTAAATTAGCCATCAAATTGTGACAAGCAAGTTCAACTAAGGTGATATTATTGGGAACAACTAGATTGAACAAATTACAATCCTCCCAATTTAACCACTGCCTGTCAACTTTCAAACCTTAATTGGATAAATTAAAGAAGCTTTGATGGTAGTTGGAAACAGAAAATAAATTTGAGACTGAAAGAAGAATTTTGCCAATTATTTCTTCAATTAGTGACTGAACTGGCATTTTGTCTTCTGGTCCTGAAAATGGTGACATTTTTGTAAAAGAATTCAAGTTAACATCACAATAGTAGATTGACGTCTGGTGCCAAAGTTAATCTGTAAGTGGTTTACTGGAAGAACTAATTAGTCGTCTCTTAGTTCTTTACAATGGTTTTCACATTATTATACGCCTTTAAAAACTGATGCCTTTATTAGCATATTTGTAACTCATTATCAATTACAAGTGATCTGTGTCCAAAATATTTATATGTTGCCAATTGATAATACTCCTTATAAATTTTACGTTTTTATACCTTTTCTTTTGATTTCGGTTATATACGATAGTGCGATGCTGTGCATTTAATGTTTTTGAGTAATGCCTAGCTACAGATAAATAGCAAAGAATAAATTTAATTAATCAAAAACATGAAATGAAAAAAACTAACAATACAACTTAAATAGGTTTAGGAATCTAATTAGAATATTAATTAACAAACCACAGATCAGATTAAAGACAACCACATTGATATATTTTAATTTAAAATATTTAAAGTAGTTTCAATATAATACTTTCATTTGCTTTGATTCTATTTACACACTTTCAATGTGATTTTTGTTGTCAGACTTTCATTTGGTTTAAAGCAACAGTTTGACTGTCTTTACTCCATTTTGAAATTTCGAAATAAATCAAAATGCAATTTTTGTTGTCAGACTTTTATTTGGTTTAAAGCAACAGTTTGACAGTCTTTACTCCATTTTGAAATTTGTCAATCAAAATAAAAAATCAAAGCTGAAACATGTTTGTTCATGATCAGGCAGTTTTAAGTGTTTTTGAATTGATTTACCCATGTCAAGAGTTTTGTTTCGGAAAGAAAATTTGACACAAACATTAATCACGCACTATTTTCTCTTCCAATATTTTCTTGACCAACATGGACTTTAGTCACGATTACGTCAAAAGAAATGGCAAATGAATTTATTACATTGACGTTTGAATGGCTACAAAGATGACACCAAATGTTACTCGACTGGCAAGACAAACAGTTTGAAAGAGAAACAACTGTGATGTTCCCACCAGTTTGGAAGTTAGTTTGTCTGTAATTATTGTTATGAGGTGGTTTATCAGTCTTCATTATTCACTATATTGACACTGATTTCAACTGGTATCAAGTCTTCATGTCTTTCATTCTCTTTTGTAAATTCATACATTATTCTGTGAATTTTCACAAGGAGGTAACCCACACCCTTATGTGCGCACCAGAGTAAATCAGTCAAAGTCAAAAGCCATCAAAATCGTCAAAAAGATCCTTTTTGATTTGTTTCCTTGTCACCCAGTTGTGAAGGTGAAAAGAACATATCAATGAAAATTCCAAATGCTCATGACTAATATTTTTTGTTAAATTCTGCTTCAACTTCAAAGTAATAGATGCTAATAGATACTGTAATTTTGTTTCCTCATCACAAAATTGTTCTGGTGGAAAGAACATGTCAATGATAATTCTAGCTTTCAACTAGAAATTTTTTCATTGACGCACAGGAAAAAAAAAACATGTCATGCTCATGCTTTCTCAATAATATAATGTATTGGTACTCTAGCACTAGATTTCATCCTGCTGCAGATGCCAATCTTGATGGCAGTAGACTCTTGATAATTATTGTGGTAGCTTTTCTAGAAATCAATTACATGCGGAAAGAACATATCAATGACTCTTTAATAATATTTAATTAGTGAAAGTAGGCCTATCACATTCTTAATATTATTGAAGGCAGATTTGTCTTAGCATTATGATTTGATCCTTTAAATAGCTTATAGTCAGAAATAATTATAAACAATCACGTTTTATGTGTCATCTGGTCATTTTTTATATTTGATGGTAATTTTCTTCTAGAAACCTAAACCTAATGAGGTTTTAATTATCACACAAAGGAAATATGGTAGTGGCTGCATTTTAGGAATAGCTAGGTCCTTCGTTATAAATTTAAATTTTTCATTGGTAACTTATAATGCGTTGCACTAAATGAAAAGTCATTTAAAGAAAGTCCATTACTAATATTCAATCTTCTTCAGCTTATTTTCAAGTTGAGCTACATGAGCCTTTTTTCAAAATGAAAATTGGTTGTTAGATACATCTACAATTGAAGAAAAACTGCTCTAATTGGGAGGAGTTACATTGGCCTCGTGATTTTCTTGTATTGCATTATTTCATATTTTTGAGTATGACATTTCTTTCAATTCTAGTTTTGAAAATGTTATTTCTATTTCAGTCAAACTGAAAGTGGGATTTACATACTGAAAAATGATAAGTAGCTTGAATTAAGTTCTTTAAGATGGTAAAGGACAAATTTGATTAGTATATCCCTTTCATTCAAAGTGTACTAAATACAACAGACATGTGATTACATATTGTCCATGTTGGTATTAAACTATCCCTTTCAACTCAGCATCTGGATATTGTACCGTTCTTTTCTTCTCCTACAGGAATTGTCACAACAAATCCCATTATTCTTACAATAAGATTCTACTTCTCACCATTTGTTGTAAATTAGGCAAGCTGTGCCGTTTCACCATTGACAGTTGCAGCTATTAAGGTGGGATAAAAACTCCAGTATTTCACTTGAAACCGGTTTTCTTTTGCCGTCCAAATGATGTGTTACGCAGGAAAACAGATTGCCTTGCATTGCTTAACACTATTATTTGCCAGCGCCTGTCGTAAACTTGGTAGATTTGAATAGAATTAATGCGGCAATGTTTGTCAATTACTGTGTTTTAGTGAAAAAGAATCCCCTCGCTAGCTCATTTTTCTTGATCATAGACAGAAGATAGCACCATACATCTTCATTTTGTAATTTGTTTTGACAAGGGTAATAGATTTGGAAAACAAACTAATTATAATGTAAGGGATACAAACAGAGAGAGACTTTTAATCAATTTCAAGTGAGCTGAGAGTTTTAAACCCCCATTTACATGGGCCAAATTTACAGCTAGACTAATCATTATGGGTAATCAGAACATCTATAACATTTATCATCAGAAGACAGATCCTAAGACACTAAGCTGAGATTTCAAATATGGCTCTTTGCCTCATTTATTAAATATTGTACTATCCAATTTATACTGAAATATAGGATATGTTTTTAGTTTACAAGAATTGAAAACAATTTCTAGTGCAACAATCTTCTCTGGATTATCTGAAGCCATTTGTTGACGGATCACCTGGAATATTTAGTAAAAAAAAATCATGATCAAGGCCAAGAAGTTTTGACTTTCCAATTGGGATCTCAATTTTCTCAAAGAAACCAAGAAAAAAACAGAAGTGTTCAAGTGCTCTAATCTACTGATCCATTCAATCTTTTATGCCAATGTCTGAATGTCCCTGCTATATTTCCAAGATTTCGTGGTTGCAAATTTAACCATTTGCTGCTTACAACAATGACTGAGAAGTTATACACAGCAAAGCATTTCATTGGTTGATTGGTTGATGTCTTTTCAACCAAGAATGTATCGTTTTGGACAATGTTGTTAGACCGAAGTAGCCTATATAATGAGTATTAAGAATTGGTACTGTAATTAGATAATGTAGTGTGAAAGGAGCTTAAGACTGTCTTGCATGCATGATGTAAAATAACAATAATTAGTTAGTAAAACTTGCTACCTTTTGACATGTGTGATTGATCTATATCCAAAACTGGTTAGGATTTTAAACCCATTCTTACAGTAAAAACTTGTAAATATAATTGCTGTGCACAAAGGATGGTAAAAGAATCTTTAGATGGCATGCTTCAGATAATGGTGTAAAAACTGCTTATTAACTTAAGTTTGATTTTTATAGCCTTGAAACAGATCTATAATTGCCTCAATTTAAATTCACCTAATTTACAATTAAAACTGTTAGGCTATTAAGACATTGATTGATTAAAAACAATCTTAGTTACATCTTTAAAGCCAACTAATACACATCTATCTATCACTAATAACAATGCAGTGAGCATCTGAAAACAATATAACAAAGCAGTGAGCATATGAAAACAATATAGAAATTCAGTAAGCATCTGAAAACCACATAATATTGCAGTGAAGAGCTGAAGACTATATTGCAATGAGCATCTGAAAACCATACAACAATGTAGTGAACATCTGAAAACTATATAAACATTGCAGTGAACATCTGAAAACTATATAACAATGTAGTGAGCATCTGAAAACAATATAGCCATGCAGTAAACCACATAATATTGCAATGAAGAGCTGAAGACTATATTGCAAAGAGCATCTGAAAACCATACAACAATGTAGTGAACATCTGAAAACTATATAAACATTGCAGTGAACATCTGAAAACTATATAACAATGTAGTGAGCATCTGAAAACAATATAGCCATGCAGTAAACCACATAATATTGCAGTGAAGAGCTGAAGACTATATTGCAATGAGCATCTGAAAACCATACAACAATGTAGTGAACATCTGAAAACTATATAAACATTGCAGTGAACATCTGAAAACTATATAAACATTGCAGTGAACATCTGAAAACTATATAACAATGTAGTGAGCATCTGAAAACAATATAGCCATGCAGTAAACCACATAATATTGCAGTGAAGAGCTGAAGACTATATTGCAATGAGCATCTGAAAACCATTCAACAATGTAGTGAGCATCTGAAATCAATAAAACTGTGCATCTGTAAACCATATAACATTGCTGTGCATCTGTAAACCATATAACATTGCTGTGCAACATTTGAAAACCATATAACTATACAGTGAGGATCTGAAACCAAAATAAGTATACAGTGAGCTTCTGAAAACCATATAACAATACAGTACACATCTGAAACCAATATAACTATACAGTGAAAATTTGAAACCCATATTGCAATGCAGTGAACATCTGAAACCATATAACAATGCAGAGGGCATCATATAACAAGACAATGCGATATTATAAACTGATGTGAACATAACTTAAGATAAAGAAAGAATATATTGTACAATGTACATATTATTTATCAATAATAGTTAGGTAGCTAGTATTTGACATCGGTGATTGATCTACAACCATGTAATTTAGCTAACACTTTCTTTTGATTTACACAGAAACCTAACTCTTAAATTGATGCATGCTGATTTTTATTGTAAGAAACATGACTACTGCCAAGTGAAGTTTGTATCTTTATTTCAAATTTTAAGTGTTAATTTTGTCAGTGTAAACTTTTTTGCATGAAAGTTGGTTCATTTTTATACGCCTACATCTCTCTATGTGGACGTATCAAGTTTGAATTTGAGTTATTTTCAACCGTTAGAAGCAGAGTTATTGCTCTTGCCCCAAAATCTTGAATATGCAATTACTCTCTTAGTTTTCAACCGATTTAGATGAAACTTAAAATAGATGCTTTTGGACCTAAATCAAAAGTTTTGAGAAAGATAAGTTTTAGGATTTTCCGTCTGCATGCCGTGGTCCACTTTCTTTATATTGAGTTTTTCAGATAAGACTGTTGTTGGATGGTTTTTAAAATTGACTCTTGACTAGTTGCTGTACAGATGGCTAAGGTCCATTCAGGGTATAGTACACAGAAAAGAATTTAAATTTGATTTATATTCAAAGGATAGTGCACTTAAAACAAAATTTTATGACCTTAAAAGGAAGGTGCAAGGATAATACACTTGAAAAAAAAGTAATGACTGCCCTGGAAAAAAAATCCATCATCTAGGATTAGTGCACTAAAAAAAAAGAGGTCTGTTGCAGAATCATGCTCTGAAACAGTTCTTAAGTTTTTTGTTTTTTTTTTCTCTTAAATGTAGATACTTGTTAAGGAATTATTCTATGACTATAAAGTACAAAATGGTCATTTTACTCATATTGACATTTTTCACATGTTATTGATCTAGCTTGCATGCAAGTTCTCTTTTGATCCTATTATTTCCAAATCCCTTTCAGAACCATTACACCACAAGGTCATTCTACCTTCAACATCTTTCATGAGCAATCAACCTAGTGCCAAAAAAGCTTATATTAAGTCAGTGATTACTAGGAGCTTAGCCCTGCCACGCAATTCTATAATTGAGGATTTCCTCTGTAATCTCTTTCATGTGAACACCAGCTTTCTATGCTGTTTAATGCCCTCTTTTTTTCTTTAAAGAGATTCGTTCATTTGATTTGATATCTGACAATTGACAAGGGAATAATTCAAATACATTGTGTTGTTTCTGGTAATTATTACTTTCCAAAATTTCGTCTTTTAGAAATTGCAAATGGCCGCTCTTCAGATTTGCATTTTCAAATTTTTTCCAAACGAATGTCATAAAATAGTCAATCTCATCAGGTGCTGTTGTCCATATGTGTTTAAGATATACAATCCTTCATCAGTAGTTTAAGAAATGGCAGTTAATTTTACAATATTTTCAAAAAATGTTAAAAGTTGTCTGATTATGGGATCTTGTTTCAAGAAAAGTTCTCTTTGTGATGTCCAAAAATTAATTCAATGAAACATGAACATATCCCTTTAACTTATATTGAAAGTTATGGGTGGTAGAACTTGAGAAAAAGCTAATAGCCTTTTCAGCTAATTAGGTCCTTAGAGGTATTGCAAATTGGCAGAAAATTACATTGGATAATTACTTCACTTTTGATCATTTTCAGCCAATTTTCTCAGATTTTCTTCCGATCATTTGACGACTAATTTCCAACCAGCCATTATCTGCTTATCTGCTCATTATCTCGAGTAGTCTTATTGCATGGAAGGAAGTTTTTCTACTGGTGATAATGGTGTTTTAAGGTCATTTCACAAATCTATGTCAGAAAGCTGTCATTAGTCAAACCATTTCCACGAGTGGGAATTGGAATATACTTAGCAGTAATTTTCACATTGTAATGGAGGTACATTACTGTGAAACATTTATTTTTATGTAAGACAAAAAAAAGGAAAAACAGTCATATTTTACAAGGACAACAACTACCATTTGATCTTTGGTCAAAACTTTTGACATTGATTTATTCTGAATTATCCGTAAGGAATCTCGAAAAAATGTAATTTTATGTACAAATAAGCAAAAAGTGACTAATTTGAAAAAAAAATTAGCGCTACAGGCAGTATTATTTAAACATCTTAAAACAAAAGTACTTTATGCAATAATTTCATTATTTATGCTATATCGAATGAAACGGATAACAAAAGCAGACAAGATCAAAGGTATAATTATATCATTTAATGTAAAAATTTCAAACATGATATATATTAATTTGAATCTGTAGGTAAAAATGACGCATTCAGTTTTTTTCTTCCATAATTAGGCTGACTTAAAAACAATTTTTAAGGATTCACTGAAGTGTGCTGTTAGTAAATTTTGTTGTTATTTGATGTTAATAGTATTATTATGTCTAAGGATGTCTGGTACTCTTGATCTATAGCTACATTGGCTGGATCTTGTTTTCAACATGGAACAAACCTTTCTAGAATGACATGGAGTTTTACATCACACTTTTCAACCCCTATAGGGCTCTTGTGGACACACGCCATTCAGTTTGCAGAGTGGTAAATTTATCAAGACAGTTGCATTATTCTACTCTTTTTTTTTAGATTTCCAACTGTCAAGGGATCTTTAATGTGCACAGCTATAGCACACAGGCTTCAGGTTATTGTCCCATCCAAACAGATAAACACTTTTCCATGTCAGCCCCTTTGACTTCACCACTGACTGGGGGGAAACTGAGTTAAAAAATCTCAACTTGGATTTAAACCCCCCCCCAAAAAAAAACATTTCTCGAGAAAGGGGAAGATAAACACAAGCGACCAATGGAGAGACCCATAAAGCTTTTGATTTGCTTGTATGTGCAATTTCAATTTGTTGTACTTCTCAACCACTTCGGAAAAATTCAATGCCTTGATGTTAAGGAATCATGAACAGAATTGAGCAATATTTACTTTTTTTTATTAAAACAGATGGCATTATGTGCTCTTCTAGTAATTGTAGATGTTGAGCTCTGATTCTTATTTCTATAATCATAGGCATTCCTCTTGATTTTTGTCTGCCAAAGAAATTAATAGTTGTTATAAGGAAATATGAAATGTAATATATTTGAGTTTCAATGCTGTTATTGTCATGATAAGAGCATTAGACATCGTGGCCATCTTTCAAATTTTCTGCCTCATCAAACCGATCATATTATCAAGTTGCTAAGAATCAATAAGAGATGCTCGTAAAACGAATATGTCGACAATTTGGCCTAATTGGGAGATGGAGTTGAAGAGATTACAGACACCAATTTCATGGATAATTGGTGTCATCAACGCAATTGACATCCTCTTATTCAAAAACAATAAATCACAGCTTTGGATTAATTGTAAGTGCCAAGCGCCGTGGAAAAGCAAATGTAACAGTATTGAAAGAAGTCTTTGAATAAAGACCAAATTCAACACTGCGGCACTTTAGAAGGAAATATCTCATTTTATTTGCGACTTTAGTAAATAGGATTTGACAGAAACCTCAATTACCTAAATGAAAAACAGTAATATAATCTAAGTTGATGTTATTTCTTATGATTGGATGAATAATTTATGGGAGAAAATAATGTGTGCTTTACGAGAGCTGGTGTGTAGCACCTTGGAGCTCTCCAGAGATTGAAAACTCAAACAGTCCATTTATCTCCGTCTCATCTCTGCCTTCACAACTTTTATGAATTAATGAATTTCTTTTCTCTAATGTCTCTTATGAAACTTTTATATTCTAATATCTCAAACTCTTAATTCATTTATAGAATCAATTGATAACTTCAGTTTGTGTCTGTTCCTGCTGTATCTTTCAAATTCTGGTCAAGTCTGCTTATGGAGGCGACCAAATAAGGATATGATCTACTTTAATTTTTATATTTCCCATTGACCTTATAAGCTAATCTGCCACTGTGTAAGTTAGAATGGTTTCAAGAATTACAAAAAATTTGGAGCCAAAAACACTCACTTGATTTTACATTGAAAAATACAAAAGTTGGTTGAAAACTTCTTAAAAAAACAGAGTTGAGTTTTCAGAAAGAAGGTTATTGTCACTAAGTTTGCTTCACCATTCAATTTTCTTATATTTGATCTTTTTTCTGACACTTTCAAAAATTTAGGTTTAAAATATTAAGTGAACAGGAACTGTATTGTTTTTCATGTAAACAGGATGTTGTGGGATATGGAATTTCGTCCCTTATATAAGTAAATAAGGATATCCTAGAGACTTAGACCTGATTTTTATACAAATACAAAATTCATTGTTGAAATTGAATGTTATTGTGGCATTTAGACGTTAAAGATGGATGAAGACCAGTTTTTTGGATTTGGAAGTCTTGAAATAGATGACATAGAATGGTATTTCCTTAGTAAGTCTTGCATGCTGTTTTAGTAATTTTGAACTCATATCCATTTAACATTTTTGAGTGTAGTTTAATATTTGATGGATATAAAAAATTATGGTGACTTAAATGTAATCATCCCAAATGAGGTCTTTCTGCTGTAAGAATATATTTCTTAAGCAAACTTTTTATGCCATTGTTAATGTTACATTCACAACCTTTGTTCTATTTTGCTGTTTTCTCTCATTTTCTGTTTTACATTTTGTGTCCATTTTCCATTTTGGACAAGAATTTTTGATTAACAGAATTGTTTTTCTTGAACATTATTTTTTTATTCCTATTAGTTTTGGGGAGATATAGGCCTAAATGATATTTTTTTGCTTTGATATGGTTTGAATTTTGGTAGGTTTTCAGCTTCCTTCCAGCATCAATGTGAACCAATCAAATTTCCAGAAGTGATATTTCTTTTGCACACCAAATCCCTAAAATTTATTACTCAATTGCATCTGAACTAAATCATTATAATCTAAAAATCTTTAACTTTAATTTTTTTGATATTTTTTTTTAATTTGCATAATTACGTTTCAAACTGTATTGCAAGTAATTTTTGTCTTTTAATTTTTTAAGTAAGAATTAAATTACTTTCTTACTCAACTTGGTCAATAGTTCATTACGATCTTATTTAAAAAATACCAAAATCACATAGGAGTTAGTCACGCAGTCAGTAGTTTTTAAGATGGATAAATAAAGAGTTAAGTCCCTTGGGAGATTTGGTTTTAAGTCCATAATGGCAGATGTCTATTAAGTTTGATACAATGAAAACAGGAGAAAAAATACTTCTGAAATAAATTTGACATGTTACTATAGTAATGATATTATTTCTGATTTTTGTGTAGTAACTTCTTGTTTACATAGTAAAATTTTTAATGGCTGATCAGCGACTTGGAACTTCCTTCAAGCCTTGTCGATTTAAGTTGGTTCAGATACACTGAGGATCTTGATTTTTTTTTTAGAATAAAAATTTGACTTCAGGTTAATAATCTGAGAGAATAATAAGGACAGTCTGAAGACTTTTGTTCCTTTTCATTTAATTGTAGACATAACTCATATTTGGGATTTCATTCTGAAAAGTGATGCATGTGGCTGTCTACAAAGTTGAGGTGTAGCAGCTAGTAAGACTTTCTATCCCTCTAAAACCATGTGATAAATTCTGAATGCTCACTTCAAACTTTGTAATAAATTTCTCATTCCATGACTTGAACGTTGACTAATGACTTTTGTGACGTCTGTTCCCTGTTGATGAAATTACGTCTGCTAGTTGATTATCATTAGAATATTGTAATCTAAACACAAGATGTTTTTGATCATTTCAACAACTTGTAATTCACCTCAGACAAAAGAGATGGAAGACAAGAAAGTGGAAAGGAAGAGATTGGACAGGCTGGTAATGGAAGGCTGGGATTTTCTTTTAATAAGCTGGCGTAATGAAGTCATCACTGACTTAATCCACCAAATAACAACATATTGTCTTTAACTCCCATTACATTTACATGTAGCCTACAGATGGTAGAATTGTTCCTGCGAGGATTCTACAAGATAAAAGATAACTGGTTGATGGCGTCAAAATAGGCATTGATGATCTTGTATTCCCTGTAGTATTATGTAGGATTGGTTTCTTTCATATTTTCCTTTTCAAACAAATATTTTATAATGATGAAATTTGTAAAAATTTGGCAATGATGTGATATGGAGATTCAGGCCTTCTCAAATGGCGTCCCACGACACCATCAAGAGAGGCCCCTCAAAAATGACCCCTTCCGCTTAAACGCTCTGCTCGCTATCTTAGCTAAGCTCTATTTGGCCTTTATATTTCATTCATAAAAAGCATTTGGCCCTTTACAAAAATTAATTGAAAAGGCCTGCTATATTAGCTTTGTCCCTTCTGCATCTTCATGTTTGTCTAGAATAGATCTTGCCAAGGTCATGATAAGGTCACCTTTTTGCGTTCCTCTTCAGCATCGACATAATGTATTTGTAAGAAGTTGTGACTTATGCCTTTGTTATTTGACAATCCTTTCCAACTGAAAAAAACTCAAAATAAATAAACTTTTGTTAAAACTTGAAGATATCTCTGGAAAAATTGAACTTAACAGCAGCCATTTTCTATTTACATTATCTATTTAATTCTCAGCTAATGTTCTAAGAAAATAAATTTATTCCATTAATACAAGTTTTATTGTTGAAAGATATTCTTTATTCTCGAAGCATGCAATGTTGCTCATTTCTTTTCATCTGTCTTTGGAAATTAACGGAACTTGTCATTACGATACAAGGAAATAGACACATAGATTTAATTTCCTCTCGCTTTTTTTTCTCTTTTTCTTTCATTTTATATTCTGATTGCTTCGGCCTTTGGTTACGGCAAGCGATTACTGTAATTTCATTACTGATTTAGATTGATGGTTATAATTAAACATTGCCAGTCAGTCCTCGCTAGCTATTGATAATAACCAAATCACTTTGAAATGAAAAGATATTAAAAGAACCAAAGTAAAAGTATAGATTCTCGCTGGCTAAATCGCTTGTATTCTAGTCTCATCATATTACCCATTGTCAACAAAATGTGCATGTAGAAAGTAATGGATCGTTGGAAAATAAATTAAAACTTGTCAGTTTCTTAAGCCGTGTATTCTCACATAAAGCACAAACCCAATTCACAAGTAAATTACTGGAGATGGTATCTTGGAATTGCGGAGGGGCTTTGCACATGTAATTACCGAGAGTCGCTATGAATAACAGTTTCATTTGCTTGAAAGACATCGATGATGAGAGGCTGTGATGGAAATGTAAAGTCGATTTAATGGCTTTATACTCTTCTTTCATATTGGCAAGATTCTACCAGTTGATTAAATGTCTATATAAGGAGTGAGTGTTTTCAAACACTTATGGTTAATATACGATATTATTCTGATAATATTACATATTGACGGAATTACTCTGTTATTTTATCATTGACGGAATTTCTCTGTTACTGTATCATTGAAACAATCTTTCTGTTATTTTATCGTTGACAGAATTTCTCTGTTACTGTACCATTGATGAAATCTTTCTGTTACCTTGTCTTTGACGGAATTTCTCTGTTACTGTACTGTTTGCAGAATATCTTTGTTATTGTATATGTGTAATGTCTGTTATTTTAAAGACAATTATTTCAACAACTTTATTGTGATGAAAAGAACAACTATAAATGTGGTGATTTAAATGTGTAATTTGCTGTGACTTAACCCCTCAAACCAAGAAATCTTTCTGATATTCTTGACAAAAAGTGGATATTACAACACAAAGTGTTTGGCGCTCTTTTCAACTGCTTGGCTTTTGGAGGTTTGGGATAATTAACTCTCTGTGTTGGATGCAGAAATTGATAACTCTATTGGTTGAATTGTAAATATATGGAACTCTTCACAAGATTACAATTTCTTTTGAGAAAATGTGTTCTAAGGTTTCATGTTGACAGCGGAAAATTAATTTGTCAGGGAAATTAGACGTTTGCCTGTCATAGTTGAAGTTGTAGGAAAACTAATCATCAACTTAATATGTAAGGTCTCTTTTGTAAATCCCAAAGCATTTTTGTTGAGAAGTTGTTCTTTCCTATCAAGATAAAGAAAAACAGTGTGATGAGTAGGCTTAGCTTGACACAAGAGATCGGTGTTGAATTGTGATTGGTATTTTTTCCAAACGCAGAGAGTACCACGATTGGTAATCAAGTGTGTCTTTGTATTGATTTGCTTATTTTAACAGTGTATATATATAATGCTAATTGTCCAATAATACACTGAGAAATTTAATCAAGTACAGTTATCAGACGTACAGTTGAACTTGTTTGCCTGTCTATGTGAAGTGAAGTATATATAATTGAAACAGGAGCACCAATATTTTATTAACTATTGAATGAAAGACTGTGGTTAGCTGAGAAAGAAAATTAAATCAGAGGAACTGGTTTTAAGAATCTTGTCTAACATTGAGCTACTTGTTTGATAAAAGATAAATTGACATTGTGTAGTGCAGGAAAGTTTCATTTTATATTCGATCTACACATGTAATCTGTAGAAATCTTCACTTTCTAAACAAATGTGGAAGTAGCGATTTGAGGAATCATATACATTGTAGTTGAACTTGTTTGATTGTCATTTGGAAGTGAGAAGATAATTACTTTGTGCTATAACCCATCACAATTATTATTTGTATAGCTCTCCTTTATCAATTACATTACTCAACGTGAAACTATAATACTCTCCACACAAAAAGGTAAGATTCTATTATTTTCTGCCATTTCAATTTCAAATTCAATTTGGAAACTTTTTTTGATCAATTTACTCCTGTCAGTTTCATAATTGATAAATGAGGACCTCTGAGGGAATTAACAATTAGAAGAGAGAAAAGTTATACAAAATATTGTAATTGTCTGCTGGAGGGTCTTTGTTTTCTTGTATTATACTGGACGGTCAAGATTGACGTCTGCTACGAGATAACTGCTGGTACATGAATTCTTTCATGGTCTTCGATTAGTTATATTCAATAATAGATATTCCATGAAAATTAAGTCTTTCATGGACTTTCATTGCTAATCTAGGGTCAGTGAATTCTGAACATGTAATTAAATAACAACATTTATTCACATTGGTGGTATATTGCTTCTATTTATTATGTGAGCATTTACATGTATTCATGTATACATTCGAGTTCGATGCTTTTGATAAGAGCTCATCACATGCTGCTGACACCCGTTTCTAATATAAAATCCTTATCAGGAAGGCTACTTTTTCAATGCAGGTAGGATAACTGAACAGGAGCTTTGATATTTCGCTAATCGCTAATACTGACACAAATACTTCAGAAATCTGACATGTAACTTGTTCTTAAAACAGTCAAATTTTCAAAATTGAGATCGCACAGATAAGTGCAACCGGTTAGTTGACAATCCTGAGTTAAGCTTGCAGAGAGTAAGCACATCCTTACCCACATGTGATTGAAGAAAATCACATCATAGAGATTGTATTAAAGACCAAAGTGCAAAATATGATGGGATCAAAATGTTAGATATATATAAAGTTAATATATATGTTTGGAAGTGCATGAATGATATATTTTGGGATTCACATCAATGACATGAACACATTCTCAGAACGACAGAAAAGATAGATCCTTTAAATCATATGGAGGGAAGATCTTTGAAATCATATGGAAGGAAGATCTTTGAAATCATATGGAGGGAAGATCTTTAGAATCATATGTAGAACATATTTGGGAAATTGCATGAAGTATATATCTTTAGGAATCACATGAATATAGTATGGAGACCACAAGAAGAGTAAATAAAGTACAGTTTATAAAGAATATATTCGAAATCAAATACATGACATAAAAAAACTGTGTTAAAAATCTCTAATATCTCCTTAAAGTTTATATTTCTGAGCAATTTTATTTCTTCACATTCCATGTATGCATGTACATGAAAATTGATATTATTTGATGTAGATTTTCCAAAGTTAATCCTTTATATATTTATTCAAAGTTAACATGCAACATTCCCTTTAAGCCGTGTTGACACTTAATTAGCGTTATAAGTGAAAAATTAATTAGGTTAGACCTAATATTGTATAGGCTTGATTGATTACCACTCAAACCTTTACCAATTATTACTCTACTCATTTTCAAACAATAAATATAAAGAAATCATTTCACTCAATAGCGGTGGTCGTCGACGGCAACTAGTTGTTTTTCTAATTTATGACCCTATTCTTATGATTCCGTCTAATAATTATAAAAGCCAATTAAACATTTAACAGCAAAAACGCTTTATTTTACCACTTCTCAATTGCACAGTTCCTTTCCTAAAAGATTTCAAATGTAAAAATTATGTTTCGCAAAAAGGCTTCTTACGTTCGGTGATTGATAGCAGAGTTGTATTGACATGAGATAGTGCCTTCGCATGTATTCTAACGCAACTTAATTAGGGACATGAATTCAACATTTTGGGTGATGGATTTTATATTTTACTCTTGTTCATATCGCTTGTTATCAATTAGCTAAATTGAAAAAGCTGATAGTATGGATTTTACCGTTTTCTTTTATGAGTAAAAGGTTTGGCAAATTAGAATAATATTTGTCGTGGCTCTTACTAAAAAGTGGAAATCACGCCATAAGTTGCCAGATTAGAAGACCAAATGTTGACAGAGAGTTTTTTGTTTTTTATCCTGTAAACACGAGACTATGTTATCAGCATGAAAATCTAATTAAGAGAAATTTAGTAGAATTGTTTAACAAATATTCCATATTGTGACTTGAAAACTCTCGAAAAAATTTCATTAAAATTTTCTGATCTTTTTACCCTAGGGTCAAACAAAAGAGAGAAAAAAATTAATGTGATTTGAAAGAGAGTTAATAACAGACAATATCCTGATGTGTTAATTTAGATTTTTTTTTCTCTTTTCTAGTCATTTTTATTGACAGAAATTCACCCTTATTATTAGATTTTTTCCACAACTTTTAAAGGATCTGCACCACATTTGACTATTGTTTCTGTAAAATGAATACATCTAAATGGAGGAAGAGGTTGATGTGTCTTTTGAAGAATGGGGTTCTAATGTCTGGTGAAGAATGAGATTATTTTGTTTATTGGAGGATGAGGTTCATATATCTGGTGAAGAATGAGGTCAATATATCTAGTGAAGAATGAGGTTAAAATGTCTAGTGAAGAATGAGGTTAATATGTCTAGTGAAGAATGAGGTTTAGATGTCTAGTGAAGAATGAGGTTAATATGTCTAGTGAAGACTGAGGTTACTATGTCTAGTGAAGAATGAGGCTAATATATGTAGTGAAGACTGAGGTTAATATGTCTAGTGAAGAATGAGGTCTGTATACCTAGTGAAGACTGAGGTTAATATGTCTAGCGAAGACTGAGAGTAATAAGTCTAGTGAAGACTGAGGTTCATATATCTAGCGAAGACTGAGGTTTAGATGTCTAGCAAAGACTGAGGTTTAGATGTCTAGCGAAGACTGAGGTTTAGATGTCTAGTGAAGACTTAGGTTAATATGTCTAATGGAGACTGAGGTTAATAAGTCTAGTGAAGACTGAGGTTAATATGTCTAGTGAAGACTGAGGTTAATATGTCTAGTGAAGAATGAGGTCTATATACCTAGTGAAGAATGAGGTCTATATATCTAGTGAAGAATGAGGTTAATATGTCTAGTGAAGACTGAGGTTAATATGTCTAGTGAAGAATGAGGTCTATATACCTAGTGAAGAATGAGGTTTAGATGTCTAGTGAAGAATGGGGTTTAGATGTCTAGTGAAGACTGAGGTTCATATACCTAGTGAAGATGAAAAATGAGGTTTATAAACCTAGTGAAGAATGAGGACAGGTTTATATGTCTTGTGAAGAATAAGGTTCATATTGTCCAAATGAAGAATGAGGTTTATCTGTCAAGTGATTAATGAGGTTTATAGATGGTGTGTTTCTGCATTAAATTTGGAAATAATCGAGTCTCAATAATGTAGGCTCACTGGTTAAAAGGAAGAATTGAATATCTGAAGAAAACGTTTTATGAACATTTAGTAGTGGAAGAGGGCATTTAAATGTTAACAGATGTAAAATTTAGATGACAAGAGACTGATGGAGAAATAAAAGTATAATTTCCTCCACTGTCTGGTAGTTGATCCTCGAATACACAATCAGAAAATATCATGGTAGCAACTTTTAATAAGCCGTCAACTTGCCTGGCTTTTGACTCAATTAATTCCTTCGTTTATTCTGTCAAACTCAATCCCAGTTTGAATAATCAACCAGCTTCTAACCAACTTTTATTTTCATCATGTTTGGGGCATTTTAATTTCCTCCTAATTAGAGAGCAATAACATGATCAATATTGACATTGTATTAAATACTGCGTCTGCTCTCATTTGACAACTAAATGACATTTTCATTATATCTGCCAATTTGGCTCTTATTTTTCTAATATTATCCCTGAATAAATATGATTTTTTTTAGCAGTTTAGGAGGTTAATGACCAGTTTTATTTTATCTGTGAGTTTGTTAAGCTGTCTGCAAAAATGTATCCCTTAAAAAAAACACTGTATCCTCAGAGATACAATGGATCTTTAAATAGGCTTCTAAGAAACACAGAATTCTCATGGATACATGATATTCTCAGAGACATGGTATCTTAAAAGAAACACAATATCCTCACAAGTACAATGTGTCCTTGGAGAAATGGTATCCTCAAATAAACACAGTATCCCTATAATTACAATGTGTTTTTTGAAACATGGTGTCCTCAAAGAAAAAAGTATTCTCATAGATATACAATATGTTTTGAGAGATACAAGGGATCATCAAAGAAACACAATATTCTCATAGATACAATGTATCCTTAGAGACATGGTATCCTCAAATAAACACAGTATCCTAACGGAAACAATGTGTCCTTAGAGACATGGTATCCTCAATTGATGGTATCCACAAAGAGATATGATGTCTGAAAAGTCCTCAAAGAGACACAGTATCCTCATATAGTAAAGATATCCTCAAAGAGACAACATATCCTCAAAGAGACAACATATCCTCAACATATCCTCAAAGAAACATTGTATAACACTATTTTCAAAGAAACATCTTCTGTGTGACTAGGTATCTTTATAACTATTGATGTCAATGATTTATACATTCCTTCATTTTGTGCATTTACATTAAATATTACTATCTGTTTGATTAAAAATATTCACAATAAGGCAATTGTGCATGATACATTAGAAAATGAAATTGTACAAAGAATCATTCATTAATCATGCAATAGTGAATGCCTTCAGCAGACTTTATATAACTTTGCAGCTACTCCCACCAAAATGTATTGATGCATAACAAACTTTTTCAGTAAGCTACTGGATATTTGGTGTGAATGGTTGCATTGTAACAATGCCAAACATTTTATGCCTCAAGCAGATATATAATCATTTCAGAATTCAAATGACACATGAAACAACAAATATGCGAATACAGAAAAAATCCCACGAAAATAATGAAAGGCATGTAACTCAATATAGTTACAAATTGTTCTTTCATCAAGTTCGTGGAGTTTTTCTCGTTTTTCAATTATTTGTACAAACAATGAAGTTATTGTTTATTTTTGGTTATAAATGACAGAATGTAAACATATTCCAATTATACGCTGTTACAGTTTTTGTTAGAACACACAATGAACACATATATTCAATTTCAAATTGTTTTAACACGACTTGGTATAGGAACGACTTTATCTATCATCTCTTCAAGTGTTACATTCATTTCTTAAATTGTTCAGCTCAAGATCTTCACCTTTAAAATTCAAAATGGAGTTGCCTTAAGTTAAAAACTATTTATTTTGAAATTTAACTGTAAATTGATTCAAAGATTTTTAAATGGGGAAAATCTGGAAGATCAATACTTCAATGTTTGTGGTTGGGGCCCAGAATAATTAATTCTTAATTTTTCAAAAATGTCCTATGACATGATCAAAATTCATCAAATTATATTTGCCTTTAAAAAACAGTGTTCAAACTTCAATTTGAAAATCAAGATTTTGTCAAGTCAGTTTTTAATTCAGGACAACCCAACTTTAAACATTCCTTAAAAAAAAACTGAAAGTATTTGAGAAGTGAGAAGTTATCTGTTTGAAGAAATCTGAAATATAAAATGATATGATATGTAGCTTAAAGGCTTGTATTGTTCTATAATTAATGTCTGCTATATATATATATAAACTAAAGTCGTTTATCTTTTTTTTCTCCTCATTGTGCTTTGTTCTTCAATCTGTTATAATTGCAACGATTAAATATTGTAAATGTATATTTTAAAATGGCAAATTATTTGATTCATTGGTTGTGTAATTTGTGGCTATTGTTTTTTAATTCTTTATGTTTATGATAATCAAGGAAGGTATTCTAGTTAGTTGATCTCTCATCAGTTGGAGTCTTTTTGTTTTTAACATATCTTGCTCAATCCTTTTAATGTCAAAAACAAAAGGTATAAACATTCAGATATGTAGATGCAAAATCCTGTAATATTGCAATCTTGGAACTTTTAAGTTTTGTCTAAAAATAAGCAGTACATGCATTGGCCTTTTTAGTAGGGGATGGTGCATGTTCCTTCAGCAACGTTAGACATTGGCATTATCTACCGTTGCTGGATTGACCGGGTTTTCTCGTCATTAACAACTAATAACCTCGTTTTAAAAACACTACGTCACATTTTATTTATCCAATAAGCGATCTCGTTACATTTTGAGTGTAGGTCAGAATGATTTGCAAAGCAAGTTCGACTAGACGAAAAAGTTAATTTCTCTTAGCATTTTTCAGTAATTCACGCAACCTTTACACTTCAAAAAAAATATTCAAGATTGAAGGAAGCTTTACTCCGGTGTAAAGCCGACAAAATCTTATACGATCCTCTATTTTGGTATCATTTCGGCGTCTGGTCATTCGAAAGTTTTCCCGCAATAATTTGCTACAAGGAATATAACTGGTCAAACAATCAAAATTAATGACGAGAAAACCTTATCATGATAGCGGATTAATGTAATGAAATGAAATGATAGCCGTTGCTAAAGGAACATGGGGATGGTGGTACTTTACAGTAGAACCCCTCTTGCACTAGCATGGCCTCTTCCTAAAAAAACAAATGCTTGCGACACCACTGAGTACCTGTAAGTGAAGTACTAATAGTGCTAATGGCTACCTTAGTTTATATCAGTAACGATTTGACATTGTTGACTGGTATTGAGTAATAAGTTATTTATGTTGATTTAAGCGAGAGACCGTATTCAGCGTTTTGAAAGAAATACCATTAAACACTGACCAAGTCTCGCTCTTTCAAGATTCCTTTTACGTATCAATTTATTAGAAACCTTAAGTCTAATTGAAAAGAGTAATATAGAAATGTGAGGTTTAAGTGGATTGTTGATAGAGTGAAAACACTCACTATTATTAAGTAATTTCTCCCAAGAGGTGCCGTTTCTCCTATCTTGCTTTTGACAGAAACTATAATGGAAAACTGTGGTCACACCAATCACTTTTCTTTTCTAACATAGGCCGCTATCAATTAACTCTTTGAAGACGTTCAAATTGAACGACAATTTGCCTGGAAGAGACTTTCCTTTAGACAAGATATTGGTCCTTTCATTTGAAGTTATTCACGTCAAAATGCCCACATTCATTTTGAAAAGTAGTTTTCGACATAAAACAGTTATGGCTGGTAGTCAGACAGTATTGATTCGGAAGACAATTTATTATTGGTGGGAATTGAAACACACAAATTTTCCAAACCAGCATATTTCGTTCTGACTATTTGGACAAATAGATTTAATTCGTGGAGAAGTATGTTGGACTGTTGGGGGTCGTAAAATGATTATATCTCAAGATTTCTATTAGGTTACAATTACATTTCTGCTTTTAAAGGAATTACTTCTTGTTTAGTTTGACGTCTGCTTGACATTTTCTTCTAACTAGTTGTTCAAGAGGGGTTTGAATAAGGACCTTATGTTTGCAGCATGACTAAATCATTTGTAGCAATAGCAGACGTGTTTTTGGCACTCTGTGACGGCATGGTGAAATGGTTGATACACAATGCAATTAGAAGAATTTTTCCCTTTAATAATTCATATTAGACTTTTTCTACCTCCAATCTCATCTACTCTCTCTGAGTTTTTAGTCAAATAGGAATATTGCACCAAGGGGTTTTTCGCGAGGTTTCATCCATAATAACTTGTGACAGAGATTGCACCTTATGATTAACTTGTGGTCGCTTAATGAAAAATTGTGATTAAATTCACTCAAGTCAAACAGTTTGATATGTTGGATGGCTTCAGGGGTATCATCTATGTTGTTGATTTGCCAGCAATCTGTTAAACTGATAATACTATGATGTTCATTACACTTTTATTCCACATTATTCATATATAATAAACCCCGCCAATCCTATAACCTTTTCTCTCCAGCTCACTAACTCTCGCTCCCTCCCGTAATCTCTCACACATAACTCTTACATACTTCTATCAGACCACAACAACATCACTAGCAGACAACATTAACATAAATACATATAGATAAACAATCTCCCATTTTACTTTTTCTAGTAATGAATTAAATAACATAAAAGAAAAGACCTACTTGGTCTAAGTTATGAATGTTCTAGTACAGTACCTAACGATAACCTTATTGTATATAGACTTGTCCAGAATTAAGAACATCAAGTAATAGTTTACTTGTAGCACCCTTTTTAGTCAAACAATCTGCAATTTGATGATTGCTTGGAATCCAACTAACTTTGGAAAGTTCTCCATTTGCTAACATTTGTTTGATACTAGCTATATCTATGCGAAGTCTCTTTTCTTGAACAAGCTTGGTTGAATATATATTTTCAAAGATAGATTTGTTGTCAGTATAACATAGAAGTGGAATGGTATTGGAATTAACATTTTTGAAAAGCATTTCACTTAAAAGAGATCTTATGAAATAAGCGGTATCTAGACCATCTACTATTGCTAAGGTCTCAGAGGCAATAGTGCTCTTTACCACTCGACGAATCTTTCTTGATGACCATGCTATTGGTGCACATTTATTATCTGTACCAACTAACAGTACTATATAGCCTTCAGCACTAGATACCCCATCACTCATGTTTGCGTAAGAGGCATCTGAAAATACTACAATGTTTACATTTTTGAGTGAAGACATTTTTGGAAATAAAATTTTACATTGATCTCCCTTTAATTTTCTTACAACTTTGTTCGCTTTTAAAATGTTATCAATTACAGGTTGCTTAAGTGAAATAGTCAAATCAAGCACATCAAAAGAAAGATCAGGTCTAGATTGGGTTGCTACCCAATTAATCTGGCCTATAGTTTCACGTAACAAGCGAATCTCATCACTAGTAAGATCATCAAATTTTCGAGCTGCACGTCCTGGCATAAGTTTAATTGACTGAACTGAATTAATGTAATTGTCTTGATGTAATACAATTCCATCATCACATTGACTTATTTCTAGTCCTATATATCTAAATGTATTCTCTTCTATCTTTCCAGTCACAAATTTTTCAGTTACTTTATCAACCACCTCTTTTTTAAAGTTTGCTGTTCCAGCCCAAATGAAGTCATCAACATGTAAGATGAAGATTCCAGCCAATTCATTTTTGTCATCATACCAGAAGAAGAATGCTGGATCAACAATTGATTGAACACAAGATCTATGTTTAAGTTCTGAGCATACACTTAAAAACCAACTTCTGGACGCATCAGCTAGCCCGTATACACATTTATTCAATTTCCAAACAGCCCCATCACAATTGGCCTCCGGTGGTGGCACAAGAAATACTTCCCTTGAAATTTGATCACCCTGCAGAAAAGCAGCTTTGATGTCGATGGAGTTGGGGCTCCATCCAAGAATAGAAATTACTGCTAAAAATAGGCGTATTGTCTCTTTGCAGGCAGTTGGAGAATCCGACCGAACACTATCCTCCTCGAACCCCCGAGCCACTAGGCGGGCTTTAATTTTCACAGTTCCGTTTGATTCTTTATTTGTAAGAACCCACCTTGTGCTTATTGCCTGTTGTCCTATGTTAGGCACTTCTTCATAAACATGAAAGTGTTTCCAATTTGATAATTCACTTAGTTTCGCTTGTTCTGTGTCTTGTGTTGATTCATTATTTGTGTTAAACACCTCTGAGCAGTTTGTGTCTTCAATAGGTTTATACTTCCATTCCAAGTCATCATTCGCAAAATCAAGACCTTTGTTTTCTTCAGAAGTTGTGTTTTGCACATTTAAATAAGACCAATATTTTCCAGTAGCCTTACCACCGCGACTGACCACTTTTGCATCAATCCAAGGTTCAGTTTTATTGAGTCTATAAACAATGTTATCATTAACTCGGGGTAACTGAACAGTATTACCATTATCTATATTATTATCTATTACAGGATCTATATTATCTATTACAGGATCTATATTGTCTATTGCAGGTTGGTTGTTCACCACAGGTTCAGGAGCTATATTTTCACCAGTCAATATTTTATCATCAATTTCATCATCATCAACCATTTGTTTGTTCATATCACTGTTTACAGGTTTCATATTAATATCTTCATTTTCAGCAAACTCGTTACCAACATGTAATAAACGACATGTGGGAACTCGCACATAAACACTACCATGGCGAACAAAAACGATTTTGCCATCTTGGCCAATTACTTTGCCTGGTCCACGCCATTTGTTACTGTCATCACGTTTGAAATAAACTTTATCACCATGATGAAACATTTCGTTTGAAACTCGAATCTGATGTCTTAAGGCTCTTCTGATGCGCTCAGATGATTCCGCTGCTACAAAAGCTCTCCGTCCACTATGAAGGGCATTAAGATGTTGGGCAAAAGTTTTATTTATTGTACATCCTTCCAAAGCTGGCGGTTTATCTGAGAAAACAGATGGAAGATTAGGATTCGAGCCAAAAACCAATTGATAGGGACTCCAGCCATAAACCATTTGCAGTGAATTCTTAGCATTGACTGCCCAAGCAAGTGCAGTGTTTAATTTCATATTGGGAAAGTCTTCCAAAATTTTCGACACACAATCGTCTACCACTGCATGATTTCTTTCACATATGCCGTTTTGCCATGGACTATATGCAGCCGTATTCATGACTTCTACATTCAAATTTCCACACATATCCCGAAAGTCCTCATTGGCAAATTCCCCTCCATTGTCGGCTAAAAACTTCTTCGGTGTTCCAAAACCTCCTCCAATCCATTTCGTCATAACTTGTTCAATGATCACAGAGGGAGTTTTATTGTGTATGACACTAGCAAGAGAGAAACGAGTTGCCATGTCAATCATGTGAAGAAAATACACACCATCTTTCCATTTCTTTAAATCCATGGCAACAGCTTCATTAAATTCAGAGGCTATAGGTAAACAAACTACAGGTCGTGAAGGTGATCTTTTATAACGCTTGCAAATATCACATGTTTGTGAAAGCTTATCAATACATTTTTGATAGTCTACATCATACATTTCAGAGTCTTTTAATAATGATTTAAGTCGATCACTACTGGGATGGGCAAATTGTTTATGAAGCTTTTCTATAATCTTATACTTTGATGTAAAATTATCTTTTTCTTCACAATTTGTAAAAATTTCCTTCACAGGAACATCACATTGTTGCAGTTCAATACAATAATGACCAGCATCAGTACACTGAAGATTGACAACATTTCCAAATATTTCAGCCACATCATTCTCTAAATCTAGCTTCACGCTGGCCTTTTTCATAGATGTCTTGCTTAACAATAAGGGTATGTCACTATCTACAATGTCTGTGGTAATAGTACAATTTACACCAGCAATCTTACATGGAAATGTAACTTGTTTCAGTGATTTCATTCGGCAACCACTTCCAAATTTAAATACAGTTTCACTATCATGTTCAGTTATCTCTTGTAACTGAGTAGAATTTAAACTATCAGTGTAACATCTCATCCAGTTTGATCCTGCCACAGTTGACGTACACGCACTGTCTAACACAGCACAATTGATTGCCTGACAGGTAAGTACTTCCAACTCCTGTTGCAAATTTCCTGTAAATAATACAGCCTTTTCAGTCTTAGTCTTAGAATTTTCATACGCATCAGGACAATCCCTCACCATATGTCTTATTGATTCACAGCTCCTACACTTTAATGGATGACCATCAGCTCCAATAGGATTAACCTTTTTAATGTACCCTTCTCTTACTCTGTTATTGTTAGGAACATATCCTCCTCGTCCATATCCATAACGTGGCTTTCTACCTCTAAAATTGTTACTTTGCCATCTATTACCCGTGTAAAAACTCTGTTCATCTCCTTCACTAACAAGAGTAGGCGCCTCCAGTTGGATACTCTGTTTAGACTCATTCTTGGTATTTGAAAACGCTTGCTGTCCAAAAAATTTCTTTAAAGAAGAACTCATTTGAGTAAATAATGTCTCTGTCTTAGAATAATCCACTCCTGTCAAAACCAATTTACGATCTTTATCATCTAGGTTTGCATTGTCCAATAATTTAAAGCTTAAAACGGACGTTGGTAATTCCATTTGAAACTTCTTAGTTTTATTATACCTCTTTTCAAACTCTAATACATAAGTCTCCATTTTAACATCTTGTTCACATCTAAAGCGATCAAAATCTGTATATGCCTCATACGCTTCTGAGAGTTGATCCTTCTTAAATATCTTATCCATATATTTAATCAACTCGTCCATACCAGTGTCCGATTTCATCGTATCTAAAGGAATGTCACTAAACACTTTGTCCCTAATTCCACTTGAATCTTTTTCATCCAAAGTCAAGGCCACAGCCAAGGCTTGTTTTGATTTCTTCAAATCTGTAAGGCATTGCCAAGCCTTCACTTCATCAACCCATCTTGAATAAGGTTTACTTTCCGTAAATGCTGGCGGGGCTTTGTATGCTGACGCCATTCTCTGTTTATATAAAGTTCACGCTGCCGGTTCCACTTCCGGTATACTAAGTTCAAAGGTCACTCTTAAAATTTCACCGTGTTTAAATTTATTACTTTCAATATAGTTACTCCTATACTTGAATCAGTGTTCCATTACGCTTGGAAACCACGCTGTTTGCTACCATGTTAAACTGATAATACTATGATGTTCATTACACTTTTATTCCACATTATTCATATATAATAAACCCCGCCAATCCTATAACCTTTTCTCTCCAGCTCACTAACTCTCGCTCCCTCCCGTAATCTCTCACACATAACTCTTACATACTTCTATCAGACCACAACAACATCACTAGCAGACAACATTAACATAAATACATATAGATAAACACAATCTTCAAGTTATGTGGTCTTCTATGGGATTTTAATCACTGTTTTCAATTTCATTGTGAAGCCATGCCACTTCACTTCTGATTGATTTTAAAAGGTGAATTTCAATTTTACTCATTTTTTGTTTAATCTTCTTTCCAATTTTAGCGAGTAAACATTATTGCAATGATAATTTGAAAGCAGAGGATATTGGTTGAATTTTTAATGCATTCTGTACTGTTGCAGATTAAGAATTTTTTAATGTTTAATACGGCTGACTATAAGGCATTGTATCATTGGCTTAAATACATTGCACTGTTTTCTGTAGAAAAAGCATGAATTATTATTGTACAAGGCATTGTAAAGAGGTTTTCTAAAAATTTTATGGGTATCAGGGACACTTAAAACATCAATTTGCACCATTCCAGCAATGCAACTGAGACTAAAAGTTTGACGTTGCCTTCACAGAAAATAACAGGTCTTATATGATACAAGAATATTCTGCGAATGTGATATCATCAAACACTTACTTTACTTGAAATTGCTGAAACCACCTTAGAATGAAAATTCAATTGTTGCAAATTGTTGCTATCAGTGTCCCTGATACAGGTAAAACAGAATAGAAAACCTCTTTACAATCTTTTGAATGAATAACTGAAGATAAAGATTTCATGATTTTTTTAGCATATACAGATAGCATGTATGTACTGTATCATGTATCTGTATCTTATCCAAGCTCTTGAACATCCTCCTTTAACATTTTATTTCTGTGAAATACTTATTGAAGTTAATTTAAAACTTTCTAAACAATCAAATAACCTAATTCTTAACTCTGGATTTTAATGAGCAAAAAATATGAAGTACAATCAATCATAACTAAAAAAAAAATTACATTATTCTTCAATAATTAGAAACCAAATTATAAAATGTTATAACGGAATGTATATAAATTATGGCACTTAAATCTCTCTTAATTCTGTCTGACATTTTGATAAGAATTGGTATAAACCATGCCCCATGTAGCTAATTATCTGTACATGTTGCTAGTTAAATATGTTTTATAAAATTCATTAATACATGGGGCTAATAATTATGATAAATTATAGATGATAATTACTTAGTTGGTTATGTCTGGGAACACAACATTATGAAGGCTTAAGAAAAATGTTCATCAACAACTATGTCTGATAATCCTGATGATCTTTGTACGTTTCTTTGAGTTATAACAGTTTAAACTGCTGATGTCTGCTCTCTTTATGAAATAGTAAATGTTTAATACAGTGGAAATTGATACAGTGTAAATTTATATCAACAAGTATAAAGTATTTAAGTGGTAGTCAGTGTTTAATACAGTGTAATTTAATATCAATGAGTATAAAATATTTAATGGTAGTCGGTGTTTAATACAGTATTTAAGTGGTAGTCAGTGTTTAATACAGTGTAATTTAATATCAATGAGTATAATGTATTTAAGTGGTAGTCAGTGTATAAAACAGTGTAATTTAATATAAATGAGTATAAAGTATTTAAGTGGTAGTCAGTGTTTAACACAATGTAATTTAATATAAATGAGTATAATGTATTTAAGTGGTAGTCAGTGTTTAACACAATGTAATTTAATATAAATGAGTATAATGTATTTAAGTGGTAGTCAGTGTTTAACACAGTGTAATTTAATATCTATGAGTATAAAGTATTTAAGTGGTAGTCAGTGTTTAATACAGTGTAATTTAATATCAATGAGTATAATGTATTTAAGTGGTAGTCAGTGTTTAATACAGTGTAATTTAATATCAATGAGTATAATGTATTTAAGTGGTAGTCAGTGTTTAATACAGTGTAATTTAATATCAATGAGTATAATGTATTTAAGTGGTAGTCAGTGTTTAATATTATATTAATGATAAATGGATGTAATCTATTATAATAATAATGGTTTCCTGTAACAACATGTCAGTATAATTAGTGGGATTATTAATTCTAATATTTTATGGCTATTAACCCTCTACAACACAACCTAGATGTTTCATTACATTGCCCTGATAAACCAGTCCATATTTATTTCATAGCCAACATGGTGAAATTCAGTTATTAACTTTGAAGGGATTACATTTTTAGTTTTCTATATTAAAGGGTTATAGTCATCTTATTAAGTTTTCTATATTAAAGGGTTATAGTCATTATTTAATCATTTTACCAGCTGACAATCCCAACTTTAGCCACTCATAGAGAAAAAATTAAATCAGTAATCCAGGAAGGAATGAAACAAATATGCTTAGATTTGGTTAATGGAGAATTATTTTTATAATGATGATTTTGATGAAGATGCATTTACAATCACGAAAACTAAACATTAAAATAAGCCAAAACATATTTCAGCTGATTTTCTGCCTATCAAGAATCAAATGTGAAACAAGCATATCATTAATCAGTTATCTGAACAATCTTTCACACAGTGGGTTGAAATACAGTTGTTAATTTCTGAAACAGATGTAGAAATATGAAATGATATTGCTTTATATAAATCTGGTATTATGATAATTAGTATTTGATGGCAGGCTTTGATAACTCTCTCATCATAAAGCATGACATGTGCACATTGAATGGCTTGAAACAATATCAATTTGCTTGATTGTTGCATTTTAAATTTCTTTAGTGAAGATTTTTCTTGTATGGGCTTTTCAACAAGCTACTGAGCGAAAACAGCAATACTGGGCATATTTTTGATAATTACAGATTTTTTTGCTTAAATCCTCAAAATATAACTTTTGTTGACAATGAAGGGCAATCTTTTTAAAGGGATATGTTTTAGTCTCAGAACCTGAAATTTTTTATTTAGCTAATCTAATCTGTAATAATGTCCCAAACTCTCCCTCAAAATTTAAGCCTTCAAATCCCTGTGTATCAAAAAATAACAGTGTTTGATATGACTCATTTAGTAAGACTATGACTTATATATAAAACAGATAAACAGAAAATGAAAGATAACTGTTAAGGTTCAGGTTAAATTGAAGGTATTGAGCGATTTTCTAGCAGATCTAGTGATTTTAAAGGCTATTTTCATATATTGAAGGCCCAAATTAACCCTCGAAAATGCTGAACATTCCCCTTTAAGCCTGTATAAGAAATGTAAGCTTACCCTACCTGCTGTATAATATATGTACAACAACTTATGATGACATTTTGTAGTTGAA
Source organism: Lottia scabra (assembly GCA_029955415.1). Taxonomy (NCBI): domain Eukaryota; kingdom Metazoa; phylum Mollusca; class Gastropoda; family Lottiidae; genus Lottia; species Lottia scabra. The sequence goes on from JARJEI010000003.1 coordinate 16,225,259, forward strand.
GTTAGTTAAAATTGTCAATTTCAGCAACAATTTCATCTTTCAAGGCAAGCAGAAATTCAATTTGATTTTAAGAAATCTTCTCTCCCAATTCAACTCTTTAAGACCTCATGCTTGTTTTCAATTTATTACAAGCCAAGTTTTATTTAATATTTTATGAAAGTTATTAAGTGGAGTTAAGTGCTGCTACACAGTTCTCAATCTTATCAATTTAAAAAGATAAATGCACTTAAAACTCATAACTTACACTAAGGACTTGCAGGCAAAATGCTAAGATTGTGTCGAAGCCAATTACCTAATGGGCAACACAGAAAATGAATTATATCAGCTTCACAAAAGACTTTGTGCCAAGATGAACCAAAAGTCAGATTCAAATTCTCTTAAAACTCTGAATAAATTTTCTTCCAAATTGATTTGTCAAAAAAAATTGTTTTCATCAAAATGAAAGATTATTTTTCTTCATATTCAAACAAAATGGTTGATCTTTCACTGTGCTAAGATTTATTTTTGGTTTAAGAATTTTTGAACAATCTGTTAAGATATTATTTTGATAAGATTTCATTTGAAAGGGATTGTAAAATATTATTTTGATAAGATTTCATTTGAAAGGGATTGTAAAGAGTTTTCAAACTTTTTTATGTACATTTTCGGGGACACTTATAGACTCACATTGCACCATTCCAATTTCAAGCAGACTTCTGTGTTTCCAGCAATTCCTCTTTATACTAAGTGTTTGATGACATCACAACCACAAATGTTTTCTGTGATACAAGCATATGTGTGACAATATCAAAGTTTCAGGTTAAGTGGATTTTCTGGAACCACAGACATCTGATCGTGCAAATTGATGCTATTAAAAATGTCCCTTTAAAGGAATTTACCCATATTTTTTTAGTCTGAAATTTAACTTGTATCAGTATCTTTAAGTGTATTCAAAGAGCATAATGCAATCAAGCAGAATGTTTGAAAGATTAATCTAAAGTCAAATACATGTACATTATTACAATTCGCTGACTTATTACACAAGACTACTTTAATGAAAAGTAAAAACATCTTTCTTGCATTAAGACCAAAGGGTTATTTATTTACTCTTGTCGGTAGTCAATATAACGTGAGACCATTGTTGTCAGGAAATTAAGAAATAGGGCTACATTCAGTCTGGACTGTAAGGAGAAAGAGAAATAATGATTTAAGTGCTTCCTTTCTCTTTGGAAATTGCAAAATCCTGTAGGTCTATAGAAGCTAATTAAAAAAGGAAAAACGATATTAAATAGTCAATGTTATTGTGAAGTGATCGACTCAATTAAAAGCAGTTTTATGTCGCGGTATTCGTCTGTTTTGCTGCCTACTTGCTTTAATTAGCACGTGAAATATTAGAATAGTTTCCTTCATCTATAAAGAGTTTTCATGTAGTCTAATGAAGAGTTTACGTTGGCAGAAGGCATTTACGAAGAGTTAACGAGTATGATGAACAGGACTTTACTATTAGCCTCTATTATTCCGCTTTTCTCTATTACAAAGAAAAGTAGTTAGTATCCATTGACACTCGTGTCATCATTAGAAGCTTTTAAAACCTAAAATTTCACCTCCATATTTGGATCTATAACGAGCAAAGTGGCTTATTGATTCGGTCTCGGTAAAAAGTCGTATTCTCTAATTGGAATCCATTAGTTTTTAGAGGTGTATCGAAATTGATATGGTTACATGTTCAACATGTAGCAGAAGTCAGTTGTCGACTGAAACACAGATAGTGTATGGATTTTCATGTCGTCTGCTAATAGGAATCAAGTAGTTTATGTTTTTATTTTAACTTCTCACATTGAAGAGTAGCCGTTGTCAAGGTGGTAGACTGACAGAACTTTGAAATCTTTAAAACAATTTTCAAGGAATTCTGGAATAGGTGTTATCAAGATTTTCAAATTTGTGTGATTTTTCTAAATTGTTTTATCGTCTGGGTAAGTGTTTTCTATTTTTCTTTTAAAATTATGAAATTCTACAATTTGATACTGTTTTGATAAAGATTTAGTGAATTTAGTTTGAGAAATGTTTTTAGATCATTATGATAGCTTTTTCAAATTTACATCCTATTCTTTTTATCGAATTCTGCCCTTTGTTTATTCTAAGCTGTTCCTGCTATTTTACTAACTTTACAAATTTCTGTCATCTATCCTATCTAATCTTATATATATCTCATGCTATGCCATGCCATGCCATGCCATGCCATGCCATGCCATCCCACCAAGTTATCCTATCTGTATTGCCTATTATATATCCAGTAATCCTACTTTACAACCAGTCATGTTTTAATCTCTAGCCAGATTTAGCGAAGAGAAATCCTAAAATCTGTCAGTTGAAATAAAGTGGAATTAGATTTTACTGTAATAACTAAATGGAATTCAATCAATGTTATAAAGCATTGTAATGAAATTTCTCAAATGTTTATGAAGCAACATTACACTGTCACCTACTTTGTGCTAAGATATTTTTCCACATTTTGATGCCATTAGAAGCATTCTAAAAGGTTTTTAAGAGGGTATCAGACTTACAAGATGAAGTCCATTATGCTTTTTACAGCTTGAAATTTTTTACTTCGTAGTAAATTACATCCACAAATTTTATGAACTTTATGAATATTTGATGTAAATTGTGGGATTTATAAGCCGTTTTTCTCTTTCTAAGCCCATTTATAGTGTAAACCATTACCGCTAAAAACTGTTTCTTTCTTACAAACGGTCCTGATTAAGATTTCAACAGCTTTTTACCCGAACTCCTGTCCGACTTCATTTATAATGCAAACACGCTAATGTAAGCTTTAGGGTAAATTTTTAAAAGTTTTTCTGGAAGTGTGCTATCACAACTTGTAAAGTGCTTTAATGCTTTTAAACCATTATGTCTTGAGAGAAATGTTATTAGCATTAGATACAACTAGTTTATATACAAGTTGATATAGAGAGTGGTAATGAGGTATCCATTAACAATCAGCTAGGGTTAGTACAAACACTGAAGAGAGCACAACCTTAATTTGTTTGCTTGATTAGTTAATTGAGATGGAAAATGTCTGACCCTGGGTGTACAAGTCAATCATTTCTCATTCTCTATAGCTTGATTGGCAAACATCGTGTATCTCTCTGGATTCCATAATTAAAAGCTAATTTGGTTTCATCGGAGTATGGATTAAAAGGAAATCAGTATTCAGAACGTGTGAGGTGATGTTACGTGTGACGGTGAAAGTCAAATTGTACAACTGCAAGCCTACGATTTTTCTTCATTAATTCAGGGTAATTACGATGAGATGAGTTTTATTTTTTAATGAATCTTTCTTATATTGGTTATACGTTTTAAATGCATTGTTATTTAGTGAGTTGGGAAGGGGTAAAAATAAGAATAAAACCCAGGCACGAACGATCCCAACCGTAAAACAAATCTCGAAATCCATTGGCAATCCATTGGTAGCATCTAATGAAGTTTTTATTTGAGAAAGTATATCAACAAATGAGTAAATATTTAATAATGAAAAGTGGTATCAGATGTCTAGAAGAGTAAGCACAAACCTATCACCACATCACCATTGCTTTAATTTTGGGATAAAGTAAAGTATGTTTTCACTAGAAGCAGCGGGCTGTAAAACTTTTGAAAAGTACTACAGGGTCTCTTTAAATCTATCCTTGTATGTTTAAAACTTAAGCTTAGATATTAAATGAGAACAGACATCTGCATTAATTGGCTTTATTTTCTAGCTAGGTTGTAAGCTAATTTTTTTATATTTCAATGTTTTGACATCAAATTTTCATGATAAATTTATATCATGACATTCATGATTTGTTAAAAAATCATCATCCATCTTTTAAAATTTAATTTTGAGAGTTCTGGTGCTCTATTGCCTTATCTCACATTAGAGAATTGCTAATGCTTCATTCGAATGAATTTGTTATCGTAATCTCTATAGCTTCATCACAATTTATGAGTTGGACCCCCTCAAACAACATATGCTAGACTTAAATAATAACTCAACTTTTTTTAATCAAGAAATAAGATTGATAATCCTCCGCAGCCATAGAAATTCACCTGTTTCTAGACCAATTATCTGGTTAGGAAGAAAATCCTTCTTAATCCGAGTTTCTCAGCTTTGATGGAAAGATCTTATTAAATCCTTTAAAAAGTAAAAAATGTTGTAGGCTGTAGATTGGCAGATATTAGCAACATATAGGGTATCAATTTATGAAAGGGATTGTTAAGCATATTTCTAAACTTTGTATGTGTATCGGGGACCCTGATAGCATCAATTTGCACCATTCCATTCCATACAAAGTTTAGAAATACGCTTTACAATCCCTTTAATGTAAGATATTTTATGTATAGATATTTGTTTTGAAATTTTGATCCTATAATTTTGAATTTTAAGCGTTTATCAAAAAGCTCTTGATCAGAAATATCTACATTAGATATACGCAGGAGAAAAAGCACAATTTAATCCATCCAGATCACTTTTCAAAATCTAAGGCTTGGTTTGTGAATAATTTGATAAAAATGCATTGGTTTCGGCAATGACAATCAAAGGCTGCTATTTGACATCATTAGTTATCTGTCGATAAGGGTTTGTTCATGTTCATGCAAGGAATTTTGGAGAGTTTTATCCCTTGTTAAACTGAAAATACGTAAAAAGTGGCTTCTGCACGCACTGGAGATCACCAATTTTCTCAGTTTCATCAAGTTTCGGTGTAGCTTTATATTCTCAATATGTTGGATGAGTTTGAATTTGAGCATCATTCAACAAATGGGTATGGAGTTACAGCTCTTGATATACTGAAAATTTATTGAGTGAGTGGGTGTATATCTTGTACCAAACTCCTTTAAGAACCTGAGTGTGATTTAATTAATTTTAATCATGTATATGCACTATGATTAAAAGCAATAAAAACGTGCTGTTTTCACCATTAACATATTTTTTCTCTCCTTTTTTGTTGTATTTAATAGTGGCAGACTTCATTTAATGAAATTTAATGAATCACATTATTTTAACAAACCATCTATGACTTCTGCTTAATTGAACACATACACTCTAGATTATTGTGGTTTATCACATATGGTGGAATGGTGGAAGTCTGGCGGTGGTGTTCAAACGCTTCAATTAATGCACAAGTTTTGTGTAAAGAGTTGAAACAGTAAATTACGTGTAATTTATAAATGATTGCCAGTGTGAAATTGACGGTGCTTAATTGAAGATACATTCAACTTTTCTTTTCAAGTTTTTTTTTTAATTTGAAAACAAGAGTTGAAGGATTCCAGATTTAGCTAGGAGAGCCATTAGTCTCTTGTGTTGTTTACCAAGTATCAGATACCTGGTTTAAAAGGAAGTTAGTGTCTGTAAAGGTTTTTCTTTCATTAAGTGGATAATGAATATGAGTGAGGAAGAAGATTCTCAATGTAAGATCTCATTTTAATTCCATTTTCTTCTTACATTTTACAGTAATGGAAAACCTAATGCGTACATTCAGTGGCATGTATGTCTCAATTCTCAATATTGACTTGCACTAGTACTAAGTGGCATGAGGTGTCATTTTAGTAAGCATTATATGCAGTTCTAGGTCAGTTTGTGCACTGAGCAATTTTCTGTAGGTTTAGACATTATCTGACTTGTTCACTGGGTTTTTTTTATTCAAAAGACATTGAACAAGTCACATACTGTGCACAGAACAGGCTTACATTTGAAGTATTTTCATGGAAAGGAGATATGATATTTAATGAAATGTTCACAACTTTAGAAGAATGTCTCATTGCACACAGCATAATGTCTTCATAATGCAAATTGATTAGGGCATCAACTTCATATATAAACGTAATTTATATTGCTCATAATTCTTATCATACATATTTACATACTGAAAGAGGGCAAATATGTGAATAAAAAATACTGCTTTTGATATTCTTAGGCACAAAATAATCTGGAAATACTTTAAGACAAAATTAGATTTGTGTTCGAAAAAAAAACAAAAACATTGGAATGAATTTTTCTACAAATGTATAATTATTCCTGACAATTCAAGACTTGATATCAGGAATATTTTAACAGAGAAAAAAAAAAATTCTAAAACTATTAGCAGATTATCTGAATTCAACATCATATAAACAATCTCCCTGGTGTACACCATTCTGTTTCAATATTCTTAGTTAGTAATCTGTTTGATAGAAAACAGTTCTCTTAATATTACTATTCATTTACTTTAATACTGTAAACTCTGATAATCAGAGAGATATAGTATTTTATTTAAGTTGAGAATATTCAAGATTTATCACTCCATGTTAATGAACTCTAGGGTAAAAAAACTATCATGAATTTTCAGAAATATTTTTTGTTTATGTATAAAACTTTTAAGAAGTAAAAAACCATGCGAAAGCAATGGATCGAAAAGTAACAGGTTGCATTTAATATTTTTTGATATTTTTGGTCTGTTGGTAGGCATATTGGACCTGTTATGATAAAATTTGTGTCGAATTCTATATATCCAAGAGCTGAAAAAAATTCAAAATTCTTAGAAATTGAAGTAAACGAGGCTAGTGAAATAGACAAGTGTAAACTAGATTAGTACAAGTACTGGTATTTATCTAAGGTTTAGATACTACCTATCTAATTACGGCTTATTTTATCAATCTACCGTCATATTAACTAGTAGAATTTATTAGTCGGTAATTTAGGTTAATGAGTTTGAGAATGTGTGGTCCAGCGGTCCAGGTGTCAGTTTATACCGTTAAATTTTGATTTTTTATACTCAACTACTGAATAATTAGTTCTTTTACTATTGACACTTGATCAAGTGTTGCTAGAATATTCCAATAGCAATAGAATTTTCATTTTGTTTTTGTGTTGCTGATTTGTTCTTTTTATATTGACATTTGGTTTTTGTCATGCTGAAATGTTCTTATTAAATACATTGACATTAAGTTTTGTGATGCTTGACATTTGGTTTTTGTCATGCTGAAATGTTCTTAAATACATTGACATTTAGTTTTGTGATGCTTGATATTTGGTTTTTGACATTTGGTTTTGTGATGCTTAACAATTGATTTTGTGATGCTGAAATGTTCTTTTCTATCTTGACATTTGGTTTTGTGATGTAATAATGTTCTTTAATACATTGACATTTGGTTTTGTGAAGCTGAAATGTTCTTTTAGATATTAGCATTTGGTTTTGTGATGATGAAGTTTTCTTTAATTAAGCAATTAAATTAACATATATTTTGTGATGCTCAAATGTTCTTTTACCTACAACATTATTTGACCAATTTCTAATGTCGCTAAAGATGAACTATACTCTGTGATCTTGGATCCTGACAAAATGTACTCTGATTCTGAAAACTCTGGTTCTGAAAGTGTAAGAAATTCACCTCATGATCCACAATAAGATCAGGTACATCAGAATTATGTTCAGCTATGACTGGCTGACAGTAAATGGAGTAGAAATCTTAATGTAAGTGCTTATTACTGATGAAATTTGAAACTTTATCCAATTGTTAAAAAAAACACCATCATTTCTAAAAGATTTCTTTCTCATTATATCTGATGTCATTCAAGCAAATATAATGTCTTCAACTCTGTATGTTTTTTCTACCTCCTTCAAGAAGAGTTAAATCATAGCAGCAATGTCTTATTGAGTAATGGCAATAAAGATTATAACATGCATGAGGCCTTATTATTCCCTAGTCCATTTCCGCTCCAACTTTAATGAAACTTCTAGCTCATGACAAAAAAGCTGGCAATCGTAACGAACTCGGGTTGATTTCTACTAGTTTGGCTTCATACACTATTCATTAAATATTGATGTCAGCGTAATGAAAAGTTGGTATGAAAATTAATAACTGACACAACGCAAGAATAAATAAAAGTCTAATTACAAATTGCGTATTGAAATAGACTTGCCACAGATCGAAAATAATCTTGCAAATTACTCCAAACAGATTCTAATTTCCTGAACCAAATTACTTTTCGCCATGTTTTCATTGGGAGAAAAAAGGTTTATCGCCTTCAAATTATAACTGAATATGATATTTAGCACATGGCAGCAGGCAAGTTTTAAAGTGGATTGTATATATTAATGACTCTTTTCATAATATAAATATAATATACTCCCATTTCTCAAATTAAAGTAACTATATGCCATATTGTAATCAATAACATTTGATAAGCTAATTTGGGCTTTTTTTTTTCTATTATGGCAAATGTCAGTTAGATTGCATTTCTGATAAATTTAATATGAAAATTCCACCCATAGGACATGTTGTTTCTTCAGTATCATACATAACATTGTTTCACAGAAGTAAAAAAATATAGAAGGGGTTCTTTAACCATGTCCAAGTTGATATTGAAGCCCCATATAACAGTACAGTCAAATATCACACAGATAATCTATTTGATGTATTCTTGAGCTAAAACTAACTAATCTAACAAGCACCTTGAAGTAAATAGTTCTTGTTTCTGACCTAGGCCCGTGCTTTCTATGAGATCTATCTCATTTCACTTTAACACAAAGTGACTTTAATACTTGATAATTAGTGTTTAATGTATATTGTATATATTAATGATAAAATATCTAAACAGAGAAAACTTAATTAACCTGGGGCATCATTAATTATTTCTTCTAATGTTTATATTACATTAGTAACACTGTATATTATAATAACGCTTTATAACATATTAATAAAGCTCTTGTACATTATAATACAATTAAGTGCTTTATAAAGCTAATTTGTCTTCTAATAATGCTTTGTATCATTTTAATGTAAAAACTCTTGGCTGTGCATGTTACAGATCTCTTGACAGACTAAGTCGTTTTCAACGTAAAATTTCCTCATTACTCACTGCTGTGCATCGCCTGTTGTAATTAGTTAAAAGAGCGGCAGAAAAGTAGGACATAAAACTCCATTTCATTCATTTGAAATTAGAGTGAACAGTCTATAACTGGGCAATATGCATAAAAAAAATAACTCTGAGTTGAATTAACCACGAATTTATCTAGATTTTTAAGGGTCAAATATGGATTTAACTTTGTAGCGTGAAGTTTTATGCCTATTATGTGATTTTCTAGTGGATACAACATAATTAAACAATTACAATTCAGACAGTTTATTTTAAAAAGTTGAATACAAATTCCAATTCCCAATTACGGGATAAGTTGTTTGTATTTAAACTAGAAATTTGTCAATGGGATCAATCAGAAAACTTCAATGCCAAATATGGCGTTTTGCTTGAGCACCCAACAATAGAATTGCGTCTGCACCAGATTGCTCTCATCGTGCCCTCCCATTGTCTCATTCGCATGTTGAAAGGAATAAAAATGTCTCTTAATGATTTTTATTCATCTATTTTTATGGTTGAACGCATATCTAAACGTAAACATTTGCCTTTGAATGAATATTTTATAAGTGGAGTCATATCTTTAATAGCATCTCTAGAATTATTGAAATCGACATGAATTTACAGTTTTGTTCGTATTAATACTTTATTGAAGCTTTATATAGGCACGTGTTCTCTTCTGGTAGTTTATATGGATATTAGATAAGGTTGACCTTATCTATATGAATATTTTTTATTATTGAATAGATTTTTTGAACAGATATTGAGGCAATTTGAACATATTTAATCTGAAAATGTAAATACAAAACTAAACATTTTAGGTCAAAATATTTTGAGGTAAAAGAAGAAAGTTCTTGAATCAGTTAAAAGCTTTTTTTTTTTTATGGAAATAAGAGTTTTATGCAAAATTTGGACATATTTTCCATGTTGCCATTGACACATGAAGCTATGTCTACATATTGTGCATGCAATTGCTAAATGCCATACATGGTATTTAGTGTGAGGTCCTAAAATTTGACAACTTAATTTATCACTTTAACTGATTAATTTTCAAAGTTTTATTGAACCAAAACGGTGATGTTATTCAATTGTTGATATTAGACCCTTGCGCCGATTTATTTTGTAAAAAGTGACTGGCTAGCAGATGAAACTGGTTGGCTAGCCATTTGTTTTCGGTTAGCCAATTTTGAACTGGCTGAATTGGCTAGCAAAACAAATCGGCGGTTTTCGGCGGCTAAAACGGATTTCCTCCATTAAAAATTTGAGTTATAATGAAGGAACATATACACTGCATGCATCATAAACAACTGGTGATTGTTATCAAGTTATTTATTTCTGAATAATCAACTCACAATTCAAAATCTTAATCAAACTACAATAGTTTTGAATTATCATGGATGAAAATTATCATGTTCAGCATATAGGTCTAAGTGACGATCGTCTTGAATTCATTTACAAAGTGGCAGAAATCGGCTGACTTAAATCGGCGGCGCTTTGTTTTCACAACTGGCAGATTATGGCTGTAAAGAAATCGGCGGCGGCGGCGCAAGGGTCTAGTTGATATTGAGGATGGTTGAATGAATAAGAATGGTTTGTTTGTATGGTAGCAGATTGTTCTTATCAAGTTCCTACTATTGTCATCAGGTTTTATAACAAAAATCACACTATCTCAAAAATAATGGCAACTCTTTTTGTCAAGCTCAACAGGTGTGTCTATCAAAGTATTTATCTACTCGCTGATTAAACTTCAAATTTTGAGTATTACATAGAATTATTTTATCTAGTTTTCAAATTAATAATGTATCTGATTTAATAATCATTGAATATTATCATAATTTCCATGTCAGTGAAAAATCAAGAGTTTCAATAGAATGATAAGTTTATCATAAATTCTAATATATTCAGATGCTATTAACATAATAAGTTTTTAATTTTCGAAATTATGAAAGGGAAATTAAAAAGTTCAGGCAAGCGTGTAGATTTATCTATGGTTTTTGATCATATTCTTAGTGGGGGGTATCTGATTTTTTTAATTTTCGTCTGTGTGTCACAGTATGCTTGTCTTTGTTGAACACCAGATGCAACAGTATGGTTTGTCAACTCAGTAGCCTTTATATACTAGTTCACATTATTGTGATATTTTGATTGGACCCCTCCCACTGTCTGTCTTAACGATATTAAAGGGATTGTAAAGAGGTTTTCTAAATGTTAGAAATGCTTAACTCTATATAACGCTGCTTAAGCAAAAAATTATTACCTGGTAACAGCTTTAGTGATAGTGATGTCATTAAACGCTCAGTTTGAGTGCAATTTCATGATCCACATATATCAAACTTATAACTACCAAGGCATTTAGTCAATTGGTTTAATGCTTTGTAGCTTCTTTTCAGTCAAACCTCCACTTTTATATGTTGTATCACATTATTTGAGGAAAATGTCAGAAAACAAAGTTTCTCCACCCCTAATCTAAAAGGGGAACGTGTGGCATTTTCGAGGGTGGATTGAGGTTTTGAATATTATTTTAAAAGTCTTAAAACGCTGATAATTATTGATATACATACATTTGAAGTCTTGAATTAAGAGGGAGAGCTGTGAACAATATTACTGATAAGCTTAGCTAAAAAATTCCTGTTTTTGTGACTAAGGTATTATTGGTCGAACAATTGGTATTTAAATCCCAGGAAGCTGTTAGTATGTAACTTTCCATGTGTATTTCTGTTAAATAATTGTTCAAATTTCTGTATTTTTCAGGTCCAATGCAGATATCTCAAGAACAAGCTGGGATGGCAGCAGCCCAACAGGAATGTGCTGGGTGTCAGAAATTAATCAAAGATAAACATTTATTAAAAGCTTTAGATCAGTATTGGCATGAGGACTGTTTAAAATGTAGTTGTTGTGACTGTCGACTAGGGGAAGTCGGTTCAACTCTTTTCACCAAAGCTAATCTCTTATTATGCCGTAGAGATTATTTAAGGTAAGCATTACACCTCCTCACAGGGGGACAGTCGTGGTTTTCAGAAGTTGATTTGATCCTTGAATACATTTACATAGCCTTCAGAAGTACTAAAACTGCACCAAAATCCTTCAAACTTTTAAATTTCAATGTATGCTTTTTCTATATACAAAGCAGTCTCTCTAAAATTCATATCATATTTTTAAAGAGATTGTAAAGAGGTTTTTTCTAAACTTTGTATGTGTATCGACGACATCAATTTGTGCCATTCCAATTTCCATTCAGATGTCGGTGGTTCTTGCAATTCCACTAAAAACTAAATTGATGCTATCAGTCTCCGATACACATACAATACTCAAATAATGTGGATAAATATGGATACAATTGAATTTTAAAGGCTTAAATTTAGACATTGAACTGTAAATACTCATATTAACTTAGCCAAAAAATCTCTGTTTCTGGATTAAGGTATTTCTATCAAACAGATGGTAAACTCAGTAAAGGTTCACTTGGAATCCGTGGAAATCTCTTGAAAGCACGACAGCATGAATTTCAAATTGACCAAGCATAGCAACAATGCTGATTTATTTTCATCACTTCAAATATATCTCAAAATTTTTTTAACTTCAAGAATATTATTTGTAATGATTCATATTTCCAATTAGCAACTGCATTTTTTCAGTGTTAAGAAAATCTGCATGATTACGTCACGTTTGTAATTAGTATTAATTAATATATGTTTCTAATTATTTTTTATTACAGGTTATTTGGTACAACAGGTTTCTGTTCAGCATGTTCTAAAATAATTCCAGCATTTGAAATGGTGATGAGAGCTAAAACTAATGTTTATCATTTAGAATGTTTCGCCTGTCAACAATGTAATCACAGGTATGCATAATTTGATAAAGTATTTGGAGCAAAAATTTGATGAAATAATAAAATAAGGGGTGGGGCAGGATCTTGGGGAATTGTTAGTAACCTAATTAAAGCATGAAGTGCCTTGCCTTAGAAACAAATATATAAGCTATTGTTCATCAGATTAAATTCAAGAGTTTTTTTGAGGAGTATTCTTTTTTTTAGGAAAAGTTAAGCCTTTGGCTGTTTAAAGATGCCTACCCCAAAAAACCCAAGTCAAGAAAAAAACAAAATGGAAAAAACATATGCATTATTTCATTGTTATGATGTTGAAAATATGCTCTTTCCAACGGCATGAAAAGAAGAATTTAACCCCCTTTATTTTTCAAATTTTTGCAAACTTAATCGCTTCACATCTCTCGTTCTAACAAAACCCCCTGAGTCAAAATTTGCATCCCTCATTGAATAAAACGAAAAAGAAGCCACTTTTCTTATACCAATCTAATGTATATAAATTCTCTTCTCTCCTTTCAGATTCTGTGTTGGCGATCGGTTCTTTTTATGTGACAACAAAATCTTATGTGAATATGACTATGAGGAAAGAATGGTGTTCGCTAATATGACCAATATTAATTATGGAGCCTACAATGCTTTAAATCAAATTAAAAGACAGACACAAAGTCTCAGTGATGATGTTTCAAGTGGTTATGGAAGTCCGAGTCCTTGTTCACTTTAAAAATATATTTTAGTTTTTTGTTTCGTTCATCATAAAATTTTCATCGCGGACAATTAAAAATCATTTGTGACACATTGTTTTTCTCGTTCATTCAGACTTTAATGGAATGTGATTGAGGAAATTGGTAATTCAACAAAGAATTTCTAAAGAGAGAATTAATTGTTGAACACCAGATTTGATGACGTCTGCGACAAGAAAAATACTGTCCCGCAGCAAACTCAAGTTTTACTTCCTGTGGATAAAAAAAGAATTTAAGTGACTCTCAAATTGTGCCATAAATAAAAAGCATGGTGTTCTGACAAGGTTGTGTTTGTAAATATATGGTTGGAGTAATTATTGTTAATTTTTGGAAGGAGTAATCTTTGTGAATATTGTATTTAAATCCAACAGACAACAGTTCTAGTTAAATTTTATTTAAGGAATGGTGCAAACTAGTCCCTGTTATCTGGTATTATGTTATCATTATTATCTAGTCATTTCATATTCAAGTCTCATAGAGTTACCTCTCTTTATTGTCCCTGAGGCTCGTCATCGTCGTTGATTCAGATTTCTTGTAAAACTTTAATTTATTTTTAGTGAGTCAAAAAAAAAAAAAAAATAACATGGAGCAAAAAGTTTTCAAATGTTAAGTCCATTGAGGTTCAAATAGGCCAATAGCAAGAGTGTGATCACTACAACATAAATTACATGTTCTTCTTAATGTTTTGAAACATTCATAAAATATCTTTGCACAGTTTTCATATATAGTCTGAGATACAAAATGTGATGCTCAACAATTAGCATTTTAAGATTCTGTAGAAATGTGTCCTCATATATTAATTGATGAATATTGAGAAGAAGGGGGGAATGTCTCATAATGTCAGTAAAATTAATTTCTCAATAAAAATCCAACTCAAAGGGAATAATTTAGTCACTCAGATATTTTAGTTCTACATTAAATGTAGATTTTGTTACCGGTAATAAATATATAATATAAATTGTTTTCATTTCAAGTCTGTATTTAACGATTAAATTGTTGTATAATTAAAATCTTTGTTGAATTAATGATAATTATATGTATATAGAAACATAAGTTTTATGGCCTTTATATTTTCACTGCAAAGCTGCGAATATAAACAAAGGATGGAGTCTGGTCTGGGATTATCAATTCAGCAGAAAATATTTGAAGCAAATTGTATCAGCATAACTAGGGGAGCGCAGGAGAGACTATGCCTGAAATGATATTTACCCCTCGCAAAACTCTGAATTGAAGCTGAAATTCTAAAAATTCTCTGAATCTGCCAACCTAGTTAGGATATTCCTCCCCTAGAAGTACTTGGCTGATTACATGTCGGGATCCTAACTCATCATATTTGATTTTATGTAATCATCTGTATCGATAATCCCAGACTAGAAAAGCATTCTTTGTCTCTTCGCAGCTTCAGAAGATTTTTCATTTTACATAGCTTATTTCTAGTGCCAAATGTAAACTTGGATTTGTGGTATTATGGAAAATTGCAGCTCAAGTACTGATTGAATCAGAGCTATTTACATGCTCAAATGATATACTATTCTGATGGACATATGGTGAAAAGTATAAGCCAGCCATATCGGATAACACATAGCGCTGTATTAAAAAACAATATAGCTATGAAACTTGAATAGAGCAGCTCTTTGACCATAGAAACTGAAAAACACAAATCCAATGTCCCAATTGATCCCGAAAAAAATTGATACATCAACAGACATATGGTGTTTCTCATGTAAAAACTGTATGAAATAACTGTTTTAATTATAGCTGTTATTTATGAACGCAATCAAATAATATATATTTCTACGGCAGGTGTTGCTATCAAATGGACCAAATATAGAAATTATAGCATTCATTAGATAATTAATTTTTTACCAGGCAGGACATAAATAATCACACATATTTTATATACTGCTCAGAAACCAATGATGTATTAAATTTATTACTAAATTAAGATTGAAATTTATATATATTAACAATTTTTTATCATAATTTATCATAAAATGCAGAAAAACATATTGTGATTCATTCAAAGAAATAGTTTTAATTAACAACTGTGTGCGCAAACAGATTGATAATTAATGAAATTTGATTTTTATTTACAGTTTGTGTGGACTTACTTTGTATTTTTTTGCATATTTTTTATTATAATTATAGTCTATTACAAACTGAAAATTGGTGAAAATTATTTGAAATCTTCAAAACAGAAAAAACAAAAAAAACATGGTAATTGAAAATCAAAAGTACCTGCGCTCATTTGTGAAATAAAATATTTTTCTTCTTTTCTGAGCTTTTGGATAGGACAATAAACTGAGACCCTTTGTGCTAAAGACTTCTAGAAAGGCTTATGTTGCTGTCCTGGGAAATTTTCCCTTATAGCACACTGCATGGTGTTTTCCTTATTTGCTCAGTCAGTATAGAAAAGTGGGATGTAAAATACCAGTCCATTCCATTTTCTCATCTGCACCTTATTGAGTTTATAAAGACAAACAATGCCATTTAGTGTGATATGAGGGAAATTTATCCTAGGAAACTCTAAAATCCAGTTTGTATGAAAATCATAAAATGATATTTTATTGAAATTAAGTGCAATGATATTGTTATATATTGGGATGAAATTGATATTGAGAAACGTAATTTGTTAATCAATAGAGAAAATATGTGGAATATTATATCCCTTGTAGGGAAAGTATCCCATGAAATGTATATAGCCAACATGTATATTTCTAGCCATTCAACAGTATATTTATGTAAAATATGTTGTCAAGTTGTTATTCAAACAGTCATAATTTATCAGATGTATATATTACATTATTATAATAATAAAAAACTTTTCTTTTGAAACTTCAAACTGGTCTGTGTTTTATGATTAATGTGAATAAATACCTTGGTCTTTACGAATAGATCTGTCTCCAAAGTGAGTCAACAATGAGGCAATAAGGTGCACTAGGTTGGAATCAAATCAAAAATACATTCAGACGCCAATGCCAGCAGTGCTTCCCCAACAACTACCTAGTTTGCGATAACAGCTGCTGCTGGAAGCGAACGTTAACTTGTCATCTACCAACCAACCAGCAGTGCTTCCAAAAAGTAGTCCTAGGTTCAAATTAAAAGTCCATCTATAGCAAACTGCATCTTCATGTGATATCTTTTGAATATTTCTAAACGAGGTCCACAAAAGTATTTTCATGTGTATAATAAGGTTATGAGCATGGACAACCCAAATGACTTTCAAAAGTATGTATCCAAATATGCTATTAGAAGCAAGTCTTATTGCCGTTGAACTGAAAAACAGCTGAAAATAGACGATATTATATTCAAATCTTTCTACTCTATTCACTTTATTTTGCTTTTAAAGGACTTTCTATGTCTATTGGGGACTATGAGAGCATCAATTTACACCATTACAATTCTCATCCATAGTCTGTGGTTCTTGCAATTCCTCTTAATCTGACTCAATTTATGAAGTTACCAGAGGGGAGCTACATTGGATAGCAATGCAGTTCCTCTCTAGTGACATCATACAGGCGTTAGTTTTTGTGGAATTGCAAGAACCACAAAGGTCTGATTGAAACTTTGAATGGTACTAAGTGATGCTCTTATCTTCTAGTCTTAAAGTCTAACCACCTAGTTGTGGCTTTGGAATAGCTCAATCAGTTGACAAGTGGGTTTGAATGGTCGCAAGGTAAGAAAAACTATTGTGCCATGGACAATGCCTCCGGAAGTTTGCCTGACTGACTGGCTGACATTCAACCCATGTTACTCGATTGATAATGATAAAGTTTTTGAGTACAATAAAACATGCAATCAAGTTCAACATTATTGGCAAATATAGTTAAATCAGCAGACGTCAAAATTACTGCAACAAAAATGTCTGCATGAAACATGTACTGGTTGATGAACTGGAAAAATACTTTGACATCAAAGTATATGACTGGTAGGCAATCTAAAGAATGTTAAACCAGATGTTGAGAATAATGAGGAAATAATAGGTTCATTGATAAGAAATCAAACTAATTTCAGCCTCATCCTTCATCTCCAGGGTATTTACTAACACAAATGTCCAAATTTTCATTTCCACTTTTACTGCTTATAATTACACCTTATGAAAAATGGATAGTTCAATGAGACTTGAAGCTAATGAAGACTTAATGCATCCAATATATCTTTCAGATGAATTGAATCTGGCTGCTATGAAATGCCTCATTGCTAATTGCTGTCATTCTGTTGTTTGCTGTCTTCTTATTACTTGTTGGCTTTCGGTTGTTATCCATGCGAGATGTTACGTCATGCTTGATTCCTCTTATAGCCATGTAGCATCATTCTGTGATTCATAATTCAGTAATGTTTTTTTCAGTTTTCAGATGGGTGACTTTTCTTTTACCTTGTTGTATTCTGAGATATTGGTATTCTTTCACATTGATGTGTTCTAATTTGCTGTGTTCTTATATCTTGTTGTTCTATTACGTGATTATGTTCTCAAGTTTTTCTGTTTTTGAACTTGCTGTGTTCTCATATTTTGCTATTTTCTTTTAAACTGCTGTGTTCTCATATCTTGTTAAATCTTGCTTTACTGTTCTCTTGATTGGCAGTGCTCCACTATTTTGATGTTCTTGTGTCGGTTGGTTGGTAGATGACATGTTAACTTTCGCTTCCAGCAGCAGCTGATATCGAAAACTAGGTAGTTGTTGGTAGTGGTAGTAGTTGGTAGTAGGATTGGTTCAATCGGATGGTACTGTGCTGTTGGTTTGGTAATTTGAGAATTCGTAAGATCTGGTCGGGTCGAATGAAATGGCAGTGAAACTTGGCCCCTAGTAGTGTGGCGTGAGTTTTTCGGTCTTCTTCATTCTTCCAAATTTGTTGTGATCATGGTTATTCTTCTTGATGGTGCGTAATTCTTTACGTGCTCCAATATTTATATATAAGGACATAGGGGCATATTCTACCTATCTCACTAAATACCAATTTCTTTTCACAAGTCTCTACTGAGATTTGCTAATTGTTCAGCTAATAATCTATTGTTTCAAGCCTTGCCTACATGATATTATCATCTTAACCTTCACTAATAGCTTTTTAATGGTATTATTCACTCATTATCCACCTCCAAATTGAAGAGCTCGTAAAAATCTAATTTTAAAAAAAGAAGATCTCAAATGGCATTACAATGAATTCTTTTAGTTGCGAAATTAAATTGTCTATTTTATCAAATTTTCTTTTCTCTTGAGATCGAAATTCCAAATCTTCATTTCATATCATTTTATTTATCATATCATTTTAAATGAAATCGAATTTCAGATTTTCATAATTTTTTCACTCAAAATTGAAAGGTTATTTTTATATAATGCTATATGTTTGAGTTAATCATGTTTTAAATTGCATATTTGAATAAAACACTTACTCTCTGTAGAAAATGTTTACAGATTCGAATTTTGTCAATTATACTGTACGAATTGAAATATATCCAAGCCAAAACATTTTTTATACCTATGCTATAATGTTAAAAGAAATATTGGATTGTCAAAATTTTAACAAATCTCAATTTCAGCTATGTGAGCATACTTTCTTTAAAATTCAATTTTCAATAAGTAAAAGGTAATATTCCCTAAAAAGATAGAAACTGAATTTTTCAAATGCGGAGCAAAAGCATTAAAGGGAGATAACCACAAAAAACTACAACAAATTAGTACAACCTTTGTAGAAATTTGCCTATATATTAATACTGGATATGACTGATTGTCTTGCCAAAATGACTGATTTTTAAATAGCCTCAATTGCACATCAAGTGTAGTAAAATAATTGAAAATATTTAAGAATTATTGATTTAATCTAAAACAATTAGCAAAAAATAATTATCATTAATAGCATAACTAAATAATAACATTAATAGTATAAAAAATTACATTATCATAAAACATAAACAAATATTAAAAATATTATTGTAACTATTTTAACAGTAAAAATATTGTATTATTATTATTGTAAAACATAAACAAATATAGTTTCATTGAGATTTTGATTTTAAACATAACCACTTAAAAATACTGACATTTCTTCAGGTTCTTTAAGGTTTTTGATAAATTATATAAAATCTCTAACACATGGGACAATGCATGTTCCTTTAGCAACGGTAAAAAAAAATAACACGTTTTATGACGTCACTGACAGTGATCTGCATAGATATCAATAATAGCTTCCGGAGACTGCAATGTGTTCTAGATATCCCTTCCATGTAAAATCACGTTTCAAAGTTTTCATGTGGGATATTTTTACTGACAATGGCGAAATCGAAGGGTGACACCCCCACAATAATATGTTTGAAACAATATGATTGGCTGAGAAGATAACTCCTGAACAATGAAAATTACATGTGTATCATGTAAGCAACAGTTAGTATGGTAAGGTCATATATACTGTTTCTAAAGGAACACAGGGACTATGGGACTATACAATTGATATTATGCATGGATGTATATTATGCAGACTGAATTTTTTTAAGTAGGCTACCTTATTTGTAAATTTGCAAGTGACAGTTTTGGTTGCTAATAATTTTTGTAAGAAACTTTGTGGCTGATTTCGTTAACAGAATATAGTAAGAATCCATGTTGTAACTTTGCACCATTTCAATTTTCTTAAAACTTAGTGTTTGATGACATAATATCCATGAAGGTTTTCTGTGATACAAGCATATTTGACCGATTGGATATGTGGAATCATAAAACACTAACAGTTAAAGTGGAAATTGCTGTAACCGCAGACGTCTGATTAAAAATAGAATGGTGCAAATTGATGCTGTCAATGTACAAAATTTAGGAAACCTCTTTACAATCCCTTTAATAATTCCTGAGGTCACTTGAGCGTAAAATTGTGGATAAGTTTTCTTGACATCAACTATAATTCATCGTGCTCTGGTAAATCACCTTCCATCAATAACTGATAAACTTTATAAGGGTCGACATTCCAGTGTTTATGAAAGGAAACAGGAAGTTGGTGTGACAGAAACTCCTCACTATAATCTTCTGGTCTAGCCTAAAAAAGACAAATCAAAGAACTGGAGTTTTAAATCCTACATTTTCAGCCCCTAAATAGTGAGATAAAGGCAAGCAAAACCTGTTTCGCCCAAGGAATAGATAACACCTATCAATCTAATCTTTATTGCATACATTAAACGCCAGCTCTAAACTGACGCTTTACATCTCATGCACATGACATGAGTATCCGATCATGCACGGGATATCTATTTATAGATGTCACTTCAACAAAACCATACAATGTCCAGTAATAGAAATTTTGCCAGAACAGTAGCACTTGCGCTCCATTTTTCCGTATCTCACACTTGAGGAATCTTAAACAGGCAAAGCTGTAGCACACAGGAAATATGATACTTGTTCCCTCAGAAAGCATAGTGGTTTTTCCTTGATAGCCCCCCCAATGGCATCACTGATATGGTGAAAACTGAGTTGAAAAATCTGAAGGAAGTATCTCAACCTAACTGGGATTGAAGCCTGGTTCTACATTTCACGGAGCAACTGTGACCATTTTGAATTAGACAAATCATTGAAACAATGAATTCGAAGGACCAAAACAATTATTCAAAATGGCATTCTAGAAATCCATTTTTATTGAATGGTAAGAGAACTGGGTGCCTGATACTAAATCTAAACAAGTGGTTGCCTAGCAATATACGCCCACCTTCCTTATGAATTGTTTTTAGTATATCAAGAGCATTCCCCAATTGGTGTCAAATCGTATAAAAAATATAACCTGTCAAAAATATAGTTTATATATTTTGATAACTGTGGTCTCTTTCGCGTTCACAAGTCATTTATAACATATTTTAGGTGTAAAACTCCGTAAATATTTGTCGAATCGACCCAGAATTCAAACTTGTCCAAGATTTTATGGATATTATCCTATACACAAAAGTTTATTAAATTCCTACCACAACTGTAGTCTCTATCACGTTCACAAGTCATTTTTAACATATTTTAGGTGTAAAACTCCGTAAATATTTGTTGAATCGATCCGGAATTCGAACTTGTCCAAGATCTTATGGATATAATCCTACACACAAAATTTTATTCAAATCAAACCAAAACTGTGGTCTCTATAGCATTCTCAAGCCATTTTTAACACATTTTGGGTGTAAACCTCCGTAAATTTTTGTCGAATCGAACCCAAATTCGAACTTGTCCGAGATCTTATGAATATAATCCTACATTCAAAATCTTATTCAAATCCAACTAAAACTGTGGTCTCTATTGCGTTCACAAGTAATTTTTTAAATATTTTGGGTGTAAAACTCCATGAATTTTAGTCGAATCAAACCCAAATTCGAACTTGTCCGAGATCTTATGGATATAATCCTACATACAAAATTTTATTCAAATCCAACCAAAACTGTGGTCTCTATCGCGTTCACAAGCCATTTTTAACATATTTTGGGTGTAAAACTCCGTGAATTTCAGTCGAATCAAACCCAAATTCGAACTTGTCCGAGATCTTATGGATATAATCCTACATACAAAATTTTATTCAAATCAAACCAAAACTGTGGTCTCTATTGCGTTCACAAGCCATTTTTAACATATTTTGGGTGTAAAACTCCGTGAATTTTAGTCGAATCAAACCCAAATTCGAACTTGTCCGAGATCTTATGGATATAATCCTACATACAAAATTTTATTCAAATCCAACCAAAACTGTGGTCTCTATCGCGTTCACAAGCCATTTTTAACATATTTTGGGTGTAAAACTCCGCGAATTTTAGTCAAATCAAACCCAAATTCGAACTTGTCCGAGATCTTATGGATATAATCCTACATACAAAATTTTATTCAAATCCAACCAAAACTGTGGTCTCTATTGCGTTCACAAGCCAATTGTGGACAGACGGACGGACCGACGGACGGACAGGGGCGACGGCAATATACGACCACATTTCAATGTGGGCGTATAAAAATGCTGCCAAGAGAAATTAAGTGTATATTACCTGATGAATATATCTACTATGTGTTATAGGTATATTATATCTATTTAAACACATTCCTATAGTCATATCATCAGGTGAATCTATAGAAGGACATGAACACTTCTCAGCTAAAAACTTAGCAACTGGTCGACTAAAAATCATACTGAAATTTACAAAGAACATACATAAGTGATACTTAATAAAAATTAGCAAAAATTTTAGTCATGTAATTTAGCATGACGATACCTCTCATTTCGTAAAAAGTGTAGATTTTTTTTACAATTCACTATTTTTTCTAATTGAGTTTGTTGAAATTATTTTGGAAATATTTATAAGACGTGGAAATATTTATAAGACGTGGATATGGACCACTCCTATCAACTAAATTACCAAATTTCACATTAATAAACCTATACAACAAGTGGTTGCCTAGCAATATACGCCCACTTACACTACATAAATTGTCAATATATCAAGGAATGTTACTATCTTAATTTTTGTTCGATTGTGTTCAGATTTGAATTCATCCAATATCTTGTTAATATAAAGCATCTAATTTCATAACTAATAAAACTCCGTAAATATTTGTTGAATCGATCCGGAATACAAACTTGTCCAAGATTTTATGGATATTATCCTACACACAAAAGTTTATTAAATTCCTACCACAACTGTGGTCTCTATCATGTTCACAAGTCATTTTTAACACATTTTAGGTGTAAAACTCCGTAAATATTTGTTGAATCGATCCGGAATTCGAACTTGTCCAAGATCTTATGGATATAATCCTACACACAAAATTTTATTCAAATCAAACCAAAACTGTGGTCTCTATTGCGTTCACAAGCCATTTTCAACACTTTGGGTGTTAAACTCCATGAATTTTTGTCGAATCGAACCCAAATTCGAACTTGTCCGAGATCTTATGAATATAATCCTACATACAAAATTTTATTCAAATCCAACCAATACTGTGGTCTCTATCGCGTTCACAAGCTATTTTTAACATATTTTGGGTGTAAAACTCCGTGAATTTTAGTCAAATCAAACCCAAATTCGAACTTGTATGAGATATTATGAATATAATCCTACATACAAAATTTTATTCAAATCCAACCAAAACTGTGGTCTGTATCGCGTTCACAAGCTATTTTTAACATATTTTGGGTGTAAAACTCCGTGAATTTTAGTCAAATCAAACCCAAATTCGAACTTGTATGAGATATTATGAATATAATCCTACATACAAAATTTTATTCAAATCCAACCAAAACTGTAGGCTCTATCGCGTTCACAAGCCATTTTTAACGTATTTTGGGTGTAAAACTCCATGAATTTTTGTTGAATCGAACCCAAATTCGAACTTGTCCGAGATCTTATGAATATAATCCAACATACAAAATTTCATTCAAATCCAACTAAAACTGTGGTCTCTATCGCGTTCACAAGCCATTTTTAACATATTTTGGGTGTAAAACTCCATGAATTTTAGTCGAATCAAACCCAAATTTGAACTTGTCTGAGATCTTATGAATATAATCCTACATCCTAAATTTTATTCAAATCCAACCAAAACTGTGGGCTCTATCGCGTTCACAAGCCATTTTTAACGTATTTTGGGAGTAAAACTCCATGAATTTTTGTTGAATCGAACCCAAATTCGAACTTGTCCGAGATTTTATGAATATAATCCAACATACAAAATTTCATTCAAATCCAACCAAAACTGTGGTCTCTATCGCGTTCACAAGCCATTTTTAACATATTTTGGGTGTAAAACTCCATGAATTTTAGTCGAATCAAACCCAAATTTGAACTTGTCCGAGATCTTATGAATATAATCCTACATACAAAATTTTATTCAAATCCAACCAAAACTGTGGGCTCTATTGCGTTCACAAGCCATTTTTAACGTATTTTGGGTGTAAAACTCCTAGATTTTTGGCGAAACAAACCCAAATTCAAATTTGTCCGAGATCTTATGAATATAATCCTACATACAAAATTTCATTCAAATCCAACCAAAACTGTGGTCTCTATCGCGTTCACAAGCCATTTTTAACATATTTTGGGTGTAAAACTCCATGAATTTTAGTCGAATCAAACCCAAATTCGAACTTGTCCGAGATCTTATGAATATAATCCTACATACAAAATTTGATTCAAATCCAACCAAAACTGTGGTCTCTATTGCGTTCACAAGCCAATTGTGGACAGACGGACGGACGGACGGACGGACGGACGGACGGACGGACGGACGGACGGACGGACGGACGGACGGACGGACGGACCGACGGACGGACGGACGGACCGACGGACGGACGGACGGACGGACGGACGGGGGCGACGGCAATATACGACCACATTTCAATGTGGGCGTATAAAAATAGATATCGTTACTTTGTAGATGAAGTTTAAATTTTTGGTGCCTTTATCCCATATTGCGATACGTATTGTATCGTGACCTTTGTATCGCGATTCGTATTGTATCGTGGCATGGTTGGCAATACCCAGCACTAATTTCTTCCTTTAGCAACCAGAGTTAATATAATAATTTTTAGGAAGAGAAACCTACCCACCACCACCAGTGATGTAATCATAACCAAAGCCTTTAGATACACCATAACCATATCTTTCACCTAAAGCTATTTTTTCTTCAGAATTATAACATGCGAGCAGACGTCGCAATCTTTTTACACTGAAAAATCAAACCAAGTTATATAACTCAGATTTCATTTGAATTTGGTGTGTGTTTATGAAATAGTCCACTTTAAGTTTCTAAACTTGGCAGTGTACAATGAGGACAATTTTAGCAGAAAAACAGCATAGCGTATATTCTTTCAATTTCAATAAGCATTTTCTACATAGAAACCCAGTTTATTATTCCAAAAGTAGAAGAGAACTAATAGCAGCCATATTGTTTACAATTTTTCTTTCGGCAGCTCTGATTGGTTATATTCACTAGCATACAATTCAATCAAATAGCTGTCACAAGATGGAGTTTGTAAAAGCTTGAAATAGAGAACTGTGTCTTACTTTATTATAGTATCATCATCAGCTATTAGTAACCATGGTTTATTTTTATATTTTTCTTCTTCAATAAATCTTCTAATAATAGATATAGTCTTCTCACAATGTCCTGTTATAACATAAACAAGTTATAATGAACAAAAGTATTAGGTTTAAACCAGTGGCATTACCAGTTTTTTTTTTTCAAAGGAAAGAGCTGGGGGAGTTGTGATTTTCAAGTTAAAATATAGCAAAAGTGTTGAAGGGGCTCAAGGTTGGGGTTTTGGGGGAGCCTTATCAAGTTACCAACTAAGAGCAATGCTAGTAATTGTTAGAACAATAATTTACCGTTGCTACTTGCTATAGTAATACCATGCTAGAGTTGAAAAGATGAAAGCCAAACCTACCTCTTTCTGTGTTAGCTACACCAAGATTTATTGTTGGTATAGAGCTATCTTCTGTCTCACTAAAATATTCTATATCTCTATGTTCTTTACCCCATGTTTCTTTTACTACTGGTACTAAAATATATATTCATAATTTTTTTTCAAAATTACATCATAGAAATATATAAGACTGGAAGTCTTAGTCCTCTCAAACAATACGCAATATGGTCGAAAAATGTTAAAGAAATTGTTTTAAATTTTAAACATGGTATCTCAAACTAGTCTATCTTCCAAATAAAAAACTATCTTAGCCTTTCTCCCACATTCATACTTTGTAAACATCAATACTCCCCTTTAACGCTGAGTTGAGGCGCAGTCGGTAGCCAGTTGAATTGATGTCTGTTAGGCAATTAGGTGCCGTTTTGCAGAAATTGGAAGTTATGGGCATCTCTTAAATTCAGCGCATGCGTGCCAAGCATTTACCGTCTGTTGGCCTTTCCTACCTGATATTTTTATGATTACATAATGATTGGTCAAAGCATTCTCATTAAAAACTTACTTCTATCCTTATGAAATTTTTCACAAGTTTTTACTCCAATATATAAATCTTCTTCTGGTATGGGTTGACCCTTTTTCAAAAAGAAACAAGAAGGACTTGTTAAAGGGGAACAATCAACATTTTCAGGGGTAGATTTGGGTCATGAATATATATCTAAATATTCTTCAAAAATATTAGTACTGGACTGAAAGGCCAGAATCCAATCTGAAACTAGAAATTCCACTTACTACTTTGCTATATGTCTTTTCCATATGGTATTGTCAAAATAAAATTGTCATATTCAATAGTTTCAAAAGCATTAGGTATGGACACACATGTATTTGTATGTCTAAATTTTAACTGTTAGCTGTGAACATTGACAGAAAATGTGTATTTCAAATACTTACACATTTAGGGAATATAAAAGGTGAAGTTGTAACACAGTGTTTATTATCAGATATAGTACAGAATTCTTTAATATCAGTTATATTAACTCCTTTATTGTCATTATTTATAAACATTGCTAACTGAAATAAAACAAGGGCAATAACTCTATATAGATAATCTCTTATTTTAGATTAAAGATAAGAGAATTCTATGACATATTAGTATGGTCCCTATGCACTTTGAGGTTTTTGTCTCCCAGTGATAAAGGTTGGAGATGTTTATTAGGAAAAGTGTCCTGTATTCCACATGCTGAACTGATTTGAGATCCAAGACAGAATGAAATATAAAAAAAGCACTTGGTATGCAAAGTTTAATTATTACCTCATGTTTAAAATCTATCGTAAAACCAATTTTAATTTCTTCTACAGATAAACGTTTTGATAGACTGAAATAAATTTTCATCAGCTCTTTAACATCAAGTCATATAAGATAGTGGACCACGGCCATATACGCCTAACGAAAAAGTCGAAAAAGGAAAAAATTTAATCCGGAGAAAACTAAACTTTCTCAAACATTTCAATTTAGGTCCATTTTAAGTTTCATCAAAATCGGTTGAAAACTAAGAGAGTAATAGCATATTTAAGATTTGGAGCAAGGGCAATAACTCTGCTTGTAACGATCGAAAATAGCTCAAATTCGAACTTGATCTTCGTTTTCTGAATATGTATACACATATCAAATTTCATTTGATTCCGCCAAAAACTCTAGTTTATAGAGCGTTTACAAGCAAATGTTCATGGACAGACCGACGGATTTGGGGCAAGGGCAATAACTCTGCTTCTAACGATCGAAAATAGCTCAAATTCGAACTTGATCTTCGTTTTATGAATATATATACACATATCAAATTTCATTTGATTCCGTCAAAAACTCTAGTTTTTAGAGCGTTTACGAGCAAATGTTGACGGACGGACCGACGGACGGACGGACCGACAGACCGACAGACCGACGGACCGACGGACGGACAGGGGTGACTACAATATACGTCCTCATAGAGAGATGAGGGCGTATAAAAAGGCTTCATATTGCATAATGTTTTTGGTTTAATATCATTGGAATAATAAGGATCAGAAATAGAATACATTTCAGCAAAAAAAAAAAAATATCCATATCTCAGAGAGATGACAGTAAAAGTCCTCAAGGTATTAAAATTATGGGAATTCTATTTCGTTAGATTCATGACAATTTCACAAAAGTTTTTAAAAAAATTATTTTTATTTTGAAACATTTAACTCCTAGCTTAGTGTGTATTAAGTTGAATTGTAATAAACTAAGCAATTATTGGCCATAGGTTTGAATACCCCTTAGAACATAATAATAAACTCTTTATCTTAAATGGGTCAGAGTTAGGCCCATTACCACAAGTGATACGGTCCTGTCTCACACTCAGCCCATGGGGACACACATAGATACAATATACAAGATAATCCTTGTAAGATAAATATACAAGATATAGACAAAAAAAGAAGAAAAAAAGTTAAATGTTCCAACCCCAACCCCATTACCTAATACTAATATGATGTCAATCCCTTCAACCAATATCATTTATAGAACACCCCTAGGAACTCATATACCTTTAATCCAATCAAATCTTACCTCTTCAATAAACCCTGACTAAAACACATGCCTGCTGCTGGATCAGGATATTTAAATACTGTTGAATCATCGAAAAATGCAAAATGGTGAATTATTGTAGGACTCTTATCATATAAAGCTTTTCCAAGAAAATATTTCTGAAATAGATAAAAACAGAATAACAGAATGGGATATAGTATAGTCGGTTACAATTTGACGTCATTTTCATGGTTACGCAAGAACACAATAATGGTGTTAGTTGGTTCTAGTCTCAGTTTGTGAAAGTTTGGTGGCATTGAAAGACCAATGCAAAGAGGTTTTGTCAAGGACAAGTTTGGAGAAAGAATCCTCCTGAACCTAAGTTGAGCTAGAATATATCTCCCTTTAATTACTAGGCCAAAGCTTTCATTGAGAATACTCTTAATACACCCTAATACTAAGCACTGTGTGGTACCTACTTGCTTGTGAGAATATTTCTGTAAAACTTGTAGTATTCTCTGTAAATCTACTCTAGTCTCTTCTTCAACAAAAATAATCCATGCCTTTTCTTTAAATAATTTATTGAGACTGAAATGAAAGAAAAAAGGTAATCAAGATGCCGGTAAATAAAATATTAAATGAACTAAATCTCTTATCCATATTTTTATTTAAAAAGATAGACTGAGGGGATGGACGAGCCATAGAGTAATAAGTGATAAAGGGATCAGGGGCCCAATTGACCAAGGTTCCAAGAGTCCAGTGTTGCTAATTCTACTCAATTCTGATTCGTAAAATTGTTATTCCTATTTTAAGTCTTTGTGTTCTGTATGTGCAGTAAAATGTAATATGAAATTTTATAAATTTCATTCAATTTTGATCTTAATATAAAAATTTAGTTGTATACAAAATATTAATCTAGTTTGACTGTATTAAGCCTACCTCTTAATTATAGGTAAAATAGTCCAACTACCAGTTGATGGCCATTTCTTATGTAATAAATATAATTCTGGTTGATTTTCCTGAAATAATAAATTTGTAGTCATTTATTTCAATGAAATCAAATTGCAAAACTTTTGGACAGTTTGGACTAATTAACTTCGATGACTAATGCAAGAGATGCATTGAGGGAAAATTTGGCAGCGAAGCCCATTCAGCTGTCAAAGGGTTCTATAATTTGCACAGTCCATAGCATGCAGGTCACAGGGCAATGGTTTATTGTCCCAGTAAATGCTTTCGCAATCATCCCCCTGGCCTTCATCTCTGATTAAATCAATACCTACCTGTGATATATCAGTCAACTGTTTTTGAAAATGATCAGTAAATAATTTTGCTCGTTGTTTGTGATAAGTATTAGGCTGACTTAATACAATAAATACTAAATCTTTTAACTCTATATTATCTAAAATATAAAATGATAATATCAAAAAGGGTCTTCAAATTTGGCAGAAAGGATGCTTCAGTGGGTGGAAAGATAAATTGATAGGTGATAGATTCTTGGGGTATTATTACATCTTAAAAATAAATACTCGGATGTGGTGGCACATGCTTTTGACAAAATCTGTGTATTAAGTTTCCAACCCTTTCCACATAACTTTGGCATTCATCATAGCAATTTGCAGCAGGCACCATACACATGATGGTCAAACTATGAGAATTTTATATAAGAAAATATAAATACTTACCTTTTTGTGAAGATTCTTTTGAAATTTCAGAATTTATTACTTCTGATGCCAAAGCTGAAACATATCAGGTTGAACATAAACCCTACTTTCGTTTTAGAAAGGTACAAAACTTTGAAAGTTGATACTAAATCTTTTACAATATGAAACGAATGATAAAAGAATGGTTAAGGACATCTATCATTTAGAAAAGTAATTTCGTAAGTTCAGCAAACTATTCAGAATGCCAGAAAGTTTTTAGAAAAAGAATTAAACTTACAAAATGTCAAAAATAACAAAATCAAATTCTCGAACGCAGCCATGTTGTATTTTTACTTTGACCTACTTTTTTTAGTTATAAGGAGAAATTTGATTTGATGCTATTTATAGCGAGCCAATCAGTTCATTTGATACAAATTTGCCTTGGAATCCACATTGTTTACAAATGGCGACTGTACAAGGATTTCCCAAGTGGCTTCTGAATTGTAAAGAAGATATCACGAAATCAAAGGTAGTCTGACTGTATTGATTGTGTTAATCAGTGAGATGAATTATTAATTAAGTTATGTGCTCATTTGAATCAGTGTCTGACTCTTATTATTTAATGACCCGATTTAATCAATGGAAAATATTAGAAATTCCCTTTCCTCCATGGCCTACTGCCATTAATCATTATGATTAGATTAGGCTTATTTGCCTAAATTGTGAATTTATTCAAGTTAGAACATAGTGTTGACCCTAAAGTAACAATGATACTTATATGTATATATACATCTATTTATTTTAAAGATCACCAATCCTGTTTGTCAATGTAGTAGGCCTAGATTACATTACATTATTAGGCCTACGCCATAATAATACAATATTATTATAAGATATTTTTATCTATTATTATTTTTAATTATAAGTTTATTGTAAATATTTGAATTGGGATAGATCTAGATGACCTCAAATTTTTTGGCATAACACGTACAACCTGTACTTTTACCTGGGGTTACCAGTTACCACACATATCAGCTTTGCCAGCATTTCCCCATTGATAAATACTCTTTACTAGCGATTTTTTCATTCAATCATAACATTTAACCAATAACTCGAATTATAGAATTCATCTTTGTATGGTTTTGTAGGGTAGAAATTATGAATAATTTTCTGATTATTCTAATGAGTTAAATGTCAGTACAAATAAAGCTGCTTAGGTGTAAGATTAAATCAAATTGAATTAAATGTTTGTACTCTTTTTAACTAGGAATGGAACACGTTTCTAAAGGAATTACATGATGCTATACAACAACAACTAACTGAGAGTCATGTTCAATATTTTACTGATTTATCAGAACCAGAGAAAGAATTGTTTATGGAGAGAGCAACTAAGGCTATTGAAGGAGGTATAGTAACATTCACTATGTCATCTTCATTTGTCATCCTGTGCATTTTGACACCAAGATCAATGACCTTTGAGCTCTGATAAAAACCTGATCTTAATTTTGGTAGTTGTCTATTCCTATTCTTACCCAAATCAGATGAATAGTTTGTTAGGAATTATAGGTTGCTACAAAAGTAAACAAAGCTTGTTTGATTGAAAGAGTGAACAAAAAGTTACTGAAAAAGGCAAGTTCCCTTTACTGAGTGCAATGCAACAAATGTGTAAGAAAAAAAAAGATAAATGGTCTAAAAAGTAAAAACTCCCAAAAATATAAAATTATTGTACAATATTTCCAAACTGTAGATAATTTTTCATGTGGTATGTTGCCAGAAAAGTTTAGGAAACAAAAACTGATAGAACAACTGAGAACAGTTGTGCTCTGATCTGATTTTGGTGAAGGGAGGCCTTGAATAAAAAAAACAGGGAAAGTGGTGGTATTGAATGGGACAATACTTATATTAATGATTTAATGGGTTTTTTTTTTGTTAACTATTTCAGGTAATGTGTATAAAAATGTATCAGGAAAGGTATCGAATCTGTTAGATCAACATCTGAATAATGACGTAGCTAAACAGTTATTAGAGGACTACCCTATAGACACTAAATCAGATTTAATCATAGAAGGTGCAGAAGAGGGGGCATTAAGTTTATTGAAAAAATGGCCAGAATTCAAATCCAAGCTTCATATCTGTCTCAACCAACCTTTACCTCATACTATGAGACAACTGGCCTGGAGACTGTATCTTAGCAACACTAAATGTAAGTACAAATAAGTATAATTTTTTTTAACTTCATTTGGCCCTTCAAAACTGCACTAAAAGAAGATTATTTATCGAAAAGAAGATTGTTTATGTAAAAGAAAGAAAGAAACATCTATATTTTACAATGATAACAACTTAATTTCCGTGAGGATCCTTTCTCCCAGCTTGTTCTTGGACAAACCTCTTGGTAATGATCTTTCCCAGATTATCCATACCCATTTACAGCTGGGTTGACTGGAATGATGTTAAAAAATCCAAAGATAACCTCTTGTATGAAGGATTTGAGTCATGAATCTCAAGTAACGAAGGAAGCATCTAGATCACAGATTAGGTACAATTTTGAAATATGAAAAACTCTTTGATGGTTAAATATGCATACAATAAGGCTTCATTTCACTTAATGATATCAATTTGACTATTTCAGTTCGTAAAACCTATTTAGAATTATTAAAGACTGATAGAAAGAGTTGTATATCACCATATGATCTAGATATATCACAAAAATGTGAACAATTATTATTATCAGAACCTACATTTGATGAGTTGAAAGGTTCAGTAGGTAGGGTGTTTGTTTCTTTTTCAGGCTAGACCCTTTTTACTAGCTGTTCTATTGAGGCTTTAAAACACTATAGAATAGAACAGTTTTAGATTCTATTTGCATTAAAGGAACTGTAAAGAGGTTTTCTAAACTTTGTATGTGTATCGGGGACACTGATAGCATCAATTTTAGCCATTCCATTTTCCATTCCTATGTCTGTAGTTCTTGCAATTCCACTAAAACTAACGCGTTTTATGACGTCACTGACAGTGATCTACTGGAAGCTACTATTAATGTCTATGAAGATCGCTGTCAGTGACGTCATAAAACCTGCTAGTTTTAGTGGTATTGCATTTGACGTCAGAATGGAAATTGGAATAGCACCAATTGATGCTATCAGTGTCCCCGATACACATACAAAGTTTAGAAAACCTCTTTACAATACCTTTAAGCTCATAGACTTGACCATCATTACAATATCAAGCTATAAATGAACTACCATGACATCACCAGGTACTTTTCTTGTATAACGAAAAATACAAGAAAAGTGTCTTATGATGTCAAGGTATTAGATAGTTTATTATAACCTGACATAGTATAGATGAGTGTTTGTCCGTTTTCATAAGTCAGTGGAGGATTCAAAGGGGCTCCTCTGGCTCGAACCCCTTCCCCCCCTTTTTTTGGCGGACTTTTTTTTGTCGCTTGCGCCATTGGGCTTGCGGTGCTGTTACATGTTATATTTAAGAGCCCCCCTTTCTCTAAATCCTGGATCCGCCCCTGTAAGTCAAAACAAGTGCAAAAAAGTATGAGGTCAAACTATTTCATTTCTTTCTGAATCATATTAAAAAAATATTTGAGATTTTTCAATTTATGCTTTTTTTTTCTCCATTAAATAGGAGCATTTTATGCGATGAAAGCTGTACTATCATATAATCATGCTATACAGAGAAGTAAAACAAGAGTCAGAGATATGGACTACATGTTAATTATTCCTTTTGTTCAAGTTGCTTCTCCTAACTTTTCAAGGTGGGACTTCTTTTATTAAGTTTATAAAAGTCATATTTTTCAGATGTCTTATTGCAGTGTGGTGTGGTATTATAAACTAATGGGGCTCAATTTTAGCTAGTAATATTACTTTTGAAATAGCTATAGCACAGTCTTAAGCTGGATAAAATAATCAAAATAATCATACCATGTATAAAATATCACACCTTTGAAAATTATTGTTATTTATCTTCTTTCATTTCAAAATCAAATCTTACATATGCTATTTGTTTTCAGAAGTGAACCAGCACCTAACCGTGTTGTTGCTATGTTAGTCGAAGAATTTTTAACTTTCAATGAAACTAAACCAGGTTATATAACAGATTCAGGATCTCAAGTAAGTTTTTACATAAAATCAAATTTGAAGATTTCACATGTGTTGGCTGGTGTTGCTATCAAAGCAGGTTTAGATCATGTTCCTTCAGCAACGTTAGACATTTGCATTATCTACCGTTGCTGGATTGGCCGGGTTTTCTCGTCATTCAGGACTCAGAACCTCGTTTTGAAGTCACTACGTCACATTCAATTTATCGAATAAGCGATCTCGTTACATTTTGAGTGTAGGTCAGTGATTTGCAAAGCAAGTTCGACTAGACAAAAGAGTTAATTTCTCTTAGCATTTTTCCGTAATCAGGAAAATTCATGCAACCTCAACACTTTAAAAAATTATTTAAGATTGAAGGAAGCTTTACTCCTTTGTAAAGCCCACAAAATCTTATACGATCCGCCATTTTAGTATCAATTCGGCCTTGACCTTTGAGTCTCGATTATCACAAGGGAAATTTGCTACAAGAAATCTGAGTCTGGTCATTCGAAAGTTTTCCCGCAATAATTTGTTACAAGGAATATAACTGGTCGACCATAATCGTTCGACCAATCAAAGTTAACGACGAGAAAAGCTTATCATGATAGCAACGGATTAATGTAATGTAATGAAATGATAGCCGTTGCTAAAGGAACATGGTTTAGATCATGTTCCGTTACTTCTATTGATACTGCTCTCTGCTTTTGGGTTTGTCATGATCATGGTATTATTTTTGGAGATTTCAAATAGCTAATGATGTTTCAAAATTAATATTTTGATATATTACAGACAGATAATGAAGAAATGACAGCATTCTCTAACAAAGTTTTAATAATATTAGATAAATTATATCCTGAAATTCCAAGAATCATTGGATCTGCGTATGTTCCATCTCAAGGTATTGATCATAAAAACATTAATATTTATTTTGTAAAATATAAAATAAAGAAATTTTGATATCTAGAGCTCATCTTCTGTTGCTGACACACGTTTCTGATACACGATCCTCATAAGGACACTGGGACAGCTGATGTGGAAAGGTGGTTCACTTACAAAAATTAAGCTTCAGGAGTATGAGGGAACTTATGTAATGGATATCCCTCTGAATATTTGTTTTACAAATAGATAAATCTCAATTTCAGCTATCTGTATGCCTTTTCAATTTGTTTTGAATAACTGGGGTATCTAGTTCAGTAAATTAAATTTTACTTTCTAAGACCCTAGATAGGGCAGTGGCCGCGAATAGTCTCTGGAAGTGGGGGGGCCTTGGTTGAAAATTTTAAAAATCCACCTCTCACCCTCACTCTCACCACAAAAACTTCTCGGATTTCGGCCATTCGATTTTTATATTTTGAATATTATAATAAAATAATTAAACCCCTGTATAGTGCTTTTGTTTGTATCCCAATCATTGA
This sequence comes from Lottia scabra, assembly GCA_029955415.1. Classification (NCBI taxonomy): domain Eukaryota; kingdom Metazoa; phylum Mollusca; class Gastropoda; family Lottiidae; genus Lottia; species Lottia scabra. The sequence continues at coordinate 16,260,706 of JARJEI010000003.1, forward strand.
CCGACAAAATTACATTGTAGAAAAGACTGAAGCCAGTTCTAAAGCAGTATTAACAGAAGGTTTAGCAATGTTAATAAGACCCTTTATTAGAGCTGTATTTGTAGGTAAGTAAAGAATTTTGAATGAGGACATTTCTTTTGAGATCAATATCAACTATCTTAGAACTTTTTAGGTGTCACTATATTTCTGATTATACGCCAGCAAATATTATCTCTCATAATACATAAGGTTTATTTTACTCTATATTTAAGGTTATCTGATGCTGTATTTTAGGTTTTCTGATGATGGATGTATTACTGTATGTATGGGATCAGTATAGTTGTATTTATATATTTTAGGTTATCTGAAGATGGAAGTATTACTATATTTAAGGTTAATCTGATTCTGTATGTTAGGTTATCTGAAGATGGATGTATTACTATATTTAAGGTTATCTGATGCTGTATTTTAGGTTATCTGAAGATGGATGTATTACTGTATGTATGGGATCAGTATATAATAGGTTTAGATATACCAGGGTTTGGTACTGAATGGTTAGCCGTAGTTACAGCTACATTGTTAGGTTTATTACAAGAATACATCAAAAATTGTAATGATGTAAGTTTATATTTAAAGTTTGATTAAAAATGAATGAATAGTTGACCTTGTGTAATATTGAGATGCAAGGGCAGTGGCTACTGCACTTACTCTTCTACTTTTCATTATGAAATATTTCCTTTTTCCTTATATGAAAACTCCAAAAGCTGTTACCAATATATGGCCAATATCTTGTTAAGGGTGTTATGAAAAAATGGAATAAGTATATGAAATAATGATTTCTTGAGACTTGTTGTGCATTTGTTGATGATTTGGGGTCTTTCTCGATAGTTTAAGGTTGATTTCATGTCAATCAGATTTTTTTTAATGAGTTGACAGCCCTTTCAAACATCATAAAAATTGGACATTTCAAACCTTTGATACAAGTTTTAAAAAATGTGAATGGAACAATCTACATCAAACTTGGCATAAATGTAGACAATTACATTGCCAAAAAACGTACAGAGCGATTTTCCCAAAAAAAATATTATTTTGGTGGTTACCATGGAAATACGAAAATTTACGAAAATTTACACGTAGGTACGGCAAACATTTTTCAGGGGCCAAACTGATTAGAATTTTCGTAAAAACTCTCTGTACGTTTCATCCTTATTGAATAAGCTTTCAATCAAGACCAAGATCGTAATTTTCCAATAAAAAATGGCTGAGAAATCTTGTACCAACGGGACACATTTTGCTACTTTTTCCTAATTTTTTAGCAAAAACTAACGAAATACCTCATTTCTTTTCGGTTTCTTTCATTCTATAAAGTTTACAAATAAAGTAATAATAATTATCTACAATCTGAGCCCAAAAATAATAAGTAATTCGCAAAAATTCCATCTCGTGTTTTTTTTCTCGAACGCTAGCCCAATCAATACCCTTAAGGATTTTGAGTTTTATTTAGTGGTTCAGTGTTTTAGTGGCACTCTGGTTTTATCATTCTAACCTGGAACTCCAAAAAATTATCCTCAAGATGATTTTTCATATGCCCAATGTTTATATATTATTATTTTGTAGCCAACTGAATTAGAAAATATAATAGCAGAAGAGTCCCCGAAACTGACAATACCACAGTTTCAATATGAGGTTTGTATTAACCCCCAGCAGGGTTTAAATTTACATTCATCTAATTGGTCTTTCCATCTGGATATTATCATAGAGAATGGGATAAAAAACCTCTGAAATTTAGACTAAATGATATTTAGTATAATTAGCATAATTTCATATACACTATTTTAACAGTAAAAAGTGAAAGTCTTGTTATGGCATTTATGTCCCTGAAAAGGTAAATAATTAAAAAAAAAATTAACTCAAATGACCATAATTATTTTATAACTGAAATCAGAGATGAAGATACTAAAACTTATTTTGTATCATTAGGTGAAGAGACACCATTATAGAGATTTACTATCAATGTTAACCAAAGATCAGAAAGCAGCTATGCCAGTTTTAGATCCTACACAAGGTAGGTCAAAAATTTATAGGGTAAAAGGTTGAAATAATACTCTTATTTCTTCAAAATGTAATATTCAAGAAATGAAAAATGTATTTTGTTGTCTGCACAAATCAGATGTTTTTGAACTGCTCCAGATGTTCTGTTCCGAACCATGTTCCTTCAGCAACGTTAGACATTTGCATTATCTACCGTTGCTGGATTGACGGGGTTTTCTCGTCATTATCAACTAATAACCTCGTTTAAAAAACACTATACGTCACATTCAATTTATGACCGTTGAGACTCGATTATCACAAGGTAAATTTGCTACAAGAAATTTGACGTCTGGTCATTCGAAAGTTTTCCCGCAATAATTTGTTACAAGGAATATAACTGGTCGACCATAATCGTTCGACCAATCAAAGTTAATGACGAGAAAAGCTTATCATGATAGCAACGGATTAATGTAATGAAATGAAATGATAGCCGTTGCTAAAGGAACATGGTTCCGAACAAGCTTTCGAGTAATTATGGAATTGTTCTGTACAGGTAGTGGAAAGTTCTTTAAGGAACTAAAATCTGAGTAGTCTAGACAGTTTCTGGACAGGAAGTGCTTGTTATCACTGCACTAAAAAACAGTTGCAACATTTGCCGCCATCTTGATTTTGTCACTGTTCCCGCTACACAGTCTTGCTAGTTGGGACAGAAAATCTTTGTCCAGAACAGTGTTCCAGTTCACTCAAATCCAGTTCCGACAGTTCTGGCTGTTCTGGACTATGATTCATGCAGACTCCAGGGCCTGTGTGCATAAACTTAACACTAAGTTAAATCCATTTTTAACCCTCAAAACATTGGTTAAATTTTATGCATACAACTTGTATGTTAATTGATCTCAGATTTTCAATTGTGTCCCTCATGCAAATATTTTTTTAAATTTATGTATCTTTAAGACACTTGCTTATCTTATTTGACACATCAAGTTATCTCCCTTGACACATCAAATTATCTCCCTTGACTAATTTAATTATTTCCAAATTGCAGCAAGCCATCCACCATGGCGTCACTGGCATAATGATGTCATACCACCCTTCACTAAACCACAAGACAGACGAACTGCTAGAGAAGAAAGAGAGGCTGAAAGAGAAAGGTAATGTACATAGGACAAAATGGGACATAACTCTAACAAACTTTAAAACCAAAATTGTTTTGGAAATCTCATGCAAAGGCAGATTTTTTGTTTTGTGGGGTTTTTTTTCTGGATTTCTACAAATACCATCAATGATATGACACGGTTACGTACAAAAGCAAGACGTAAAACTCCATTTCATTTCTGACACAGTTACTATATGAGGCAATGTTTAACAATGATTTTCGAGAATTTGTAGGTTTCAAAATTAATGGGGGATCTTTTATTGTGCAAGGTGTCAAAGGCAATTGGTTTAAAGGGATTGTAAAGAGGTTTTTCAATTCCACTAAAACCAACGCGTTTTATGACGTCACTAATAGTGATGTATAGTGGAATTGCAAGAACCACTGACGTTGGAATGGAAATTGGAATGGGGCAAATTGATGCTATCAGTGTCCCCAATACAAATACATAGTTTAGAAAACCTCTTTACAATCCCTTTGATATTGCAATTATTTAAAAGTGGAGTACAGCACATCTTTAGATACTTATACAATATTTTCTGTTTCAGGTTATTACAGCAGCAGAAAGATGCTAAGAATTATTTACGAGATCAAGAATATAGAGAAAAAAGGTTTTTTACTGGAAAATATACTTTTATTTAGAATCTTTAAACAATATACAATAATAGTTCTCTTTGTGGTAAAAAACAGCAATCGAATTGATTGAACTTAACTTAAATGTGAAGACGTTTTCTAAACTTTGTATGTGTATTTTTGAAAGCTGATAGCATTAATTTTCATCATCCCAATTTTCAATCAGACATCAGTAGTTCTTGCAATTCTACTAAAACTTAGAGTTCAATGACATCATTATTGCATAAGCAGTTGATTTTATTTGTAGGCCTGAAGTGTTCTCAAACCAAATGAAAAGATTTTTTGTTCTAAAAATTAAAATATCTTCCATTTAAAAATTAGTCCATCCAGAAAATCCAATAATGGTATTTGAAAAAGATCGTCATAAGCGCAATTTGGACTAAATCTTCCATTGACTTAAAAAATAAAGCCCCACTCACTGTATGGTAGCCACCTTTCTCTAAAAATCTGTTCTGTCTTTTAGAGAAGAAGAGGAAGAATATACTAGAGCTGCTGCTGCTGAAAGATTCCGTGTAGAACAGGAGAGGTTACAATTAGAAGATCAATTATATAAGGTTAGACAATAGACCTTATTCACCCGTCCGCCATCTTGGATCAAATGACGTCACCCATGCATAAAACTTGATGTCAAATGAATGAAAAGTAATATGACGTCAAGTTAAAAACTGCCTTTTCAGCCCTTTTCTCAGAAGTATGTGAAGAAACCCTATATCTGAAAGTATTTAATTCCGACTTTAACGATGTAAAATTTGATTGAGTTTGAGTTAGTGGGACTTGATAAGGTGGCGTTAAAAGACCTCACGGTGGTGATTTTGCTACAATGGCAAGACACTGCTTTTGTTTGTTTACGTTCCGAGCCTCGATATGGATCCAAGATGGCCAACACATGAATAAGGTCTATAGACATTTTTTTTTACTTCACCCATCACACATAGAATACTGAGAATATCTTCCCTCAAATGTTTTAGGACCAGAAAATACTGAAATTGCTACCTGTACACTTTTTGATCACACAAGAGTGTTCCTCACTTACATAATATTTCTGCCTGTTCTGATGGAATCAAAAGGAATTTCGAGACATGTTATCCATGTCAGCTTCTGCGACATGCATCATGGGATATTGAAAAAATTGAAGAGACATAACTTTGCTGTAATGAAACCAAGGAGCTGCAGTTGAAGTTCACGTGGGCTACCTAATTCACTGAGCCATTGCAGCCCCCACATTTACTTGAACTCAAGGTTAAGCAGATGAGAATTCTGACATACTATTTTTATCTCCAGGAAAGAAAACTTCGTGAAGAAAATGAAAGAAGTGCTCAACAAGAAATAGAAAGATTAAGAATGGAAGTTGAAATATTAAAATATCAACAAAAGCCTATGGTAAGTAGTCTATATATAAATCTTACCACCCAGGGCTTTATATTAAATGCTAGATACAACGGTGAACAGGTGCCCAAATGAGCAGTGCCCAATCTCCCTGCACCCAACGACTATGAAGGTCTGATCAGAAAAGACATCCCACCTCAGAGTATTCTTAATTAATGAAAATGCCTCTATAGCCTTTCTCCCAGACTATATTTTCTGTTCTCTGCTCCGCAAATGGAGGATGTTTCCAAATTAAAATTTATGAAATTAACTTTGACCCGAACCCTGACCGACATATTAATCAAGAAAGTATGTAAATTTCTGAAATCTTAAAATTTATTTTGTTATCGAATTGAGATTTTTAAGTTTTGTGTCTATAAGCAATGCTAAAAAATTTTGCAATATAGAAATTTTTTTTTCAGAAATCACCAACACCATCTGTAAACAGTTCCATGTCTTTCATTAGGTAACGTATGATTTCTTGTTCAAGTTTTTTTGATTAGTGAAATTAGTTTACTGAACAAGTTTTTGTTCACTTAGTTTATGAATGACACTGGGCCAATTGATACAGTAGTTTGAATCAAGTAAGCAAAATTAAAGAATCTGGCATTTAATTTTTGTTGGATTTTGGTTTGGTTTGTTTGAGAAAAAATACTTAAAGGGATTGTAAATAGTATTTCTAAACTTTGTATGTATATCGGGGACACTGATAGCTTCAATTTGCGCCATTCCAATTACCATTCCGACGTCTGTGGTTCTTGCTGTCATTGTCCCCGATACACATACAAAGTTTAGAAATACTCTTTACAATCACAAGTCACATGATTTACTGCGTTTGCAGTTAACACAAAATTGCAATTGGATTTTAATATGTTGGCCAATGCAATTAAAGCATTGCACATGTCATACCAGACGTATATTTAGACATCATAAAACAATGCCCTTGACATCATTGACCCAATTTAGTAGAGTTCTAGTTTTGATGTGCATCACAAACTCACTGCTGATATTTTCACAAATCACGTGTGACTTTCATCAAAAACAACAAGAAATTTTGACATTTGTGGGTTTCATAAACTTTTTTTGTTCCCTAGTCGAGTGTTATTGCCCCCACCACCAACAGCTGCCTCTCAAACCCCAGGTCCAATGACAGGATTACCTGTTATATTAGAATCCCCTACTCACACTCCAGCTCGTGGTCAAACACCCCAACAACAAACACAGAATGTAGTACTAGATTTCTTAAATAAGATTAGAAAAACTGTTGATAAAGGTAAACTATTTCAATTTCTTTTGAGCTTAAAAAATGACCCAATTATCTTTTCAGCATGATATTGACCAAACCTTACCAATGGGGTCGTATTCTCGAAAACTTAATTTGAAATGATTTAAGTGTTCCAATCTTATTGGTCATTCACTAAAATCAATTTTATATGACGTTTCATTATCCAATCATATTACTGTATTTCTTAAAATCTAGATTTTTATCAAGTTAGGTTTTCTAGAATAAGCCCCCAGACTCGGGGCCCCAGAAGCCAATTTTGGATTTGTTGCCTCCAATTTGAAGAAATGTAGCCAAAAATAGGTTGAAAATATGATTTAGCAATCATTTGCATCTGTTCTTGTTTCTAAGTCTTTGGAACTTTATTAAATGCAGAAATCAGATGATGACTTGTTACAATAACCTGGATCCATTAGCAAAATCAGGTGCAGAAGAGTAGGATGTTAAAGTCTATTTTGATTTCACATGTTTACAGTATCCCATGGAGAAGGTGATGAAAGGTTTATGATAGAATCAGAAACAGATAAATATATTGAACAGAACATAGCAGACATTAAACGAGCTGAGGTAGATTTATTGTTTCCTTTATAGGTTTTCACCTCAGAACAAAAGATCCATTTCGAATATTACATTAAAATTATTGGGATAATAAGTGCTAATTTTAGATAAATTTACATTAATATTCTTGGGACAATAAGTGCTAATTTTAGATAAATTAAGTTAATATTATGAAAATTTTACACATGTTTTTGATATTGATTTGTTTTTACCTTGATGCCTTAAAACAATATTAACATTGAAGGAAATATTAGAGTTATGTGGGAGCCAGTGGGAGGTTCAGACTATAATATTTACTTGGTAAAGATTGCATTAACAATGAATATTTTTGACTACTATCATAGAAAAAAAACAACTTTACCATGTTGCCATGCGTATACTGATGTAACTGTATGATGGATGTCAAACCACAACACACAAAATCTGAATTTGTGCACCAACACCTTGGAAAAATAGATAGAATGCATAGCTCAAGTTGGACTTAAAGAGGTGATTTATATATATTACAGGTTGAAGTGCTAGGTCAACGGTTAAAACCAGGAGAATTTGAAGCCATGCCGTATCAGAAACAACAAGAAATTAGTGATGATATGATGGTTTTAATACAGAAGTGGAGAGAAGATAGACGTGCTGCTGAACTTAGACAATCTAGACAATCTTTATAGTCCTTCCTATACATTATAGATACATATCGAAAGAATCAAGATCAGGGTCTTGAGTATAGATCGAGATCTAGTATACAATACCCACTTGGTGGTCTATAGATTGAGATCGTGTGTACAATACCCACTTGGTGGTCTATAGATCGAGATCTTGTGTGCGATACCCACTTGGTGGTCTATAGATCGAGATCTTGTGTATAATACCCACTTAGTGGTCTATAGATCGAGATCTTGTGTACGATACCCACTTGGTGGTCTATAGATCGAGATCTTGTGTATAATACCCACTTAGTGGTCTATAGATCGAGATCTTGTGTACGATACCCAATTGGTGGTCTACAGATCGAGATCTTGTGTACGATACCCACTTGGTGGTCTTTAGATCGAGATCTTGTGTACGATACCCACTTGGTGGTCTATAGATCGAGATCGTGTGTACAATACCTACTTGGTGGTCTATAGAGATCTTGTGTATAATACCCACTTAGTGGTCTATAGATCGAGATCTTGTGTGCGATACCCACTTGGTGGTCTATAGATCGAGATCTTGTGTACGATACCCACTTGGTGGTCTTTAGATCGAGATCTTGTGTACGATACCCACTTGGTTGTCTATAGATCGAGATCTTGTGTACGATACCCACTTGGTTGTCTATAGATCGAGATCTTGTGTACGATACCCACTTGGTGGTCTATAGATCGAGATCTTGTGTATAATACCCACTTGGTGGTCTATAGATCGAGATCTTATGTATAATACCCACTTGGTGGTCTATAGATCGAGATCTTGTGTACGATACCCACTTGGTGGTCTATAGATCGAGATCTTGTGTACGATACCCACTTGGTGGTCTATAGATCGAGATCTTGTGTATATTACCCACTTGGTGGTCTATAGATCGAGATCTTATGTATAATACCCACTTGGTGGTCTATAGATCGAGACCACTTGGTGGTCTATAAATCGAGATCTTGTGTATAATACCAACTTAGTGATCTATAAATCGAGATCTTAAGTATAATACCCACTTGGTGGTCTATAGATCGAGATCTTGTGTACGATACCCACTTGGTTGTCTATAGATCGAGATCTTGTGTACGATACCCACTTGGTTGTCTATAAATCGAGATATTGTGTACGATAGTAACGATACCCACTTGTTGCTCTATAGATCGAGATCTTGTGTATAATACCCATTCTTTCAACCGATTCTGATGAAACTTGATGTGATCATTTTTTTTACCTGATTTACCTGATTTTCGATCTGTAATAAGCTCTAAGGCTTCTAGATCACCTCGGGATCTTATTGTTTTGTGCGCATTCGTGGAAAAGGAGAGAATTATAGTTGAAATTCGGTGAACGGTTTTGAGTCATCACTTTTTTGCAGTTATTTTTTTTTTCTTTTTTCATCAAAATATTTTCGACATTTTCATAATTTTTTTTATAATTTCGGAAATCTGAAAATCGAGTGGCCGAAATCCGAGGAGTTTTTGTTGTGGGGGTGAGGGTGAGAGGTGGATTTTGAAAATTTTCAACCCTGGTCATTGCCTTTAACCTTTACTCTTTTGATATATTAAATGTGTATTGTTGTTAATTAAAATATCATTTCTGACAACTGCCAGTGGGCGTATCCTACATTGACTGGCAAACCCTGGTAACAAAAATGTGTAACAACTCATCAAGGTCTTCCGAGTTGTCTGTAATTGTTTTGATCATATTTGTTAGATGAAATATTTATTATACTCTATGTTACTCTATATTTATATTGAAATAAAAAAAAAACGCATAACATTATATACAATACGTTATCCGGTTCTTATTTATACGTGCATAATTCTTGACAAAGTTTTCTGTCTTAGTGATTAGGGTGATTGAACAGCAACAAGTTACTATTCAATATAAGGCACTGGCACAGGGTTAAAGTTGTGTTTAAAATAAATGTGATGCTATAAATATGCAATGAAAATCAAAGAAAAAGAAAAATCACATAATTCTTCTTGGACCTAATCCAGAAATTTATAACCGTAATAATTTCAATCTATGAAAATAACAAAAAGATATTGAAACAATTCGTGAGATACAAATGCATAAAATAAAAAAATATTGCTGGGTTGTGCTTAAAATTTTCTGGAATAAAAAGGAAAAGTAATTAATGGCTATTTGTATAGAATATAACTTGCTTCATAGTCCTATATCAAAAAATGAAATGAAAACACTCAATTAATCTGTAAAATCATCAGTGGCAGTGGGGTCAAGTCGACCACGGATGAGTATATCTTGAAGGTTTTTATTTTTTGAATAGGCTATAACTAATTTTTTGTAGAAGATGGTAGGAAAACTATTTTGCAACTGTAAGTGGTATCTTTTGATAATTTTGGATGCTTGGCAAGAAACAGTATTAAATGGAGCAACAAATGGTATTATTTGGGAGTCAAACTGTATGTTTAATCCAGAGGGTGAAATGGTTTTAAGTTGATTCATCCAAAAGCTCTCCCTGTACAGTCTTGAAGTCTTCGGATTGATGTCTTCTTCAGAGATGACCTTAGTGTGAGTAACTAACCAGGGATTAACCCTATTGAAAATCAGTTAAATCCAAAAATATTTACTATGAATTATTGCCCTTGTTCTTGAAAACGCTTTTAATTTTTTAGCAAGGGTGTGGATTTGTCAAAAATTTGGAGGGGGGGGGGGTGGGGGCAACCAGCATGGTTTGTAGAGTCCAAGTACGTCGCGAAGCTCCACAGCCGCAGACCCAAACATAAGGTCCTCGCCCTAGAGAGAAAAATGGAAAATGGCGTCAATTTCATGCATTCTGACAGATATTTTCGGGTTTTGAGTTGATAATAGGGACTTCCTACTATGGTCACAATTCTTTTGGATTTTGACGAAACTTATTGTGAGTGTTTGTAATCACCCAGGGATAAACCTTAGTCAGTTAAAACCTAGGATAAACCCTATTGGAAATCAGCTAAATTGAAAAAAATATTTATTATGAATTATTGCCCATGTTCTTGAAAACGCATTCAATTTTCAGCTTGTAAAATATTCTTAATGGATTTTTATGAAACTTGGCAAGGGTGAACTCTATTGAAAATCAGCTAAATTGAAAAATATTTACTATATCTTATAGTCCTTGTTTTTGAAAACGCGTTCAATTTTTTGCTCGTATACAATCGTATGCAATTCTTAATGGATTTTAGGGAAACTTGATATGAGTGTTCATTATTACTCGAGGATACTTCCTGAAAATCAGCAAAATTGAAAAAATATGAGTTTTTAACACGAGTTAAATAACAGGGCCTTGTATAGCATGAAAAATCTGGCATAATTGGCATATTGCACGTTTTCTTGGCATTATTTGATTTGCAGAATGTTGTCCGTCCTTCGTAATAGTTTCCATAACAGGAGGGAGCTTGGTTCCTTTTGTTTACAACGATTATACTGCCTTGCTAAATAACTTGCTACAAAGTTGATTAATATGCTACTTGTAATAGATTTACTTTTAAAATCTGAAACTTTATTATTTTGGACATATTCATTTTGACGAATGCTTTTAATATTTCATATTAACTGTAGCGTGATATTTTCATGTAGACTTTATAATAGCTTGAATTTGATTTTAAAAATTTGATGACAGCTTTAATATTTCTTGGCTGCTGTATGGTTTAGTGATAGATTTAATAATTCACGGTACTTTTAATATATCATATTTCATGATACGTTTAATATTTCGTTAATACGTGTAATATTCTATGCCAGTTTTAATATATATAATATATATTTTAACTTCAATATTCCACTGAAGGCATTAATACCTCATAGTAGTTTTGAAATTTCATGGTAGCTTTAATATTTCAGGGTAGCTTTAATAGTTCATTATAGTTATGTCATTTCAGACTCGACATTTAATTGTTACTTTCGTATTTCATGGTAGCGTTCTAAAATTTTATCAACAATTGAAATTTTATGACTGCTTTATTATTTCATGATAGCTTTAATATTTAAAGATGAAAAGTTCATTAGATGCCAATGTATTGTCTTAGTGTTTACATTTTGGACTTTGGTATTCGTTTTCGGTTCGGATCATTCCTGCTTTAGTTTTATTATTTGATATTTCATGATAGCTTTAATGTGTTTTCATGGGTTAAGAAGTCCATATTCAAAAGTACACCATAATAAATCATCGATCACTGACCATAAATAAATTTAATTTTCATCAATTGTTATTACTTTTTAGGATTATTTCTAAAAAGATTAGAACAACAAAATCATGGTATAGAAATAATCCATAGAGTTATAAATAGAATTATTAAGTTCTTATTATAACTCAATGAATAAACTCATATTGTTATGGTTACGTATTGAACATTACAAAATAATATTTTTTTATTTAAGTGCTATTGTACTTGTATATATTGATACTATAGAATAAAATGCGTTTATTTAATACTATTTATATCAGAAAACGTACTATACAGTTAATAATGTTTTATTATTAGATTTTTATGTGGGATGATATTGACTCTTTTTAAGGACGATAGTACCGAAATTGCAGCTAAAATCGTTGAAACTTGCTTTTTGCTCCAAAAAGGACACTCAAGCCCGTAGCCAAGTGGGGGCTTGGGGGGGCTTTTCCCCCCCATAATTAAAATCTTGCCCCCCTAAAAAAATCTCAAGTGTTATTTTTAAAAAGATACAATAATTCATTTTAAGTCAAGGGGTGTCTTTATAGCAGGAAATGTTAAGAATTTGTGTTCTCAGGTATCTTATTCTCAAAATTTTCCAGTGATCGACCCTTAAATTCATCAGAAAATCGCATTTCCGGGAGTCCAATTCTCTAAATTTTCTAAAAGAGATCCCCAGACTTCCTGGCTTCCAATTGCGTTCTCGGCAGCAAAAACGGGTGTGTAATTCGCAAAATTTTCTTAGTGACATACCTCAGACCCTATTCAAATTCTGGCGAGAATGTATAATGGTGTGAGAATTATTGCCCCGGGTGAAGTATAATGACTATCAGTAGGCCTATGTTTATTGTATGTGACCATGACTGTGGTAATGTGACCAATTTGCTTCGTGACCATATACAATGACCAATATACATTGTTACACTGGGACCAATATTTACCGTATGAAATGATACTGTGACCAATTTACCGTATGAAATGATACTGTGACCAATTTACCGTATGGAATGATACTGTGACCAATTTACCGTATGGATGATACTGTAACCAATTTACCGTATGGAATGATACTGTAACCAATTTACCGTATGGAATGATACTGTGACCTATTTACCGTATGGATAGATACTGTGGCCAATTCAGGAGCCGCGGAGCGAGGCCCATTTTTTTTTTTTTTTTTTCATCTAAATTGTTTTCTCATCTTTATAAGATAATGTCTAAAAACTGAAAATCGAGTAGCCGAAATCCGAGGAGTTTTGGTTTGGGAGTAAGGGTGGAGGTGAGGTCTGCTCGATTTTTCGAACCACGGGCCCCTCAACTTCCGAAAATGCTCCGCGGCCCCTGCAATTAACCGTTTTACCAAAAACTGCCACTTCTTTGACTGTGACTGGTTTTCTAATACAAATATTCAAAAAAACACTGGCACTGGCATACATTGACTTTATATCACGTTTATCACGTAGTGATGAAGATCTCTACATGTGTTCGTTGTGTTACAATTTTTAAAAAAACCTCCATTGAATGAAAGTGTGACAGATTGTACTTGACACCATTCCTCGACAATAAACAAAATTTGGCATTTAGAACGAGCTTTTGATGATATTTTTATACATCCAATTTAAAAACTAGACATAACTCTTTTCACTTTATGCCTTAGGCGTTTTATACTTAAAAGAAGACGGATGCATTAGGCCAACGACTCTATCTTAAAGGGATTACTTCATCTTATTCGTGATCAGATCTGCATTTCGCTCCTTTTTATACGCCCACATGAAAATGAAACTTGGTAGGCCTATGTGTATTCGTCTTGATAATATTTCGGATCAGTTCGAAATTTGCGCGATTTCGGTTTATGTGTTATTGCCCTTGACTTAGTAAAAAAACATTGAAATTAAATTGTGTATGTGATAAAGGCTAGAATTTGTGTCCAATTTTAATGAAACTTGGTATGTATTATATATCTTGATAATATCTCGAATGAGTTTTAAAATGGCGCGATTCCAGTCGTCGGTTTATGAGTTATTGCCCTTGACTTAGTGAAACAACGTTAAAATTAGCTTGTGTAGGCCTATATAGAGGCTAGAGTTTTCATTCGATTTGAGTGTGACTTTGTATGTGTATTCACCTTGATAATAACTCAGATAAATTCGAGAATCGTCGGTTTATGATTTTTCGATATCTATTTCATCGTCTTTCGCCAAACATCGGCTGAAAATTCACAATGTAAGACTATTTTCATTTTAGATTTTGGCAGTTTAAAACAAGAATGATTTCAAGGGGATTTTTTATTGAGTTATTTCTAGAATGAAAACACAGCGGTCTGTGCTATCGATTTTGCATCCCCGAATGGAAACAGTAAAGAAAATTACTTAGACAGATTAGCCCAGTGACCAAATTGCTATGCTACGTATTACCTTGTGACCAATTTTGCTGATAATTACCATGACCACTTTTCGCTTTACCCCATTTTCTATGACCAGTTTTTCATTTGGCCCCATTTCTCTGGCCCTTATTCCCTGTTACTACATTACTTAGAACATCTTTCCCCTTGACTTCAAATTACAGTGACCAATTTGTTCTGTGACCAAATTACTAATATACAGTATACCGATATTCACCAAATTACAGTGACCAAATTACTAATATACAATATACCGATATTCACCAATTTACTGTGACAAATTTGTTCTGTGACCAAATTACTAATATACAGTATACCGATATTCACCAAATTACAGTGACCAATTTGTTCTGTGACCAAATTACTAATATACAGTATACTGATAATCACCAATTTACTGTGACAAATTTGTTCTGTGACCAAATTACTAATATACAGTATACCGATATTCACTAATTTACTGTGACAAATTTGTTCTGTGACCAAATTACTAATATACAATATACCGATATTCACCAAATTACAGTGACCAATGTGTACTGTGACCAAATTACTAAAATACAGTATACTGATAATCACCAATTTACTGTGACAAATTTGTTCTGTGACCAAATTACTAATATACAGTATACCGATATTCACCAAATTACAGTGACCAATTTGTTCTGTGACCAAATTACTAATATACAATATACCGATATTCACCAATTTACTGTGACAAATTTGTTCTGTGACCAAATTACTAATATACAGTATACCGATATTCACCAAATTACAGTGACCAAATTACTAATATACAGTATACCGATATTGACCAAATTACTAATATACAGTATACCGATAACCACCAATTTACTTTGACAAATTTGTTCTGTAACCAAATTACTAATATACAGTATACCGATATTCACTAATTTACTGTGACAAATTTGTTCTGTGACCAAATTACTAATATACAATATACCGATATTCACCAAATTACAGTGACCAATTTGTACTGTGACCAAATTACTCAAATACAGTATACTGATAATCACCAATTTACTGTGACAAATTTGTTCTGTGACCAAATTACTAATATACAGTATACCGATATTCACTAATTTACTGTGACAAATTTATTCTGTGACCAAATTACTAATATACAGTAGCCTATACTGATAATCACCAATTTACTGTGACAAATTTGTTCTGTGACCAAATTACTAATATACAGTATACCGATATTCACCAAATTACAATGACCAATTTGTTCTGTGACCAAATTACTAATATACAGTAGCCTATACTGATATTCACCAAATTACAGTGACCAATTTGTTCTTTGACCAAATTACTAATATATACCGATATTCATCTATACCAATTTACTGTGACCAATTTTCCTCATATCCCAATTGTGACTAATTTTTTCTTTCCCTATTTACTTTGACCAATTTTCCTTTAACCCATCTGTGACTAATTTTTCTTTTTCATTTACTGTGACCAATTTTCCCTTAACCCATCTGTGACAAATTTTTCTTTTCCATTTACTGTGACCAATTTTCCCTTTCACCCATTCCCTGTGAAAAAATGTTCTCTTTGACCCAATTACTCGTGCCCAGTTTCCTCTTAAACCAAATTAACTTGTTTTCTAACATAAATATTGTCAGATTGTATAGTCCATACATGTCCATGCATTTCAAATTAAGTTACACGAAGCTTTACAAATCCTGATTCAAATTAGCTGATTCCACTATATCTTTTAATATTGTGAACCAAGAAAGTAGGGGACTGTTTGCCTTTAAAAAAAATCATAACAACTTTTTATACGCCCACACATTAATGTGGGCGTATATTGTAGTCGCCCATGTCTGTCTGTCTGTCTGTCTGTCTGTCTGTCTGTCTGTCTGTCCGTCTGTCTGTCTGTCTGTCTGTCCACAATTGTTGTGAACACGATAGAGAGCTGGTTTCTTGATGGATTTTGATAAAACTTGCTGTGAGTGTTTATAATCATCCAAGGAAGAAGCCTATTGAAAATCAGAAAAATCGGAAAATATTTGATGGGTTATTGCCCTTGTTTTTGAAAATACTTTGTGAACACGATAGAGAGCTGGTTTCTTGATGGATTTTGATGAAACTTGGTGTGAGTGTTTGTCATGACCTTGGGATTAACCCTATTGAAAATCAGAAACATCGATAAATATTTTATGAGTGTTTGCCCTTGTTCCTTAAAACGTGTTAATTTTATAGCCCGTAACACTCCCAAAGTTGTGAACACAATAGAGAGCTGGTTTCTTAATGGATTTTGATAAAACTTGCTGTGAGTGTTTATAATCATCCAAGGAAGAAGCCTATTGAAAATCAGAAAAATCGAAAAATATTTGATGGGTTATTGCCCTTGTTTTTGAAAATACTTTGTGAACACTATAGAGAGCTGGTTTCTTGATGGAATTTGATGGAACTTGGTGTGAGTGTTTGTCATAACCTTGGGATTAACCCTATTGAAAATCAGAAACATCGATAAATATTTTATGAGTTATTGCCCTTGTTCCTTAAATGTGTTAGTTTTATAGCCCATAACACTCTCAAAGTTGTGAACACAATAGAGAGCTGGTTTCTCGATGGAATTTGATAAAAATTATTGTGAGTGTTTATAATCATCCAAGGAAGAAGCCTATTGAAAATCAGACAAATCGAAAAATATTTAATGAGTTATTGCCCTTGTTTTTGAAAATACTTTGTGAACACGATATAGAGCTGATTTCTTGATGGATTTTGATGAAACTTGGTGTGAGTGTTTGTCATGACCTTGGAATTAACCCTATTGAAAATCAGAAACATCGATAATTATTTTATGAGTGTTTGCCCTTGTTCCTTAAAACGTGTTAATTTTATAGCCCGTAACACTCCCAAAGTTGTGAACACAATAGAGAGCTGGTTTCTTAATGGATTTTGATAAAACTTGCTGTGAGTGTTTATAATCATCCAAGGAAGAAGCCTATTGAAAATCAGAAAAATCGAAAAATATTTGATGGGTTATTGCCCTTGTTTTTGAAAATACTTTGTGAACACTATAGAGAGCTGGTTTCTTGATGGAATTTGATGGAACTTGGTGTGAGTGTTTGTCATTACCTTGGGATTAACCCTATTGAAAATCAGAAACATCGATAAATATTTTATGAGTTATTGCCCTTGTTCCTTAAATGTGTTAGTTTTATAGCCCATAACACTCTCAAAGTTGTGAACACAATAGAGAGCTGGTTTCTCGATGGAATTTGATAAAAATTATTGTGAGTGTTTATAATCATCCAAGGAAGAAGCCTATTGAAAATCAGACAAATCGAAAAATATTTAATGAGTTATTGCCCTTGTTTTTGAAAATACTTCGTGAACACGATATAGAGCTGATTTCTTGATGGATTTTGATGAAACTTGGTGTGAGTGTTTGTCATGACCTTGGAATTAACCCTATTGAAAATCAGAAACATCGATAATTATTTTATGAGTTATTGCCCTTGTTCTTTAAAATGTGTTAATTTTATAGCCCGTAACACTCTCAAAGTTGTGAACACAATAGAGAGCTGGTTTCTTAATGGATTTTGATAAAACTTGCTGTGAGTGTTTATAATCATCCAAGGAAGAAGCCTATTGAAAATCAGAAAAATCGAAAAATATTTGATGGGTTATTGCCCTTGTTTTTGAAAATACTTTGTGAACACGATAGAGAGCTGGTTTCTTGATGGATTTTGATGGAACTTGGTGTGAGTGTTTGTCATGACCTTGGGATTAACCCTATTGAAAATCAGAAACATCGATAAATATTTTATGAGTTATTGCCCTTGTTCCTTAAAACGTGTTAGTTTTATAGCCCATAACACTCTCAAAGTTGTGAACACAATAGAGAGCTGGTTTCTCGATGGAATTTGATAAAAATTATTGTGAGTGTTTATAATCATCCAAGGAAGAAGCCTATTGAAAATCAGACAAATCGAAAAATATTTGATGGGTTATTTCGCTTGTTTTTGAAAAAACTTTGTGAACACGATAGAGAGCTGGTTTCTTGATGGATTTTGATGAAACTTGGTTTGAGTGTTTATAATCACCCAAGGATGAACCCTATTGAAAATTAGAAGAATTGAAAAATATTTCATGGGTTATTACCCTTGTTAACTAGTAGTTGTAAACACTCAAAAATCGTTCAATTTTGTAAACATTCTTGATGGCACGGTTTTCAACAGATGTTTCATTTACTGATAGTTCTTGTCGACCTCCCGGACGACTTGGCTGCCATTACAAAAGTGGGCGTATTACGATGGGGCATCGCTATTTTTTTCATCATGTGCATGATTATACATACATGTATTAATGGTGGGTCACTGGTGCTTGCTTACAGACAAAATGTTAACCAGGTGTGTTAATAATAGAGACACATTGTTCATCTTTTAAACTAGACATGCATGTTTATTACTTGAAAATGGAGCCGTAGGGTGAATCCTCTCATAGAATTTAGAAAAATTTCAAATATTTCTCTAAGGTTGAGGATTACACTTCACATTGCATGCTCATATCATTCATACGTCACCCCATCATAAATAATCTTATGTAAGATTACCATTAAAGTAACACTGTACAAGAATTGGAATTAGCATTGGTATGGAAGCCGTGGCGACGTCAAAACTTCACGAAAGTGTTTTCCCATAGTTCACATGATTATATTCCCAGACACCCTTTTGCTTCATGTTAACATTATGATCGTGTGTGTAAAATATTTGTATTTGAAAGAATGTACTAAATGGATTAGTAAGGGTGGGTTTTGAAAAGTATATCGGCTTCCTTTTTCATGATTTCGATTTTCCCAACGCATGAGATTCTCTCTATTGAAAATAAAATAAAGAATTCCGTAGAAACGCCCCTGAATGTAGGGCGCGAAAAGCGATAAGGTGTCCCTTATTTTAATACACTCATCATAGTTTGATTTTTTTTTAGAAAAAGGCAATTCATTTTTTCAGAGAATCTGAGGCAAAAACTATGTAATTTTTCTTGTCCACCAGTAAGAAAATTCAAAAAGCATAAAGGCCTACACACTAAAAAATTTTTTATTTGCTTTTCCAAAAGTACACGGATACAAACTTTACTTTACAGTACTTTACCAGAAAGTATATCTCTTATGTATTATTGTCTGGTCTGTTATCGTTGGTAAGTTGTTAAATCTGTGATTAAAATATCGTAGATTACAAATTGGGTGACCTGCCCTTGAATATGTTTATACTCTTGCATCTAACTCAATGTTCAATTTCAAGATGTACTTTTACAGATACCAAAATATTACTCAAAATCATAGCCTCTATCACTTTCACTAGTAATTTTTAGATATAATGTTGTCAAAGTCAAGGGCAGTAACTCAAACTTGTCAATCGAATATTTGCACTATAGTCCTCGTCCGAAACTTTATTACTGATCACATCAAAGTCGGATGAAAACAGCATCTATCGCGTTAACAAGCGGCGTTGGTCAGAGCCTTTACAAACTTAGTCTTGGTCATGAAGAGTCATATTATATTACTCTATGGTCTTGGTGTATTTTGCTATGTCAGGGGCAATAACTCACAAACACAAGGTGAATTGAAAATTCGCGAATGTCAGTCAGGTTACTTGTATTTATGCATACTGAGCCTCCACTCAGAGTTAGAAACCAGCTGTGGACACAAAAAGTCTGCGTCAAAGTTACGCTGGCGCTCTGCAACAGATTACGGAAACTGCCGAAAATTGCCGATTGCTGTCAACGCAATGGCGGGGTTGAGTCGTCGTCAATTTATAATTAATATCTAAATGATAACTGAAGCGTAAGACTGGCGTGGGAGTATATTATAATGCCATGTAATAGTATAGGAAATAAATATCAATTAAAAAACATTATATATGTTACAAGTATATGAATATTTATAGAAATCAAAGCAGCTGTAATGAAGGCGCTTGAACGAAATTTGTGTTTATTGAGTTTTAGCTATACGAAGCAGTGTCATCCATGCTCTACGAGAAATATTAAGGAAAGGCTGGAAAGAAGCAACAAGTTTTGAAAGAAACAAGTCTGTTCTGAATCAATATTAAAAATTGTCCCATCCGTGTGAAATCAATTAGGCCTATATAGCTTCAATATCATCAATGCTGATGAGTCTCAGAATTAAGGCAGAAGCCGAAACCGTATTGTTCCAACCATAAGGTCCTCGCCCTAAAGAAAAAATGGAAAAAAACTTCAATTACGGGAAATTCTGTCAGATATTTTGGGTTGAACGAGGGACTTCCTACTATAATTTGCATGTGATCGATTTTGATTCTTGAATCTGAGTTCCAAAGGGGGGGGGGGGGGGGGGGCGGGGGGGGGGGGGGGGAGGGGGTCCCCCTAAATCCACGCCCTTGATACTTGTCAATGTTTTGTCAAGATTTTGTTGATGATATTTTGTCCCAAATCGCCTCATTGGGTTAAATTTTGCACCATTCTACTCGTTGGTTACATTCAGAATAAATTACGGAACACTGGGAGAATTCTAGCCAGTTGAAAGAAGATATGACAAATATTCATTATGCTTAACCACGCCCCTAAATAAGTTCATAAAGTCTATTTCTCTATAAATTCGACGACATGGAATATAAAAGTATTTACTATTTGGTGCTTCAAGCTGTTGATAGGGTAAGTTTAATTTTTTTCAATTTTTATCAGGATGCATTTTATTTTATTCCGGAAAATTAATTGAAGAGGTAGCCTTCTTAGAGGAAAAATAGATTGAATGTGTACATTTCTGAGAGAAAAATATTCGGTGTGCCATATGCCAAGAGTTTAAAGGGGCCTGATATTTTTTTTATCGATTTTGACCATTTCAAACAGGCATCATCGCAATACGACCAAAAATAGAAATCTCACCATTTATTTGAGTAGGTAACGTAGGTTAATTTTTTAAAGATGTTTACTACTTCTTAGACTGAACATGAAATTCCAAAGTTTAAACATAAGCAATAATAGAAATTCATCATAAGTCCTAGGTATAGATACCCGGAATCATAAATATCAAAGCAGAGAAAATTTATAATCCGGTCAGAAAAGTACAAAAAAGTATTGAAAAACGCTTATATTATTATTAAGCGTTTTTATACGCCCTCATCTCTCTATGAGGACGTATATTGTCGGCACCCCTGTCCGTCCGTCCGTCCGTCCGTCAACATTTGCTTGTAAACGCTCTAAAAAACTAGAGTTTTTGACGGAATCAAATGAAATTTGATATGTGTATACATATTCATGAAACGAAGATCAAGTTCGAATTTGAGCTATTTTCAATCGATAGAATCAGAGTTATTGCCCTTGCCCCAAATCCGTCGATACGTCCATCAACATTTGCTCGTAAACGCTCTAAAAACTAGAGTTTTTGACGGAATCAAATGAAATTTGATATGTGTATACATATTCAAAAAACGAAGATCAAGTTCGAATTTGAGCTATTTTCGATCGTATATATATTCATAAAACGAAGATCAAGTTCGAATTTGAGCTATTTTCAATCGATAGAATCAGAGTTATTGCCCTTGCCCCAAATCCGTCGATACGTCCATCAACATTTGCTCGTAAACGCTCTAAAAACTAGAGTTTTTGACGGAATCAAATGAAATTTGATATGTGTATACATATTCAAAAAACGAAGATCAAGTTCGAATTTGAGCTATTTTCGATCGTTACAAGCAGAGTTATTGCCCTTGCCCCAAATTTCAAATATGCTATTACTCTCTTAGTTTTCAACCGATTTTTATGAAACTTAAATTGGATGTTATTGGACCTAAATCGAAAGGTTTGAGAAAGATTACTTTATTCCTGATTAAAATTACATTTTATTTTCAAGATTTAGGCCTCTTTCATCAGTTTTGAGGAGTTTTCGCCCTCTAACCTCTATACAGTAGGCTAAGTGCTTCTATCAACATCAATTGCTTGTAAACGCTCTAAAAATTAGAATTTTTGATGGAATCAAATGAAATTTGGAATGTATATACATATTCAGAAAACAAAGATTAAGTTCGAATTTGAGCTTTTATACGACCGTTAGTGGCAGAGTTATTGCCCTTGCCCCAAGTCTTGAATATGCTTTTGCTATCTTAGTTCTCAACCAATTTTGTTGAAACTTGAAATGGATGTTATTGGACCTAAATCGAAAGGTTTGAGAAAGTTTAGTTTTATCCTGATTAAATTTAAGACTTTTTCGTTAGGCGTATATGGCCGTGGTCCACTATCTTTTCAATAAGTACTTGATAAATCTATGAATTTGTCGGAGAGAAATTCAACGGATGAATATAATCTGTTATTGGTCAGGTTTGAAAACTTGATTCTTACGTTTATTCTAAAAGCTATATTCATTAAACATTTAGAATCTGTTTGAATTGTTTGAAAAAAAAAAATTTCTGCACTTTGTAATTTTTCCTTTTACATGTATATATTATGTCGTCAATATTTTCATTTTATGTGTTTTGTGTCATGTTTTTGAAGTTATAAAATGAATGTCAAACTTTTTAAATCAATCAAAATTTAAAGGGGAACAATGAGTATTTTAGGATATTTTGATTTGGATTATGAATCTATGTCAATAGCCTCTAGAAGTACCAGAAATGCACAAAAGTCTCTACGAGAAATCCTTAAACCCAGGCCCGTATGACAAATACTTTTAGGGGGTCAAACGTCCAATCAAGGGGGGCAGTTTAGGTATCCACCCAAAAACACTCCCACCCCCTTTCATGGAAAACTTTGTATTTTTGTAATGCAATGTTACGCCATTACAGTGCCATCTGAAGAGTTATTTCTATACATTTATTGTTGCAATCGGAAGCCTGGAAATGACATTTTCTGAAATTTGGGGACCTTTAGAAAATTTTGAGAATTTGACTCCCTGAAACGCGATTTCCTGACATTTCCAGCGAATTTAGGGTTCAAAATGATTTCTTTAGGGTCAAAGTGATCTTGTCTAAAAAAAAACATAGGCTTGCGGCAAGTCTCGCAAGCGTATACGCCCACCAGCAGCTTGATAAAGAGGTAAATGTGAACACCAAAACAAACGCGATATCAGAGTTTTATGCGATAAAAATTATCTTCATTAAATTCAATAGTGCACATATTCATAATGATATTGAAACACATACAAAATATCTAAAGGATCCATGGAGAATTGTAGCCTGTAGAGTGAGCACGAGCATAAAAAAAAAAACGCGATGAAGAAAATCATCAAATCATCACCAAATTCAATAGTGCACATCTTCATTATGATATTGACACACATACAAAATATCAAAAGGATCCATGAAGAATTCTAGCCTGTAGAGTGAGCACGAGCAAAAAAACGAACGCGAGATTAGAGTTTTACGCGATATCTCGGAAGAAAATCATCGAATCATCACCAAATTCAATAGTGCACATCTTCATAATGATATTGACACACGGTCCAAATGTCAAAAGGATCCATGAAGAAGTTTTGCCTGTAGAGTGAGCACGAGCAAAAAACGAACGCGATATCAGAGTTTTACGCGATATCTCGGAAGAAAATATTCGAATCATAACCAAATTCAATAGTGCACATCTTCATAATGATATTGACACACATACAAAATATCAAAAGGATCCTATTATTGTAGCCTGTAGAGAGAGCACGAGCAAAAAAACGAACGCGATATCAGAGTTTTACGCGATATCTCGGAAGAAAATCATCGAATCATCACCAAATTCAATAGTGCACATCTTCATAATAATATTGACACACATACAAAATATCAAAAGGATCCATGAAGAATTGTTGCCTGTAGAGTGAGCACGAGCAAAAAAACGAACGCGATATCAGAGTTTTACGCGATATCTCGGAAGAAAATCATCGAATCATCACCAAATTCAATAGTGCACATCTTCATAATGATATTGACACACATACAAAATATCAAAAGGATCCATGAAGAATTGTAGTCTGTAGAGTGAGCACGAGGTAAATGTGAACGGACGGACCGACGGACGGACCGACAGGGGTAACCGCAATATACGCCCATACTATCGTGTGGGCGTATAAAAATTAGATTGAGGCGCTAATTCCAGACATTAAGGTTATTTGAAGAAGGTCTGAGGTACATTGTAGGCCTATGTCACTAAGAAAATTTAGAGAATTTGACTCCCTGAAACGCGATTTCCTGACATTTCCTGATGAATTTAAGGTTTAATTGTAAAGGAATTGTGGGACCAACACATAGCAAAATCGAGATATAGATGCGAAAATTCTTAATATTTTTCAGCGAATTTAAGGCTCTGATGAATTTCAGATTTAAGAGACGCAGGAAAATTTTTAGAATTAGATACCTGAAAACGTAAATTCGTAACATTTCCTACTACAAAGACTCTCCTTGATTCGGTAAAATGAATTAATGTATTTTTTAAAAAAAACGACACTTCAGATACTTTTAGGGGGGGGGGGGGGGAAAGATTGAAATTAGAGGGGGCAAAGCCCTCCCAGCCCTCAAAATCCTGAAAAATGTATGCCTTACATCATCACAATCTTTAATTTTTCAAAACCAAAACTAATTTAAACTCCTTAAACTTATCAATAAGCATTAGTAATTTTGTTTGGATAAAGTCCTTTAAAACGAAATCAATTTTGTCAAGTATATTATGTATATACATTGACACATTGATAGTAGGCTATATTTTAGACATCTTTTGAATTATTGTCAACTGTTGAGACTAATCTTGTTTGGATCTTGAAATAGCGCAGCCAACTAAAAAACTGACTGATTTCTTGCAGTCTAATTAAAATCAGACCCTAATTTCATTCGTTCGTTTTTTTTAAAATCCGTTTTTTTAACCACGGGTCTGAGAACCAGACGCGATAACAAACGTTCACGTTAACTTTGACCTTTAGAACCTTAATGACCTTTGTTTTAACCAATCAGATCTCTGCCCTCTCCAGCGCTGGGATTTTGTGACGCGAACTATATGTGCATTCCGAAGTGCCGTTTTCTCGTATTGTGCCGAACTCGGTTGAAACACGTTTTTTTATTGGCTGTTCCATGTGACGTCATTGAGATCTGATTGGTTAAAACAAAGGTCATTAAGGTTAGGTCAAAGTTAACGTGAACGTTTGTTATCGCGCCTAGTTCTCAGACCCTAATGTAGTGGTTAAAAAAACAAAAAAAAACAAAACAAAAACGAACGAATGAAATTAGGGTCTGATTTTAATTATCTACGAAAATATGCGACCGATAACATTCGTTCGTGTGGTCCTTCTCGACAATCCTTGTGTGAGTGGAGATGGGATGCAAATCAATTGCGTGGACCATGAATTGTTCGTATAGTGCGTCTTAGGCGCAAAATTTTTGTGTTCTCGGATACAAAATTGTGTCGAATTTCAGACAATCCACTCAACAATTGGCAATCCTCGGCAGTTTCCGTAAACCATAATCTGTCTCGGTAATGAATTGTGTTTTTCGTTGTGTTTTCATGCGCGAGACTTTTTACTTTGATGCTTTACACCTTGCATATAACGTCGCGATTAAAATATAGTTCATAGCAATAGAACCTATGGAGGAATATTCTGACACTTGCTCGTGCATCTGATGCAATATCGTGACTATCTGTTCACCCATTACGCATTTTATTTTAAATACACGTCTGTTTGTTTTCATGTTCTTTGTTTACAAATACTTCTAGCCTCGAATGGCCAGTCTCTGATGTTTGAACTACCAGAAGCACGAGATTACGTGACAACTTTGATGTAGTCCGGTCAAATGGCCGCTGTTCATTACCGTGATATGTTGCAGAGCGCTAGCGTAACTTTCACGGAGACCGTTTGTCCACTCAACTAAGTAGACCCTTGCGCCGCCGCCATTAGCCGCCGCTGCCGCCGATTTCTTTACAGCCATAATCTGCCAGTTGTGAAAACAAAGCGCCGCCGATTTAAGTCAGCTGATTTCTGCCACTTTGTAAATGAATTCAAGACGATCGTCAATTAGACCTACCATGCTGAACATGATAACTTTCATCCACGATAATTTAAAACTATTGCAGTTTAATTAAAATTTTGAATTGTGAGTTGATTATTCAGAAATAAATAACTTGATAACAAACACCAGTTGTTTATGATGCCTGCAGTGTATAATGTATGTTCCTTCATTATAACTCAAATGTTTAATGAAGGAAATCCGTTTTAGCCGCCGAAAACCGCCGATTTTTGTTGCTAGCCAATTCAGCCAGTTCAAAACCGACTAACCGAAAACAAATGGCTAGCCAGTCGGTTTTATCTGCTAGCCAGTCACTTTTTACAAAATAAATGGGCGCAAGGGTCTACAACTAAGCTTGGCCATTTGTTGGGGGCGGGTGCACACGGTATCATGTCCATGTTTCCTGAGGGGTAGGGGACTTTTACCTCCCTGTTTCCTTGATATCTGTGCACATGTCGAAAGTCCACGAATCAGTTGATATTCTGCAGGGCATGCCCAATCTTCCAAAACACCCGATGCTATACCACCTGACATCAGTTGTTACGAGTGTGCCTATGTACACAAAGTTAAGTTAATAATTGTTATTTGATGTATTTTTAATAAGATTAAAATTGAACATAAAAATATTTTCTTAGTGCTATGACCTCACTGCCCTATATGTGTCTTGAACTTTCCATCTATAAAAAATGAGGGAATTACAGTTCTCGTCTTCTGTAAAACTTTTTTTTTTTCATTCCACGCATGTAGTGTTGAAATTGGACTAATTTACGGCAATTGGAAGGAATTGTCTCGTGGATTTGTCGCTGCTCTACTTTTTAATGATCTCAAATTGCTCTACTTCTCAAGAAAATTGATGACTGCGGCAAAGCATTTACACGTGATCCGTGTTAGTGCAGTGGTTCCAAAGGAAGAAAGAATGAACTTAAAGGGATTGTAAAGAGGTTTTCTAAACCTTGTGTATCGGGAACACTGATAGCATCAATTTGCACCATTCCAATTTCCATTCTGTACTTTAGGCACACTTCTTGTAGACAGACTGCCAATTAAGCACAGTCATGTCAGGAACAGCGATTTATCACACTTTCATTTAGACACACCTTCAATTAGCACATATTCAATTAGGCACAGTCTTTTTAGGCACACTACATTCGGCACACTGTCATTTTGAATGCCTAATTGAATATGTGTACTGTGTCTAAATAAGGTGTTCTTAAAAAATGTGTGCCTAAATGAAAGTGAACCGCATATATATCAATAGTAGCTTCCGGTAGATCACTATCGTCCATTTTTAATAATATAATTTTAAGAATTGTTATAGGTTTCTTCGAGGCAATTTTTAAGTACATTTACTAAAAGAAAACGGTCAAACGCCATGTGCTCTAAGGGTATTTTGAGTATAGTCATCAACTATAGTTCGTAGAGCAAGTTATTATATTAAAGGGGAATGATTATAACCTTTAATATATAGTCTCCAGAAGAACTTCACAAAAATCGCAAAATCCCTTCAATTTTATACCTTCCTAAACATTTATCTTTCATTTTCTGTACTTGTCTTTTCTATATAATGCATATAGTCTTAAACGGCGAGTCGTATTTTTGACTTTCAAACGCTCATAATAAGGGCTATACAGGGATTTGAGGGCTTAAATTTCGAGTGAGATCTGTGAGCATTATTAGGGATTAGAATAGCTAAAAAATTCCAGGTTATGAGACAAACAAAAAATTATTGGTCGAACAGTTTGTGAACATCAAATCCCTTTTAAGTCGAACCTGTCGTCGCGGAGTTTTGTTTAAATAAGGTACACCGGATATCTCAGTCAAAAAAAATATTCCGACTTTTATACCCCTTTTACTGTAATATGAAGTTGATCTTTTTGCTTTTTTATATTTTAAATAGTCTTCGTACGCAATAAATCTTTTTGTTAGTTGATATGTCGTGTAATATTGTAGAATTTGTGCACAAGGTCGTTTAGTTTCGTTTAGAAACATCAACATTAAGGTGAACGAACTTCTTACGGGAGATTACTTACGAGTACAAAAAGGCCCTCCTTTGCCAGTTTCTAATTTCTTATAATTGATTTATGAAAAAAAATTATATTCATGTCTTATGCTGTTGGCAATTGGTATACATCAAATCCCGAAATCTATACATGTAGTTAGACTTGCTAATTCCTATTATATAGAAATAGAAATATTAAAGCAGCCTTAAACCATGTTGACACTCATTGTTTGGTATGTAGTACTTGTTCTCGTAACTGGACTTTAAGAACATTTTGGAAAGATCATTTTTAATAGAAGTGTTAACAAACACAAATAGATTAGTTGTTTGAATATCATAAAGCGTGAAACTCTTTCAAAGTTCTATTTTAGCATTTTGTTATAAATCTATACAATAATAAATAATATAATTATATGAAATAATAAAAGTAAATATTATTATATAAAGGATATAAATCGATGTATTAAATATGCATTAGATATTCTTAATACACAGTTTTAAGCACACTGACCCAAATTCAGTAACCCTATAAATACTTATATACGTTGGGACGTTTCGCAGTGCCTGAAACGTGATATAAAACGGTCATAAATTTTGAACTATAAAATAAAAAAATATATCAGTATAAAATAAAAATCAAAACATTTTCACAATTCCGGTAATCAAAAATCTCGTTCAAAGCATGAAAAAAAATCGGGCTCAATATTTGAAAAGTATTGGACTTCCCATTCTAGAAGGCCATCAGGTGTTGCGAAAAATAGATTGGCCATTGCAAGCAGCAGAATATTGTCAATGAACCCTGTTTCAGTATTTTCACAATTACTATCAGTATGCCTACACGTCATAATGTGGCAATTGTGGTATGTTACTGCACAGTGGAATGGAAAATTAACACTAAGAACGTCGTCATGTTTGTCATACAATCTGACACAAAGATCGTAGTTGTTTTCAATTTCAAATACAAGTAGGACGCTTTATTCTTGGAATCAGTGGTGTCTTTTATTTCCAACTGATTACTGCTTAGGATGTACACAATGTATATTTTTTAGCAACTCTTTCCAATATACAAGTTTAAAGGGATAGTGAAGCGGTTTTACCAAACTCCTAAAAAACCACAATGTACGTTCACGGTTAACGCAGTGCCAAAGCAAAAAATACATATTCTTTAAATAGCATAAAATTGTAACAAGTGTTCAGAGTCAACGAAAGTAGGGTATCTATTATTTTGTTTGAAGCTTTGAAACATTAATGATTACTAATAATAATATGCTTAATATAATGTATATCAATATAAGCTGCATCAGGTGTGTTTTAAAATATCATTTCTCTTGCGATAATCCATAACAACTAAGGTCACCATAAGTGGGCCACAAATTAAATGAAAATGTACGTCTTTACGGTGTCTCACATACGACATATTAACTTTTTATTTTAATTATTATTTTTTACCTAAGGGGCTCTGAAATATAACAAGCTTCAAATTCAACGGCAAATTTTAAGTCTTAAATACCTGTATGCACTTGATTCGGTTATATGATTAAAGATTAATTATGTGGCATAAAGGATCTCGGTTATAAGATGAGTATCCGAACAACTTCATGTTTTCCTATACCAGCCACTCTGATCTACATCAATGACAACATAGGAAACCGAGATAAAAAAAACCCGATGAAACTGGGTGTTTATGTGTAAATTTTAAAGGGTTAATGTTTGTTCATCAGCTCAATATTTCTAATACAGGGTTACCGCCCTTTGTATAAAAAGTTCCTAGCTAAATGTACTAAGCTAAACCCCTCTCTCTCCACGTTGGTTTTATACCCTTTCCCACAAATATTTGTCAGAATGCAACTAATCAATTCTTCTTTTTTTTTCAATTTTTAGACCACTCAGCACTTTGTGCCTTTTGACTCCTCTATAATTAAAATTTTAATTTAATCCGATAGTCCATTAATAGGCTACTCAGTCTACCCCCTTTGTGTGGTGTCTTCCCATATCGCCCCTTCCCACTCCCCCCCCCCCCCCCCAAACTGGTTTATTCCAAAATTGCCCCTACTCAGCTGTACCCCCAACTTGCTGACTCCGCCACTGCATTGATTTCTTTATCAATATCATTCCAAAATAGATTTTTAGTTTATTTTAGGCCTTACCTTGACTTCGGTTAATGACACAATAACATTGAATAACCATTGATCTACAATGCAAGATTACGACATTTGTTTACTGTTTTTAAAAATGTGCAAAATATTTTGTCAATTTAATATACAACTGAAGGTGTTCGGTCGACTCGGAGACAATACTTTGTCGGTTAACTCGGAGACAAAATCCAACTTGGAGACAATAATAGCAGAGTCGACTCGGAGACAATTTTTGGTTATCTGGGAGACAATTGTCGGTTGCAATATTTTCCATTATGAAATTTGATTGGCTAGATGTATAAAATCATGCCGTCAGCAATATTTGTCATGCCATATGCATACTAAGACCAATTTATTGAAATTTAGTAAAATGACTATGTTGTCTCCGAGTTAACTAAAAGTTGTCTCCGAGTTAATTCACTTTGTCTCCGAGTTAACTGTCTCCGAGTTGATATGTCTCCGAGTTGACTGGTATTCCAACTGAAACCCATTTCCAAATAATATAAAACAATATTTGATTATGAGAAAATGTTCGCACGAGCTTTGGCTATCTGATTTTAAGAGTGGTAGCATAGGGCATGACCAGAACACCAACACCTTCGAAGAAATATGAAGATACCAAGAAAAGCATTTTTTTGAATTGTTTAAACGGAAAAAACAACAAACATTATGCAAGTCATATGCCGAAGTTATCATCGTTAGAAGGTTATAAAAGCAAGCAAGATAATTCCGTTCTTAAAAAAAATCCCGCTCAAAGTAAATATTTTGAGCATTAGTCTAAAGTAGTGGACTCCTCCAAAGAGAAGTACCATCAGGTGTTTCGAACATATAGTATGCATGGCCTGCTTTGCGCACGACACTTGCCAATACTAAGTTTACATCATGAGATACAGGCCCGTAGGAAGCAATTTCATATTTGCAAAAACTCATTCTCAAGGGTGGTGGTACTGAATTCAATGTTGCTCCTGCATATATAAAGCAATTTGTATTTTACTGGCCCTAACAACATACCAGTAACTTCTTGCCGGACCTAAGAAATCAATCAAAATGCAAGAAACAGAAGTTCGTTGTAACAAAATAATTTCTTAAATGGAGTCATATGTGTCAAAGTAACCCTGTTTAAGTAAGGTCAAAGAATGTTTTTGCAAAACCTCGCATTAAGTACCAAAGAACCTTAAACCTCCAATCGAAATAGGTTAGAGAATGCACCGTACCGTATAAATATCATTTCCCTTCTTTTTCTAGAGGAGGTGATCTCGTGTTGGGGCTCCTGCCTGTGAGGTACTTTGACTTCTCCCTCTACAGGCCCGTAGGAACAGGGGGGGGGGGGGGGCAGGGGGGGCATCTGCCCCCCCAATAATTTTTACATTAATGACTAAAGCAATAAAAAACAAAAAATTACAAGATAAAACAAGAAGTTACTGGTATGTTGTTTGGGCCAGTAAAATCAAAATTGCTTTATATATGCAGGAGCAATATTGAATTCAGTATCACCACCCTTCAGAATGAGTTTTTGCAACATTTGCCCCCCCAATCTGAAATTGCTTCCTACGGGCCTGCTCTACATACTTCCCGATCAATTCTCATGCAGTGGAACATCATCAGTGTGATCATACTATATGAACTTTATGTCAATGCCCGAGCGGCAATTGCTTCTTTCCATGTGCATGTTTCACATGACTAACGTCGTATCGTGTAGGGCGCAGCTGTAGTCTGAAGTGATTATACCAGAAAAATACCACTTCCTTGTAGTAATCATTAAAGTTAGCAGCATTAATTTAAGTTTAAATTGACATTCACCAAGAATATACCTTATAGACTAGAGGGTGGTTCATAGGTTGACAGGAAAGGAGTTATGCCACAGCAATGAAACTTTGTTTATAAATTGAACATTATCTGACTCTATAACGGTATTCTTCCATTTTTGACAAATGACAGTTGTTGTATATTGGTGAACACTGACAACATTTGGCACTTTGAAATTTCGTATAATGTAACATACGGATACCTGGTGCTGGTAGCCCCCTGACAATTATTTGGCCCCTCCACCTAAAGATTCATAGAAACGCCACTGTAAGGCTTCTTCAAGGCACTCTTTCCACTCCACTTGTATTCAGTTGCCACCTTTCGCAGTTGTTGAAGTTCCTAAAATTGCAACCATGTCGGCGTGAATGTCTTGAAGGTTAACTCCTTTTTCTACATATGTTTGAAAACACTACGGTGCCAAATTCCATCCGCATTCACAAAATATTTTTACAGTTGGTGTGAAAAGAGACTTATAATATGGTGTTAGTATCATAAAATGTTGTGTTTAATGTATACCAAGTTTCATTGCTGTGGTTTTGGTACACACATTAGGAGATAATGCACCTCAGACTTCTGTGCTTTCTTTCAACTCAAATCTGTACTCATAGATTTGAGACAGATGAGGAGGTCATTATTACTTAAAGGGATATGTTCACTAACCTTTCGACCAAAAAAAATTTAGTCTCAAAATCTGGAATTTTTTAGCTTATCTGATCAGTGATACTGTTGACAACTCTCCTACGAAATTTAAGCCTTCAAACACACATGTACCCATAAATATCGGCGTTTGGAAATCAAAATTATGACTCGCCGTTTAGTAAGACTATAATGGAAAACACAATATACAGAAAATGAAGGATAAATGGGATGTAGGGATATAAAATTGAAGAAATTATGTGATTTTTGTGCTGTTCTAGTACTTCTGAAGGCTATATTGCATATATTCAAGGCCCAAATCGATCACCAATTAACATTCCCCTTTAAGAGGAGTTCTATGGGCCTCACGTGACAAACGACGAATTAAGTGCATTGAGGTCAAGTGATACTATGTTGACATATAAGAAAACAGTTTTCATATAAATCGTTAATTAAAGGGATTGTAAGAGGGTTTTCAATTTATTGGACAATCATAGAAACAGTTTGCACAATTCCAATTTTCAATCAGATATCTACAATTTCTCTATCTGGAATCTGGAAATTGGAATGGTGCAAATTGATCCTATCAGTGTCCCAAATACACTCGAAAACAATCCCAAAACATGGAGAACGGAAATGTCTCGGTTGCCTTATATGCTATAAGCATCATGTAGATGATTTTCAAATTTCAGATAACGCAATATCGATAATGGCACTCTTTTTTTTTACACATAGCTTATCTAGTAGTTTTAATGTGTAGCGGTTTTCCGTAAAACGTATAGTTTTATTGGAAATACAAGACCGCAAATGGATGCTATGTGCACATAAGAAGTTTCGAAAAGCTATATACAATCACTTTAATTCAAGATTAAATACTTCTTAAAGCTAAAGAAATCTTAGGAGTCATTGCGTACATATGTAGATAAAGAATACTTTCTTACAAATATATGAGTATTTTTCCATTGCTGGTGATGCAATACACAGGCCTGCGAAAAATCGTGATATTATTATTGTTCTGGCTAATATACAGTGTAAGAAGTCGCTTGGTAGGCTACTGGAAAATAATTCCTCGTGATGCAATACCACTTCTTACAAGACATTATAAAATCAGTCAACTGGAGCTCTATTTGAATCTGTTTCTCAATTTGGTATGCGTCCTTGAACTAAATATAAGGGAGGCCCTATATACTTTGGGTGACGTTTATTTATCGGCTAAGTACAATCTACCTTTTATCCAATCAATATCATAAACGTCTCATATAAATATAATTTCAAACTTGTCGTCATATTCAAATATTCTCGACAACTATTAAGGTAAGCATATTGCTTATAACATATACATATCATATACATACAAATATTATTGATATTCAAATGAAAATCTGCTAAATTTTTACCGTACGTTACACCTATGCAATTGGCAATACTTCCATTGGTGTATTTCATTATTAAAATTATTTTTACACAAGGTAATTAACTATTTCTTGCAGAGAGACGAAAACATGTGCTCGTTATTCGTAGGGCTAATGTATACTTTTTTAATTTCATGTTGCTTACAGAGTAAGTTACTTTCAAGTTATCCGGAAATATTTTCAAGATTAAAAAATATAGCTGACAATAGCTAATTTTTAGTTGAAATATTTATTCATATATATTCAATAATAGTTATTCGTGTCTCTTTCCGAAATCTTAATTCTGTGTCATATTATCCGTAGTAAATTAATCATTTGACATCGCTAATGGAAGTTCAAAATCTTATGTTTTTAAAATTATATACCATTTTAATCGTTGTTTACGAAATTCCCAAAAAAAAGGATTAAAGATGGGTTTCCATATTTATTTATGAAAATGAAAATGCTAATATACCTGAATACAAAGTAAAGTTGTTTTTATAATTTGCAAAAATACCAGTTTATCATACAGTTGCATAATTAACCCATCATATTAGCTAAAAAAGAAAAGAATTCTTGCCGAGTGGTCGGTCAAGAAAGATCTGAATTTGATTCTAAAAAAAGGAAACTAATCTTTCATTGCCGAAATCGAAACACACATTTGAATAAAGCTAATAGCTGATGTGAAACGTTATATCTAGTGCTACTTTACCTATTTCTATAAATATGTTTTATAAACAGTATATATAAAATGAATATTCTGTGCTGCACAGCAGCTTATAAATCAAAAAATTTGACAACGAAAAATGCTATCAATGGTAACAATATTATAGTTAATTTATTAGTATAAGAAATGAAAAATAGGAGAACAAAAAATATAAATCAGATATGAAATACAAAAAATGAAAATAAAATATGAATAAATTATTACCACATATGGTTTAAATAATTGTATGAATTTAAATAAATTTATAAAAATGATCACACCTACACATTTATTGTTTCAAAAGTATGAATGATTCATTGACTGCATGATAATATACATGTATCAATTAAATACTGTGTATTAGAGCATGCGATGGTGTTTATGAATATGTCACTTGGTGTTCCAAAAAAAAATACATGACTGGGTGCTCGTGAACTTAGCCTAAAGGTATACAACCTCTTAGAATGAACAAAAAATCTAAACTTGGTCATTAGGTGTTTATATTCATCGGGGGACTTACCTGGTGACATAACTATACAACAGATTACCTAAATAATCTGATATATCCAGAAAACTATGTTTATATACAATAATTGAAAAACGCTTACTCAAATTTTAAGCAATTTTCAATTAAAACCTGTAATTGTATGGAAAATTACATAGTTTTATGGTTTATTGGATTCTGCAAGAATACTTTGGACATATATACTTTGATGAATATATATACTCTTATTGACTAGTTTGAGAACTTAAATTTTTTGTTCAAGAGGGTGGTATCGCTTTATGTGAGGTCCTGAAGCATACTCCCTTGGATTTTTTTTATATACTATTTTGATTTTGTATTTTCGCTGGGAGTAGGGGCAAGTGGTTCAAGCATTTCCTAGGGTGGTTGAGCAACTGAATCTGATGTAAAAGCAATTAGCGTCATGCATTCAATTTTTCTGTTCTATGATATAATAGAACAATACAATTTCCTGTGGGGTAATCCTAGTTAGAATGTTAAACGCCAATTGCTTTTACATTTGATTGAAAAAATGTTTAATTTTTGAAAGAAAAAAATAAACTGAATAAGACTTTATATTCATTAGGCAACTTGTCTAGTGTAATAACTATACTGTATAATCTGATAAATCCAGAAAACTACCTTACATATTATAATTACTACAAAATGTACAATATTATATTAAGCGTTTTTCAATAATAACATGTAATTTTATGGAAAAATACTAAATTTTATGGTTTATTTGATTCTGTTTAGTGTTTGACGGCCAACTTTGAGAACTTAAATATTTTTGTTCATTTTAAGAGGTGGTTTTGCTTTAAATATGATAACAAATTATTTCAAAATATTTCAAAACTCGTAAGAATAGGTTTTAAAATCTAAGAAAATATTTGAAAATATTGTAATTTTTTGAAAAAATGGCTAATATTAAAAAAAAAGAAATGTTTGGTATTCAAAAGAAAGTTTAAGATTTGAAAAAAATGTAGTCTACAAGATTTTAAAAATGTTACTATAAAAAAAAATATTTGAAATAATGCACAAGATTTGAAAAAAAAAATACTAAAATTTAAAAAAAAAATGAGTAAAATTATGAAAATAATTGAATCTTAAAAAATAATTTAGATATTTAGAAAATAATTTAAATATTTGAAAAATTTGAAAAACAATTTAAATATTTAAAAAACAATTTAAATATTTAAAATAAGAAGCAATTTTTGAAAATTGTAAGATATTTGAAAAATATACATAAAAGAAATGTAAAATATTTAAAAAAGAAAAGAAATTTTAAATATTTCAAAAAAAAAAGAAATGTTAAATATTTGAAAAAATGTAAATATTAAAAAAAAATATTTGAAATAATGCGCAAGAAAAAAATGCTAAAATTTGAAAAAAAATGAGAAAATTTAAAAAAAAATTTAAATCTTTGAAAAAGAATTGTTTAATATTTAGAAAAAGAAATGATTTATGAAACATTGTATGATAAGAAAAGAAAATATGTGGTATATTTTTAATTTTTTAATTTTTTTTAAAATCTAATTTAGCCGATTATTTATAAATAAATCGAATATGACTCAATTTATGATTTAAAATTGTCCTATATGAAAGGGGAAATGTTCAGCATTATTTGAGGGTCGATTTTGGCCTTAAACATATATATTTATGTATAAATAGCCTCCAGAAGTAAACCTACTGGATAATTTGTTGGAAGAGGGATAGATTTTCTTTTGCCATCGAAGAGTCAAATACTCCTATCGAGATTATGGTGCAATGGATGGATGTGATAATCCACAATCATAAACACTGTATATTTATTGCATTTTGTTCCTCTACCCAGCCTCCACAATCCCCACCCCCCCCCCCCCCCCACCACTTTCTTCTAAAAAAGGGTAACATTTTGTCTTTTCCTTGTTTTATACTCTATTCAATTTGATTTGACCAATGAACAATGTTTGTCATGACATTTGGGGAGACCGGGGATGGTTGTCACATTTTTAGGACTTTATTTATTTCTGATTTTATTATAGCATCGATTTAAATTTTGTAGTAAGATATTTACACTATGTTATGTATATGTATATCAATTTATAACTCTAAACAACAAAATTGTGACATCGCCCCAACCGTGGTGTAACAATCAACCCCAACACGACATATACCTAAAAAAAAGAGTGTGTAGTCGTTCGGCTGGGACAATGAAACGAGGCCCCGTGTGCTACAGGATGTGCACGTTAAAGATCCCTCGACAGTTGGAAATCGGAAATAAATTTATAATGCCGTTGTCCTGGCAAAAATCTCTCATTCCACACTGCATGGCGTTTGGCCGCATCAATTAACCCTACAGGTGCAGAAAAGCGCAACGTAAAACTCCATTTTCATTTCATTTCATTTACTCTACTACTCAAGGTTAAATAGTAAAAAGCCTTCACAAATAATGTATTATAACCTTTTTGATATGGTTCAGTAACTCTTTTTTGTAAATGTGTATATTTTCTAAATTTAGGTACTGTTGTAAGGTTACAAACAATTAGGCCATAACTTCATTTTACCATCGATTTAATGTTAGGCCTACTGCCCCACTACCCCACTGCCCTAATTTAGTACACATTTTCTATTGTACTTCAATCAAAGAATGTCTTTAATATACCTCATCCATTCATTAAATTTTTATTTATAAAAGTTTAATAGAGCCCCAAGGGCAAAATTTCTGTAAATTTTTATCAAATAAATCATAATTTACTTACTACAGATATAGCCTATTTTCCTGAAGCTAGTATAAGTCATTCCTATTGCTTTTCAGATTTCAAATAAATCCAGATTATCATAATATTAATATGATGGATAAGAAGATATTTATATACATTATACACTAGGATAATTATATGGACACATATACAGATACTTTAAGATGGCTATTAAAATACATATAAGATAAAGATAACTATGTAAAATATATATTCAGATAAATACATGCATATGAATAACTGACAAATACAAAAATTAGGATAATTATATAGAATTATATACAGATACATTAGGACAAACGTATAGAAATATAGATACTAGGATAATCATATAGAAAAAATGTACAGATACGCTAGGATAATATGGAGAAATATGATATACAGATACACTAGGATAATCATACAAAGATATATACAGATACACTAGGATAATCATACAAAGATATATACAGATACATTAGCATAACCATACAGAGATAAATACAGATACACTAGGTTAATCATACAAGGATATACACAGATACATTCAGATAATCATACAGAGATAAATACAGATACACTAGGATAATCATACAAAGATATATACAGATACACTAGAATAATCATACAAAGATAAATACAGATACATAAGGATAATCATACAAAGATATATACAGATATACTAGGATAATCATAAAGTAATACATACAGATATACTAAGATAAACATACAAAGATATATACAGATACATTAGGATAAGCATACACAGATAAATACAGATACACTAGGATAATCATAAAGTAGTCTAAAGAGATACATTAGGATGATCATACAAATATATATACAGATACACTAGGATAATCATACAAAGATATATACAGATACACTAGGATAATCATAAAGTAATATAAACAGATACATTATGATAATCAGATACACATGTTTATTGAAGATATACACTAGAATAAACAAATATAATTATACAGATACACTTTTTGCTTAAAAAAATATATAAGCAAATCGGTTTATTTTTCAATTGTATATGAATGGGCCCGAATTTCTAAAGGTGAATCAGTACCGTAAAAGGATACATTGTAGTACGTAAGTACGTTTGATATAAATTGTTTATTTCAAGTAAGATAATCTTGTCATATGTCACCTTTATCTCTTAAACATGATCATTGAAGAAAAACAAAAAAACTGCCTATTTCATCGTTTATGATTCACATAATAATATCAGTTGTTCGAAGGTCAATCAACAATTTTTATCATAATAATGTTGACTGATAAAATAGCGGTGTTTGAAATTTCATCATCGCTGGGTATTTTGAACCATAATATCACGAGGATATCATTTTAATATCATTGATATAGCCCATAATCACTTCAATACACGTATAAATTGTTTTTTTAATTTGACAAAACAATGAATAAACGAATTATGCCTAATTGGTAATTAATAATAAATAAGAACTGATTCTAATTTAAGTCAAGTTTTTTTTCCCTTTTTTAATGAAGTTTGCACGATCTCTTCCTTTAAGTTATGTAACAGTTAAAGGGATTGTAAAGTGATTTTCTAAACTTTGTATGTGTATCGGGGACATTGATAGCATCAATTTGCGCCAATCCAAGTTCCATTCCGACGTCTGTGGTTCTTGTAATTCCACTAAAACTAACGCGTTTTATGACGTCACGAAAAATTTTCGGTACGCCCCTGCGCCCCAGTGTCTATGGTTCGAGCCTTGTCGGTAATCAATCGCATGAAACAAGATTCATTTCTTCACTATGCACGAAACCAAACACTATTCTTTTATTTCTTATCAATACCATGACCATCAATTTACTAAAAATAACAGAATATAGTGAAGAAAAACAAAAATATATGCAAAAACAGAATAAATTCTTAGGAAGTTTTTTTTATGTTATAAAAATAACTCAATTTATTGTATCTAACCACAAGAAAGAAAATCCCGTCCCATTAAAAAACAATTATATCTTTAATCGTGGCAAAGTTGCACTATTTTGAAACATTTTTCGTGTAAAGTTACATGAATGAAATTTGATAAGATTGAAGGGATTGTAAAGAATATTTCTAAACTTTGTATGAGTATCGTGGACACTGATAGCATCAATTTGCGCCATTTCAATTTCCATTCCGACGTCTGCGGTTTTATGACGTCACTGACAGAGATCTACCGGAGATTACTTTATATCTATGCAGCAAACGGTCTCCGTGAAAGCATAGAAATATAGGTAGGGAATGCCAAGAAGGACAAATAAATATTGAACTTCCGTTTAAATTTGTGGTTGACCGAATTTCTACTTGGGGGATTTCTGTTAACTTCCGGTGTAGCGTAAAAATAGTTAAGGTAAACAATAACAAAAGAAGTTATTTTGAAAATCATTACAGAAA
Source organism: Lottia scabra (assembly GCA_029955415.1). Lineage (NCBI taxonomy): Eukaryota > Metazoa > Mollusca > Gastropoda > Lottiidae > Lottia > Lottia scabra. The sequence continues at coordinate 16,301,247 of JARJEI010000003.1, forward strand.
ATCTAATTTAACAAGATTTTTACAACTGTAATTTTATGATTTGATATGTGTAGGATAAGTATATATATTTCTAAATGATATAGGCCTATGTTACTGTAGAAATAATGTAATTATTTTTAGCATGAAAACCTGTTATGCCATGGCTCAAATTCAGACCTTACCGGGCTGAAGGTACAGGGGCCGCGGAGCGTTTTTGAAAGTGGGGGGGGGGGGGGGGGATTTCTCGGATTTCGGTCTCTCGATTTTCAGATTTCGGAAACTATAAAAATTCTTTATAAAAATGACAAAAATATTTTAATGGAAAAAGAAAAAGAAAAAATTAACTGTTAAATAACCGGATTTTTAAAAAAAAGTGAACGAACGAAATTTGGGTCTGATTTTAATAAGTCTGGTGTAGGTTTCAAAATATTACCCCAAAGATTGAACTATATTTATATCGCAACGCTACAAGCAAGTGGTAAAGCGTCAAAGTAAAGAGTCTCGCCCATGAAGACACAACGAAAAACCTTATTCATTACCGAGACAGATTATGGTTTACTTAAACTGTCGAAGATTGTCGATTGATCTATGCAGATCACTGTCAGTGACGTCATAGAACTAGTTTTACTGGAATTGCAAGAATCACAGACGTCAGAATGGAAATTGGAATAGCGCAAATTCATGCTATCAGTGTCCCCGATACACATACAAAGTTTATACCTTTAATAATAAAGTGTTTTACTATAGTAGTATGACAATTGACAATATCATATGTGATATTATTTTCACAAGTTGTAAATATTTTGATAGCTTTACAAAGTCAAGGTAATTGCAAGATAACATGCAAGATAACATGCGCCCTCATATCAATGATATCAGTTATATATTCACTAACCGTTTGACCAAAAAAAAATTTAGTCTCAGAACCTGGATTTTTTTTTAGCTTATTAAATCCGTAATAATGTACCAAACTCTCCCTCAAAATTTAAGCCTTTAAATCCTCGTGATTCCATAAATATCAGCGTTTGAAAGTAAAAAATACGACTCGTCGTTTAGTAATACTATGCCTTATAGAGAAAACACATATACAGAAAATTAAAAATAACTGTTAAGGTATGAGTATAATTGAAGGGACTGTGCCATTTTTAGGCAGTTCCAGTAAATAGGAAGGCTATTTAGATAAATTCAAGGCCCAAATCGATCCTCGAAATGCTGAACATTTCCGTTTAAGGGGACATTTTCCTTCGTGTAGCTAACCATGCCTGTAGATACAGGGGGGGGGGGGGTGTGGAAAATGTTGGGCAATTCCCTTGCAAAAAATGGGTTGCCTTCCAAAAAAATAAATAGAGCAACCCATTTTAATGACATTATTATTGCAATATTCCGTATATATATATATATCATATATCTCGCAACTAAATTAAGAGCAATAACTAAAAATAATGTTTATGGAAAAATCGTCAAATTCATCGCTTCTAATATTTCACATAGCCTAAATCGATGAAACATTTGACTTGACGATGAAAAATCAACATGATGATTTATCGAAAGATTTTCAAATTGGAACTTGATCAAGATCATATCCAATTACAATGATCACATCAAGGTTCATCACATAGCCTACAATTGAAAATAGTACCTTCCATTGTGCTTATGATTAAATTCTGACGCGTTTAAGTCAATTCCGGAAACGATTCATCCGATTATTGCGAAATTCGAACTTGATGGGGAAATCGACATTCAGTTTAAGTAGAAATGGTTGGAATCACAAACTTCGGAATAACAATTTAAATGCTATTTAGGGCTTCAGATACACATAATTTTGTTTTAGAAAGCCTCTCTACTCTTTGATTGGATATTATGCATATCAACCCAAATAACTATAATAAGTGTATAAAGGCATTTTTCCTTTTATCGTTTACAGGACTTTGAAATATTCATAGTTAACAGGCGGAAGATGGACATCTTGAAAGAACTACAGATTATTCTCGGACAAACGGAAGGTAAATTCAGCTTCAGTTTCATAGAACACTGCTTCCAAATTCCTAAACTTGACCAATAATAAGAGATGAAGAGTATGTTTTCATTAGTAAAATTTCATAATCAATGTCATAAATAACATAACTTTGAATATACTTTGAATGAATTTAAATCAATATTCTACATGATTTTCAACTCAATATCAAATAAGGCTTTTTAGAGCACATTATGAAAATCACTTTATCGGGTGCGTACATACTTTTAAATGTTATCTATTTTTTAGTTTCAGTACAAGGCATTAGAAACCGTTGGAAGAGAAGATTGTCTATTTTAATGTATGCAGCATTATTGATATCACTGTATATTTTAACAGCAAGGATAAATACTAGAAATACAGCTTTATCATATATTATTTATGAAGGTACGGACGGACTGATTTCCATTGATAAACCCTCTTTTCAATCCTTTTAATTTCGAAATCATTCAAAGACACTATAAGACACTGTAACCTCTTTTGGGATAAAACAAAAATGTTGACGTACTATACGAATAAAACTCTTGAAAAAAAGGAAAAAATTAATAAAATCTAAATTACAAAAATATCATTTGTCCCCTTCCCACCTCTCTAAAGGGCACTAACCGGATCAAGGCAGCGAGTCCCCACTTCTATCGGTGCAAACCCTAATCTCCGTGAAAAAACGTTATACGTTAAGATAAGTGTTTAGGGCGGACAATGTAGTGAGCCTACATGTGGGATGTATCCCGAGTTCAAACCTTGTCTGATTCTAAATAATACTATCTATCAATTGTTTACATGTTTATTGTGATCTAATAGATTAAGTATACATGTACTGATAAATACATTAATGATAAGAAAATATTTAGGGATACAAAAGGACAACAAAATGAGATAAAGGGAGAACAATATATTACGAGATATAAAGGGAGAATAAAATATTATGAGATATAAAGGGACAACAAAATATTATGAGATATAAAGGGACAATAAAATATTCAGGGATACAAAGGGACAACAAAATATTATGAGATATAAAGGGACAACAAAATATTATGAGATATAAAGGGACAACAAAATATTATAATAAGATATAATAAAACAAAAACAAAAATTTAGAGAAAATAAAATAATAAAGATTATACTAAACAAATATGTTGAATTGTGTCAAAGCATTACATATTGTTTCTATACTTTTTACATGAGTCAATATTGAGTCATAGTTTATGTTATATGAATCTGTTCATAATATTCGTTATTTTTTCAGATCTGTTTTACCATTTGATTTTGTGGGTTGTGGCATCGATGTGTTATCACATGATTTCAAGACAGCCATCTGATTCCCATACATGGTCATCCTTGCTGGGACAATACTTCTTGACACTCATCGTACAGTGTGTAGGCAACTTTGAATGCTACAAATTAAAACGGGCATGTAAGGATCCACGTACAGCTCAAGCCAAACAATTGAAGAAATTTCTTAAAGCTAACCAGTCAACGCGATATGGGAGAGATTATGGTTTTGAAAATATTAACACTATTGATGAATTTCGATCCCTCCATCCTTTGACAACTTACAAACACTATACAGAGTATTTCAAAGCATGTCTAGACGGTGAAGAAAATGTGATGTTCGATGGACCGACTGATTTTGTCAACACCACTTCCGGTACCACTTCTGGAATTTCCAAAGAGTTTCCAAGAAACACGAAGTTATTAAAGAGTTGTTACATGCCACCATTCTTTGCATGCATGATAGTCAGTTTAGACAAAGACATGATTCCTTTGAAGAAGTGGCCACAGGTTTTCATAAAACCTGGCGTGAAGTTGAACAAACGAGGTATCCAAAGAGGTTCGTCTTCAACACTATTCAAAAGAATGCCTCACACTCAATCTCCTACGGCAGCTTTTTACATCACTAATGAACTCTCCAGTATATATGTCCATGCAGTTTTTGCCCTTCAACTCGATGATGCCAATTTGCTTTTCCTTCAGATAGCGCCCGTAGCCTTGTTGTTTTTTAAAATGATAGAGAAACATTGGGTATCGATGTGTAATGATATCGAGAGCGGAACGATCAGTAAAGACATCGTCCATGACGATGGTTTACGGCAACAACTTAATGATGAGTTTGAACCAGACCCAGGCCGAGCTGCAGAGTTAAGGAGTATATTTAAGAGAGGCATGAAAAACATTGTTCGTCGTATTTGGCCAGAAATGGCACAGTTGGTGTTTCTGGCAAGTGCCACGTATTCTGCCCAGGTATCTATTTTTATTATTTTGTATACAGTGACGTTGACATGGAAAAAAGGCATCTAATCTTTCTATGGAACAATAAACTAAGACCCCGTCCAATGTGCTACATGCTGTGTCTATATAAGATCCCTCAACTTACTGGACTTTACGTGACGTTAATTCCCTGCAAAAAAAAACACCCCAAAACAGGTTTATCACATCTATTCTTTTCGTCATTAATGACTATATAGTCATCCCTTCGCGTCGAGCTATAGATGGCCAATTAAAAGTATATTAACGATAATATTGTCTTATGGGAGGAACGGATAGATGAGATGAACGTCGTATTCCGTTGAGAAAATAGAAATTTGAGGACGGTTATGTTATGATTGAACTTTTATCAATATTATATATATTTACAGACTAAGATTGTAAAGGAAGAATATGCCAGGGATGTTGCTATAAGTTCTAATATCCACATGGCAACCGAAGGGGTTTATGGTATAAAAGCTTTACAATCTATCCATCCCGATGATTTCGAATATGTTTTCTTGGTGAATTATCAGTTTTTCGAATTTATACACATTGATGATATCGACGAAGAAAATCCACAAACACTCCTTCTTCATGAGGTACAAAGTATGCCTATACGTTTTAATTTTTTTTTATTTATGTATCATTGATGCTGTCATAGTCCTCATTTTCTATCAGACGTCTGTGGTTCCAGCAATTTCACTTTAACTGTGTTTGATGATGTCTCAAATCGTAAAGGTCTTCTGTGATACATTCACGTCACGTCACTAAACATTTAGTTTTAACAGAATTGCTGGAACCACGGACGTCTGATTGAAACTTGGTATGGTGAAAATTAATGATATGAATGATCCCGATACACATACATTTTTTAGGAAACCTCTTCACAATCCCTTTAAATTAAGGTGAACCACCCATAGGATATAAAAATATAGCCCTTCCTATTTATAAAAAGTTACCATGCATCAACAATGTGATCACTAAGACTTATGCTACTGATTAGGTATTTATGACTGGATTTGACTGATAAAAACTGTTTTTGTTATTTTGCAGCTTAAAGTAAATGAAAAATATGAACTAGTTATAACAACTAGGGAGGGTTTATATAGATATAGAACTCAAGATATCATCAAAGTTACTGGTTATCAAGATTCTACTCCACAATACCAGTTATTGGGCAGGTAGGCATCTATAGTTCTTACTAGCAGAACAATCAATGTTCGAGACTAACATTATGCATCGATCATGATAAACAGCCTTGCTGTCCGGAAACTGGGCAAGGGAAGACAATTCTTTTTTGGACTTTTTTTTACCGCGAAAGAAGAAAACGCTTCCTGAAGAATGATTTTGATTGGTTGAACTATAATATATTCAATATGGCAATAATCGTATAGTAGCCTTATCCAGAAAGCTAGTCTAGTTCCGAAGTTGATACAAGTATTTGTCATTTTCTATTCAATGCTCAATGGCGACATCAAGCTAATGGAATTGGGGCTATAAATTGGGGGCAGACTAATTATGGGGTCAAACTTTAAAAAGGGGAAAAGTAGGCTATTGCTTTGGTGCATTCTGCCACAAATTTTGAGGATAATGAATATATTTTGAATATTTGAAAAATAAAGTAGGGATGTTTTTAGCTAGTTTTCTGAAGGAGGAAATTCACCTATTGTACCCACTTGCGCCACAACCCCACAACTACCTATGCTTCTTAGATATATGAGTACAAGTGAAAATTATAGAGTTCCTAACCGATCTGAAATTCTTAAATTTCTGAACAATCTGAACATATTTGTCAAACTGATGATTGTGACCACTTTTGATGATATCATCAATCTGAACTTTATTCTTATTTCTGTGCATCTTATTAAGATTTACGTCGACCTTGCCAGAGAATGTTAACATAATCGATGTTTTATTTTCTAGATCTGGTGATGTTCTGAACCTGCGGTCAGAAAAAGTACATGTTGACATGGTCATAAAGGCTTTATATTACTGTGCCAAATGGAATAATCTTCAGATAGCTGATTATACATGTACTGAAAATATACATGTAGAAAATATTCTCGGTATGTATATTAAGTGAAATTAAATGAATCAAAAACAAACTGAGCAGCACTGTTTCCTCGGAACAATGGGTTACCAAGGCCTATGCATCAATATTCAATTGTTCGTGATAAAACGAAACCCAGATTTATCAGTGAGTTCCTTGCACTCAATTCTCTACTTACACGTGTTCAACCGTCTACCCCCCTCCCAATAATTTTTACCAACCAACCCCTGCCCCTACCGCCATCCTTTAGGATGCATTTTGCACCCCCAAATATGAAATTACTTCCTGCAGGCCTGAGTTTAGATTATTATATTCGTTCAAAATGATCTTACTGATGCAAAAGCTGCTTAAAATCCATGGTTTTAGTTGCATTGAAACAACCACAGATGCCCACGTCCTTTGCGATAGTAAGTCTTAAATTACGTCTCTATTATATTCGTTTTGATTTTAAGATTCTGTGAGTGGTGACCTGTATTATGTTATTTTTGTTGAATTGACCACAGACATCAAGCTTAACGACGAACAAATATTACAGGTGAGCTTTAACGTGAATTAAAGTACACGCACCACGTTAAAAAGACACCGTTTTGATTATAACTTCTTGTACTACAATCAGGGGCGGATCCAGCATTAGAGTTTGGGGAGGGCCATTTGCAGGGGCGGATCCATGATTTTCGAAGGGGGGGGGGCGTATATGCAAAGCTTTGCCGATCGGAGCGAGGCGAAAAAATGTTTGACCTTTTTTTTGGCTTAAAAACATAGAATAAATTGTACTAATTTAACGGTTTCTGACGTGGACCATGTATGTTTTATAGTAAACGTTAATGGGTTAGACATTTTTGATGCGTTTCACGATGTGAAATCTTACCGTTTGGGGATCCGCGCCTGACTACAATAATGTAAAGAAGTATCTAAGGTGGGGGTTACCAAAATTTCTTTGATGACACGAAACTGGCGCATTAGAACCAATAATCTACCAACATTGAGAACAAGCTAGTCTCTCAGATCCTCTTATGTTTAAGATGTTTAATAACAACTTGAAAAAGCGAAACTGTAATGGAAAAGGTCGTTATGGTTGGATAAAATATTCACTGCGCCTTATACAAATTTATGTGTAACGATGATTGGATAATTTATCCATTGGAATCTGTGCTGATTTTCGAAAATTAGTGACTTTTATTGGACCAACTGAACCATCTCGATATTGGTCTCTTTTCAGATTGATGAAGTTTTAATTAACTATGTGGAAAACTACAAAGAAAACAGGAAAAATGGAGCCATTCAAGCGGTCAAGATAGAGCAGGTTAAAACAGGAACTTTCGATAAACTGCGAAATATGCAGTTAAAAAGTAACCCCGACTGTTGCTTTGGACAATACAAAACTCCGCGAATTCTGCGTCGAAGGGACTATATAAAGTTTTTGTTGGATTCGCGTATTGCTTGAAATAGTATAATACTCATTGGTTTAAGGAGTAGAATCAATTTTGCAGTGAGTGTGGCAGAGAGTAATCTCGTATTTTTCAATAGAGTTTGGGTTGAATTCAGCTTGGATGGTTAGCTCTGGGACTTCCATTGGTTTGGGATAATCTGAATCTATGTACCTACTGCTTTTAAACAATGATAGATCTGATAAAGAAACGGTAAAAGGCTATGTAAAGAGGGTTTCAAACTTATATTCGTACCCGACAGTCTAATCAAAAGTAGACCAAACTTTCGTTCGTTTTTTTTTTTAGTATTTCGTTCGGTTTTCTTTTTTGTATGTAGCCACCGTAGTTAGACTGCGAATCGGGGACACTCGGATCACGGGGACCGGGGAGCGGGGGATCTAGAGAGACCTTGCCAAACCCCCACACTTTTGTTTCATCTTCATAGGACCATTTCATCAATTTGATATTTGAAATGGCCGAGTTCTGATATGGGGGTAAGGGTGAAGGTGGGCTCTGTTTGATTTTCCGAACCACGGGCCCTGCCACATCCAGGAACGCTCCGAGCCCCTGTATCGTACCATTGCAATAATCAGCCAGAATCTGGTTCTTGTAATTCCTAAAATGTTTTATGATCTTACATCTAAATTCAAGGAGTTTTCCTTTAGTGACATCATAAGACGCTGAATTTATTGAAATTGTAAGAACCATAGACGTCTGACTTAAAATTAGGATGGTGTAAATCAATGTTCAAGAATTCAAAATACCTCTTTACAATTAAATTTAGGGGTTGTATATCACTACACTTGTAATATGTTTAGGTATCTCTGGAACGTCAAACGCAGCAACAGATATGTTTTTTTTTTTGTTTTGTGCATATTTTAACCATGCCAGTATATCCGTGCAATACATGTATTTACATATTATTTTTTTTATATTTCATCATAATCATCCAGTATTAAAGACCTTAAGTTGTCTAAATTCCCCTTTTATCAGTCTATATTCATACATAGCCTCTTTAAAAATTAAAATCAAACTTCCAGTTCGTATTTAAATAAATACAAAGAGTCTATATAAGAACCAATTACTTCATATTTTTTTATAACATTAAATTTGGAGAATGATAAAACACTGCCAGTTAAAAAAGATTGGATTGTAGTCGAACCAGGTCCTGAATTTGCATTCTGAAAAGAGATACGGCTAGCTGGAATTCATATGGATTGGTAAAGCAAATATTTAGTAGACTATGTCCCTATAATTTTGATATTATCCTATACGTTAACGAACAACATAATAAGAAGCGCACAACAATAAAATTACTTATTGCGTGTTATTTTCATAATTTGTGCGGGTGTTTTCTTTTTGACATTTTGTATGTGTATTAATGATATTAATATTTAATATAAATTGATATACTTTTGTGTTTGTAACGTAACTTTAATAAAAAAAAAATCAAAAAAAAAAATCATTTTTTTTTAACAATCAATTACCCAAAAATATATATATTATTTTGTTCTCGCCAGCTGCTTGAAATAAAACCCCAGTCTAGCATCCAAAGAACACTTACCGCAAAATGAATAATTATGAGCATAAGAATTAAGTGGAAAGAAATTGTAATATTCTGGTAGAAAATGTAATACATTTTGGAGGGAATCACTCTTTACTGTATGGGCTAAGAAGATTCCGGAATGAAGAGGGCAAGAATATCATCCATTTCCTCCATACCATTTTCTATTTTCTTTTACACTGGAATCAATGGATTAAAAACAAAACATCTGTCTCAATCTCTAGGCAACTCCAAATGAATTTATTTTATGAAACCTTTTTGGTTTCATGGTTGAAAAAAGTGAAGGGTGAAACTGGTTGCAAAGACAGCTGCTTAACTTTTTGGCTGTCGATGTGACAAATGAAAAAAATGAACAAGGATGAAAGGAAAAAATGACCCATGCAAACCCATCTGAAGGTTCAGAACTGCAATAAATTATTTCCATTCAAACATCTGCGTAAAACGTGAAAATATCATCGTGAACAGTACTAGATTCGAATTAAGACACCACAATGTATTTCAGACAATTAAAGGGACACAACTATCAGAAAATTGAAAATCCATTCAATAACAAGTCTCTGTTAAAAGCAACCTGAACAACGAAAAAAAATATTATATTAGAAGTTAGTAAAGTGGGTAGAAAGATTAAAATCTCTGTTATCTATTTCAGGCGAAAATAGAAAAAGGCATATTTATCAAAATTTCGAGAAAAATGAGTTTGAAAATTTGTACCCAATTTTCGAGAAGACAAATTCCTAAAATTTCAGTTTTAGAGAGTTGCCAACACTAAAAAATTCGTAGCACCCAGACTATTAACGGCAGGAACTTGAAATTTGAAACATAATGACTTCATATCAATGCACAAACGCAGTGCAAATTGCAACTCCCCAGCTCCAATAGGTTTTGAGTTACAGCCTGACAAAGATTTGGAATTTTATTGAAAAAGTGAAAAATTGACCCCAAAACTAAAATGGCCATAACTGGGCCAATTTTGATCCTAGAGCTATAATTTTGGTACTGGTTGAAAATTTAACATCTCTGCTATCTTTTTCTTACAGAAAAAAAAATTTCATATTTTTCGAAATTTCGAGAAAAATGAGTTTGAAAATTTGTACTTAATTTTCAAGAAGACAAATTCCTCAAATTTCAGTTTTAGAGAGTTGCCAACACTAAAAAATTCGTAGCACCCAGACTATTAACGGCAGGAACTTGAAATTTGAAACATAATGACTTCACATCAATGCGCAAACGCAGTGCAAATTGCAACTCCCCAGCTCCAATAGGTTTTGAGTTACAGCCAGACAAAGATTTGGTATTCTATTGAAAAAGTGAAAAATTGACCCCAAAAACTAAAATGGCCATAACTGGACCAATTGTCATCCTAGAGCTATAATTTTGGTACTGGTTGAAAATTTAACATCTCTGCTATCTTTTTGTTGCAGAAAAATTTTTTTCGAGAAAAATGAGTTTGAAAATTTGTACCCAATTTTTGAGAAGACAAATTCCTCAAATTTCAGTTTGAGAGAGCTGCCAACACTAAAAAATTCGTAGCACCCAGACTATTAACGACAGGAACTTGAAATTTGAAACATAATGACTGAATATCAATGCGCAAACGCAGTGCAAATTGCAACTCCCCATCTCCAATAGGTTTTGAGTTACAGCCTGACAAAGATTTGGTATTTTATTGAAAAAGTGAAAAATTGACCCCAAAAACTAAAATGGCCATAACTGGGCCAATTTTGATCCTAGAGCTATAATTTCGGTACTGGTTGAAAATTTAACATCTCTGCTATCTTTTACTAACAGAAAAAAAAATTTCATATTTTTCAAAATTTCGAGAAAAATGAGTTTGAAAATTTGTACCCAATTTTTGAGAAGACAAATTCCTCAAATTTCAGTTTTACAGAGTTGCCAACACTAAAAAATTCGTAGCACCCAGACTATTAACGGCAGGAACTTGAAATTTGAAACATAATGACTGAATATCAATGCGCAAACGCAGTGCAAATTGCAACTCCCCAGCTCCAATAGATTTTGAGTTACAGCCTGTCAAAGATTTGGTATTTTATTGAAAAAGTGAAAAATTGACCCCAAAACTAAAATGGCCATAACTGGGCCAATTTTGATTCTAGAGCTATAATTTTGGTACTGGTTGAAAATTTAACATCTCTGCTATCTTTTTCTTGCAGAAAAAAAAATTTCATATTTTTCGAAATTTCGAGAAAAATGAGTTTGAAAATTTGTACTTAATTTTCAAGAAGACAAATTCCTCAAATTTCAGTTTTAGAGAGTTGCCAACACTAAAAAATTCGTAGCACCCAGACTATTAACGGCAGGAACTTGAAATTTGAAACATAATGACTTCATATTAATGCACAAACGCAGTGCAAATTGCAACTCCCCAGCTCCAATAGGTTTTGAGTTACAGCCAGACAAAGATTTGGTATTTTATTGAAAAAGTGAAAAATTGACCCCAAAACTAAAATGGCCATAACTGGCCTAATTTTGATCCTAGAGCTATAATTTTGGTACTGGTTGAAAATTTAACATCTCTGCTATCTTTTTCTTACAGAATTTGTTTTTTAATATTTTTCAAAATTTCGAGAAAAATGAGTTTGAAAATTTGTACCCAATTTTCGAGAAGACAAATTCCTCAAATTTCAGTTTTAGAGAGTTGCCAACACTAAAAAATTCGTAGCACCCAGATTATTAACGGCAGGAACTTGAAATTTGAAACATAATGACTGAATATCAATGCACAAAGGCAGTGCAAATTGCAACTCCCCAGCTCCAATAGGTGTTGAGTTACAGCCTGACAAAGATTTGGTATTTTATTGAAAAAGTGAAAAATTGACCCCAAAACTAAAATGGCCATAACTGGGCCAATTTTGATCCTAGAGCTATAATTTTGGTACTGGTTGAAAATTTAACATCTCTGCTATCTTTTTCTTACAGAAAAAAAATTTCACATTTTTCAAAATTTCGAGAAAAATGAGTTTGAAAATTTGTACCCAATTTTCGAGAAGACAAATTCCTCAAATTTCAGTTTTAGAGAGTTGCCAACACTAAAAAATTCGTAGCACCCAGACTATTAACGGCAGGAACTTGAAATTTGAAACATAATGACTTCATATCAATGCACAAAGGCAGTGCAAATTGCAACTCCCCAGCTCCAATAGGTGTTGAGTTACAGCCTGACAAAGATTTGGTATTTTATTGAAAAAGTGAAAAATTGACCCCAAAACTAAAATGGCCATAACTGGGCCAATTTTGATCCTAGAGCTATAATTTTGGTACTGGTTGAAAATTTAACATCTCTGCTATCTTTTTCATACAGAAAAAAAAATTTCATATTTTTCGAAATTTCGAGAAAAATGAGTTTGAAAATTTGTACTTAATTTTCAAGAAGACAAATTCCTCAAATTTCAGTTTTAGAGAGTTGCCAACACTAAAAAATTCGTAGCACCCAGACTATTAACGGCAGGAACTTAAAATTTGAAACATAATGACTTCACATCAATGCGCAAACGCAGTGCAAATTGCAACTCCCCAGCTCCAATAGGTTTTGAGTTACAGCCAGACAAAGATTTGGTATTCTATTGAAAAAGTGAAAAATTGACCCCAAAAACTAAAATGGCCATAACTGGACCAATTGTCATCCTAGAGCTATAATTTTGGTACTGGTTGAAAATTTAACATCTCTGCTATCTTTTTGTTGCAGAAAAAAAAATTTCGAGAAAAATGAGTTTGAAAATTTGTACCCAATTTTTGAGAAGACAAATTCCTCAAATTTCAGTTTGAGAGAGCTGCCAACACTAAAAAATTCGTAGCACCCAGACTATTAACGACAGGAACTTGAAATTTGAAACATAATGACTTCATATTAATGCACAAACGCAGTGCAAATTGCAACTCCCCATCTCCAATAGGTTTTGAGTTACAGCCTGACAAAGATTTGGTATTTTATTGAAAAAGTGAAAAATTGACCCCAAAAACTAAAATGGCCATAACTGGGCCAATTTTGATCCTAGAGCTATAATTTCGGTACTGGTTGAAAATTTAACATCTCTGCTATCTTTTACTAACAGAAAAAAAAATTTCATATTTTTCAAAATTTCGAGAAAAATGAGTTTGAAAATTTGTACCCAATTTTTGAGAAGACAAATTCCTCAAATTTCAGTTTTACAGAGTTGCCAACACTAAAAAATTCGTAGCACCCAGACTATTAACGGCAGGAACTTGAAATTTGAAACATAATGACTGAATATCAATGCGCAAACGCAGTGCAAATTGCAACTCCCCAGCTCCAATAGATTTTGAGTTACAGCCTGTCAAAGATTTGGTATTTTATTGAAAAAGTGAAAAATTGACCCCAAAACTAAAATGGCCATAACTGGGCCAATTTTGATTCTAGAGCTATAATTTTGGTACTGGTTGAAAATTTAACATCTCTGCTATCTTTTTCTTGCAGAAAAAAAAATTTCATATTTTTCGAAATTTCGAGAAAAATGAGTTTGAAAATTTGTACTTAATTTTCAAGAAGACAAATTCCTCAAATTTCAGTTTTAGAGAGTTGCCAACACTAAAAAATTCGTAGCACCCAGACTATTAACGGCAGGAACTTGAAATTTGAAACATAATGACTTCATATTAATGCACAAACGCAGTGCAAATTGCAACTCCCCAGCTCCAATAGGTTTTGAGTTACAGCCAGACAAAGATTTGGTATTTTATTGAAAAAGTGAAAAATTGACCCCAAAACTAAAATGGCCATAACTGGCCTAATTTTGATCCTAGAGCTATAATTTTGGTACTGGTTGAAAATTTAACATCTCTGCTATCTTTTTCTTACAGAATTTGTTTTTTAATATTTTTCAAAATTTCGAGAAAAATGAGTTTGAAAATTTGTACCCAATTTTCGAGAAGACAAATTCCTCAAATTTCAGTTTTAGAGAGTTGCCAACACTAAAAAATTCGTAGCACCCAGATTATTAACGGCAGGAACTTGAAATTTGAAACATAATGACTGAATATCAATGCACAAAGGCAGTGCAAATTGCAACTCCCCAGCTCCAATAGGTGTTGAGTTACAGCCTGACAAAGATTTGGTATTTTATTGAAAAAGTGAAAAATTGACCCCAAAACTAAAATGGCCATAACTGGGCCAATTTTGATCCTAGAGCTATAATTTTGGTACTGGTTGAAAATTTAACATCTCTGCTATCTTTTTCTTACAGAAAAAAAATTTCACATTTTTCAAAATTTCGAGAAAAATGAGTTTGAAAATTTGTACCCAATTTTCGAGAAGACAAATTCCTCAAATTTCAGTTTTAGAGAGTTGCCAACACTAAAAAATTCGTAGCACCCAGACTATTAACGGCAGGAACTTGAAATTTGAAACATAATGACTTCATATCAATGCACAAAGGCAGTGCAAATTGCAACTCCCCAGCTCCAATAGGTGTTGAGTTACAGCCTGACAAAGATTTGGTATTTTATTGAAAAAGTGAAAAATTGACCCCAAAACTAAAATGGCCATAACTGGGCCAATTTTGATCCTAGAGCTATAATTTTGGTACTGGTTGAAAATTTAACATCTCTGCTATCTTTTTCATACAGAAAAAAAAATTTCATATTTTTCGAAATTTCGAGAAAAATGAGTTTGAAAATTTGTACTTAATTTTCAAGAAGACAAATTCCTCAAATTTCAGTTTTAGAGAGTTGCCAACACTAAAAAATTCGTAGCACCCAGACTATTAACGGCAGGAACTTGAAATTTGAAACATAATGACTTCACATCAATGCGCAAACGCAGTGCAAATTGCAACTCCCCAGCTCCAATAGGTTTTGAGTTACAGCCAGACAAAGATTTGGTATTCTATTGAAAAAGTGAAAAATTGACCCCAAAAACTAAAATGGCCATAACTGGACCAATTGTCATCCTAGAGCTATAATTTTGGTACTGGTTGAAAATTTAACATCTCTGCTATCTTTTTGTTGCAGAAAAAAAAATTTCGAGAAAAATGAGTTTGAAAATTTGTACCCAATTTTTGAGAAGACAAATTCCTCAAATTTCAGTTTGAGAGAGCTGCCAACACTAAAAAATTCGTAGCACCCAGACTATTAACGACAGGAACTTGAAATTTGAAACATAATGACTGAATATCAATGCGCAAACGCAGTGCAAATTGCAACTCCACATCTCCAATAGGTTTTGAGTTACAGCCTGACAAAGATTTGGTATTTTATTGAAAAAGTGAAAAATTGACCCCAAAAACTAAAATGGCCATAACTGGGCCAATTTTGATCCTAGAGCTATAATTTCGGTACTGGTTGAAAATTTAACATCTCTGCTATCTTTTACTAACAGAAAAAAAAATTTCATATTTTTCAAAATTTCGAGAAAAATGAGTTTGAAAATTTGTACCCAATTTTTGAGAAGACAAATTCCTCAAATTTCAGTTTTACAGAGTTGCCAACACTAAAAAATTCGTAGCACCCAGACTATTAACGGCAGGAACTTGAAATTTGAAACATAATGACTGAATATCAATGCGCAAACGCAGTGCAAATTGCAACTCCCCAGCTCCAATAGATTTTGAGTTACAGCCAGACAAAGATTTGGTATTTTATTGAAAAAGTGAAAAATTGACCCCAAAAACTAAAATGGCCATAACTGGGCCAATTTTGATCCTAGAGCTATAATTTTGGTACTGGTTGAAAATTTAACATCTCTGCTATCTTTTTCTTGCAGAAAAAAAAATTTCATATTTTTCGAAATTTCGAGAAAAATGAGTTTGAAAATTTGTACTTAATTTTCAAGAAGACAAATTCCTCAAATTTCAGTTTTAGAGAGTTGCCAACACTAAAAAATTCGTAGCACCCAGACTATTAACGGCAGGAACTTGAAATTTGAAACATAATGACTTCATATTAATGCACAAACGCAGTGCAAATTGCAACTCCCCAGCTCCAATAGGTTTTGAGTTACAGCCAGACAAAGATTTGGTATTTTATTGAAAAAGTGAAAAATTGACCCCAAAACTAAAATGGCCATAACTGGCCTAATTTTGATCCTAGAGCTATAATTTTGGTACTGGTTGAAAATTTAACATCTCTGCTATCTTTTTCTTACAGAATTTGTTTTTTAATATTTTTCAAAATTTCGAGAAAAATGAGTTTGAAAATTTGTACCCAATTTTCGAGAAGACAAATTCCTCAAATTTCAGTTTTAGAGAGTTGCCAACACTAAAAAATTCGTAGCACCCAGACTATTAACGGCAGGAACTTGAAATTTGAAACATAATGACTGAATATCAATGCACAAAGGCAGTGCAAATTGCAACTCCCCAGCTCCAATAGGTGTTGAGTTACAGCCTGACAAAGATTTGGTATTTTATTGAAAAAGTGAAAAATTGACCCCAAAACTAAAATGGCCATAACTGGGCCAATTTTGATCCTAGAGCTATAATTTTGGTACTGGTTTAAAATTTAACATCTCTGCTATCTTTTTCTTACAGAATTTTTTTTTTCATATTTTTCAAAATTTCGAGAAAAATGAGTTTGAAAATTTGTACCCAATTTTCGAGAAGACAAATTCCTCAAATTTCAGTTTTAGAGAGTTGCCAACACTAAAAGATTCATAGCACCCAGACTATTAACGGCAGGAACTTGAAATTTGAAACATAATGACTGAATATCAATGCACAAACACAGTGCAAATTGCAACTCCCCAGCTCAATAGGTTTTGAGTTACAGCCAGACAAAGATTTGGTATTTTATTGAAAAAGTGAAAAATTGACCCCAAAAACTAAAATGGCCATAACTGGGCCAATTTTTATCCTAGAGCTATAATTTTGGTACTGGTTTAAAATTTAACATCTCTGCTATCTTTTTCTTACAGAAATTTTTTTTTCATATTTTTCAAAATTTCGAGAAAAATGAGTTTGAAAATTTGTACCCAATTTTCGAGAAGACAAATTCCTCAAATTTCAGATTTAGAGAGTTGCCAACACTAAAAAATTCGTAGCACCCAGACTATTAACGGCAGGAACTTGAAATTTGAAACATAATGACTTCATATTAATGCACAAACGCAGTGCAAATTGCAACTCCCCAGCTCCAATAGGTTTTGAGTTACAGCCAGACAAAGATTTGATATTTTATTGAAAAAGTGAAAAATTGACCCCAAAACTAAAATGGCCATAACTGGTCCAATTTTGATCCTAGAGCTACAATTTTGGTACTGGTTGAAAATTTAACATCTCTGCTATCTTTTTCTTACAGAATTTGTTTTTAATATTTTTCAAAATTTCGAGAAAAATGAGTTTGAAAATTTGTACCCAATTTTCGAGAAGACAAATTCCTCAAATTTCAGATTTAGAGAGTTGCCAACACTAAAAAATTCGTAGCACCAAGACTATTAACGGCAGGAACTTGAAATTTGAAACATAATGACTTCCTATTAATGCACAAACGCAGTGCAAATTGCAACTCCCCAGCTCCAATAGGTTTTGAGTTACAGCCAGACAAAGATTTGATATTTTATTGAAAAAGTGAAAAATTGACCCCAAAACTAAAATGGCCATAACTGGTCCAATTTTGATCCTAGAGCTATAATTTTGGTACTGGTTGAAAATTTAACATCTCTGCTATCTTTTTCTTACAGAATTTGTTTTTTAATATTTTTCAAAATTTCGAGAAAAATGAGTTTGAAAATTTGTACCCAATTTTCGAGAAGACAAATTCCTCAAATTTCAGTTTTAGAGAGTTGCCAACACTAAAAGATTCATAGCACCCAGACTATTAACGGCAGGAACTTGAAATTTGAAACATAATGACTGAATATCAATGCACAAACGCAGTGCAAATTGCAACTCCCCATCTCCAATAGGTTTTGAGTTACAGCCTGTCAAAGATTTGGTATTTTATTGAAAAAGTGAAAAATTGACCCCAAAAACTAAAATGGCCATAAATGGGCCAATTTTTATCCTAGAGCTATAATTTTGGTACTGGTTGAAAATTTAACATCTCTGCTATCTTTTTCGTACAGAAAAAAAAATTTCACATTTTTCAAAATTTCGAGAAAAATGAGTTTGAAAATTTGTACCCAATTTTCGAGAAGACAAATTCCTCAAATTTCAGTTTTAGAGAGTTGCCAACACTAAAAAATTCGTAGCACCCAGACTATTAACGGCAGGAACTTGAAATTTGAAACATAATGACTTCATATCAATGCGCAAACGCAGTGCAAATTGCAACTCCCCAGCTCCAATAGGTTTTGAGTTACAGCCAGACAAAGATTTGGTATTTTATTGAAAAAGTGAAAAATTGACCCCAAAAACTAAAATGGCCATAACTGGGCCAATTTTTATCCTAGAGCTATAATTTTGGTACTGGTTTAAAATTTAACATCTCTGTTATCTTTTTCTTACAGAAAAAAAAATTTCACATTTTTCAAAATTTCGAGAAAAATGAGTTTGAAAATTTGTACCCAATTTTCGAGAAGACAAATTCCTCAAATTTCAGTTTTAGAGAGTTGCCAACACTAAAAAATTCGTAGCACCCAGACTATTAACGGCAGGAACTTGAAATTTGAAACATAATGACTTCATATCAATGCACAAAGGCAGTGCAAATTGCAACTCCCCAGCTCCAATAGGTGTTGAGTTACAGCCTGACAAAGATTTGGTATTTTATTGAAAAAGTGAAAAATTGACCCCAAAACTAAAATGGCCATAACTGGGCCAATTTTGATCCTAGAGCTATAATTTTGGTACTGGTTGAAAATTTAACATCTCTGCTATCTTTTTCTTACAGAAAAAAAAATTTCATATTTTTCGAAATTTCGAGAAAAATGAGTTTGAAAATTTGTACTTAATTTTCAAGAAGACAAATTCCTCAAATTTCAGTTTTAGAGAGTTGCCAACACTAAAAAATTCGTAGCACCCAGACTATTAACGGCAGGAACTTGAAATTTGAAACATAATGACTTCACATCAATGCGCAAACGCAGTGCAAATTGCAACTCCCCAGCTCCAATAGGTTTTGAGTTACAGCCAGACAAAGATTTGGTATTCTATTGAAAAAGTGAAAAATTGACCCCAAAAACTAAAATGGCCATAACTGGACCAATTGTCATCCTAGAGCTATAATTTTGGTACTGGTTGAAAATTTAACATCTCTGCTATCTTTTTGTTGCAGAAAAAATTTTTTCGAGAAAAATGAGTTTGAAAATTTGTACCCAATTTTTGAGAAGACAAATTCCTCAAATTTCAGTTTGAGAGAGCTGCCAACACTAAAAAATTCGTAGCACCCAGACTATTAACGACAGGAACTTGAAATTTGAAACATAATGACTGAATATCAATGCGCAAACGCAGTGCAAATTGCAACTCCCCATCTCCAATAGGTTTTGAGTTACAGCCTGACAAAGATTTGGTATTTTATTGAAAAAGTGAAAAATTGACCCCAAAAACTAAAATGGCCATAACTGGACCAATTTTGATCCTAGAGCTATAATTTCGGTACTGGTTGAAAATTTAACATCTCTGCTATCCTTTACTAACAGAAAAAAAAATTTCATATTTTTCAAAATTTCGAGAAAAATGAGTTTGAAAATTTGTACCCAATTTTTGAGAAGACAAATTCCTCAAATTTCAGTTTTACAGAGTTGCCAACACTAAAAAATTCGTAGCACCCAGACTATTAACGGCAGGAACTTGAAATTTGAAACATAATGACTGAATATCAATGCGCAAACGCAGTGCAAATTGCAACTCCCCAGCTCCAATAGATTTTGAGTTACAGCCTGTCAAAGATTTGGTATTTTATTGAAAAAGTGAAAAATTGACCCCAAAACTAAAATGGCCATAACTGGGCCAATTTTGATTCTAGAGCTATAATTTTGGTACTGGTTGAAAATTTAACATCTCTGCTATCTTTTTCTTGCAGAAAAAAAAATTTCATATTTTTCGAAATTTCGAGAAAAATGAGTTTGAAAATTTGTACTTAATTTTCAAGAAGACAAATTCCTCAAATTTCAGTTTTAGAGAGTTGCCAACACTAAAAAATTCGTAGCACCCAGACTATTAACGGCAGGAACTTGAAATTTGAAACATAATGACTTCATATTAATGCACAAACGCAGTGCAAATTGCAACTCCCCAGCTCCAATAGGTTTTGAGTTACATCCAGACAAAGATTTGGTATTTTATTGAAAAAGTGAAAAATTGACCCCAAAACTAAAATGGCCATAACTGGCCTAATTTTGATCCTAGAGCTATAATTTTGGTACTGGTTGAAAATTTAACATCTCTGCTATCTTTTTCTTACAGAATTTGTTTTTTAATATTTTTCAAAATTTCGAGAAAAATGAGTTTGAAAATTTGTACCCAATTTTCGAGAAGACAAATTCCGCAAATTTCAGTTTTAGAGAGTTGCCAACACTAAAAAATTCGTAGCACCCAGACTATTAACGGCAGGAACTTGAAATTTGAAACATAATGACTGAATATCAATGCACAAAGGCAGTGCAAATTGCAACTCCCCAGCTCCAATAGGTGTTGAGTTACAGCCTGACAAAGATTTGGTATTTTATTGAAAAAGTGAAAAATTGACCCCAAAACTAAAATGGCCATAACTGGGCCAATTTTGATCCTAGAGCTATAATTTTGGTACTGGTTTAAAATTTAACATCTCTGCTATCTTTTTCTTACAGAAATTTTTTTTTCATATTTTTCAAAATTTCGAGAAAAATGAGTTTGAAAATTTGTACCCAATTTTCGAGAAGACAAATTCCTCAAATTTCAGTTTTAGAGAGTTGCCAACACTAAAAGATTCATAGCACCCAGACTATTAACGGCAGGAACTTGAAATTTGAAACATAATGACTGAATATCAATGCACAAACGCAGTGCAAATTGCAACTCCCCAGCTCCAATAGGTTTTGAGTTACAGCCAGACAAAGATTTGGTATTTTATTGAAAAAGTGAAAAATTGACCCCAAAAACTAAAATGGCCATAACTGGGCCAATTTTTATCCTAGAGCTATAATTTTGGTACTGGTTTAAAATTTAACATCTCTGCTATCTTTTTCTTACAGAAAATTTTTTTTCATATTTTTCAAAATTTCGAGAAAAATGAGTTTGAAAATTTGTACCCAATTTTCGAGAAGACAAATTCCTCAAATTTCAGATTTAGAGAGTTGCCAACACTAAAAAATTCGTAGCACCCAGACTATTAACGGCAGGAACTTGAAATTTGAAACATAATGACTTCATATTAATGCACAAACGCAGTGCAAATTGCAACTCCCCAGCTCCAATAGGTTTTGAGTTACAGCCAGACAAAGATTTGTTATTTTATTGAAAAAGTGAAAAATTGACCCCAAAACTAAAATGGCCATAACTGGTCCAATTTTGATCCTAGAGCTACAATTTTGGTACTGGTTGAAAATTTAACATCTCTGCTATCTTTTTCTTACAGAATTTGTTTTTTAATATTTTTCAAAATTTCGAGAAAAATGAGTTTGAAAATTTGTACCCAATTTTCGAGAAGACAAATTCCTCAAATTTCAGATTTAGAGAGTTGCCAACACTAAAAAATTCGTAGCACCCAGACTATTAACGGCAGGAACTTGAAATTTGAAACATAATGACTTCCTATTAATGCACAAACGCAGTGCAAATTGCAACTCCCCAGCTCCAATAGGTTTTGAGTTACAGCCAGACAAAGATTTGATATTTTATTGAAAAAGTGAAAAATTGACCCCAAAACTAAAATGGCCATAACTGGTCCAATTTTGATCCTAGAGCTATAATTTTGGTACTGGTTGAAAATTTAACATCTCTGCTATCTTTTTCTTACAGAATTTGTTTTTTAATATTTTTCAAAATTTCGAGAAAAATGAGTTTGAAAATTTGTACCCAATTTTCGAGAAGACAAATTCCTCAAATTTCAGTTTTAGAGAGTTGCCAACACTAAAAAATTCGTAGCACCCAGACTATTAACGGCAGGAACTTGAAATTTGAAACATAATGACTTCATATCAATGCGCAAACGCAGTGCAAATTGCAACTCCCCAGCTCCAATAGGTTTTGAGTTACAGCCAGACAAAGATTTGGTATTTTATTGAAAAAGTGAAAAATTGACCCCAAAAACTAAAATGGCCATAACTGGGCCAATTTTTATCCTAGAGCTATAATTTTGGTACTGGTTTAAAATTTAACATCTCTGCTATCTTTTTCTCACAGAAAAATTTTTTTCATATTTTTCAAAATTTCGAGAAAAATGAGTTTGAAAATTTGTACCCAATTTTCGAGAAGACAAATTCCTCAAATTTCAGATTTAGAGAGTTGCCAACACTAAAAAATTCGTAGCACCCAGACTATTAACGGCAGGAACTTGAAATTTAAAACATAATGACTTCATATTAATGCACAAACGCAGTGCAAATTGCAACTCCCCAGCTCCAATAGGTTTTGAGTTACAGCCAGACAAAGATTTGATATTTTATTGAAAAAGTGAAAAATTGACCCCAAAACTAAAATGGCCATAACTGGTCCAATTTTGATCCTAGAGCTATAATTTTGGTACTGGTTGAAAATTTAACATCTCTGCTATCTTTTTCTTACAGAATTTGTTTTTTAATATTTTTCAAAATTTCGAGAAAAATGAGTTTGAAAATTTGTACCCAATTTTCGAGAAGACAAATTCCTCAAATTTCAGTTTTAGAGAGTTGCCAACACTAAAAAATTCGTAGCACCCAGACTATTAACGGCAGGAACTTGAAATTTGAAACATAATGACTTCATATCAATGCGCAAACGCAGTGCAAATTGCAACTCCCCAGCTCCAATAGGTTTTGAGTTACAGCCAGACAAAGATTTGGTATTTTATTGAAAAAGTGAAAAATTGACCCCAAAAACTAAAATGGCCATAACTGGGCCAATTTTTATCCTAGAGCTATAATTTTGGTACTGGTTTAAAATTTAACATCTCTGTTATCTTTTTCTTACAGAAAAAAAAATTTCACATTTTTCAAAATTTCGAGAAAAATGAGTTTGAAAATTTGTACCCAATTTTCGAGAAGACAAATTCCTCAAATTTCAGTTTTAGAGAGTTGCCAACACTAAAAAATTCGTAGCACCCAGACTATTAACGGCAGGAACTTGAAATTTGAAACATAATGACTTCATATCAATGCACAAAGGCAGTGCAAATTGCAACTCCCCAGCTCCAATAGGTGTTGAGTTACAGCCTGACAAAGATTTGGTATTTTATTGAAAAAGTGAAAAATTGACCCCAAAACTAAAATGGCCATAACTGGGCCAATTTTGATCCTAGAGCTATAATTTTGGTACTGGTTGAAAATTTAACATCTCTGCTATCTTTTTCTTACAGAAAAAAAAATTTCATATTTTTCGAAATTTCGAGAAAAATGAGTTTGAAAATTTGTACTTAATTTTCAAGAAGACAAATTCCTCAAATTTCAGTTTTAGAGAGTTGCCAACACTAAAAAATTCGTAGCACCCAGACTATTAACGGCAGGAACTTGAAATTTGAAACATAATGACTTCACATCAATGCGCAAACGCAGTGCAAATTGCAACTCCCCAGCTCCAATAGATTTTGAGTTACAGCCTGTCAAAGATTTGGTATTTTATTGAAAAAGTGAAAAATTGACCCCAAAACTAAAATGGCCATAACTGGGCCAATTTTGATTCTAGAGCTATAATTTTGGTACTGGTTGAAAATTTAACATCTCTGCTATCTTTTTCTTGCAGAAAAAAAAATTTCATATTTTTCGAAATTTCGAGAAAAATGAGTTTGAAAATTTGTACTTAATTTTCAAGAAGACAAATTCCTCAAATTTCAGTTTTAGAGAGTTGCCAACACTAAAAAATTCGTAGCACCCAGACTATTAACGGCAGGAACTTGAAATTTGAAACATAATGACTTCATATTAATGCACAAACGCAGTGCAAATTGCAACTCCCCAGCTCCAATAGGTTTTGAGTTACAGCCAGACAAAGATTTGGTATTTTATTGAAAAAGTGAAAAATTGACCCCAAAACTAAAATGGCCATAACTGGCCTAATTTTGATCCTAGAGCTATAATTTTGGTACTGGTTGAAAATTTAACATCTCTGCTATCTTTTTCTTACAGAATTTTTTTTTTAATATTTTTCAAAATTTCGAGAAAAATGAGTTTGAAAATTTGTACCCAATTTTCGAGAAGACAAATTCCTCAAATTTCAGTTTTAGAGAGTTGCCAACACTAAAAAATTCGTAGCACCCAGACTATTAACGGCAGGAACTTGAAATTTGAAACATAATGACTGAATATCAATGCACAAAGGCAGTGCAAATTGCAACTCCCCAGCTCCAATAGGTGTTGAGTTACAGCCTGACAAAGATTTGGTATTTTATTGAAAAAGTGAAAAATTGACCCCAAAACTAAAATGGCCATAACTGGGCCAATATTTATCCTAGAGCTATAATTTTGGTACTGGTTGAAAATTTAACATCTCTGCTATCTTTTTCTTACAGAAAAAAAAATTTCACATTTTTCAAAATTTCGAGAAAAATGAGTTTGAAAATTTGTACCCAATTTTCGAGAAGACAAATTCCTCAAATTTCAGTTTTAGAGAGTTGCCAACACTAAAAAATTCGTAGCACCCAGACTATTAACGACAGGAACTTGAAATTTGAAACATAATGACTTCATATCAATGCGCAAACGCAGTGCAAATTGCAACTCCCCAGCTCCAATAGGTTTTGAGTTACAGCCAGACAAAGATTTGGTATTTTATTGAAAAAGTGAAAAATTGACCCCAAAAACTAAAATGGCCATAACTGGGCCAATTTTTATCCTAGAGCTATAATTTTGGTACTGGTTTAAAATTTAACATCTCTGCTATCTTTTTCTTACACCAAATTTTTTTTCATATTTTTCAAAATTTCGAGAAAAATGAGTTTGAAAATTTGTACCCAATTTTCGAGAAGACAAATTCCTCAAATTTCAGATTTAGAGAGTTGCCAACACTAAAAAATTCGTAGCACCCAGACTATTAACGGTAGGAACTTGAAATTTGAAACATAATGACTTCATATTAATGCACAAACGCAGTGCAAATTGCAACTCCCCAGCTCCAATAGGTTTTGAGTTACAGCCAGACAAAGATTTGATATTTTATTGAAAAAGTGAAAAATTGACCCCAAAACTAAAATGGCCATAACTGGTCCAATTTTGATCCTAGAGCTACAATTTTGGTACTGGTTGAAAATTTAACATCTCTGCTATCTTTTTCTTACAGAATTTGTTTTTTAATATTTTTCAAAATTTCGAGAAAAATGAGTTTGAAAATTTGTACCCAATTTTCGAGAAGACAAATTCCTCAAATTTCAGTTTTAGAGAGTTGCCAACACTAAAAAATTCGTAGCACCCAGACTATTAACGACAGGAACTTGAAATTTGAAACATAATGACTTCATATCAATGCGCAAACGCAGTGCAAATTGCAACTCCCCAGCTCCAATAGGTTTTGAGTTACAGCCAGACAAAGATTTGGTATTTTATTGAAAAAGTGAAAAATTGACCCCAAAAACTAAAATGGCCATAACTGGGCCAATTTTTATCCTAGAGCTATAATTTTGGTACTGGTTTAAAATTTAACATCTCTGCTATCTTTTTCTTACACAAAATTTTTTTTCATATTTTTCAAAATTTCGAGAAAAATGAGTTTGAAAATTTGTACCCAATTTTCGAGAAGACAAATTCCTCAAATTTCAGATTTAGAGAGTTGCCAACACTAAAAAATTCGTAGCACCCAGACTATTAACGGCAGGAACTTGAAATTTGAAACATAATGACTTCATATTAATGCACAAACGCAGTGCAAATTGCAACTCCCCAGCTCCAATAGGTTTTGAGTTACAGCCAGACAAAGATTTGATATTTTATTGAAAAAGTGAAAAATTGACCCCAAAACTAAAATGGCCATAACTGGGCCAATTTTTATCCTAGAGCTATAATTTTGGTACTGGTTTAAAATTTAACATCTCTGCTATCTTTTTCTTACACAAATTTTTTTTTCATATTTTTCAAAATTTCGAGAAAAATGAGTTTGAAAATTTGTACCCAATTTTCGAGAAGACAAATTCCTCAAATTTCAGTTTGAGAGAGCTGCCAACACTAAAAAATTCGTAGCACCCAGACTATTAACGACAGGAACTTGAAATTTGAAACATAATGACTGAATATCAATGCGCAAACGCAGTGCAAATTGCAACTCCACATCTCCAATAGGTTTTGAGTTACAGCCTGACAAAGATTTGGTATTTTATTGAAAAAGTGAAAAATTGACCCCAAAAACTAAAATGGCCATAACTGGGCCAATTTTGATCCTAGAGCTATAATTTCGGTACTGGTTGAAAATTTAACATCTCTGCTATCTTTTACTAACAGAAAAAAAAATTTCATATTTTTCAAAATTTCGAGAAAAATGAGTTTGAAAATTTGTACCCAATTTTCGAGAAGACAAATTCCTCAAATTTCAGTTTTACAGAGTTGCCAACACTAAAAAATTCGTAGCACCCAGACTATTAACGGCAGGAACTTGAAATTTGAAACATAATGACTGAATATCAATGCGCAAACGCAGTGCAAATTGCAACTCCCCAGCTCCAATAGATTTTGAGTTACAGCCAGACAAAGATTTGGTATTTTATTGAAAAAGTGAAAAATTGACCCCAAAAACTAAAATGGCCATAACTGGGCCAATTTTGATCCTAGAGCTATAATTTTGGTACTGGTTGAAAATTTAACATCTCTGCTATCTTTTTCTTGCAGAAAAAAAATTTCATATTTTTCAAAATTTCGAGAAAAATGAGTTTGAAAATTTGTACCCAATTTTCGAGAAGACAAATTCCTCAAATTTCAGTTTTAGAGAGTTGCCAACACTAAAAAATTCGTAGCACCCAGACTATTAACGACAGGAATTTGAAATTTGAAACATAATGACTTCATATCAATGCACAAACGCAGTGCAAATTGCAACTCCCCAGCTCCAATAGTTTCTGAGTTACAGCCTGTCAAAGATTTGGTATTTTATTGAAAAAGTGAAAAATTGAACCCAAAACTAAAATGGCCATAACTGGTCCAATTTTAATCCTAGAGCTATAATTTTGGTATTGGTTGACAATTAAACATCTCTGCTATCTTTTTCTTGCAGAAATTTTTTTTTCATATTTTTCAAAAATTTCGAGAAAAATGAGTTTGAAAATTCGTACCCAATTTTCGAGAAGACAAATTCCTCAAATTTCAGTTTTACAGAGTTGCCAACACTAAAAAATTCGTAGCACCCAGACTATTAACGGCAGGAACTTGAAATTTGAAACATAATGACTTCATATCAATGCGCAAACGCAGTGCAAATTGCAACTCCCCAGCTCCAATAGGTTTTGAGTTACAGCCAGACAAAGATTTGGTATTTTATTGAAAAAGTGAAAAATTGACCCCGAAAACTAAAATAGCCATAACTGGGCCAATTTTGATCCTAGAGCTATAATTTTGGTACTGGTTTAAAATTTAACATCTCTGCTATCTTTTTCTTGCAAAAAAAAAATTTCATATTTTTCAAAATTTCGAGAAAAATGAGTTTGAAAATTTGTACCCAATTTTCGAGAAGACAAATTCCTCAAATTTCAGTTTTAGAGAGTTGCCAACACTAAAAAATTCGTAGCACCCAGACTATTAACGGCAGGAACTTGAAATTTGAAACATAATGACTTCATATCAATGCACAAAGGCAGTGCAAATTGCAACTCCCCAGCTCCAATAGGTTTTGAGTTACAGCCAGACAAAGATTTGGTATTTTATTGAAAAAGTGAAAAATTGACCCCGAAAACTAAAATAGCCATAACTGGGCCAATTTTGATCCTAGAGCTATAATTTTGGTACTGGTTGAAAATTTAACATCTCTGCTATCTTTTTCTTGCAGAAAAAAAATTTCATATTTTTCAAAATTTCGAGAAAAATGAGTTTGAAAATTTGTACCCAATTTTCGAGAAGACAAATTCCTCAAATTTCAGTTTTAGAGAGTTGCCAACACTAAAAAATTCGTAGCACCCAGACTATTAACGACAGGAATTTGAAATTTGAAACATAATGACTTCATATCAATGCACAAACGCAGTGCAAATTGCAACTCCCCAGCTCCAATAGTTTCTGAGTTACAGCCTGTCAAAGATTTGGTATTTTATTGAAAAAGTGAAAAATTGAACCCAAAACTAAAATGGCCATAACTGGTCCAATTTTAATCCTAGAGCTATAATTTTGGTATTGGTTGACAATTAAACATCTCTGCTATCTTTTTCTTGTAGAAATTTTTTTTTCATATTTTTCAAAAATTTCGAGAAAAATGAGTTTGAAAATTCGTACCCAATTTTCGAGAAGACAAATTCCTCAAATTTCAGTTTTACAGAGTTGCCAACACTAAAAAATTCGTAGCACCCAGACTATTAACGGCAGGAACTTGAAATTTGAAACATAATGACTTCATATCAATGCGCAAACGCAGTGCAAATTGCAACTCCCCAGCTCCAATAGGTTTTGAGTTACAGCCAGACAAAGATTTGGTATTTTATTGAAAAAGTGAAAAATTGACCCCGAAAACTAAAATAGCCATAACTGGGCCAATTTTGATCCTAGAGCTATAATTTTGGTACTGGTTTAAAATTTAACATCTCTGCTATCTTTTTCTTGCAAAAAAAAAATTTCATATTTTTCAAAATTTCGAGAAAAATGAGTTTGAAAATTTGTACCCAATTTTCGAGAAGACAAATTCCTCAAATTTCAGTTTTAGAGAGTTGCCAACACTAAAAAATTCGTATCACCCAGACTATTAACGGCAGGAACTTGAAATTTGAAACATAATGACTTCATATCAATGCACAAAGGCAGTGCAAATTGCAACTCCCCAGCTCCAATAGGTGTTGAGTTACAGCCTGACAAAGATTTGGTATTTTATTGAAAAAGTGAAAAATTGACCCCAAAACTAAAATGACCATAACTGGGCCAATTTTGATCTTAGAGCTATACTTTTGGTACTGGTTGAAAATTTAACATCTCTGCTATCTTTTTCTTGCAGAAAAAAAATTTCATATTTTTCAAAATTTCGAGAAAAATGAGTTTGAAAATTTGTACCCAATTTTCGAGAAGACAAATTCCTCAAATTTCAGTTTTAGAGAGTTGCCAACACTAAAAAATTCGTAGCACCCAGACTATTAACGACAGGAATTTGAAATTTGAAACATAATGACTTCATATCAATGCACAAACGCAGTGCAAATTGCAACTCCCCAGCTCCAATAGTTTCTGAGTTACAGCCTGTCAAAGATTTGGTATTTTATTGAAAAAGTGAAAAATTGAACCCAAAACTAAAATGGCCATAACTGGTCCAATTTTAATCCTAGAGCTATAATTTTGGTATTGGTTGACAATTAAACATCTCTGCTATCTTTTTCTTGCAGAAATTTTTTTTTCATATTTTTCAAAATTTCGAGAAAAATGAGTTTGAAAATTTGTACCCAATTTTCGAGAAGACAAATTCCTCAAATTTCAGTTTTAGAGAGTTGCCAACACTAAAAAATTCGTAGCACCCAGACTATTAACGACAGGAATTTGAAATTTGAAACATAATGACTTCATATCAATGCACAAAC
The DNA here is from genome assembly GCA_029955415.1 of Lottia scabra. Lineage (NCBI taxonomy): Eukaryota > Metazoa > Mollusca > Gastropoda > Lottiidae > Lottia > Lottia scabra. Next base: position 16,331,240 of record JARJEI010000003.1, read on the forward strand.
GCAGTGCAAATTGCAACTCCCCAGCTCCAATAGTTTCTGAGTTACAGCCTGTCAAAGATTTGGTATTTTATTGAAAAAGTGAAAAATTGAACCCAAAACTAAAATGGCCATAACTGGTCCAATTTTAATCCTAGAGCTATAATTTTGGTATTGGTTGACAATTAAACATCTCTGCTATCTTTTTCTTGCAGAAATTTTTTTTTCATATTTTTCAAAAATTTCGAGAAAAATGAGTTTGAAAATTCGTACCCAATTTTCGAGAAGACAAATTCCTCAAATTTCAGTTTTACAGAGTTGCCAACACTAAAAAATTCGTAGCACCCAGACTATTAACGGCAGGAACTTGAAATTTGAAACATAATGACTTCATATCAATGCGCAAACGCAGTGCAAATTGCAACTCCCCAGCTCCAATAGGTTTTGAGTTACAGCCAGACAAAGATTTGGTATTTTATTGAAAAAGTGAAAAATTGACCCCGAAAACTAAAATAGCCATAACTGGGCCAATTTTGATCCTAGAGCTATAATTTTGGTACTGGTTTAAAATTTAACATCTCTGCTATCTTTTTCTTGCAAAAAAAAAATTTCATATTTTTCAAAATTTCGAGAAAAATGAGTTTGAAAATTTGTACCCAATTTTCGAGAAGACAAATTCCTCAAATTTCAGTTTTAGAGAGTTGCCAACACTAAAAAATTCGTAGCACCCAGACTATTAACGGCAGGAACTTGAAATTTGAAACATAATGACTTCATATCAATGCACAAAGGCAGTGCAAATTGCAACTCCCCAGCTCCAATAGGTGTTGAGTTACAGCCTGACAAAGATTTGGTATTTTATTGAAAAAGTGAAAAATTGACCCCAAAACTAAAATGACCATAACTGGGCCAATTTTGATCTTAGAGCTATACTTTTGGTACTGGTTGAAAATTTAACATCTCTGCTATCTTTTTTCTTACAGAAAAAAAAATTACATATTTTTCAAAATTTCGAGAAAAATGAGTTTGAAAATTTGTACCCAATTTTCGATTTCGAGAAGACAAATTCCTCAAATTTCAGTTTTAAAGAGTTGCCAACACTAAAAAATTCGTAGCACCCAGACTATTAACGGCAGGAACTTGAAATTTGAAACATAATGACTTCACATCAATGCGCAAACGCAGTGCAACATGCAACTCCCCAGCTCCAATAGGTTTTGAGTTACAGCCAGACAAAAATCTGGTATTCTATTGAAAAAGTGAAAAATTGACCCCAAAAACTAAAATAGCCATAACTGGGCCAATTTTGATCCTAGAGCTATAATTTTGGTACTGGTTTAAAATTTAACATCTCTGCTATCTTTTTCTTGCAAAAAAAAAATTTCATATTTTTCAAAATTTCGAGAAAAATGAGTTTGAAAATTTGTACCCAATTTTCGAGAAGACAAATTCCTCAAATTTCAGTTTTAGAGAGTTGCCAACACTAAAAAATTCGTATCACCCAGACTATTAACGGCAGGAACTTGAAATTTGAAACATAATGACTTCATATCAATGCACAAAGGCAGTGCAAATTGCAACTCCCCAGCTCCAATAGGTGTTGAGTTACAGCCTGACAAAGATTTGGTATTTTATTGAAAAAGTGAAAAATTGACCCCAAAACTAAAATGACCATAACTGGGCCAATTTTGATCTTAGAGCTATACTTTTGGTACTGGTTGAAAATTTAACATCTCTGCTATCTTTTTCTTGCAGAAAAAAAATTTCATATTTTTCAAAATTTCGAGAAAAATGAGTTTGAAAATTTGTACCCAATTTTCGAGAAGACAAATTCCTCAAATTTCAGTTTTAGAGAGTTGCCAACACTAAAAAATTCGTAGCACCCAGACTATTAACGACAGGAATTTGAAATTTGAAACATAATGACTTCATATCAATGCACAAACGCAGTGCAAATTGCAACTCCCCAGCTCCAATAGTTTCTGAGTTACAGCCTGTCAAAGATTTGGTATTTTATTGAAAAAGTGAAAAATTGAACCCAAAACTAAAATGGCCATAACTGGTCCAATTTTAATCCTAGAGCTATAATTTTGGTATTGGTTGACAATTAAACATCTCTGCTATCTTTTTCTTGCAGAAATTTTTTTTTCATATTTTTCAAAATTTCGAGAAAAATGAGTTTGAAAATTTGTACCCAATTTTCGAGAAGACAAATTCCTCAAATTTCAGTTTTAGAGAGTTGCCAACACTAAAAAATTCGTAGCACCCAGACTATTAACGACAGGAATTTGAAATTTGAAACATAATGACTTCATATCAATGCACAAACGCAGTGCAAATTGCAACTCCCCAGCTCCAATAGTTTCTGAGTTACAGCCTGTCAAAGATTTGGTATTTTATTGAAAAAGTGAAAAATTGAACCCAAAACTAAAATGGCCATAACTGGTCCAATTTTAATCCTAGAGCTATAATTTTGGTATTGGTTGACAATTAAACATCTCTGCTATCTTTTTCTTGCAGAAATTTTTTTTTCATATTTTTCAAAAATTTCGAGAAAAATGAGTTTGAAAATTCGTACCCAATTTTCGAGAAGACAAATTCCTCAAATTTCAGTTTTACAGAGTTGCCAACACTAAAAAATTCGTAGCACCCAGACTATTAACGGCAGGAACTTGAAATTTGAAACATAATGACTTCATATCAATGCGCAAACGCAGTGCAAATTGCAACTCCCCAGCTCCAATAGGTTTTGAGTTACAGCCAGACAAAGATTTGGTATTTTATTGAAAAAGTGAAAAATTGACCCCGAAAACTAAAATAGCCATAACTGGGCCAATTTTGATCCTAGAGCTATAATTTTGGTACTGGTTTAAAATTTAACATCTCTGCTATCTTTTTCTTGCAAAAAAAAAATTTCATATTTTTCAAAATTTCGAGAAAAATGAGTTTGAAAATTTGTACCCAATTTTCGAGAAGACAAATTCCTCAAATTTCAGTTTTAGAGAGTTGCCAACACTAAAAAATTCGTAGCACCCAGACTATTAACGGCAGGAACTTGAAATTTGAAACATAATGACTTCATATCAATGCACAAAGGCAGTGCAAATTGCAACTCCCCAGCTCCAATAGGTGTTGAGTTACAGCCTGACAAAGATTTGGTATTTTATTGAAAAAGTGAAAAATTGACCCCAAAACTAAAATGACCATAACTGGGCCAATTTTGATCTTAGAGCTATACTTTTGGTACTGGTTGAAAATTTAACATCTCTGCTATCTTTTTTCTTACAGAAAAAAAAATTACATATTTTTCAAAATTTCGAGAAAAATGAGTTTGAAAATTTGTACCCAATTTTCGATTTCGAGAAGACAAATTCCTCAAATTTCAGTTTTAAAGAGTTGCCAACACTAAAAAATTCGTAGCACCCAGACTATTAACGGCAGGAACTTGAAATTTGAAACATAATGACTTCACATCAATGCGCAAACGCAGTGCAACATGCAACTCCCCAGCTCCAATAGGTTTTGAGTTACAGCCAGACAAAAATCTGGTATTCTATTGAAAAAGTGAAAAATTGACCCCAAAAACTAAAATGGCCATAACTGGGCCAATTTTGATCCTAGAGCTATAATTTTGGTACTGGTTGAAAATTTAACATCTCTGCTATCTTTTTCTTGCAGAAATGTTTTTTCATATTTTTCAAAATTTCGAGAAAAATGAGTTTGAAAATTTGTACCCAATTTTCGAGAAGACAAATTCCTCAAATTTCAGTTTTAGAGAGTTGCCAACACTAAAAAATTCGTAGCACCCAGACTATTAACGGCAGGAACTTGAAATATGAAACATAATGACTTCATATCAATGCACAAACGCAGTTCAAATTGCAACTCCCCAGCTCCAATAGTTTCTGGGTTACAGCCTGTCAAAGATTTGGTATTTTATTGAAAAAGTGAAAAATTGACCCCAAAACTAAAATGGCCATAACCGGGCCAATTTTGATCCTAGAGCTATAATTTTGGTACTGGTTGAAAATTTAACATCTCTGCTATCTTTTTCTTGCAGAAAAAAAAATTTCATATTTTTCAAAATTTCGAGAAAAATGAGTTTGAAAATTTGTACTTAATTTTCAAGAAGACAAATTCCTCAAATTTCAGTTTTAGAGAGTTGCCAACACTAAAAAATTCGTAGCACCCAGACTATTAACGGCAGGAACTTGAAATTTGAAACAGAATGACTTCATGTCAATGCGCAAACGCAGTGCAAATTGCAACTCCCCAGCTCCAATAGGTGTTGAGTTACAGCCTGACAAAGATTTGGTATTTTATTGAAAAAGTGAAAAATTGACCCCAAAACTAAAATGGCCATAACTGGTCCAATTTTGATCCTAGAACTATAACTTTGGTACTGGTTGAAAATTTAACATCTCTGCTATCTTTTTCTTACAGAATTTGTTTTTTTAATATTTTTCAAAATTTCGAGAAAAATGAGTTTGAAAATTTGTACCCAATTTTCGAGAAGACAAATTCCTCAAATTTCAGTTTTAGAGAGTTGCCAACACTAAAAGATTCATAGCACCCAGACTATTAACGGCAGGAACTTGAAATTTGAAACATAATGACTGAATATCAATGCACAAACGCAGTGCAAATTGCAACTCCCCATCTCCAATAGGTTTTGAGTTACAGCCTGTCAAAGATTTCGTATTTTATTGAAAAAGTGATCAATTGACCCCAAAACTAAAATGGCCATAACTGGGCCAATTTTGATCCTAGAGCTATAATTTTGGTACTGGTTGAAAATTTAACATCTCTGCTATCTTTTTGTTGCAGAAAAAAAAATTTCATATTTTTCGAAATTTCGAGAAAAATGAGTTTGAAAATTTTTCGATTTCGAGAAGACAAATTCCTCAAATTTCAGTTTTAAAGAGTTGCCAACACTAAAAAATTCGTAGCACCCAGACTATTAACGGCAGGAACTTGAAATTTGAAACATAATGACTTCATATCAATGCGCAAACGCAGTGCAAATTGCAACTCCCCAGCTCCAATAGGTTTTGAGTTACAGCCAGACAAAGATTTGGTATTTTATTGAAAAAGTGAAAAATTGACCCCGAAAACTAAAATAGCCATAACTGGGCCAATTTTGATCCTAGAGCTATAATTTTGGTACTGGTTGAAAATTTAACATCTCTGCTATCTTTTTCTTGCAGAAAAAAAATTTCATATTTTTCAAAATTTCGAGAAAAATGAGTTTGAAAATTTGTACCCAATTTTCGAGAAGACAAATTCCTCAAATTTCAGTTTTAGAGAGTTGCCAACACTAAAAAATTCGTAGCACCCAGACTATTAACGGCAGGAACTTGAAATTTGAAACATAATGACTTCATATCAATGCACAAAGGCAGTGCAAATTGCAACTCCCCAGCTCCAATAGGTGTTGAGTTACAGCCTGACAAAGATTTGGTATTTTATTGAAAAAGTGAAAAATTGACCCCAAAACTAAAATGACCATAACTGGGCCAATTTTGATCTTAGAGCTATACTTTTGGTACTGGTTGAAAATTTAACATCTCTGCTATCTTTTTTCTTACAGAAAAAAAATTTACATATTTTTCAAAATTTCGAGAAAAATGAGTTTGAAAATTTGTACCCAATTTTCGATTTCGAGAAGACAAATTCCTCAAATTTCAGTTTTAAAGAGTTGCCAACACTAAAAAATTCGTAGCACCCAGACTATTAACGGCAGGAACTTGAAATTTGAAACATAATGACTTCACATCAATGCGCAAACGCAGTGCAACATGCAACTCCCCAGCTCCAATAGGTTTTGAGTTACAGCCAGACAAAGATCTGGTATTCTATTGAAAAAGTGAAAAATTGACCCCAAAAACTAAAATGGCCATAACTGGGCCAATTTTGATCCTAGAGCTATAATTTTGGTACTGGTTGAAAATTTAACATCTCTGCTATCTTTTTCTTGCAGAAAAAAAATTTCATATTTTTCAAAATTTCGAGAAAAATGAGTTTGAAAATTTGTACCCAATTTTCGAGAAGACAAATTCCTCAAATTTCAGTTTTAGAGAGTTGCCAACACTAAAAAATTCGTAGCACCCAGACTATTAACGGCAGGAACTTGAAATTTGAAACATAATGACTTCATATTAATGCGCAAACGCAGTGCAAATTGCAACTCCCCAGCTCCAGTAGGTTTTGAGTTACAGCCAGACAAAGATTTGGTATTCTATTGAAAAAGTGAAAAATTGACCCCAAAAACTAAAATGGCCATAACTGGGCCAATTTTGATCCTAGAGCTATAATTTTGGTACTGGTTGAAAATTTAACATCTCTGCTATCTTTTTCTTACAGAATTTGTTTTTTTAATATTTTTCAAAATTTCGAGAAAAATGAGTTTGAAAATTTGTACCCAATTTTCGAGAAGACAAATTCCTCAAATTTCAGTTTTACAGAGTTGCCAACACTAAAAAATTCGTAGCACCCAGACTATTAACGGCAGGAACTTGAAATTTGAAACATAATGACTTCATATCAATGCGCAAACGCAGTGCAAATTGCAACTCCCCAGCTCCAATAGGTTTTGAGTTACAGCCAGACAAAGATTTGGTATTTTATTGAAAAAGTGAAAAATTGACCCCGAAAACTAAAATAGCCATAACTGGGCCAATTTTGATCCTAGAGCTATAATTTTGGTACTGGTTTAAAATTTAACATCTCTGCTATCTTTTTCTTGCAAAAAAAAAATTTCATATTTTTCAAAATTTCGAGAAAAATGAGTTTGAAAATTTGTACCCAATTTTCGAGAAGACAAATTCCTCAAATTTCAGTTTTAGAGAGTTGCCAACACTAAAAAATTCGTAGCACCCAGACTATTAACGGCAGGAACTTGAAATTTGAAACATAATGACTTCATATCAATGCACAAAGGCAGTGCAAATTGCAACTCCCCAGCTCCAATAGGTGTTGAGTTACAGCCTGACAAAGATTTGGTATTTTATTGAAAAAGTGAAAAATTGACCCCAAAACTAAAATGACCATAACTGGGCCAATTTTGATCTTAGAGCTATACTTTTGGTACTGGTTGAAAATTTAACATCTCTGCTATCTTTTTTCTTACAGAAAAAAAAATTACATATTTTTCAAAATTTCGAGAAAAATGAGTTTGAAAATTTGTACCCAATTTTCGATTTCGAGAAGACAAATTCCTCAAATTTCAGTTTTAAAGAGTTGCCAACACTAAAAAATTCGTAGCACCCAGACTATTAACGGCAGGAACTTGAAATTTGAAACATAATGACTTCACATCAATGCGCAAACGCAGTGCAACATGCAACTCCCCAGCTCCAATAGGTTTTGAGTTACAGCCAGACAAAAATCTGGTATTCTATTGAAAAAGTGAAAAATTGACCCCAAAAACTAAAATGGCCATAACTGGGCCAATTTTGATCCTAGAGCTATAATTTTGGTACTGGTTGAAAATTTAACATCTCTGCTATCTTTTTCTTGCAGAAATGTTTTTTCATATTTTTCAAAATTTCGAGAAAAATGAGTTTGAAAATTTGTACCCAATTTTCGAGAAGACAAATTCCTCAAATTTCAGTTTTAGAGAGTTGCCAACACTAAAAAATTCGTAGCACCCAGACTATTAACGGCAGGAACTTGAAATATGAAACATAATGACTTCATATCAATGCACAAACGCAGTTCAAATTGCAACTCCCCAGCTCCAATAGTTTCTGGGTTACAGCCTGTCAAAGATTTGGTATTTTATTGAAAAAGTGAAAAATTGACCCCAAAACTAAAATGGCCATAACCGGGCCAATTTTGATCCTAGAGCTATAATTTTGGTACTGGTTGAAAATTTAACATCTCTGCTATCTTTTTCTTGCAGAAAAAAAAATTTCATATTTTTCGAAATTTCGAGAAAAATGAGTTTGAAAATTTGTACTTAATTTTCAAGAAGACAAATTCCTCAAATTTCAGTTTTAGAGAGTTGCCAACACTAAAAAATTCGTAGTACCCAGACTATTAACGGCAGGAACTTGAAATTTGAAACAGAATGACTTCATGTCAATGCGCAAACGCAGTGCAAATTGCAACTCCCCAGCTCCAATAGGTTTTGAGTTACAGCCAGACAAAGATTTGGTATTTTATTGAAAAAGTGAAAAATTGACCCCAAAACTAAAATGGCCATAACTGGTCCAATTTTGATCCTAGAACTATAACTTTGGTACTGGTTGAAAATTTAACATCTCTGCTATCTTTTTCTTACAGAATTTGTTTTTTTAATATTTTTCAAAATTTCGAGAAAAATGAGTTTGAAAATTTGTACCCAATTTTCGAGAAGACAAATTCCTCAAATTTCAGTTTTAAAGAGTTGCCAACACTAAAAAATTCGTAGCACCCAGACTATTAACGGCAGGAACTTGAAATTTGAAACATAATGACTTCATATCAATGCGCAAACGCAGTGCAAATTGCAACTCCCCAGCTCCAATAGGTTTTGAGTTACAGCCAGACAAAGATTTGGTATTTTATTGAAAAAGTGAAAAATTGACCCCGAAAACTAAAATAGCCATAACTGGGCCAATTTTGATCCTAGAGCTATAATTTTGGTACTGGTTGAAAATTTAACATCTCTGCTATCTTTTTCTTGCAGAAAAAAAATTTCATATTTTTCAAAATTTCGAGAAAAATGAGTTTGAAAATTTGTACCCAATTTTCGAGAAGACAAATTCCTCAAATTTCAGTTTTAGAGAGTTGCCAACACTAAAAAATTCGTAGCACCCAGACTATTAACGGCAGGAACTTGAAATTTGAAACATAATGACTTCATATCAATGCACAAAGGCAGTGCAAATTGCAACTCCCCAGCTCCAATAGGTGTTGAGTTACAGCCTGACAAAGATTTGGTATTTTATTGAAAAAGTGAAAAATTGACCCCAAAACTAAAATGACCATAACTGGGCCAATTTTGATCTTAGAGCTATACTTTTGGTACTGGTTGAAAATTTAACATCTCTGCTATCTTTTTTCTTACAGAAAAAAAAATTACATATTTTTCAAAATTTCGAGAAAAATGAGTTTGAAAATTTGTACCCAATTTTCGATTTCGAGAAGACAAATTCCTCAAATTTCAGTTTTAAAGAGTTGCCAACACTAAAAAATTCGTAGCACCCAGACTATTAACGGCAGGAACTTGAAATTTGAAACATAATGACTTCACATCAATGCGCAAACGCAGTGCAACATGCAACTCCCCAGCTCCAATAGGTTTTGAGTTACAGCCAGACAAAGATCTGGTATTCTATTGAAAAAGTGAAAAATTGACCCCAAAAACTAAAATGGCCATAACTGGGCCAATTTTGATCCTAGAGCTATAATTTTGGTACTGGTTGAAAATTTAACATCTCTGCTATCTTTTTCTTGCAGAAAAAAAATTTCATATTTTTCAAAATTTCGAGAAAAATGAGTTTGAAAATTTGTACCCAATTTTCGAGAAGACAAATTCCTCAAATTTCAGTTTTAGAGAGTTGCCAACACTAAAAAATTCGTAGCACCCAGACTATTAACGGCAGGAACTTGAAATTTGAAACATAATGACTTCATATTAATGCGCAAACGCAGTGCAAATTGCAACTCCCCAGCTCCAGTAGGTTTTGAGTTACAGCCAGACAAAGATTTGGTATTCTATTGAAAAAGTGAAAAATTGACCCCAAAAACTAAAATGGCCATAACTGGGCCAATTTTGATCCTAGAGCTATAATTTTGGTACTGGTTGAAAATTTAACATCTCTGCTATCTTTTTCTTACAGAATTTGTTTTTTTAATATTTTTCAAAATTTCGAGAAAAATGAGTTTGAAAATTTGTACCCAATTTTCGAGAAGACAAATTCCTCAAATTTCAGTTTTACAGAGTTGCCAACACTAAAAAATTCGTAGCACCCAGACTATTAACGGCAGGAACTTGAAATTTGAAACATAATGACTGAATATCAATGCACAAACGCAGTGCAAATTGCAACTCCCCATCTCCAATAGGTTTTGAGTTACAGCCTGTCAAAGATTTGGTATTTTATTGAAAAAGTGATCAATTGACCCCAAAACTAAAATGGCCATAACTGGGCCAATTTTGATCCTAGAGCTATAATTTTGGTACTGGTTGAAAATTTAACATCTCTGCTATCTTTTTGTTGCAGAAAAAAAAATTTCATATTTTTCGAAATTTCGAGAAAAATGAGTTTGAAAATTTGTACCCAATTTTCGATTTCGAGAAGACAAATTCCTCAAATTTCAGTTTTAAAGAGTTGCCAACACTAAAAAATTCGTAGCACCCAGACTATTAACGGCAGGAACTTGAAATTTGAAACATAATGACTTCATATCAATGCGCAAACGCAGTGCAAATTGCAACTCCCCAGCTCCAATAGGTTTTGAGTTACAGCCAGACAAAGATTTGGTATTTTATTGAAAAAGTGAAAAATTGACCCCGAAAACTAAAATAGCCATAACTGGGCCAATTTTGATCCTAGAGCTATAATTTTGGTACTGGTTGAAAATTTAACATCTCTGCTATCTTTTTCTTGCAGAAAAAAAATTTCATATTTTTCAAAATTTCGAGAAAAATGAGTTTGAAAATTTGTACCCAATTTTCGAGAAGACAAATTCCTCAAATTTCAGTTTTAGAGAGTTGCCAACACTAAAAAATTCGTAGCACCCAGACTATTAACGGCAGGAACTTGAAATTTGAAACATAATGACTTCATATCAATGCACAAAGGCAGTGCAAATTGCAACTCCCCAGCTCCAATAGGTGTTGAGTTACAGCCTGACAAAGATTTGGTATTTTATTGAAAAAGTGAAAAATTGACCCCAAAACTAAAATGACCATAACTGGGCCAATTTTGATCTTAGAGCTATACTTTTGGTACTGGTTGAAAATTTAACATCTCTGCTATCTTTTTTCTTACAGAAAAAAAAATTACATATTTTTCAAAATTTCGAGAAAAATGAGTTTGAAAATTTGTACCCAATTTTCGATTTCGAGAAGACAAATTCCTCAAATTTCAGTTTTAAAGAGTTGCCAACACTAAAAAATTCGTAGCACCCAGACTATTAACGGCAGGAACTTGAAATTTGAAACATAATGACTTCACATCAATGCGCAAACGCAGTGCAACATGCAACTCCCCAGCTCCAATAGGTTTTGAGTTACAGCCAGACAAAGATCTGGTATTCTATTGAAAAAGTGAAAAATTGACCCCAAAAACTAAAATGGCCATAACTGGGCCAATTTTGATCCTAGAGCTATAATTTTGGTACTGGTTGAAAATTTAACATCTCTGCTATCTTTTTCTTGCAGAAAAAAAATTTCATATTTTTCAAAATTTCGAGAAAAATGAGTTTGAAAATTTGTACCCAATTTTCGAGAAGACAAATTCCTCAAATTTCAGTTTTAGAGAGTTGCCAACACTAAAAAATTCGTAGCACCCAGACTATTAACGGCAGGAACTTGAAATTTGAAACATAATGACTTCATATTAATGCGCAAACGCAGTGCAAATTGCAACTCCCCAGCTCCAGTAGGTTTTGAGTTACAGCCAGACAAAGATTTGGTATTCTATTGAAAAAGTGAAAAATTGACCCCAAAAACTAAAATGGCCATAACTGGGCCAATTTTGATCCTAGAGCTATAATTTTGGTACTGGTTGAAAATTTAACATCTCTGCTATCTTTTTCTTGCAGAAAAAAAAATTTCATATTTTTCAAAATTTCGAGAAAAATGAGTTTGAAAATTTGTACCCAATTTTCGAGAAGACAAATTCCTCAAATTTCAGATTTAGAGAGTTGCCAACACTAAAAAATTCGTAGCACCCAGACTATTAACGGCAGGAACTTGAAATTTGAAACATAATGACTTCATATTAATGCACAAACACAGTGCAAATTGCAACTCCCCAGCTCCAATAGGTTTTGAGTTACAGCCAGACAAAGATTTGATATTTTATTGAAAAAGTGAAAAATTGACCCCAAAACTAAAATGGCCATAACTGGTCCAATTTTGATCCTAGAGCTATAATTTTGGTACTGGTTGAAAATTTAACATCTCTGCTATCTTTTTCTTACAGAATTTGTTTTTTTAATATTTTTCAAAATTTCGAGAAAAATGAGTTTGAAAATTTGTACCCAATTTTCGAGAAGACAAATTCCTCAAATTTCAGTTTTAGAGAGTTGCCAACACTAAAAGATTCATAGCACCCAGACTATTAACGGTAGGAACTTGAAATTTGAAACATAATGACTGAATATCAATGCACAAACGCAGTGCAAATTGCAACTCCCCATCTCCAATAGGTTTTGAGTTACAGCCTGTCAAAGATTTGGTATTTTATTGAAAAAGTGAACAATTGACCCAAAAACTAAAATGGCCATAACTGGGCCAATTTTGATCCTAGAGCTATAATTTTGGTACTGGTTGAAAATTTAACATCTCTGCTATCTTTTTGTTGCAGAAAAAAAATTTCATATTTTTCGAAATTTCGAGAAAAATGAGTTTGAAAATTTGTACCCAATTTTCGATTTCGAGAAGACAAATTCCTCAAATTTCAGTTTTAAAGAGTTGCCAACACTAAAAAATTCGTAGCACCCAGACTATTAACGGCAGGAACTTGAAATTTGAAACATAATGACTTCATATCAATGCGCAAACGCAGTGCAAATTGCAACTCCCCAGCTCCAATAGTTTCTGAGTTACAGCCTGTCAAAGATTTGGTATTTTATTGAAAAAGTGAAAAATTGACCCCAAAAACTAAAATGGCCATAACTGGTCCAATCTTAATCCTAGAGCTATAATTTTGGTATTGGTTGAAAATTTAACATCTCTGCTATCTTTTTCTTGCAGAAATTTTTTTTTCATATTTTTCAAAATTTCGAGAAAAATGAGTTTGAAAATTTGTACCCATTTTTCGATTTCGAGAAGACAAATTCCTCAAATTTCAGTTTTAGAGAGTTGCCAACACTAAAAAATTCGTAGCACCCAGACTATTAACGGCAGGAACTTGAAATATGAAACATAATGACTTCATATCAATGCACAAACGCAGTTCAAATTGCAACTCCCCAGCTCCAATAGTTTCTGAGTTACAGCCTGTCAAAGATTTGGTATTTTATTGAAAAAGTGAAAAATTGACCCCAAAACTAAAATGGCCTAACTGGTCCAATTTTGATCCTAGAGCTATAATTTCGGTACTGGTTGAAAATTTAACATCTCTGCTATCTTTTTCTTACAGGAAAAAAAAAATTCATATTTTTCAAAATTTCGAGAAAAATCAGTTTGAAAATTTGTACCCAATTTTTGAGAAGACAAATTCCTCAAATTTCAGTTTTAGAGAGTTGCCAACACTAAAAAAATCGTAGCACCCAGACTATTAACGGCAGGAACTTGAAATTTAAAACATAATGATTTCATATCAATGCGCAAACGCAGTGCAAATTGCAACTCCCCAGCTCAAATAGGTTTTGAGTTACAGCCAGACAAAGATTTGGTATTTTATTGAAAAAGTGAAAAATTGACCCCAAAAACTAAAATGGCCATAACTGGGCCAATTTTGATCCTAGAGCTATAATTTCGGTACTGGTTGAAAATTTAACATCTCTGCTATCTTTTTCTTGCAGTAAAAAAAAATTCATATTCTTCAAAATTTCGAGAAAATTGAGTTTGAAAATTTGTACCCAATTTTCGAGAAGACAAATTTCTCAAATTTCAGTTTTAGAGAGTTGCCAACACTAAAAAATTCGTAGCACCCAGACTATTTACGGCAGGAACTTGAAATATGAAACATAATGACTTCATATCAATGCACAAACGCAGTGCAAATTGCAACTCTCCAGCTCCAATAGTTGCTGAGTTACAGCCTGCCAAAGATTTGGAATTTTATTGAAAAAATGAAAAATTAACCCCAAAACTAAAATGGCCATAACTGGTCCAATTTTGATCCTAGAGCTATAATTTTGGTACTGGTTGAAAATTTAACATCTCTGCTATCTTTTTCTTGCAGAAAAAAAAATTTCATATTTTTCGAAATTTCGAGAAAAATGAGTTTGAAAATTTGTACTTAATTTTCAAGAAGACAAATTCCTCAAATTTCAGTTTTAGAGAGTTGCCAACACTAAAAAATTCGTAGCACCCAGACTATTAACGGCAGGAACTTGAAATTTGAAACAGAATGACTTCATGTCAATGCGCAAACGCAGTGCAAATTGCAACTCCCCAGCTCCAATAGGTTTTGAGTTACAGCCAGACAAAGATTTGGTATTTTATTGAAAAAGTGAAAAATTGACCCCAAAAACTAAAAAGGCCATAACTGGTCCAATTTTAATCCTAGAGCTATAATTTTGGTACTGGTTGAAAATTTAACATCTCTGCTATCTTTGTCTTGCAGAAATTGTTTTTAAATATTTTTCAAAATTTCGAGAAAAATGAGTTTGAAAATTTGTACCCAATTTTCGAGAAGACAAATTCCTCAAATTTCAGTTTTAGAGAGTTGCCAACACTAAAAAATTCGTAGCACCCAGACTATTAACGGCAGGAACTTGAAATATGAAACATAATGACTTCATATCAATGCACAAACGCAGTTCAAATTGCAACTCCCCAGCTCCAATAGTTTCTGGGTTACAGCCTGTCAAAGATTTGGTATTTTATTGAAAAAGTGAAAAATTGACCCCAAAACTAAAATGGCCATAACTGGTCCAATTTTGATCCTAGAGCTATAATTTTGGTACTGGTTGAAAATTTAACATCTCTGCTATCTTTTTCTTGCAGAAAAAAAAATTTCATATTTTTCGAAATTTCGAGAAAAATGAGTTTGAAAATTTGTACTTAATTTTCAAGAAGACAAATTCCTCAAATTTCAGTTTTAGAGAGTTGCCAACACTAAAAAATTCGTAGCACCCAGACTATTAACGGCAGGAACTTGAAATTTGAAACAGAATGACTTCATGTCAATGCGCAAACGCAGTGCAAATTGCAACTCCCCAGCTCCAATAGGTTTTGAGTTACAGCCAGACAAAGATTTGGTATTTTATTGAAAAAGTGAAAAATTGACCCCAAAAACTAAAATGGCCATAACTGGGCCAATTTTTTATCCTAGAGCTATAATTTTGGTACTGGTTGAAAATTTAACATCTCTGCTATCTTTGTCTTGCAGAAATTGTTTTTAAATATTTTTCAAAATTTCGAGAAAAATGAGTTTGAAAATTTGTACCCAATTTTCGAGAAGACAAATTCCTCAAATTTCAGATTTAGAGAGTTGCCAACACTAAAAAATTCGTAGCACCCAGACTATTAACGGCAGGAACTTGAAATTTGAAACATAATGACTTCATATTAATGCACAAACACAGTGCAAATTGCAACTCCCCAGCTCCAATAGGTTTTGAGTTACAGCCAGACAAAGATTTGATATTTTATTGAAAAAGTGAAAAATTGACCCCAAAACTAAAATGGCCATAACTGGTCCAATTTTGATCCTAGAGCTATAATTTTGGTACTGGTTGAAAATTTAACATCTCTGCTATCTTTTTCTTACAGAATTTGTTTTTTTAATATTTTTCAAAATTTCGAGAAAAATGAGTTTGAAAATTTGTACCCAATTTTCGAGAAGACAAATTCCTCAAATTTCAGTTTTAGAGAGTTGCCAACACTAAAAGATTCATAGCACCCAGACTATTAACGGCAGGAACTTGAAATTTAAAACATAATGACTGAATATCAATGCACAAACGCAGTGCAAATTGCAACTCCCCATCTCCAATAGGTTTTGAGTTACAGCCTGTCAAAGATTTGGTATTTTATTGAAAAAGTGAACAATTGACCCCAAAACTAAAATGGCCATAACTGGGCCAATTTTGATCCTAGAGCTATAATTTTGGTACTGGTTGAAAATTTAACATCTCTGCTATCTTTTTGTTGCAGAAAAAAAAATTTCATATTTTTCGAAATTTCGAGAAAAATGAGTTTGAAAATTTGTACCCAATTTTCGATTTCGAGAAGACAAATTCCTCAAATTTCAGTTTTAAAGAGTTGCCAACACTAAAAAATTCGTAGCACCCAGACTATTAACGGCAGGAACTTGAAATTTGAAACATAATGACTTCATATCAATGCGCAAACGCAGTGCAAATTGCAACTCCCCAGCTCCAATAGGTTTTGAGTTAC
Organism: Lottia scabra; assembly: GCA_029955415.1. Lineage (NCBI taxonomy): Eukaryota > Metazoa > Mollusca > Gastropoda > Lottiidae > Lottia > Lottia scabra. The sequence goes on from JARJEI010000003.1 coordinate 16,347,447, forward strand.
AGCCAGACAAAGATTTGGTATTTTATTGAAAAAGTGAAAAATTGACCCCGAAAACTAAAATAGCCATAACTGGGCCAATTTTGATCCTAGAGCTATAATTTTGGTACTGGTTGAAAATTTAACATCTCTGCTATCTTTTTCTTGCAGAAAAAAAATTTCATATTTTTCAAAATTTCGAGAAAAATGAGTTTGAAAATTTGTACCCAATTTTCGAGAAGACAAATTCCTCAAATTTCAGTTTTAGAGAGTTGCCAACACTAAAAGATTCATAGCACCCAGACTATTAACGGCAGGAACTTGAAATTTGAAACATAATGACTGAATATCAATGCACAAACGCAGTGCAAATTGCAACTCCCCATCTCCAATAGGTTTTGAGTTACAGCCTGTCAAAGATTTGGTATTTTATTGAAAAAGTGAACAATTGACCCCAAAACTAAAATGGCCATAACTGGGCCAATTTTGATCCTAGAGCTATAATTTTGGTACTGGTTGAAAATTTAACATCTCTGCTATCTTTTTGTTGCAGAAAAAAAATTTCATATTTTTCGAAATTTCGAGAAAAATGAGTTTGAAAATTTGTACCCAATTTTCGATTTCGAGAAGACAAATTCCTCAAATTTCAGTTTTAAAGAGTTGCCAACACTAAAAAATTCGTAGCACCCAGACTATTAACGGCAGGAACTTGAAATTTGAAACATAATGACTTCATATCAATGCGCAAACGCAGTGCAAATTGCAACTCCCCAGCTCCAATAGGTTTTGAGTTACAGCCAGACAAAGATTTGGTATTTTATTGAAAAAGTGAAAAATTGACCCCGAAAACTAAAATAGCCATAACTGGGCCAATTTTGATCCTAGAGCTATAATTTTGGTACTGGTTGAAAATTTAACATCTCTGCTATCTTTTTGTTGCAGAAAAAAAATTTCATATTTTTCGAAATTTCGAGAAAAATGAGTTTGAAAATTTGTACCCAATTTTCGATTTCGAGAAGACAAATTCCTCAAATTTCAGTTTTAAAGAGTTGCCAACACTAAAAAATTCGTAGCACCCAGACTATTAACGGCAGGAACTTGAAATTTGAAACATAATGACTTCATATCAATGCGCAAACGCAGTGCAAATTGCAACTCCCCAGCTCCAATAGTTTCTGAGTTACAGCCTGTCAAAGATTTGGTATTTTATTGAAAAAGTGAAAAATTGACCCCAAAAACTAAAATGGCCATAACTGGTCCAATCTTAATCCTAGAGCTATAATTTTGGTATTGGTTGAAAATTTAACATCTCTGCTATCTTTTTCTTGCAGAAATTTTTTTTTCATATTTTTCAAAATTTCGAGAAAAATGAGTTTGAAAATTTGTACCCATTTTTCGATTTCGAGAAGACAAATTCCTCAAATTTCAGTTTTAGAGAGTTGCCAACACTAAAAAATTCGTAGCACCCAGACTATTAACGGCAGGAACTTGAAATATGAAACATAATGACTTCATATCAATGCACAAACGCAGTTCAAATTGCAACTCCCCAGCTCCAATAGTTTCTGAGTTACAGCCTGTCAAAGATTTGGTATTTTATTGAAAAAGTGAAAAATTGACCCCAAAACTAAAATGGCCTAACTGGTCCAATTTTGATCCTAGAGCTATAATTTCGGTACTGGTTGAAAATTTAACATCTCTGCTATCTTTTTCTTACAGGAAAAAAAAAATTCATATTTTTCAAAATTTCGAGAAAAATCAGTTTGAAAATTTGTACCCAATTTTTGAGAAGACAAATTCCTCAAATTTCAGTTTTAGAGAGTTGCCAACACTAAAAAAATCGTAGCACCCAGACTATTAACGGCAGGAACTTGAAATTTAAAACATAATGATTTCATATCAATGCGCAAACGCAGTGCAAATTGCAACTCCCCAGCTCAAATAGGTTTTGAGTTACAGCCAGACAAAGATTTGGTATTTTATTGAAAAAGTGAAAAATTGACCCCAAAAACTAAAATGGCCATAACTGGGCCAATTTTGATCCTAGAGCTATAATTTCGGTACTGGTTGAAAATTTAACATCTCTGCTATCTTTTTCTTGCAGTAAAAAAAAATTCATATTCTTCAAAATTTCGAGAAAATTGAGTTTGAAAATTTGTACCCAATTTTCGAGAAGACAAATTCCTCAAATTTCAGTTTTAGAGAGTTGCCAACACTAAAAAATTCGTAGCACCCAGACTATTTACGGCAGGAACTTGAAATATGAAACATAATGACTTCATATCAATGCACAAACGCAGTGCAAATTGCAACTCTCCAGCTCCAATAGTTGCTGAGTTACAGCCTGCCAAAGATTTGGAATTTTATTGAAAAAATGAAAAATTAACCCCAAAACTAAAATGGCCATAACTGGTCCAATTTTGATCCTAGAGCTATAATTTTGGTACTGGTTGAAAATTTAACATCTCTGCTATCTTTTTGTTGCAGAAAAAAAATTTCATATTTTTCGAAATTTCGAGAAAAATGAGTTTGAAAATTTGTACCCAATTTTCGATTTCGAGAAGACAAATTCCTCAAATTTCAGTTTTAAAGAGTTGCCAACACTAAAAAATTCGTAGCACCCAGACTATTAACGGCAGGAACTTGAAATTTGAAACATAATGACTTCATATCAATGCGCAAACGCAGTGCAAATTGCAACTCCCCAGCTCCAATAGGTTTTGAGTTACAGCCAGACAAAGATTTGGTATTTTATTGAAAAAGTGAAAAATTGACCCCGAAAACTAAAATAGCCATAACTGGGCCAATTTTGATCCTAGAGCTATAATTTTGGTACTGGTTGAAAATTTAACATCTCTGCTATCTTTTTCTTACAGAATTTGTTTTTTTAATATTTTTCAAAATTTCGAGAAAAATGAGTTTGAAAATTTGTACCCAATTTTCGATTTCGAGAAGACAAATTCCTCAAATTTCAGTTTTAAAGAGTTGCCAACACTAAAAAATTCGTAGCACCCAGACTATTAACGGCAGGAACTTGAAATTTGAAACATAATGACTTCATATCAATGCGCAAACGCAGTGCAAATTGCAACTCCCCAGCTCCAATAGGTTTTGAGTTACAGCCAGACAAAGATTTGGTATTTTATTGAAAAAGTGAAAAATTGACCCCGAAAACTAAAATAGCCATAACTGGGCCAATTTTGATCCTAGAGCTATAATTTTGGTACTGGTTGAAAATTTAACATCTCTGCTATCTTTTTCTTGCAGAAAAAAAATTTCATATTTTTCAAAATTTCGAGAAAAATGAGTTTGAAAATTTGTACCCAATTTTCGAGAAGACAAATTCCTCAAATTTCAGTTTTAGAGAGTTGCCAACACTAAAAGATTCATAGCACCCAGACTATTAACGGCAGGAACTTGAAATTTGAAACATAATGACTGAATATCAATGCACAAACGCAGTGCAAATTGCAACTCCCCATCTCCAATAGGTTTTGAGTTACAGCCTGTCAAAGATTTGGTATTTTATTGAAAAAGTGAACAATTGACCCCAAAACTAAAATGGCCATAACTGGGCCAATTTTGATCCTAGAGCTATAATTTTGGTACTGGTTGAAAATTTAACATCTCTGCTATCTTTTTGTTGCAGAAAAAAAATTTCATATTTTTCGAAATTTCGAGAAAAATGAGTTTGAAAATTTGTACCCAATTTTCGATTTCGAGAAGACAAATTCCTCAAATTTCAGTTTTAAAGAGTTGCCAACACTAAAAAATTCGTAGCACCCAGACTATTAACGGCAGGAACTTGAAATTTGAAACATAATGACTTCATATCAATGCGCAAACGCAGTGCAAATTGCAACTCCCCAGCTCCAATAGTTTCTGAGTTACAGCCTGTCAAAGATTTGGTATTTTATTGAAAAAGTGAAAAATTGACCCCAAAAACTAAAATGGCCATAACTGGTCCAATCTTAATCCTAGAGCTATAATTTTGGTATTGGTTGAAAATTTAACATCTCTGCTATCTTTTTCTTGCAGAAATTTTTTTTTCATATTTTTCAAAATTTCGAGAAAAATGAGTTTGAAAATTTGTACCCATTTTTCGATTTCGAGAAGACAAATTCCTCAAATTTCAGTTTTAGAGAGTTGCCAACACTAAAAAATTCGTAGCACCCAGACTATTAACGGCAGGAACTTGAAATATGAAACATAATGACTTCATATCAATGCACAAACGCAGTTCAAATTGCAACTCCCCAGCTCCAATAGTTTCTGAGTTACAGCCTGTCAAAGATTTGGTATTTTATTGAAAAAGTGAAAAATTGACCCCAAAACTAAAATGGCCTAACTGGTCCAATTTTGATCCTAGAGCTATAATTTCGGTACTGGTTGAAAATTTAACATCTCTGCTATCTTTTTCTTACAGGAAAAAAAAAATTCATATTTTTCAAAATTTCGAGAAAAATCAGTTTGAAAATTTGTACCCAATTTTTGAGAAGACAAATTCCTCAAATTTCAGTTTTAGAGAGTTGCCAACACTAAAAAAATCGTAGCACCCAGACTATTAACGGCAGGAACTTGAAATTTAAAACATAATGATTTCATATCAATGCGCAAACGCAGTGCAAATTGCAACTCCCCAGCTCAAATAGGTTTTGAGTTACAGCCAGACAAAGATTTGGTATTTTATTGAAAAAGTGAAAAATTGACCCCAAAAACTAAAATGGCCATAACTGGGCCAATTTTGATCCTAGAGCTATAATTTCGGTACTGGTTGAAAATTTAACATCTCTGCTATCTTTTTCTTGCAGTAAAAAAAAATTCATATTCTTCAAAATTTCGAGAAAATTGAGTTTGAAAATTTGTACCCAATTTTCGAGAAGACAAATTCCTCAAATTTCAGTTTTAGAGAGTTGCCAACACTAAAAAATTCGTAGCACCCAGACTATTTACGGCAGGAACTTGAAATATGAAACATAATGACTTCATATCAATGCACAAACGCAGTGCAAATTGCAACTCTCCAGCTCCAATAGTTGCTGAGTTACAGCCTACCAAAGATTTGGAATTTTATTGAAAAAATGAAAAATTAACCCCAAAACTAAAATGGCCATAACTGGTCCAATTTTGATCCTAGAGCTATAATTTTGGTACTGGTTGAAAATTTAACATCTCTGCTATCTTTTTCTTGCAGAAAAAAAAATTTCATATTTTTCGAAATTTCGAGAAAAATGAGTTTGAAAATTTGTACTTAATTTTCAAGAAGACAAATTCCTCAAATTTCAGTTTTAGAGAGTTGCCAACACTAAAAAATTCGTAGCACCCAGACTATTAACGGCAGGAACTTGAAATTTGAAACAGAATGACTTCATGTCAATGCGCAAACGCAGTGCAAATTGCAACTCCCCAGCTCCAATAGGTTTCGAGTTACAGCCAGACAAAGATTTGGTATTTTATTGAAAAAGTGAAAAATTGACCCCAAAAACTAAAAAGGCCATAACTGGTCCAATTTTAATCCTAGAGCTATAATTTTGGTACTGGTTGAAAATTTAACATCTCTGCTATCTTTGTCTTGCAGAAATTGTTTTTAAATATTTTTCAAAATTTCGAGAAAAATGAGTTTGAAAATTTGTACCCAATTTTCGAGAAGACAAATTCCTCAAATTTCAGTTTTAGAGAGTTGCCAACACTAAAAAATTCGTAGCACCCAGACTATTAACGGCAGGAACTTGAAATATGAAACATAATGACTTCATATCAATGCACAAACGCAGTTCAAATTGCAACTCCCCAGCTCCAATAGTTTCTGGGTTACAGCCTGTCAAAGATTTGGTATTTTATTGAAAAAGTGAAAAATTGACCCCAAAACTAAAATGGCCATAACTGGTCCAATTTTGATCCTAGAGCTATAATTTTGGTACTGGTTGAAAATTTAACATCTCTGCTATCTTTTTCTTGCAGAAGAAAAAATTTCATATTTTTCGAAATTTCGAGAAAAATGAGTTTGAAAATTTGTACTTAATTTTCAAGAAGACAAATTCCTCAAATTTCAGTTTTAGAGAGTTGCCAACACTAAAAAATTCGTAGCACCCAGACTATTAACGGCAGGAACTTGAAATTTGAAACAGAATGACTTCATGTCAATGCGCAAACGCAGTGCAAATTGCAACTCCCCAGCTCCAATAGGTTTTGAGTTACAGCCAGACAAAGATTTGGTATTTTATTGAAAAATTGACCCCAAAAACTAAAATGGCCATAACTGGGCCAATTTTTTATCCTAGAGCTATAATTTTGGTACTGGTTGAAAATTTAACATCTCTGCTATCTTTGTCTTGCAGAAATTGTTTTTAAATATTTTTCAAAATTTCGAGAAAAATGAGTTTGAAAATTTGTACCCAATTTTCGAGAAGACAAATTCCTCAAATTTCAGTTTTAGAGAGTTGCCAACACTAAAAAATTCGTAGCACCCAGACTATTAACGGCAGGAACTTGAAATATGAAACATAATGACTTCATATCAATGCACAGACGCAGTTCAAATTGCAACTCCCCAGCTCCAATAGTTTCTGAGTTACAGCCTGTCAAAGATTTGGTATTTTATTGAAAAAGTGAAAAATTGACCCCAAAACTAAAATGGCCATAACTGGTCCAATTTTGATCCTAGAGCTATAATTTCGGTACTGGTTGAAAATTTAACATCTCTGCTATCTTTTTCTTACAGGAAAAAAAAAATTCATATTTTTCAAAATTTCGAGAAAAATGAGTTTGAAAATTTGTACCCAATTTTTGAGAAGACAAATTCCTCAAATTTCAGTTTTAGAGAGTTGCCAACACTAAAAAATTCGTAGCACCCAGACTATTAACGGCAGGAACTTGAAATTTAAAACATAATGATTTCATATCAATGCGCAAACGCAGTGCAAATTGCAACTCCCCCAGCTCAAATAGGTTTTGAGTTACAGCCTGTCAAAGATTTGGAATTTTATTGAAAAAGTGAAAAATTAACCCCAAAACTAAAATGGCCATAACTGGGCCAATTTTGATCCTAGAGCTATAATTTTGGTACTGGTTGAAAATTTAACATCTCTATCTTTTTTTTTGCAGAAAAACATATTTCATATTTTTCAAAATTTCGAGAAAAATGAGTTTGAAAATTTGTACCCAATTTTTGAGAAGACAAATTCCTCAAATTTCAGTTTTAGAGAGTTGCCAACACTAAAAAATTCGTAGCACCCAGACTATTAACGGCAGGAACTTGAAATTTGAAACATAATGACTGAATATCAATGCACAAACGCGGTGCAAATTGCAACTCCCCAGCTCCAATAGTTTCTGAGTTACAGCCTGTCAAAGATTTGGTATTTTATTGAAAAAGTGAAAAATTGACCCCAAAACTAAAATGGCCATAACTGGGCCAATTTTGATCCTAGAGCTATAATTTTGGTACTGGTTGAAAATTTAACATCTCTGCTATCTTTTTCTTTCAGGAAAAAAAAATTTCATATTTTTCAAAATTTCGAGAAAAATGAGTTTGAAAATTTGTACCCAATTTTTGAGAAGACAAATTCCTCAAATTTCAGTTTTAGAGAGTTGCCAACACTAAGAAATTCGTAGCACCCAGACTATTAACGGCAGGAACTTGAAATTTGAAACATAATGACTGAATATCAATGCGCAAACGCAGTGCAAATTCCAACTCCCCATCTCCAATAGGTTTTGAGTTACAGCCTGTCAAAGATTTGGTATTTTATTGAAAAAGTGAAAAATTGACCCCAAAACTAAAATGGCCATAACTAAGCCAATTTTGATCCTAGAGCTATAATTTTGGTACTGGTTGAAAATTTAACATCTCTGCTATCTTTTTCTTGCAGAAATTTTTTTTAAATATTTTTCAAAATTTTGAGAAAAATGAGTTTGAAAATTTGTACCCAATTTTCGAGAAGACAAATTCCTCAAATTTCAGTTTTACAGAGTTGCGAACACTAAAAAATTCGTAGCACCCAGACTATTAACGACAGGAACTTGAAATTTGAAACATAATGACTTCATATTACTGCACAAACGCAGTGCAAATTGCAACTCCCCAGCTCCAATAGTTTCTGAGTTACAGCCTGTCAAAGATTTGGTATTTTATTGAAAAAGTGAAAAATTGACCCCAAAACTAAAATGGCCATAACTGGTCCAATCTTAATCCTAGAGCTATAATTTTGGTATTGGTTGAAAATTAAACATCTCTGCTATCTTTTTCTTGCAGAAATTTTTTTTTCATATTTTTCAAAATTTCGAGAAAAATGAGTTTGAAAATTTGTACCCATTTTTCGATTTCGAGAAGACAAATTCCTCAAATTTCAGTTTTAGAGAGTTGCCAACACTAAAAAATTCGTAGCACCCAGACTATTAACGGCAGGAACTTGAAATTTAAAACATAATGATTTCATATCAATGCGCAAACGCAGTGCAAATTGCAACTCCCCCAGCTCAAATAGGTTTTGAGTTACAGCCAGACAAAGATTTGGTATTTTATTGAAAAAGTGAAAAATTGACCCCAAAAACTAAAATGGCCATAACTGGGCCAATTTTGATCCTAGAGCTATAATTTCGGTACTGGTTGAAAATTTAACATCTCTGCTATCTTTTTCTTGCAGTAAAAAAAATTTCATATTCTTCAAAATTTCGAGAAAATTGAGTTTGAAAATTTGTACCCAATTTTCGAGAAGACAAATTCCTCAAATTTCAGTTTTAGAGAGTTGCCAACACTAAAAAATTCGTAGCACCCAGACTATTAACGGCAGGAACTTGAAATTTGAAACATAATGACTGAATATCAATGCACAAACGCGGTGCAAATTGCAACTCCCCAGCTCCAATAGTTTCTGAGTTACAGCCTGTCAAAGATTTGGTATTTTATTGAAAAAGTGAAAAATTGACCCCAAAACTAAAATGGCCATAACTGGGCCAATTTTGATCCTAGAGCTATAATTTTGGTACTGGTTGAAAATTTAACATCTCTGCTATCTTTTTCTTGCAGGAAAAAAAAAATTCATATTTTTCAAAATTTCGAGAAAAATGAGTTTGAAAATTTGTACCCAATTTTTGAGAAGACAAATTCCTCAAATTTCAGTTTTAGAGAGTTGCCAACACTAAGAAATTCGTAGCACCCAGACTATTAACGACAGGAACTTGAAATTTGAAACATAATGACTGAATATCAATGCGCAAACGCAGTGCAAATTCCAACTCCCCATCTCCAATAGGTTTTGAGTTACAGCCTGTCAAAGATTTGGTATTTTATTGAAAAAGTGAAAAATTGACCCCAAAACTAAAATGGCCATAACTAAGCCAATTTTGATCCTAGAGCTATAATTTTGGTACTGGTTGAAAATTTAACATCTCTGCTATCTTTTTCTTGCAGAAATTTTTTTTAAATATTTTTCAAAATTTTGAGAAAAATGAGTTTGAAAATTTGTACCCAATTTTCGAGAAGACAAATTCCTCAAATTTCAGTTTTACAGAGTTGCGAACACTAAAAAATTCGTAGCACCCAGACTATTAACGACAGGAACTTGAAATTTGAAACATAATGACTTCATATTACTGCACAAACGCAGTGCAAATTGTAACTCCCCAGCTCCAATAGTTTCTGAGTTACAGCCTGTCAAAGATTTGGTATTTTATTGAAAAAGTGAAAAATTGACCCCAAAACTAAAATGGCCATAACTGGTCCAATCTTAATCCTAGAGCTATAATTTTGGTATTGGTTGAAAATTAAACATCTCTGCTATCTTTTTCTTGCAGAAATTTTTTTTTCATATTTTTCAAAAATTTCGAGAAAAATGAGTTTGAAAATTTGTACCCATTTTTCGATTTCGAGAAAACAAATTCCTCAAATTTCAGTTTTAGAGAGTTGCCAACACTAAAAAATTCGTAGCACCCAGACTATTAACGGCAGGAACTTGAAATATGAAACATAATGACTTCATATCAATGCACAGACGCAGGTCAAATTGCAACTCCCCAGCTCCAATAGTTTCTGAGTTACAGCCTGTCAAAGATTTGGTATTTTATTGAAAAAGTGAAAAATTGACCCCAAAACTAAAATGGCCATAACTGGGCCAATTTTGATCCTAGAGCTATAATTTTGGTACTGGTTGAAAATTTAACATCTCTATCTTTTTTTTTGCAGAAAAAAAATATTTCATATTTTTCAACATTTCGAGAAAAATGAGTTTGAAAATTTGTACCCAATTTTCGATTTCGACAAGACAAATTCCTCAAATTTCAGTTTTAAAGAGTTGCCAACACTAAAAAATTCGTAGCACCCAGACTATTAACGGCAGGAACTTGAAATTTGAAACACAATGACTTCATATCAATGCGCAAACGCAGTGCAAATTGCAACTCCCCAGCTCCAATAGGTTTTGAGTTACAGCCAGACAAAGATTTGGTATTTTATTGAAAAAGTGAAAAATTGACCCCAAAACTAAAATGGCCATAACTGGGCCAATTTTGATCCTAGAGCTATAATTTTGGTACTGGTTGAAAATTTAACATCTCTGCTATCTTTTTATTGCAGAATTTTTTTTTTAATATTTTTCAAAATTTCCAGAAAAATGAGTTTGAAAATTTGTACCCAATTTTCGAGAAGACAAATTCCTCAAATTTCAGTTTTAGAGAGTTGCCAACACTAAAAAATTCGTAGCACCCAGACTATTAACGGCAGGAACTTGAAATATGAAACATAATGACTTCATATCAATGCACAAACGCAGTGCAAATTGCAACTCCCCAGCTCCAATAGTTTCTGAGTTACAGCCTGTCAAAGATTTGGAATTTTATTGAAAAAGTGAAAAATTAACCCCAAAACTAAAATGGCCATAACTGGTCCAATTTTGATCCTAGAGCTATAATTTTGGTACTGGTTGAAAATTTAACATCTCTGCTATCTTTTTCTTGCAGAAAAAAAAATTTCATATTTTTCAAAATTTCGAGAAAAATGAGTTTGAAAATTTGTACCCAATTTTCGAGAAGACAAATTCCTCAAATTTCAGTTTTACAGAGTTGCCAACACTAAAAAATTCGTAGCACCCAGACTATTAACGACAGGAACTTGAAATTTGAAACATAATGACTTCATATTACTGCACAAACGCAGTGCAAATTGCAACTCCCCAGCTCCAATAGTTTCTGAGTTACAGCCTGTCACAGATTTGGTATTTTATTGAAAAAGTGAAAAATTGACCCCAAAACTAAAATGGCCATAACTGGTCCAATCTTAATCCTAGAGCTATAATTTTGGTATTGGTTGAAAATTTAACATCTCTGCTATCTTTTTCTTGCAGAAATTTTTTTTTCATATTTTTCAAAATTTCGAGAAAAATGAGTTTGAAAATTTGTACCCATTTTTCGATTTCGAGAAGACAAATTCCTCAAATTTCAGTTTTACAGAGTTGCCAACACTAAAAAATTCGTAGCACCCAGACTATTAACGACAGGAACTTGAAATTTGAAACATAATGACTTCATATTACTGCACAAACGCAGTGCAAATTGCAACTCCCCAGCTCCAATAGTTTCTGAGTTACAGCCTGTCACAGATTTGGTATTTTATTGAAAAAGTGAAAAATTGACCCCAAAACTAAAATGGCCATAACTGGTCCAATCTTAATCCTAGAGCTATAATTTTGGTATTGGTTGAAAATTTAACATCTCTGCTATCTTTTTCTTGCAGAATTTTTTTTTTCATATTTTTCAAAATTTCGAGAAAAATGAGTTTGAAAATTTGTACCCATTTTTCGAGAAGACAAATTCCTCAAATTTCAGTTTTAGAGAGTTGCCAACACTAAAACATTCGTAGCACCCAGACTATTTACGGCAGGAACTTGAAATATGAAACATAATGACTTCATATCAATGCACAAACGCAGTGCAAATTGCAACTCCCCAGCTCCAATAGTTGCTGAGTTACAGTCTGTCAAAGATTTGGAATTTTATTGAAAAAGTGAAAAATTAACCCCAAAACTAAAATGGCCATAACTGGTCCAATTTTGATCCTAGAGCTATAATTTTGGTACTGGTTGAAAATTTAACATCTCTGCTATCTTTTTCTTGCAGAAAAAAAAATTTCATATTTTTCAACATTTCGAGAAAAATGAGTTTGAAAATTTGTACCCAATTTTCGATTTCGACAAGACAAATTCCTTAAATTTCAGTTTTAAAGAGTTGCCAACACTAAAAAATTCGTAGCACCCAGACTATTAACGGCAGAAACTTGAAATTTGAAACATAATGACTTCATATCAATGCGCAAACGCAGTGCAAATTGCAACTCCCCAGCTCCAATACGTTTTGAGTTACAGCCAGACAAAGATTTGGTATTTTATTGAAAAAGTGAAAATTTGATCCCAAAAACTAAAATGGCCATAACTGGGCCAATTTTGATCCTAGAGCTATAATTTTGGTACTGGTTGAAAATTTAACATCTCTGCTATCTTTTTCTTGCAGTAAAAAAAATTTCATATTTTTCAAAATTTCGAGAAAATTGAGTTTGAAAATTTGTACCCGATTTTCGAGAAGACAAATTCCTCAAATTTCAGTTTTAGAGAGTTGCCAACACTAAAAAATTCGTAGCACCCAGACTATTAACGGCAGGAACTTGAAATTTAAAACATAATGACTTCATATCAATGCACAAACGCAGTGCAAATTGCAACTCCCCAGCTCCAATAGTTTCTGAGTTACAGCCTGTCAAAGATTTGGTATTTTATTGAAAAAGTGAAAAATTGACCCCAAAACTAAAATGGCCATAACTGGTCCAATTTTGATCCTAGAGCTATAATTTCGGTACTGGTTGAAAATTTAACATCTCTGCTATCTTTTTCTTACAGGAAAAAAAAATTTCATATTTTTCAAAATTTCGAGAAAAATGAGTTTGAAAATTTGTACCCAATTTTTGAGAAGACAAATTCCTCAAATTTCAGTTTTAGAGAGTTGCCAACACTAAAAAATTCGTAGCACCCAGACTATTAACGGCAGGAACTTGAAATTTAAAACATAATGATTTCATATCAATGCGCAAACGCAGTGCAAATTGCAACTCCCCAGCTCAAATAGGTTTTGAGTTACAGCCAGACAAAGATTTGGTATTTTATTGAAAAAGTGAAAAATTGACCCCAAAAACTAAAATGGCCATAACTGGGCCAATTTTGATCCTAGAGCTATAATTTCGGTACTGGTTGAAAATTTAACATCTCTGCTATCTTTTTCTTGCATTTAAAAAAATTTCATATTTTTCAAAATTTCGAGAAAATTGAGTTTGAAAATTTGTACCCATTTTCGAGAAGACAAATTCCACAAATTTCAGTTTTAGAGAGTTGCCAACACTAAAAAATTCGTAGCACCCAGACTATTAACGGCAGGAACTTGAAATTTAAAACATAATGACTTCATATCAATGCACAAACGCAGTGCAAATTGCAACTCCCCAGATCCAATAGTTTCTGAGTTACAGCCTGTCAAAGATTTGGTATTTTATTGAAAAAGTGAAAAATTGACCCCAAAACTAAAATGGCCATAACTGGTCCAATTTTGATCCTAGAGCTATAATTTCGGTACTGGTTGAAAATTTAACATCTCTGCTATCTTTTTCTTACAGGAAAAAAAATTTCGAGAAAAATGAGTTTGAAAATTTGTACCCAATTTTTGAGAAGACAAATTCCTCAAATTTCAGTTTTAGAGAGTTGCCAACACTAAAAAATTCGTAGCACCCAGACTATTAACGGCAGGAACTTGAAATTTAAAACATAATGATTTCATATCAATGCGCAAACGCAGTGCAAATTGCAACTCCCCAGCTCAAATAGGTTTTGAGTTACAGCCAGACAAAGATTTGGTATTTTATTGAAAAAGTGAAAAATTGACCCCAAAAACTAAAATGGCCATAACTGGGCCAATTTTGATCCTAGAGCTATAATTTCGGTACTGGTTGAAAATTTAACATCTCTGCTATCTTTTTCTTACAGGTAAAAAAAAAATTCATATTTTTCAAAATTTCGAGAAAAATGAGTTTGAAAATTTGTACCCAATTTTTGAGAAGACAAATTCCTCAAATTTCAGTTTTAGAGAGTTGCCAACACTAAAAAATTCGTAGCACCCAGACTATTAACGGCAGGAACTTGATATTTGAAACATAATGATTTCATATCAATGCACAAACGCAGTGCAAATTGCAACTCCCCAGCTCCAATAGTTTTTGAGTTACAGCCTGTCAAAGATTTGGTATTTTATTGAAAAAGTGAAAAATTGACCCCAAAACTAAAATGGCCATAACTGGTCCAATTTTGATCCTAGAGCTATAATTTTGGTACTGGTTGAAAATTTAACATCTCTGCTATCTTTTTCTTACAGAAAAAAAATTTCATATTTTTCAAAATTTCGAGAAAAATGAGTTTGAAAATTTGTACCCAATTTTCGAGAAGACAAATTCCTCAAATTTCAGTTTGAGAGAGTTGCCAACACTAAAAAATTCGTAGCACCCAGACTATTAACGGCAGGAACTTGAAATTTAAAACATAATGATTTCATATCAATGCGCAAACGCAGTGCAAATTGCAACTCCCCAGCTCCAATAGGTTTTGAGTTACTGCCTGTCAAAGATTTGGTCTTTTCTTGAAAAAGTGAAAAATTGACCCCAAAACTAAAATGGCCATAACTGGGCCAATTTTGATCCTAGAGCTATAATTTCGGTACTGGTTGAAAATTTAACATTCAGTTTCAGAAAGTTTTCAACACTAAAAAATTCGTAGCACCAAGACCATTAATGATAGGAACTTTGCAACATAATAACTTTATATCGATGTGTACACAGTGCACATTGCAAAGACAATTTAATAGGGACAACTATATTCTGACCTGAACTGTATACCTTTCCTGAAATGGGGTTGTTTCAGTTGCTATGAAAATAAAAACAGCACCCAATGGATTCACCCATTCGAGTAAACAACAACATGTAATATTTTTAAGGGTTTTAATATACTAATAATATAATTTGATATCTCAACAAGAATTTATCAAAAAGGGATAAAGAACAACTATAATATATATATCATTATTTCAATAACAATTTATGAGAGACAACTCTCAGTTCATGAAATGTTAAGATGGTTATTCAGGGGCGGATTAAGGTGGGGGCGTGGCGGGCGTGCACCATTTTACCACAAATGTTTCTCGCCACACTTCGCTTGGCAAGATATCTATCTACATTGCATCCACTCTAGAAGAATATTTCAATAACTTTGATTATTTTAACCTCAAATAATTTTTCGACTCACTCCGCTCGGCGAAATTTTATTCTGCGCCCCCTAACGTCAAGTCCTGTATCCACCCCTGGTTATCATATCCATTTTAAAAGGTGACAAATGGCAAACATCGAGTTCAATTAGATCTTTAAAAGAGAGTTGTCTCCCTTTGTGCATAGTGATTTGTGTAGTGGTAAAGAAAAAATAATATTATTGTACACATGTATCCACCTCTTTCGATTTCATTGACTTAAAGACGAGTCATTTTGTTCCTGCTCTCTCCATCCATGATCTCACAAAATTAATTCTTAAATCATGTACAATGTAATCAAAAATTTTCACAATAAATGCTTACCAATCAGTGTCCTTCATACATATATATCAAGGGCGGATCCAGGATTTAGAGAAAGGGGGGCTCTGAAATATAACATGCTTGAAATTCAAGGTCACTGCGTGCGACAAATTTTTAGATGGTTCTGACATCAGTCGGCCAAATATAAGTACTGGAGCCCCTCCCTTGGATCCACCCCTGTATATAAACATGTATTTGAAAGAGATATATGCAATTAAAGAAAATATATTTGTTTATCCTGATGTAAACAATTCCTTAGATGATTAGATGTGATATTGAGATGTGATTTAGTCTTGACTCAAGAGTACAAGTCACATCCCCTATCATATCTAAGAAGATGGGAGAACCAGGTTTTTGGGGATATTACTGAAAATGAATAAACAAATTGCATAGTTTCTTATGTTTTGGTCTACATTAAACCAAAAAAAATAATGTTGAGGTCTTGATTACAGGGAATGTAGAGAGAAAGAGAAAGTTGCAAGCATGTGTATATATGTATAACAAAAAGCAGATCTAAATTAAATCAAGCTATAACAAAAACAAAAAGATAAAGAGAAACAAAATATTTTCAAATTTCAATCCTTCAATGGCACATAAGAAGCATAACTATGGATAAATAAAACAATTGTATCAATAGATACTTCTAGAATATTTATTACTTCAACATTTCAATATGGTTCAATTGTGACCGTATATTTGTTCCTCAATAATAAATATTCCTCTTGGAACAAAGATTATTATATACATGATCTTTGGAACTCTTATCATATACTATTTGGGTTAGGGTTAGGTCTAGTGTTATATAATAAAAGTTCCAAATAGAACAATTATTACATTAACAAATGTTCCTTGGAACAGTTATTATAGTGGAACTTATATATCGTCACACTCACACCTCATTGAAATGTTGAAAGTAATAAATATTCCAGTGTATCTATCCATAATTAATATAACTAAGATAAGTTAACTTTCAAATGGGTATACAGTTATACTACATTAAAT
The DNA here is from genome assembly GCA_029955415.1 of Lottia scabra. Lineage (NCBI taxonomy): Eukaryota > Metazoa > Mollusca > Gastropoda > Lottiidae > Lottia > Lottia scabra. The sequence continues at coordinate 16,364,070 of JARJEI010000003.1, forward strand.
ATATCTGCCAGGGCTGTTGATTTTTCATTATTTGCCAGTAATGTCTGATAAGATCTACAAAATGACTGACTGTCATTTTGATCTTTAGAACTTTTTTTTATTCAGTTTAGATTTCTACATCTTTCACTAATTCTTGATAAAAAAAAAAATTGGTACAGAATCTTAATTCATGTGTGAAAATGTCTGGTTAGGAACTTTCAAATTTAATGTCCCTGATATGTTGTTCAAGTTCTATCTAGATAATACATCTAGCAATTAATTTTCACCCTAATATCAAGAATACTTGGACAAATAAGATATGGCAGTATGGTCATATATGATACCAGTAAGCTTGAAGATATGTATATGACTAGCACCATCATATATTTAGGCTAACTATTTACATAGTCATAGTGGTGGCGTTAATGATTGAGTATCGAGAAAATCTTAATTTTCCAGGTGTTCTTCGTTAACAAACAATAGAATATTCCTAAAGACAAACAGAATATTTCTAGAACATATAAAATAAATATATAAAGTATATATACAAACTGAATATTTATAGGGACAAACAGTATATGTGGGGACAAACAGTATATATTTAGAGACAAACAGTATATGTGGGGACAAACAGTATATATTTAGAGACAAACAGTATATGTGGGGAAAAACAGTATATATGTTGGGACAAAAAGTATTTGTGGGGACAAACAGTATATATTTAGAGACAAAACCGCATTTGTTGGGACAAACAGTATAACTGAGATATTTCTAGGGACAAACACTTTGTTTCTACAAACAATAACAATATTTCTAAGGACAAACAATTATAAGGATATTTCTAGGGACAAACAGAGCAATGAACAATTCAAAGGCCAAACAGAATATTTCTAGGGACAAACTGAACAATTCAAGGGACCAACAGAATAATTCTAGGGTCGAAGGGGATATTTCTCTCAAAGAGAAAACAATTTGATTAAAAGAAAACTATCTGTGACAAGACAAAGAATCTCTTAAAAGCATGTAAAATATATACAATTTCATAAGATTATCACACAGGGGCTGCGGAGCGTTCCTGAAAATGGAGGGGCCCCTGGTTGAAAATTTTCAAAATCAACCTCTCACCCCCACCACAAAACTCCTCAAATTTCGTCCATTTCGGAAATTATAATTTTTTTTTCATAAAAATTACAAAAATATTTGATGAAAAAAGTAAAATTAACTGCCAAAAGTAGGGGGACGTGACCCCCCTGGCCCCTGTCACATGTAGATTTACAATTATTTTTGACAAATTCAGTTTTAAAAATTAATTTACACCTTATTTGCAAGTATTCTCTTGAAAGGGCAGGATGGGTCTTTGTTCCAAAAATCTTTCTTGTCAATAATGTAATGATTTATTTACCCTTTTTGTTTTAAATAAAAATTAGTATCATCATTCTCTTGTTAAAGAGACCATAACATTTTTCAGAATGGAAACCAACACCTAGTTTATCTACAGTTAAATAAAATAAAACAACTGTGACCACTCCATCTGGAGTGGCGTTATACATGTATAGATTACTAATTCATTTCTTTTTATACAAGTGCTTAAAACCTGACCCTGAATTTGTCTTGATGAGTATTTTATACCTGAAACGTATGTCGACAGCTGAGCATGACAGTTACATATAACAAATGATACAGAAATTAAGCTTAAATTAAGCTGTAATAGCTGTAAATCAACAGAAGACTGAAACTAAAATAGACATCACTACTGATAAATAGCTTGTCTATAGAGGATGATTAATATGTCAAATAAACGTCAATAATATTGATTGATGAGAAAGGATTTGTTATATTAGTTGATAGGTATTACAATGTACATATATTATTTGCCAGAATTATTATTAAGATTATTTTTCTTAAAACAAAAAGAGTACCAATTTTAGCTTGATTTTGGCTCCCTACTTTTTTAAAAAATCTGAAAAGGGGAAACTTTACATGAGAAAAATGGAAGAATTTAATCTTAAGATGGTCATGGATTTTACAAAATTAAAATTTCTTTTGATATTACATTGTTTGATTAATCAATAAAATTAATAAAAAAAAGTTCATAACTTAATTGCAACCATTCTTTTTTATTCATCTTTATCCCTAATTTATCTTTCGTTCACCACAAGAATAGTCAGGGTCAACAAAAGCAGTTGACGTAATTACCCTTATCACTTGCTGATAATAAGAAAACAAGAGATTTCAATCTTGTTTTTCATCCATTTCACCCTTAAAGCCTTAGTATTTCATGATAAATAAAATCATAATTGAAAAAAAAAATTAAAAAATTTAGAAAGGGCCTTAAAACATGAACAAATTTGAAAATTGGACATGGATATATATATGCAATCATTTTGAAATTGAGCCATTTATAGAATTTAATGAAACCCTTACATTGAGTGCCCCTGAAAAACATTGTGATGTGCTGATACTTAAAGATCTGTGGTTTGACTTGTAGGGTCTTTACTTCCTTTATCAATGGCTGAAAATTCTTTTGTAGTGACATGGCTGTCTTTTGATTTTTCAAAGTGTTTTATGAAGGCGTGAACTTTATATATCTGAAATTAACAAATTGAGTTATACAAAAAATGGAATATTGATGAGCAGAAGGAAATGAAGATGGAATATTGATGAGTTTAATGAAATGAAGATGGAATATTGATGAGTATTAGGAAATGAAGATGGAATATTGCTGAGTATTAGGAAATGAAGATGGAATATTGTTGAGTACATGTATAATGAAATAAAGATGGAATATTGATGAGTATTAGGAAATGAAGATGGAATATTGATGAGTATTAGGAAATGAAGATGGAATATTGATGAGTATTAGGAAATGAAGATGGAATATTGATGAGTATAATGAAATGAAGATGGAATATTTTTAGCTTTTTATGACCATCAAAAATAGCGATGCCCCATCGTAATACGCCCACTTTTGTAATGGCAGCCAAGTCGTCCGGGAGGTCGACAAGAACTATCAGTAAATGAAACATCCGTCGAAAACCGTGCCATCAAGAATGATTACAAAATTGAACGATTTTTTAGTGTTTACAACTACAAGTTAACCAGGGCAATAACCCATGAAATGGTTTTCAATTCGTCTGATTTTCAATAGGGTTCATCCTTGGGTGATTACAAACACTCACAGCAAGTTTCATAAAAATCCACCAAGAAACCAGCTCTCTATCGTGTCCACAACTTTGAGAGAGTAACGGGCTGAAAAATTAACGTGTTTTAAAGAACAAGGGCAAGAACTCATCAAATATTATTTCGATGTTTCTGATTTTCAATATGGTTTATCCTAATGTCAATACAAACACTCATACCAAGTTTCATCAAAATCCATCAAGAAACGAGCTCTCTATGGTATCCACAAGATATTTTCAAAAGCAAGGGCAATAACCCATGAAATATTTTTCGATTCGTCTGATTTTCAATAGGGTTCATCCTTGGGTGATAACAAACACTCACAGCAAGTTTCATCAAAATCAATCAAGAAACGAGCTCTCTATGGTGTCCACAAGGTATTTTCAAAAGCAAGGGCAATAACCCATGAAATATTTTTCGATTCGTCTGATTTTCAATAGGGTTCATCCTTGGGTGATAACAAACACTCACAGCAAGTTTCATAAAAATCCACCAAAAAACCGGCTCTCTAACGTGTCCACAACTTTGTTAAAGGCTGAAAAATTAACGCGTTTTAAAGAACAAGGGCAATAACTCATCAAATATTTTTTCAATGTTTCTGATTTTCAATAGGGTTTATCCTAATGTCAATACAAATTCTCATACCAAGTTTCATCAAAATCCATCAAGAAACGAGCTCTCTATGGTGTCCACAAGATATTTTCAAAAGCAAGGGCAATAACCCATGAAATATTTTTCGATTCGTCTGATTTTCAATAGGGTTCATCCTTGGGTGATAACAAACACTCACAGCAAGTTTCATCAAAATCCATCAAGAAACGAGCTCTCTATGGTGTCCACAAGGTATTTTCAAAAGCAAGGGCAATAACCCATGAAATATTTTTCGATTCGTCTGATTTTCAATAGGGTTCATCCTTGGGTGATAACAAACACTCACAGCAAGTTTCATAAAAATCCACCAAGAAACCGGCTCTCTAACGTGTCCACAACTTTGTTAAAGGCTGAAAAATTAACGCGTTTTAAAGAACAAGGGCAATAACTCATCAAATATTTTTTCAATGTTTCTGATTTTCAATAGGGTTTATCCTAATGTCAATACAAACTCTCATACCAAGTTTCATCAAAATCCATCAAGAAACGAGCTCTCTATGGTGTCCACAAGATATTTTCAAAAGCAAGGGCAATAACCCATGAAATATTTTTCGATTCGTCTGATTTTCAATAGGGTTCATCCTTGGGTGATCAAGTTTCATAAAAATCCACCAAGAAACCGGCTCTCTAACGTGTCCACAACTTTGTTAAAGGCTGAAAAATTAACGCGTTTTAAAGAACAAGGGCAATAACTCATCAAATATTTTTTCAATGTTTCTGATTTTCAATAGGGTTTATCCTAATGTCAATACAAACTCTCATACCAAGTTTCATCAAAATCCATCAAGAAACGAGCTCTCTATGGTGTCCACAAGATATTTTCAAAAGCAAGGGCAATAACCCATGAAATATTTTTCGATTCGTCTGATTTTCAATAGGGTTCATCCTTGGGTGATAACAAACACTCACAGCAAGTTTCATCAAAATCCATCAAGAAACCAGCTCTCTATCGTGTCCACAACAATTGTGGACAGGCAGACAGACAGACAGACAGACGGACAGACAGACAGACAGACGGACAGACAGACAGACAGACAGGGGCGACTACAATATACGCCCACATTAATGTGTGGGCGTATAAAAAGATATAAGAAATCACATACCATGATGAGAGCAATAATGAATCCCAGAATACAGCCAGCAAATACATCACTCCAATGATGTTTATAGTCTGAGATTCTAGTCATACTAATATAATAAGCTAAAGAGAATAACATTGTCTGTAGAAATGGTTTCATTAATAACAATCCCCTCCAGGTAAACCTCACTTCTAAATATATCTAAAATTAACAGAAAACCAAAATCATCAAAGGTATGGAATACTTGCCCTTCTGAAATAGTCTATTTTTGGGCTAGAAAACTTCATTGGCATTTCTTGTGGGGTTCTATAACACAGTTGGTTACTGCGTTGTTCTTTACAAACATGACATCATTTTCTTGGATACAAGGAAATAACTGTTGTTATGTTTGAGAGTTAGGTTCTCGACCAGGGTGTGAAAGTCCGATGACCTTTAATGCGTCTTTTTCACTCATAATTCCAGTCAACCGAGTTGGTACAGATTATCCGGGAAAAATCAATACCAAGAGGCTTAGCCAAGGACCAGCTGGGAGAAAGGATCCTCACAGAACCTAAGTTGTCAGAACCTAAGTTGTTGTCCTTTTAAAATATAGTTGTTTCTTTCTTTCTAAGCATACCAATTAACTGATTATGGATTGGATCCTGACATAGGTCTAACATAATTAAACCATTTTCCAATGGAGTGTTGTGGAAACATTTAGTCCAATTTCTTGTAGTTTTATAATAATGACGAGTCCCTGATGAATATATACTCTTATTGGCTAATCTTATGTAAGAGATAATATTTCTTTAAAGATCATTCTATTCCAACGGCCTTATTCTCGAAAACTTAACTTATATAAAATCCAGATTTTAAGAAATACAGCAATCTGATTGGATAATAATGCTTAACTTAAAACTGATTTTAGTAACTGACCAATCAGATTACCTACCAGATCATTAAAATCATCGTAAGTTAGGTTTTCGAGAATAATGTCCCTGGTAGAGTTTATACACAATTGTTTACTGTAAACTTACCAAAGCAAACATCATGGTGTAAGTGATCATAGATGCATGACCTGATGGAAATGATACCCTGAAATTTAAAAAACTCAGGATCCCAATAGTTCAAACATGCTTCAATTTTAGCAGTATCATGTCATATAGCAATTTGCTATTTAAAAACCACCCCTTGGCAATGGCAATCTTTTTTTCTTATTAGCCAAAATCTCATTATCAACTTAAAGGGGACCAGTCTTCATTTTCATTGGTTGATTTGGGTCTTGAATATACTTAAGTATCCTTCAGAAGCACTAGAAATGCACGAAAATTGCATATTTCCTTAAAATATATCTTAAATTAGACATTTCTCCTTCTATTTCTATAGAAGACTTTTCTATATATTGCATAGTATCGATAATGTCTAGTAGGGCATTATAAATTTCAAATGCTAATAATTATGGATGCACATGGATTTGAAGTCTCAAATTTCAATGGTGAGTTGTGATAACCAGTACTAAATTGCTGAGCTAAAAAATCCCCGTTTCTGGGACTTATCCAAATCGACCCGAAAATGAAGCCTGTGCCTCTTTAAGGGGAATATTCAGCATTTTTGATAATCGATTTGGGCCTTGACTTAACGTAAATAGCCTTCAGATTAACTGGAACTGCTCAAAAATCGCACATTACCTTCAATTGTACCCGTACCTGAATAGTTATCTTTCAATTTCTGTATTTATGTTTTCTATATAATACCTAGTCTCAAGGTAATGTTTTGTTTTCAGAAATTAGTTTCTGAGAAAAAGAAGCATATAGGCCTGTCAGTTCCAAGTTGGCACACAAAGTATCGACATATTTGTTTTTTTAACTTATATAGTTCTGGAGTCCATAAACATATTACAGATACTTTGTTCAAACTTTCAGATAAGGCAAAGTCCATATTTCAATACATTTAAGTCAATGATTTTCATTCAAATGAGCACCCAACTTTTCCAACCTCTAGACTATCCCTTTAAAATCTTACCTGGCTTCTTTGATTAGCTTCAAATTTCCAGTGCAGACATTCTCTTCAATAAAACCCATACTGCAGTTGAATAATGCATAATCTGGTTGACAAACAGTTAGGAAATGTGGCCTTAAACGACCCAGAGAGTACTTGGCTATATTTGTTAATAAATGATTTAAAGCTGCACCGAAGAAGAAAAATACTATAATAGGAAGCCACATTTGTACCCATTTTGTTAAAATGAGCTTTTGATAGTTGGCAGATTTTGTAATTTTCTTCTTGTATACTATAATTAACTCCACAATCAAAACCTGAAGTAAAGAATGAAAGATAGTTTGATTGCAAACTATGTCTAATACTTTGATTGCGAACTATGTCTAATACTTTCGTTGTGAACTATGTCTAATACTTTGATTGCGAACTATGTCTAATACTTTGATTGCAAACTATGTCTAATACTTTGATTGCGAACTATGTCTAATACTTTGATTGCAAACTATGTCTAATACTTTGATTGCGAACTATGTCTAATACTTTGATTGCAAACTATGTCTAATACTTTGATTGCGAACTATGTCTAATACTTTCGTTGCGAACTATGTCTAATACTTTGATTGCGAACTATGTCTAATACTTGGATATCATTAGGTAGGCTACATTTCTTCCTTCACAGAAGTTTGTAAATGATGAGAATCAGAACCCTCAATAAAATGTTTTTGTTATTGATCTTTCTGTTGAAGGTTCTGCGATTGGCTGTAAAATAGGATTTTATCTTAATTTTGATACGGTCAACTCTGGATGGTAGTCAACAATTCCATAAAGTTTCATCTAAATCCTTCCAGAATTGTGCCTTCAAAAGTGCCTACGGACAATGTGAACGAACCGACAGACTTGAGTAATAGTGATATACGCTCACATTTCATGTGGGTGTAAAAAAAAAGGCAAAGCATACATACTGTTACAATTGGTAAACTAAATCCAACACAATATAAAACAGTCACCGTCACTGTACTTGATCTGTATGGATGAAGTAAACTCTCATCATAACAAAAAAATCCTCTTTGAAATGGGGTCAGCGTTTGTCTTAAAGATATTGATATAACTGCAACTGAAAAGGTAAATATCTCTAGTTAAAGGGGAATGGTCAACATTTTTAAGGTTGATTTGGGTTTTGAGAATATGTAAATACTCTTTAGAAGTACTAGTAAGTATAGTATTGCTCAAATATTGTATAATCCCTTGAAATCAAACTTGAAACATAAATTTCGATTTCTATATCTTTTCAATCAATCTCACTAAAATATTGATGGAATTTGAATTAAAGGAGAATTTTGTATTAAGATTATTGATGGTTAACCTCAAGGATAAACACAATTGTCTTCTAGGTCTAAGTCCCAAACGTTCCTTTAATTTCATTACATTAATCCGTTGCTATCATAAGACTTTCTCGTCATTAATTTTGATTGGTCGAACGATTATTGTTCGACCAGTTATATTCCTTGTAACAAATTATTGCGGGCAAACTTTCAAATGACCAGACATCAAATTTCTTGTAGCAAATTTACCTTGTGATAATCGAGTCTCAACAGTCATACATTGTATGTGACGTAGTGTTTTTTAAATGAGGTTATTAGTTGTTAGTGACGAAAAAACTCCATCAATCCAGCAACAGTAGATAATGCCAATATCTAACGTTGCTGAAGGAACATGAAATCAACCTGGTAAATGACCAAATACAAGCTGAATAGTCCTAGTCTCACAACCTGAATAGTTCTAGTCTAACAACCTGAATAGTTCTTGATCAAAATACTACCTGAATGGATCTGAGATCCAATACAACCTGAATACTTCTAGAACCCAATACAACCTGAAAAGTTCTCAGGCCCAATCCAACCTGAATAGTTCCAGAAGTCTCCATACTACCTGAATTGTCCCTGATGTCCCAATACAACTTGGATAGTTCTAATATTCAATACTAATACAGTCTGAATGGTTCTAGGATCCAATAAAAACTAAATAGTTTCAGAATCCAATATAACTTAAAAAGTTTCAATATATCCTGATAATTCTAGTACCCAATACAATCTGAATAGTTCTAGGACACAAAGCAACCTGATCTGTTCTACATCTCAATACAACTTGAATAGTTACCACTCTCAGGAGTGTAGTGGTTTCCCCCCTTTTCAAACTCAATCCTGGTTTTCTCCACCCTACAATTTCCACCCATTTTTAATCCTAGTGATTTCCACCCAAACAAATTCCAAATGTTTTCCTCCCCAAATTAACTCATCATTAACTAATTAAGAACCTACTAATCTTTGATCAATAATGTCTATTGTTTCATTAGTATTTATACACAAAAGGAAGTTATTGAAATTGATTATATATTATATATGCCGGCGATTGATTTGCATGATGAAGTTATTGCAATTGGGTATGATTTGTGAATTGTATTTTCTAAGAAACTTACTTATAATGGCAACAAAAATATCAAATACAGGCTGGATCAAGGATAGTAGTAGTCTCGACATTTTGTCCTACTTTGCGATGTAAACAAGAAGGAAATGATCACACTTTAACATATCTATGTTGACATTTCCGTTTGATATCTGTATCATAATATCATCGTTTATTAACATCAACACTTTACTTTCACTTTCTGACCTTACGACAGATTCAATGCGCATGAGCATATTAAAGTTTCCCAAATGTCGTGAGTGACACAAGTGCAGTCGTTAAAGCTAGGTTTTTAAAAAATATTGCTTTTGCAATAAACACAAAACGAAAAAACAAACTTTTCACATCAAAATGTTTAGAATTTTTTTTAATGGAGAACAAAAATTAGGTATTTAGTTTGATTGTAATTTTGATAAAACAAATCTGCATCTATTTTTTCGCATAATGAATTATAATAAATAAATTTATTTTTGTTTTCGTTTACAAAAAGTCATATAAAGTTTTTTAAATCGTTCTTTTTCTCTCAAAGAGCTGTCTTTTTGACGTCTACTTTACAATTCATTTCCGGTCCATGTGCTCTCTGAAAAGAAACTATCAAGTTAAAGGTTATACACATATAAAATATAATATAATGTTCCGACAAGTAGTAAATAAGGTTTGTAATGAAAATGAAAATAATACACACATAAATAACACATAATGTGTCTTGATTGAGTATCATAGGTGGAGTTGTCCTCGGTTAATCTTCTTCAAATCTAGGCTAGGGTTATGGCTCATCAATAATATCTAGTCCAAAACTTGACTCTTTTCCCCAGCCTCTGAGTCTGATAGCTATTTATTTGGATGGATATGGCTGGGTTAGAGTCACAGGGGCTCGTAGTTGGGGATCCGTCCTATTAATATCCATAGCGATTCTCCGGAGACCAGGGCCCCGGCGTTTGAACGACTCTCAGGTCTTAACGAATTGGCCTACCTTTATAAATTTACGTTTTTCGGAAATTTCGAAGAATTTTCTTATCGATGGAATACAAAAACTTCACAAGAAACTCTCAAAAGTGCCGTCTTACGCCGAAACAAAATTTGAAGCAGTCCCAGGTCGACTTGAATCGTCATTTTTTTTTTAACTGTTGGCGGATGTAGGCAGAGTTTACATGGTTAACCAACAGGCCCGTAGGAACAGGGGGGGGGGGGGGGGGCATTCGCCCACCCAATAATTTTGACATTAATGACTGAAGCAATAATAAAAAAAAATTTCAAAGATAAAACAAGAAGTTACTGGTATGTTGTTAGGGCCAATAAATCCAAATTGCTTTATATAGGCTCCTGCAGCATTGAATTTACCCTTGGGAATGAGTTTTTGCACAATTTGCCCCCCCAATACGAAATTGCTTCCTACGGGCCTGCCAGAGATAACTCGCTCACAACCTGTAAGCTCCACCTTTATGGCAGCCATCACTGATAGGATTCTCGTGATAGGATTCTCGCTTGGAAACTTTCGATCAAAATAAAAAGTATTTATTGAGCTAGGAGATAATTTAATTTACATTTTTATTTAATATTTTATGAAAATCTATCGAGATGTGCCGATTTTCAAGGACACAGGGGCTTAATAAAGGATTTGAATTTCCGCAATGAAATGATACAGCATGGCAGCCTGACGTTGACCCACTCAACGGCAAGTTTTATCTGACTATGGGGCTCGTAGTTTTTTTTTTTTTCAAAAATATTGTTATATGGTAATAAGAGAAATGAGAAGGGAGGACACTGATTTTGGGGTCAAAATAAAATGGAAATCTGCTAGCTTTGAGTTGAATTACTAGGTAACTAGGTGAGTTTTCATTGGTCCAAATAAAAAATAGAAATTTATTTTTCTGGGTGGCATACAATGACGTCTATAAATAACCCAAATTTGGACCAATGAAAACTCAACTGGCAAGCGGAAAATGGCCTACATAGAAGTTGTTCGAACTATGTTCACTCCGCTTGGAACACAAAAACGGTAATTACTCCGTCGTAAACCAGTCTATCATTCAAAATCTGCTATCTGTCCAAATAGCTATCAGAGGCTGAGGAAAGAGTTTTGGACTACCTCTTCACCTAACTTTGAGCAATTTCTGTTAATTTTTTCCTATTTTTCAGGCTTTAAGAGTCACCCCTGTAACATCTGAACAGTTATGTTCATTTTCTTCTTCCTCAATAAAAAGCAGAAGATCAGGCAAGTTTTTAAAACTCTTTCACAAACCTATGTTTGATACTGTCACACCAACAAAGGGCTCCTGTGAAGTTATCGAACACTTGGTTTAAGTAGAATTGTTGGAACCACGGAAGTCTGACTGAAAATGGGAATGGTGCAAATTGATGCTATCGGTGACTTCAAAACACATTTGAAAACCTCTTTTCAATCCCTTTAATTGGATATCTTTCAAACATCACTGGGGAAACCACTGTAAGCTGTTCCAAGAATGCATTTTATTGGTTTGAGCACATGTCAATAAAGGATCTTTATTCTGTAGAACATTATCAGTCACTTGAACTGTAGTTAGTTGTTAATCTTCTTATTTTGTATTTATTGGAATTGTGGTTCTATCAATAAGTCAATAAGACTTTAGCTTTATGCATAGAAATGAATTGACCATGCTTCATATTGTATTTTGTTTTCAGATTTTAATATGGTTCAATTAATGGGAAATGTAGGAAAACAGCCAGTATTGAAAGAAAAGGGCCATGTGGGCTTCCCCTTTGCAAATCATTCTGTTTATAAAGACAAAAATGATGGTAATCCATTTTTATACGCCCTCATCTCTCTATGAAGACGTATATTGTCGGCACCCCTGTCCGTCCGTTGATCCGTTCGTCCGTCAATATTTGCTCGTAAACGCAAAGAATTTTTGGATGGAATTAAATGAAATTTGGTATGTGTATACATATTCATAAAACAAAGATCAAGTTCGAATTGGAGCTATTTTCAATCATTAGAAGCAGAGTTATTGCCCTTGCCCCAAAATCTTGAATATGCTATTACTCTCTTAATTTTCAACCGATTTTGATGAAACTTAAAAGGGATGTTATTGGACCTAAATGGAAAGGTTTGAGAATGTTTAGTTTACTCCTGATTAGAATTAAGGCTTTTCATGATATAGGCAAGGCCTCTTTCAGCAATTTTGAGGAGTTATCACCCTTTAACCTTCTATCTACACCAATTGCTTGTAAACACTCTTAAAACTAGAATTTTTGATGGAATCAAATGAAATTCGGAATGTGTATACATATTCTGAAAATAAAGATGAAGTTTGAATTTGAGCTATTTTCGATCGTTAGAAGCAGAATTATTGCCCTTGACCAAAGTCATGATATGCTATTATTACTATCTTAGTTTTCAATCAATTTTGATGAAATGAAATGCATGTTATTGGATCTAAATCTAAAGGTTTGAGAAAGTTTAGTTTACTCCTGATTAAATTTAAGGCTTTTTCGTTAGGAGTATATGACTGTGGTCCACTATCTTTCCCTATAAAGTTTTAAATATATTATGTAAATGCAAGAAATACTATAAATTTAAAATAAGTTTATAGAAAATAAACGGTATTTGCATCAGAGTTCGTACAGTTAAGGGATTGTAAAGAGGTTTTATAACCGTTTTGTATGTGTAATGGGGACACTGATAGCATTAATTTCTATTACGATGTCTGTGGTTCTTGCAATTTCACTAAAACTAATGCGTTTTATGACGTCACTAATATTTATCTGCATAGATATCAATAGTAGCTTCCGTTAGATCACTATTAGTAACGTCATAAAACATTAGTTTTAGTGGAATTGCAAGAACCATAGACGTCGGAATGGAAATTGGAATGGCGCAAATTGATTCTATCAGTGTCCCCAATACACATCCAAAGTTTATAAAACCTCTTTACAACCCCTTTGATGGTAAACCATCTGTTCAACCAAACTTTTTTTAGCTAATTTAATTGATCATATCAAGCCTGATTTGCCTCTTCATTTTATCAATAGATAATATACATTTGGTGTATTCATTTCAATATTTTATTCAGAAATTGTATCCAAGACCTCATGGTTTCAAGTAATTGTTACAAGGCCCGCTCTGAAAGATATAGCCTTGAAATATATAAATAAAGGGTAAGTAATATCATTATATTAGTCAATAAATAATAAATCAACGTATGTGTTTTTTGCCCTAATCCCAATTTTTATGCCAGTTCGCTATGTGACATCACAAAAAAGCCTATGCATATTGCCAATATTGGGCCAGTGATCAATAAAAGTAGAAGGGCAGACAAAAAATTGAGAGACAGTTGAAATTTTTTTTTTTTTTTTAACATTTCGTGCCTTGCATGTCCATATATATAAAAGACCATCTCTTTTTTTTGCATGATATTCATCTGAATCATTATCAACCTGCCCTAGACTGTTAACCTGTTATTTTTATTTCAGGGACAATCTGTTCCTATGTGGTAGTATTAAATCCACCAGTTATATAGATTCCGATACAGGGAAACCTAATGAAAGTGTTTTTGTTCATGCAGGTAAGAAATAGATTGACAGGCAAAAGAAACTTATTACTTTAAAAAATTATTGTATACAAAACAAAAGATAGCTTGCCAGGCAAGGTAACATACGCCCACTTCAGCAAATTTGAATATTTGTAAAAGTTGATTGCACCATCGCACTTATTTGAGCTGATATTTAGATGAATCAATTCGAATGAAAAATCTAGCCTCTATCATGTATACAAGTTAATTTTAACATTTTTCTCATTAAGTCAAGGGCGATAACTCATAAACCGACGACTAGAAAAGCATGATTCAAGATGAATACACATACCAAGTTTCATTCGAATCGGATAAAAACTCTGGCTTCTATCGCATACACAAGAAATTGTTGACAGACGGACGGACCGACGGTTGGACAGGGGTGACAGCAATATACGTCCACATTTTCATGTGGGCGTATAAAAAGCTGGTACAGGTTTGAACCCCAGTAGCAAAAGTTTGCCTAAATGCAACATAATTATAACCACAACGCAGATTATCGAGAGTAGCTTTCCAGATAGTGCATGCATAAAAATTGTGCAAAACGCGTTTTTGTGACATTGGTACAAATGCACGTGCCCGATTTCGGCATAAATATCAAAGTTGGACAGATTAGGCATTCTGAGTGAAAAATCACATAGGAGGGCGCTACGAGAACAGCGATCGGTATAGCTAATATGGCACAGGTACATGGGGACAGGATAGCCTATTTTGGTGCTTCATGAGTATTGAGTACCCCAAATAATCCCCATGCATTACAATTTGCTTTTCTTGAAAAACGCTTATGACATTGTGTATTTCCTGGATATTGTGCCGTTTTACTGAAAATTCCATTTAAATGTTTTGCCAGTCGACTGATATTAGACCTACTCTCTAATAACACAAGGTAAGACACTATCGCCTTGTTGACATGAGATACCACTTGCCTATCATCTTAAAAAATTTTTAACTAACGATCCTGCCTTTCATGTCAATGACTTCCTTCAATTCCATAATGATTTTTCTCCATCTCCATAGAAAGTTTTATTAAATCGGAGATCATTTAGTCCAGTTACTCAGTGTTTTTATCTCTCAAATTACATTTTTTCTTGTCGTTTAGAATCCGTCAAAGCAGTATGGACGGAAGAGTCGTCGTGCGTATGTTCGAGCACTTTGACCTCAATCACGTGGTCTGCATTTTTGCATAAATTATACTGAACTAATGTACATGAATAAGACTGTACGTTAGTTCAGTATAATTTATGTCAACAAGACGATAGTGTCTTATCTTCAAGTGTTATTATTAGCTTGCTCGCTAACCTGAAGGTCCAGGGTTCAATCCCGGCATGGGTCGAGATGATACCTTCGTATTTTTCAACCCGGTTACCCTCTGCTAGTGATGCCGGTCGGAGGAGCCGACATGGAAAAGCGTCTAGTCATTCGAATGGGACAATAAACCGAGGCCCTGTGTGCTATTGGCTGTGCACGTTAAAGATCCCTTATAGTTGGAAATCGAAAATAAGAGCAGGCTAATGCGCTGTCCTAGCAAAATTTCCCTCTTTGCACACTGCATGGCGTTTGCCCGTCCTCAATTAGCCCATATAGGTGCAGAAAAGTAGGACGTAAAACTCCATTCATTTCACTTTTGCTTTTAGATGCAATTAAGGCTACAGCTTTATAATTTTTATTAACTTGAAGACTAACAGTATTGTCAATAGCACATATTTCTTATATGTCATCTTAAATGTGAAATTTTTCTTCTAGTAGGTACTAGGTTGTGATTGTTCGTGCATGGGTTTTATTATTCTAGAATCTGATTTTATATTTCAGACACTATAACTACTATCAGGTCTCAGACAGGAGTATATAAGAGTAGAGAAGAACAAGAGGAAGGAGGCTATCAGGAAGAAGAGAAGATTTTCGTCGAGGAGTCTGAGGAAAAGTCTCAGTCTTCATTTTAATAACAAATTTATATGGATTTTTATCATATTTTCAAACATCGTTAGTGATAAACTGTTTACAAAAAGAATTGTTGATTAGACTAACTGGTTTTAATTCTTTTATGTGTAGACAAAAGATGATACAAGAAAGTATTTCACAAACATCATAACACACTATATTCATCCTTTGTTCTGTAATAGAGGCTCATAATTACGTCATTCATTGATAGGCTATGTGATGTTGTTCCAAAGAACATTTGTTTTGTAATAATTGTTCTATTTGGAACTTTTATTATATAAAACTAGACCTAACCCTGATATTATATGATAAGAGTTCCTGTGATCATTTATTATAATAATGTTTGTTCCGAAAGGAATATTTATTATGAGGAACAAATATACAGTGACATGTCACTAAACATCTTATCAAAATCAAGAAACTTGACATTTCTCATAGATGTGTAAAATAAAAACGTCAATTTATGAGCCTCAATATAGATCCAATATGGCACATGAATAAGATGTATGGTACATATTTAAAACATAACCAAGGCTAAAAAAGAATGAAAATTTAACAATTTCTGAAAGAAATAGAAATGCAGCTTTTATTGTTTTGTGAATTAGTGATATTGTAATCTAATAAAATAAAAATATCGGTTTTTTTTTTCGGCGTATAACTTGACACAATTTGGCAAAATTGTTATGTCATGAAGAATTTTTGGATATTGGCTTATATTGTCTAAAGGGCATATCCCACTGTGCTCAAAACTTGTTGGCAACCAGTTGCAGTTAGGTCTCCAGCCGTGAGATATGTCCCTTAGCATTTTTAACCAGTTTTTTATAATTATATAAATGAAATAAATAAGGCCATTTTTTAGTGGTGACCATATTAGAGAATTAATTTTGAATGACTTATATATAATCATGAATCATGAATACAATTATTTGTGTCATTTTGTTTGAGAGTTGTATACACCTATCAACACATAAAGGGAAATGACAAGAAAAGTGTTTGTTATCGATAATGGAAGTATTTGCTTCGTTTTTATGTTGTCATTAGTTATCATGAACAACGTTGTAAATATAGTGGCCAATATATCATGAAGGTTAAATAGTTACTCTAACCAAGTTGAATTAAGGGACTTTAGAGAGAATTTTATATATGGGCTATATGTTGGGGACACTGATAGCATCAATTTCATTCAACTACCATCAAGAAGAATAACCATGATTACGAGTTTGGAAGAATGAATAAGATCGAGTAACTCACGCCAAACTACTCAGGGCCGAGTTTCACTGCCATGTCATTCACCCCGACCAGATCTTACGAATTCTCAAATTACCAAACCAACATCAAGTACCATCCGATGAACCAATCCAAATACCAACTACTACCACTACCAACAACTACTTAGTTTGCGATATCAGCTGCTGCTGGAAGCGAACGTTACCTTGTCATCTACCAACCAACCAGCATCAATATACATCATTCCAATTTTCATCAGACGTCTGTGGTTCCAGCAATTTCACTTTAAGTAAAGTGCTTGATGATGTCACTAAAAATCAAAAAATACAATTGGTACTGTTATGCAATCACATTTCACAATTAGTGACATCATCAAACATTTAGAAGCTGCTAGAACCACAGACATTTTGAAATGGATTGGGGCAAACTTATTTAACAGTGTCCCAGATATGTATTCAAAATGTTAAAAAACCTCTACAATTCCTTTAAAGTTTGATTATATCATAAATAGATTACATGTAGCCTATTACTGCCTGTGCAAGTTTTTGCCATAATTTTTTTTAAGAACTGGAATAGAAGCTTCAAATTAGTATTGTTAGTCTAAGAATGTCTTTGCTTTGATGAAAATATAAATAGGATCACAATTTATGTCTTTAAAATTTGTTTTTTTACAGATGACAATTTTCAGTCAAAATTGGTGATTTTTGGGGGTTGAAATTTCTAGGAGAGAAATGTATTATTCCAATTCTCCAAAAAATAATTGCAAAAATTCAAAAAACTTTTCAACATGCACAGACAGTAGTAACTAAGTTTGAGTGTTTTGTTCTGTTAATAGATTTGATACTAAATAAATAATGTATATTTAAAAGTAATTGCTTTGTCCTTTCAGTTCAATTTTTTTTTATCAACCTTTTGGAAGGCGTTATTGCTATTAAAAATTATTATAGCATTATTTGCAATAGTTATGAAAAAAAGCATTGAGATTTATTGAATCTTCAAGAACAACAGACATTTCGAAATTATTTTACAGTCAAAATTTGTGTCTTTACATAAACCCAAAACTAAACATCCAAATGCTTTATATTTTATCACAGTTATTTGCAACCAGTATAATTCAATTCAAATCAATGAGAGTTTCTTTTCTATTCTGCAGCAGAATTGGGCAATACAGTACCATGGAGTGTGCAATGAGGACATTTTTAAACAACATTAGCATACTTTGATTTCCTGGGATCTGTAGCATGATATGACGTAACACACGGGGCCTAGGGTTGATGTCCCATTTGAACATTTTCAATACCAGCTCTTTCTGATCTGCATCAGTGACAAGAAGAAACCTTGGTGATAAGTCAGAAAGTATTCACTGTTACAATCCTTCATAGAACACTCAGGAGTCCATTTAATGACAAAGACTACTGTATGCTACACAATATTTGTAAATACATGGATATGCATAAAGATGGTAAAGATTATGAAGAAAGCTGAAATAATAGTAAGCTCTATTGTGTTCAGAAAATCATTTATTTATTATGTTATCCTTTTATCAATGTTTCTATAATGTGGTCTTTGGTCATAATCACACGAAACTTTTTCGTGTCTGACATGACACATAGGCCTAGCCCGAAATGGCATTTGGTCGGTTTGACGTATTTATTTTATCCAATCAAAATTGGACAACGTGTTTGCTCCGTGAAAGAGTCGCCTCGGAAGAAGGTAGCTGATTGTTTCATTGATTTTTGTCGCCTTTTCACCTCAATATTTTTACTTCACATTTCAACAAAACATACATAACTTGTTAGTGATCTAAGGTTAACATTTCGTTTAGCAACACTATATCGTATGATTTAAATTCATTTTTAACTCCCCGAAAGCAAAGGTTAGTACACGACTTCTTTTTAATTTTTTGTTAGATTTGCAGTTGTGTATTTTTTTTCATCTGGCTGGCTTTGTATTGTTTTGATTAAATAGAAATCTTGGAATTAAAACCGGGATTGAGAGAGAATTGAGTTCTGAATCACTAAGACAAGGCTGATACTTAATGTTTTTAACTTGCTGACTTGTTGTACAGATTCAACAAAAGTCTCACCTGGGCCCCGTTCCACTAAAGTGCGTAAGTTTACGCAAAATAATTTGACTTACGCATTTCTTACGTGAAATCTTACGCCTGTTTCACTAAGCAACTTACGAAGTTCTTAGCTACGCAAGGTATCACGTGCGTAATCGACAACATTGTTTTGACGAATTTACCTCTTTATTTCATCAAAAAACAATAAAGAAATATGTATTATAACACTTTAGAGTCCACCAAACACTTTAAAACCGTCTTTAGAGATGAAAATTTACGACTTCATCCTCAAAATGGCGGTATGATTTTCGAAGCGTGAAATGACGTCAACATGACATTTACGACGTCATAGTAACTAATATTTGACAGTCAGAAAACTGAAAGCTCAAAATGACAAAAATAGGGCAAATAATACAGAAAAAACGTGAAAAACATTAAAAGTTTTAATATTTATGAGTTTACTAAACAAAAAAAGCAGAGTTTCATTTATTTTCAAGCATTTCTTGGTCTAAGAAAAAAGTTACGACAGGGTGTAGCTGTCTTAAGTTACGCAAAAACTTACGAAAATTTCTTGACGTAAGAATCTTAGTGAAACGCAAATTTGGGGATTTTTCTTACGTAAGTCAGACTTAAGACAATTTTGGACTTAAGAAGTTTAGTGGAACGGGGGCCTGAACTTAAACCATAGTTCCATAGCATTCAAGAAGTAGGGAATAATAATATAATAACATAATAAATATTTCTGATTGGCACACATGCATTGAATTTTGGCGACATATTTAACTCAGTTTCTGCAAGAAGCCATATAATTCAGTCTCTCTGCCACAGTATTATTTAGAGTCAACCTGTTGGTCTGATAAATGATATTGAAACCCGTAATATCCTAATGAAATATCTTACCAATATCATCAGAATACTACAAAATGGCTTCAAAAGCCAAGGATTGACACTCACTTTGAGAAGGGAAAATTGTGGGGCCCTTTAATTGGCATTTGTTAAAATAGATAATATTTCAGTGCATTTGAGTACGTTACTCCAGGGTTGTGGTGTCTTTTTTTTTTTAATGGACTATCAAGTATGAAAAGGGACAGAATGAAACAAGTTTACCTTGATCTTCAAATCTAAATTATTCTTAATTTCAGTCAACATTTAAAAAATGTCTACCAGAAGAACATCGTCTGTGGGATCGGCATCAAATCATAAAGACTGGAGGTTGGATTGTAAAGTTTATGTAGGAGATTTAGGATATGGTGCAGCCAAACAGGAATTAGAAGATGCCTTTTCAAAATATGGCCAGTTAAAAAATGTATGGATTGCACGACGCCCACCAGGATTTGCCTTCATTGAATTTGTTGATCCATTAGATGCTGAAGATGCCACAAGAGCTTTAGATGGAACGTGAGTATATATATTGTATATTGCTTCTAATAGAAAATTAATTCCTTTCAACATATCTACTTCATTCAACACATTAATGAATGATTATGTATAAAATGAAAACTGCTATTAGCTAACTGTTTCTAAAATGGAATGAAAAGGGTTATAGTCAACTTGGCGCCAAATTTTGGTCAAAATGGTCCCCAAAAAGGCCTTGTTAATAAAGAACTAGGTGCTTGATGGCCAAATTAAAGCAAATATTGTATGCTTTTGGTATTCTCTAATAAAACAATGAGATAATGCTACAAATTTGATCTCTGTTCAAAGGAAAACATTTGTTGAACAGAATTAGAAATTTGTTCTAGTTGTGTATTTGTCTTTAGAATTTATGAAAATAAAGCAAAAATTGAGGCATCAATTGATATTTTAATCATTTGTTAAGTAGGTTAAATCTATACCTGTACTTAAAGATTATACTGTTAATTGCATCAGGGTGCTTAGTACATCAATACTGTATTGATCATATCAATCAATAATCTACTTCAATATATAATGACCTGTTGACACATAAAACACTTATGTTGACAAAATCAATTCCAAAGGAAAAAAAATGTGTTTTTATTAGTTTAGTCGACTTTATTTTTCTCTTTGATGACTTCAGGTGGCAATAACCTCTTGAATGATGAAATTTGATTTAAACTTTCACCTAAAATTCAGTTTCAGACATTTTTATTTTTTATATTTTTGCATAAAAAGATTAAGATCTCGTTTTTGGCCAATAACATAAAGGGCTCGGTATGGATAATCAAATTTAGAGGGAATATAATAAATATAAAAAAATTTTAACCGTTTTTTAATCAAAATAATTTAATTGAGAAATTCTTATGTAAGAACAGAACAATTCTAAATAACAATTATTTTTATGATGTGAGTTTTATTATTAATGTCAATAGTAGTTTAGACACAGCTTTATGGAACAACTGGTTAAAGTTTTATGCAACGTTTCGACGTGTTTCCCCCCGTCGTCCTCAGGGAAACACGTCGAAACGTTGCATAAAACTTTAACCAGTGATTGTTATTCCATAAAGCTGTGTCTATATATTGTGCTTACAATTGCTAAATGCCATTTAAAAACTTTAAACTTCAATAGTAGTTCTTGTTTTTTTTTTTAATTTTTCGTGTGACGGCAAATAATTTGGCGCATAGTCCAACTTTATATACAAGGTCAACTGTCAGTCACAATTAATGTCAGGTTTTGTAGTATATTTTGTTTACTAAACTGTGTTGATATTGTTGCTGATGTTGATATTGGTCATATTATGTGTCAATTATTGAATTGATTGAAAAGAATTGTAACAGCTTTTCAAATACCTAAATATATTGTTTACTCAATAATAGTCTTTATGTTTCAAATAAACAGTTCTTTTGTATGAAGAACATATGGTGTTTGTCAATATTACTACCTACATTACTTCTTTCAAAAGTATATTAAGTTTAATGACTATTTATACGTCTTGGTCATTGTCTTATTTATGAGCTGCCAAACCTCAAAATTGACATTTTTGCTCTTAAATGTAGATCTTGTTGTTAAAGAATAACAAAATGGGTCCCAATGGCAATGTATAGAGATTGTAAAGTGGTTTTTCTAACTCTTTATGAGTATTGGCACCCTTGTAGCATCTTTTGTTCTAATTTTCAGTAATTTTGGTTCTTGTTATTTCACCAAGACTAGTCATTTTATGACTTCACTATCTCAAATGTGATATCAAATGGCCCTTTGCAATAGTTAAAAGATAAAGTTTCATTGGAATTGTAAAAACCAAAGTGTGTGAATATTGAAATAGTACAATATTATACTCATACAATGTCAAAATATACTTTCATAGGTTAATGTAGATCAGATTACATTATGTATACAGAAATTGCAATTTCAGTCTTTAATTGCATCCGTAGGAACATCAAAGACATCTTTACTTTTAAGATTGGAAGTGGCAAGAACCACAAATGTGCAAGCAATTTTGTGTAATATGATTTTAACCATACCAACATCGGCAACATCCGTAAATCAGCTGAATCCTGAATTGGTGTCAATGTCAACAATTCCATCAACTATTTACATGTTAACAATTCCAACAACAGCTTATCAACCAATGATTCCATCAACTGCTGATTATCCCTTATAATGCAACATATGTGGATTACAAGTTCACACCTAACAATTCCTTCTTGATTAATCATCAATCGGAATGTTAACAATTCCTTCAACGATTTATCATCAATCATAATGTTAACAATTCTTTCAATGATTTATCATCAATCAGAATATTAACAATTCCTTCAACGATTAATCATCAATCGGAATGTTAACAATTCCATCAGTACCGTAATTGATCTTTGATCTGAATGTTAATTCAATCAGTGGTTGATCTTTGTTGAGAATATTTATTAGAGAAACCGTCTTTTAAATATTAACAGGAGAATGAATGGAAGAAAGGTTAGAGTTGAGATGTCATCAGGAAAGTCAAGATGGGGCAGTGGTGGTCCACCTAAAAGAGGATCATATTATGGTAGTGGAAGAGATGAACCTCATTCACGACCTCGTAGAGGACGATCCAGGTAAGATTTGGACTGTCCTAGACATTGTGTGTTATTAATATAGTATTAAGAGGGTTAGGATTGTGTTTCATCATATGACAAACTTCTCTAAGTTGATGGAATGATGGAAGCTTACTCTGGTGATATACTTATCACATTATTTGACAAGCTTACTTTGTAATGTTATTATATATTATATGTATTTTTGTTTGTATACTTTGGTGATAATGCTCCTTTAAATTTCTTTTCACCAACGTATAGGATACTGTCTCAGGGATGTGTACCCATCACTGTTTGCATCTGTACTTGACGCTGCAAATTCTGTCAACATTAGTGTCGCCACTTCTCACAAAGCAACTGCATCAAAATACATCTTGATGTCGTCTTTAACTTCAACTGCCAGCGTCATCTGACAGCTCAACAAAATTTTTGTCAACGTAGTCCTTCTACTAATTGTCAACGTTGGCCGCAAACAAAAAGTCTTCAGAATACTTTTCAACGTTTGCAACCATTTTCAACGTCACCTTCACCAAATATCAACCTTCTCAGCAAAAAATAAAATCCACCTTCATCGATCATCGTTAATCAACATTTCACAACCCTTCGTCCATCCCAACTTTAGAATAATATAAACGGGTAAAGGGTTTTGTTAGGGTTTAAAGATTCAAGTGATATACTCCAAGACTGAGATAAATGTGAATTGTTCACGCATAAACAAACAATTGCCAAAATTCTATTTCTATGGTAAATAAGTATTCAATGTGGTTAGAAAGCCACAAAGTTGTCCCTCAAAAATTATTGATATCAAATGTTTCTTAATTTAAACTGAATTTCTATTATGTCTGACAATTATTTAAATCTCAGTCTTGGAAGATTTTAACAAATTAGTTGAGTCCAAATAAAAGAGTTCCTTAGCACTGCTTAACTTCAGATTGAATCTTGTTTAATTGAAATCTTATAGAGTTATATCTTATAGAAAATCTAATATTATATCTTATAGAGAATCTTAATATTAAAGTCTAGGTAGGAATTGTTTTGTCCGAAATTTCTGGCTTGAATAGTTTTCTGGAAATACAGCAATCAATGGATGATGTATCAGAATGGTGCACAAAAGAGTAGAAAATAACTAAAAACAATTATTTGAATCTTTTAAAGCAAACAATTTTCAATCTGAAGTAGTTAAGTACCATTAGTGATGTGTTGTTGGTAGATCCACTTAATATTCTTATATTCTTACACTATGTCTGTAGATTATAATTGGACAAGTTTATTCTCAATAGACATCAAAGTGAATTATTAGAATGAAATTATTATAAATTCTTTATCCAAGATTTAACACCTATAAGATACATGCCAGCTATTTTTGACACGCTTGTCTTTCTATTGAGAATAAACTTAGCTAGTAGTTGTGGGTGTGGCACTAAGTCCTTAAGTTGAAATTTATTAAAAATTCATTGTAGAATGAGTCCAATAATGGTTGTCCATATTTTCAGGTCCTACTCACCACCTAGAAGAGGAAGATCCCGGTCAAGGAGTCGATCTGAAACTCCTCCACGATCGAGACGATCCCGAAGCAGGTAACAAAATTCTCATTTAACTCATTCATAGATTCATCATGTTTCATTGTTGTTAGATCAAAGAAAAATCACTAAAAAATTTCAAATTCCATCAAAAATCTAATGCTTTTGGACAAGATATAAAATTTGGTCAGAAGTTACTTAAATGTAAATGATCAGAAAGCAAAATATAGAATTCATCATATTTAGTGATCAATCTTTGATCTATGTCTGTCTCTATGTATTGTAAATGTTATGTGTTAAAATGTACTTTGTCTAATAGTGTTCCTTCCAAACCACCCATTCAACATTGCCAAATTATAGTGTTTACTGGTTACCAACAATCTTTACATGATCATTACTAACAGGTGACTGAAGAAAGGTCGACAAGGAACAATTATTGTTTGATAAAGTGGAATGTTAGCTTGAAAAAAGATAGTGGACCACGGCCATATACGCCTAACGAAAAAGTCGAAGATGGAAAAAATTTAATCAGGAGAAAACTAAACTTTCTCAAACCTTTCGATTTAGGTCCAATAACATCCATTTTAAGTTTCATCAAAATCGGTTGAAAACTAAGAGAGTAATAGCATATTTCAGATTTGGGGCAAGGGCAATAACTCTGCTTGTAACGATCGAAAATAGCTCAAATTCGAACTTGATCTTCGTTTTCTGAATATATATACACATATCAAATTTCTTTTGATTCCGTCAAAAACTCTAGTTTTTAGAGCGTTTACAAGCAAATGTTGATGGACGGACCGACGGATTTGGGGCAAGGGCAATAACTCTGCTTCTAACAATCGAAAATAGCTCAAATTCAAACTTGATCTTCGTTTTATGAATATGTATACACATATCAAATTTCATTTGATTCCGTCAAAAACTCTAGTTTTTAGAGCGTTTACAAGCAAATGTTGGTGGACGGACTGACGGATTTGGGGCAAGGGCAATAACTCTGCTTCTAACGATCGAAAATAGCTCAAATTCGAACTTGATCTTCGTTTTATGAATATGTATACACATATCAAATTTCATTTGATTCCGTCAAAAACTCTAGTTTTTAGAGCGTTTACGAGCAAATGTTGACGGACGGACAGACGGACCGACGGACGGACAGGGGTGACTACAATATACGTCCTCATAGAGAGATGAGGGCGTATAAAAATCAATGATAGATGTTTTAATTGATGATCAAATTGAAAATTTAATTTACATCAGCAGCAATATTTTCAAATGAATGCCAAGTCATTTTTGGACTAATATAACTATTTAGAAGGGATCAAACTTGATATCCATTAAATTTTTCTTTTTATCTAATATTTCTTGTCTTTAACTGTAGAAGTTATTCAGAAGAAAGGTTTGTGGTGCTTGATAATTTGGATTGAAAGTATTAAATATTTTTCACCACCTTTTTAGTTGCCGGAAGTCTTAATTGACTTTCTTAGCTTGGTAATTTATTTAAGTTTTATGTTAGGCTTACAAGTACCTATTTCCATTGTGGCAAAGGTCATTGATTTTATATTTCCATTTGAAAAGGGATATTTTATGTCTGACTCATTGTGTGATCTGATTATTGTCGACACAAATTGAAGAAAAACATGATTCAAAGTCTAAAAAAAGGCAGTATGAAAAAATGTCATTATACAAATCTTTAACAATTAGATATAAGGATATAAATGGAGACATAATTCTTTATAATTTTAAGCATTTATTTACAAAAAAAATGCAAATTTAAAAAGGTATATTATATAAACCTTTAGGGTACCGTAGTTTTAGCTTTCCAAAAAATCAAGAGCTAGATATTTTTAGTTAAACCTAAACCCTTCATATTCTGTAAGGGATACATTTTTTTACATTTTGGTGTATGGTTTTCATAAGCTCAAACACCTTACTTTTCAAACTTACCCAAACCTATCGGAAGAAAATGGTCAGTCCTTTAACCTATTTTTTTTAGTGAAATTGTATTATTCTCTTTCAAACCTGGCACTTATTACTTATAGGCGGCTTACGTTAGAATTATATTTCTGTGAATATTTTTGTTAAAGGGATTGTAAAGTGATTTTTCAAACTATGTATGTGATAGTGATCTACATAGATATTAATAGTAGCTTGTCAGTGATGTCATAAAACACTTTTTTAGTGGAATTGCAAGAACCACAGAAATTGGAATGGTACAAATTGATGCTTTCACTGTCCCCGATACACATACAAAGTTTAGAAATCACTTTACAATCCCATTAAGAACTCATGTAAGAAATGCATCAAATACAAATATCCTCATTAGGACAGCTAGTTTTGAAATGGCCTTAAAATACCATTTAAATCATGTCAATTCACCGAAATTGATTTGTCTAGAACATATGCAAATTTTAATTGATTATGTCTGAAAATCTTAAATAGTTATTGTATCTACTAGATTACTAGTCATATTTTAAACGCATTAAAGTAATAATAGAAGTCATTAAAGTAATTATATAAGTCGTAAATGTGTTTGACCTACTTTTACATTATTTTAAAATCGTTTAATTGTGCATTAAAAGTTTCTTCTTATAATTTAATTTACTTTTAATTTATTTTGATGTGATTTTATTTTCACTTGCTCAGGAGGATAATGATAGAATATTATGATAGAATGAAATGGTAAAAATGATTTATTTTCATTAATTTATTTCATATTAGACCCCCAAATTACTATGGCAAGAAGTGGATATTATCAAAGATTAGGCTTTGGTTCAGAGGAAAGAGCTACATTGATACATACTGAGAATTGAAAGATAAAGTCACCTAAATATTCTATTTTAACTGGACCTGAATGCGTAAAACGGTACCCTATATAGTTAATCCATATCTAACCTTGTGAACATCAAGGTTAAAATGAACTCTTTTTAATCCTGTGTTATTTTTTATGCAAACTGGCAAAGGCTTTCTTGCTGTGCAATCAAAACGGCTTCTTCTGGAATGCATCTCATGCCAATGTAATTGGGATCATTGGTGAAAAGTGAGAGTTATTAAATATAAGATTAATCACAGGTCAGATCTAGTTCTGAACATTGCTAAGGAAAGTTTAAATTGTGCTCTAGCCTCTAGCAAAATATATCATCAGACAACTGAACAATCTTCTAGTTATCATCAAAGATATTTTAGTTGAATGAAAAGCCTGAAGGTATAATAAGACATTGATGTGTATATTGTATGATAAGATTATTATCAATCAGATATATATATAGGCCCCTAATGTTATAAATCTTATTATTTCTAGGTTAGATAATATAAGTATATATTGAGGTAATAATTCATAACAATATTTCTAGATCCCTAGATATTTTTTTGAAGGTTACCTTATCCAATCCATTTATAAATATCTTTTATTTTCTTAAAAACATTTTGGAAAGTTTTTTTATTCATCCTTATAAATTGTCTTGCAAGATTTTCTTCAAATTGTTGCAATTTTGCCTCCAAATCAGATTTCCGTATACTGTTTATTTTGTTCAGAAGGTTGAAGTGAAAGCTATTATGGTAAAGGGTTGTTAAAATTTTTTAGTTTATTTTAATTGGGTTTTATTTAGCTTAGGTTTAATTATAATTGTTTTTTACATATCTGTTAGTTAGGGACACTCTGAAAGAGGAGGGAAGAGGGCACAGAATGCACCAAGTCAATGTCACTTTCTTTTCCCATGATTTTCTTGACCCTCCAATTTTAAGGGGCTGTATATGAACATGCTTCGTCCCCTAATATTGTAGACAAATCCATGCCCCTGCTTGTGATGTCAGTGATTGGTTCTCCAGTGACTCCAAGAACTGGATATGATGTAAACAGTGGTTATAACATTCAAACCTGGAGGATCTTCAGTGTTCTAGATACGCAAATCTATCATTTATGTACATGTTATATGTATTCTGTTTTGTATTTATGTTTCATAATACATCATCATTTCATGTCTGTTTTATAAATCTAAACCTAATGTTATTGGTGTTTTTATTGTTGTATCTTCATCAATTATTCTTATTATAAAAAAAAACAGTATGTATCAATTATCTTGCATTAATGAGAAATATTTATTTTTGCTGTTTTTCCATTGACCTAATGTTAATACCTTGAGTCATATTTGCTTAGATACTCCTAACAAAATGGCGGCGTATTCTTTGATAAAGAAATATTTCTCCGAAAATCTGATGACCTTGAGTTGAATCCAATAAAAATCACATCTAATAAATAATTAATAAACTGTTACCCTACGGCGTGTATGATCGTATATCAAAACACAGATTGGCTGCAAAATTAATCATAAATGCGCTAGTGCACATTCATTCAATTTGGCAGCCAACCTGTGTCCTGATGACCATACACGCCATAGGGTAACAGTTTTTTGTTTAAATAACTGAATGTCAATTATTTTTTTACAATTGATAGATCTTTATGATGTATGATGGGAGACTTAATCTGGTACACATACATACTCTTTAAACTCTACTGTAATTAAAAAGTTCCTGTTTATTTTTCAGGAGTCGAGGTCGAGCAAGAGATTGAGATTAAAACAGAATTAAAACCAGTTTTATTGAAAGTGAAGTGAAATTTTAATTCCATAAACAATTGGGCTATGATTGTACTGTGTAATTATTTTCAACTATCAATTATGAAAGGGAAAAGAATTATAATTCCGTTTTTGTAATTAACTGGCAATCAAATTTTTTTTAATACTGTGTCCATCGAAATATATTACTAACGCCTATTTTATCTTTATAACAATGTAGATATTGCTTGCAAAAATGCAGCTTTGTAGTATGGAGGTTACACTTTTAATTCTTGTACAGCTGGATAAAATGAGTGTTCAGGGCCCAAATGAATTTTCAGATGAGTTATATTTTACTTGCCTATGATAAATCAATATAAACAATCAAAATTTCTTTCTAACTTACAAATAGATTAGTTCCTCATGTGCTGTTAGTTATTACCTCTTGTTCTTTTTTTTTATGCTTCAGTAAAAAATGTACATGTTCATGATTTTAATTTGAGTTCTGCAAGTCCAAACAAATGGCTTACTCCTTTGAGTTGCCACCATAAACCAACTGAATTTTCCCATGTAAGCTTTATTGGCAACATATTGTTGTGCCTTTTTGTTAGGATTATGACTTATTTTTAAAGAAAGTGCTCTGTGTTTACAAAATGACCATGTCATATAAAAATTATGAAATTTTAATCATGTCTGAAAGCAAGATTCTTTCATTTTTATCATTATATATGTAGATATATTAGTTTCTGTATTTCATCATGTGTCAATTGTATGTATTAGTTGTTACGTGTTTTTTTTTATGTGTTTAAAACCAATGAGGCAACTTTGGACAAGTTAAATGTGCAAATACTGCCTGAAGCTAAATAAAGTTATTTTATTGGAATTTGGTCTATTTGTATCAGACATATTATAGAGAGATGAGGGCGTATATTGTCGGCACCCCTGTCCGTCCGTCAACATTTGCTCGTAAACACTCTAAAAACTAGAGTTTTAATGGAATCAAAAGAAATTCAGTATATACATATTCATAAAACAAAGATCAAGTTTGAATTTGAGCTAGAGTTATTGCCCCATAACACAAAATCTTGAATACGTGCTATTACTATCTTAGTTTTCAAATAATTTTGATGAAACTTAAGGGTATTGATTGGGCTAGCGTTCGAGAAAAAAAACACGAGATGGAATTTTTGCGAATTACTTATTATTTTTGGGCTCAGATTGTAGATAATTATTATTATTATAATAAACTATATAGAATGAAAAAAAAACGAAAAGAAATTAGGTATTTCGTTAGTTTTTGCTAAAAAATTAGGAAAAAGTAGCAAAATGTGTCCCGGTTAGTACAAGATTTCTCAGCCATTTTTTATTGGAAAATTACGATCTTGGTCTTGATTGAAAGCTTATTCAATAAGGATGAAACGTACAGAGAGTTTTTTCGAAAATTGTTATCAGTTTGGCCCCTGGAAAATGTTTGCCGTACCTACGTGTACATTTTCGTATTTCCATGGTAACCACCAAAATAATTATGTTTTTTGGAAAATCGCTCTGTACGTTTCTCGGCAATGTAATTGTCTACATTTATGCCAAGTTTGATGTAGATTGATCCATTCACATTTTTTTAAACTTGTATCAAAGGTTTGAAATTTCCAATTTTTATGACATGTTTGAAAGGGCTGTCAACTCATTAAAAAAAATCTGATTGACATGAAATCAACCTTAAACTATCGAGAAGGACTCCAAATCATCAACAAATGCACAACAAGTCTGAAGAAATCATTATTTCATATACTTATTCCATTTTTTCATAACGTGAAATAGCCCAATTAACACCCTTAAAATGGATGTTATTGGACCTAAATCGAAAGAGATTAGTATACTCCTGATTAAAGGCTTTTTCGTTGGGCGTAAATGGCTGTGGTCCACTATCTTAAGATTCAAAGTTGTACAAACATGAATTGTGGAAAAATATTCATTCATTTCTTTAAGCTCAATCTGTAAAATGTGCATAAATGACTGGGGGACTTTTTGTGACAACTTAAGGTCTTACTGTGCAACCATTCAGATGCTCATTCAGATGCAGAAAATGTTCACACATCTTACTATATATTATTGTTAGCACTTGGGACGTAATCTGCTACAAATTTTTAAAGTGTAGGGCACAGTGCATGCTCCTATCTTAAATAGTAATTTATATTGGATAATAAGTTCAGCAGTTACTTAAAGGAACCAGATATGATTAAGGTAACATTTTATTAAATTTATCACAGTTTTCTACTTAAATTAATAACATACATATGAATATTTAAAAACAATAGACATCCAAAAAAAAAATTCTCGTAAGGGGAAAGTCAGAGGGGATACAGTGAGTTATCTCAACATATCCTTCAACTACCCTAATCACTTTCCAGGAAGTCATCCACTAAAAAAATACATTAATAATCTTTCAATAACAATCTATCTACTTTTTGAACATCCATTAAGTTTCTTCATAATACGGAGATAACTCTAAAGCTTTGGTGAAAAACTCTACCATTTAGTACTGTACCCGTTTTATTTTTATTATTGAAACTTCCAATTAAACACTTCTGATCTATTTATATAATACCATCGAGTTCCTATATTTAATAATTCACAGAATAAATTTTAACTATTTTTGCTTTTTTCATACAAAATAAAACACAAACAAATTTCTATCTTGTAAGATGAAGCACTTTTTATGCTCAAACAGCTAGTCATTCACACCTCACATGGGTGGTGAGTTGTCGCTAGGGTACAAAAAAAGTACAAGGGTAACGGGTAATATCTGGTTGAACTACACATCATAGGCTACCAAAATAACAAAAAATCAAAATTTTCGGCTTAGGGCTTTTTTATTGAGACGCGATAAATGATTTTTTCAACAAATTTGACGAGAAAACCCGGTTTAGAAAGTTCGCAACAACGTCAATTGTACTGAAATGAACTATTATGATGGGAATACGGATGTTATTGTGTTTCTCAACCACGGAGGTCAAGACAGGAGATTTTGAAGCAGTATTAGGGTTGCTGGGTGATAATTGACAGCGGTCGAGTCGACTTCTGAACCGCCGTTGAACGATCGAACATTATCAAATTGACATATTGGAGATGATGACAATAATCATTTATTTGAATTCAAATATGTCGCGAGCAATATGTAATGGTACACAATAGAAGCTTTTAACCATACTCAGGGTGCTTGTTTTCCCGCTTATAGCCTCCGATTTGCCACAGAGACCTGAAGTCCGCATGTACAGACTCGGACTCCTGTTCGCTCCAGTGCCCTAAACCTTTGTCAAAATGCCTCTGGTTTGCTGTTGAGAGTTCATCTAATTGCTGGCATTGGAAGATGGTGGTTTGTGAATCCAGAAATTGTCCAAAAATATGATCAAAGACAGCTTGTGTCTTAACGGGGATCCCCAGATTAATGTATGCCCTTTCGATGGATTTAATTAACTGCTTGTAGTCACATTGTAACTTTTTTCCGATGCATGCTCGTCTGACATCGACAAAGTCTCTGAATGCCTGAAGGATCTTTGCTCCATCAGGGCCAATATTACCATCATCATGCATCATCTCATCCAATTTCAGGGTGTTCTCCAACAGTCTCTTGCATTGCTGACCATTAAATTCGTCGCCGTGCATTTGCGGCTAGCCTTCCTGACGAGGCGTTGGTAATGAACTTTCTTCCTGTTATTGAGTTGCATCTCCTACTCGGAGTAACCAACCGCCTGTACGATCATCTCGATGTAATCCTTTCTAAATCAGAAAACTGTTTACTACCAGACGGTCGCTAATGCACGACGGCGAATTTAATGGTCAGCAATGCAAGAGACCTGAAATTGGATGAGATGATGCATGATGATGGTAACGTTGGCCCTGATGGAGCAAAGATCCTTCAGGCATTCAGAGACTTTGTCGATGTCAGACGAGCATGCTTCGGAACCAAGTTACAAGAAGACTACAAGCAGTCAATTAAATCCTTCGACATACATTAATCTGGGGATCCCCGTTACAAGTTAGGCACAAGCTGTCTTTGATCATATTATTGGACAATTTCTGGATTTACAAACCACCATCTTCCAATGCCAGCAAGATGAACTCTCAACTGCAAACCAGAGGCATTTTGACAAAGGTTTAGGGCACTGGAGCGAACAGGCGTCCGAGTCTGTACATGCGGACTTCAGGTCTCTGTGGCAAATCGGAGGCTATAAGCGGGAAAACAAGCACCCTGAGTATGGTTAAAAGCTTCTATTGTGTACCATTACATATTGCTCGCGACATATTTGAATTCAAATAAATGATTATTGTCATCATCTCCAATATGTCAATTTGATAATGTTCGATCGTTCAACGGCGGTTCAGAAGTCGACTCGACCGCTGTCAATTATCACCCAGCAACCCTAATACTGCTTCAAAATCTCCTGTCTTGACCTCCGTGGTTGAGAAACACAATAACATCCGTATTCCCATCATAATAGTTCATTTCAGTACAATTGACGTTGTTGCGAACTTTCTAAACCGGGTTTTCTCGTCAAATTTGTTGAAAAAATCATTTATCGCGTCTCAATAAAAAAGCCCTAAGCCGAAAATTTTGATTTTTTGTTATTTTGGTAGCATATGATGTGTAGTTCAACCAGATATTACCCATTACTCTTGTACTTTTTTTGTACCCTAGCGACAACTCACCACCCATGTGACCTATAGGTTGTATTTCAAAACTTTCTTTTATAAGGTTTGAGAAATGGAGGTCTCATTGTATTGTGTAATGGTAGGAATTGACTTCTTAAATCTTGGTGATCACTACAAATCATCAATGAAATTCTGGTAGGAGCAGCTTCTGAAAAGGACAGGGAAACATAAGTAAAACACAGACAGGGAAACATAAGTAAAACACAGATTACAAGTCATTCACAAAAAATGGTTTCAATTAGGTTCACATTTAAAGCTACCGTGTTCTTATAAATATTCCATCCAGGCCATATTTTTAACATCTGAGATGGGGGCTGTTGGTTTAAGTGACCAAAATGTGTTCATGAATAATGTAAAGTGATAAATGTGTAGCCTAGCTCGTACATATATCATAATATTTCGATATTTCCTAATAACAACGTGATAGCTTTAACGTAATAAATAACTGTAACAGCTTAAAAATTCATGATCTAAGTTGGACATATATTCAATAACATTTCTATTCTTGCCTAATATTATTGAAAATATTAAATAAATTATAGATTTAAAGAAAATAAGTAGTTAGATATAGATTAGTAGCATATTGCACAACAATATGTTGCTTAAAACGTATTTCAGCAGCAAAGTTTGTTGAGGTCGACAGTCATTGGAAACACCCATGTGAAATATGTTCGAAGCCACACCCTGTACAGAATGTTTCAGCATCTCTGGCTCTGGTATTAAAGGGATGGATTGTAAGGGAATACAAGAAAATCTCTTCAGAACACTTTTAGGCTCCTGTAGTCAAACAATGCTTGACATTCAATGACAAGTGTTTGCAAGAATGTGATCAGATTTTAGAACATGGCAGATATTGGGTAAAATGACAGATACAAACAAAGCACCGTTCAAAAATAAATAGAGTTCCGTTCTCAGACAACTAGAAAAATTGAAATCTGTAAAAAGATTGAGTCTCAAAAAATTTGAGTCTAGCACATAGTTGAGCCTATACCACACATAAGGAATTATAGTAACTACTGGTATTAAATGAACAGTTGAGACTAACTGTATCTTTTTTCTGTCATTTTTCATTAATCACAAAACTCTTTACATATTTTAGGGTTATTTTCAAAAAAGATTCATCAGCATAAGCGTCACTTGGCATCATGTGCAAGTATGGAGTTCCATGATGGTTTCGGAATGTGGACAGAACATACCAAAAGTTTTGACAGAAATATCAAGGAATATAATTAGAAGTACCGTATGCTTATTTATTAGTTAGGGTGCTAATAACATTCATAATTAGTGATAGACAGGGTTCAGTTGGTGGTAGACAGTGTTAAATTAGTGGTAGACAGGGTTCAATAAGTGGTTGACAGAGTTCAATTAGTTGACGACAGGGTTCAGTTAGTGGTAGACAAAGTTAAATTAATGGAAGACAGGGTTTAATTAGTTGTAGACGGGTTCAATTAGTGGTAGACAGAGTTCAGTTAGTGGTAGACAGAGTTCAGTTAGTGGTAAACAGAGTTCAATTAGTTGACGACAGGGTTCAGTTAGTGGTAAACAAGGTTCAATTAGTGGTAGACAAGGTTCAATTAGTTGTAGACGGGTTCAATTAGTGGTAGACAGAGTTCAATTAGTTGACTACAGGGTTCAGTTAGTGGTAGACAAGGTTCAATTAGTTGTAGACAAGGTTCAAGTAGTGGTAGACAGAATCCAATTTGTGGTAGACAGGGTTCAATTAGTGGTAGACAAAGTTCAATTAGTTGTAGACAGGGTTCAATTTGTGGTAGACAGAGTTCAGTTAGTGGTAGACAGAGTTCAATTACTGGTAGACAGGGTTCAATTTATGAAGTTTGGAATCGTAGTTTGCAAGGCAATATGACCTTTTTGCAATCAAACTTAACCAAAATTAATATCTTTCATATAATCTGCAAATTAAATTAAATTGTATGTTTTTAGGACATAATTATTTTTCAGATGATTCGAGAGAAAAAAAACCTAGGGCCTAATTTCATTTCCTTACTTATCATTATGAATTGCAAAACCGAAATTTTAATTGATTGATACAAAAATGAAAATTTAAGCAATCAACTGATTATCAAATTTTTCATTTCAAATTGAACCCTGGTGTTAGATTGTTTATATAAATCACCATGACAACACTTTCTTACCTACAACTTGTCGACATGATTTAGCTGATTTATTCCTTGAAGGCAGCTATAAATTATACATGAACAATAATAGAAATATACTACTAAATTTTTTGATTAAGTGAAGAGCCCAAGCCAAAGAATTGTAATGATAAGAGTCTTTTGTTTGTCACAGCGATAATTAAGAAAGCTTTTGATAAGAATTCAAGCTCTATACTTGTTGCAAAATGTAAAGTCATTTCTACAAGCACTACAAACAAAAATCTACCTATAAATCTATACTAAAACTTTAGATCATCTAAAAACACAAATAAAACTATGCACTATTTTTTTTTTAATTGTTTAATTTCCCAGATTATTGACCTTTACCCAAGTCACGTCTATTCAAAAAGAGAATTAAGTTAAATACCGGTATGTCAATTATATTTTTACCTCTCTTAGGTCATAAGCAGATGCTTGACTACATGACTTCCTTTCTTGACTGCTGTTACTGGATACACTCGCTTTACGAAATCGCTCCTCATTCTGCTGGTTGAGTTTAATGCCACTGTTTTTATTTACTGAAAGTCTATTATCAGGTGTACTAGAGCCTTGGTTATCTGGTGTACTGAAGCCTCTGTTATCTGGTGTACTAAAACCTCTGTTATCTCTGAATCCAGTGCGTGATCTCTGAATCTTATCCTGCAGCACTGATATTTCTTTTCTTTCTTTGGATAGAGACTTTTCAGCTTGCTGTAATTTTAAAGTATGGTAATACTAAATACTGTTTAAATACAATAGGCCTACTCGATAAAGGCCATACCAGATGATATGGGTTATAAAGGCATTGGCACAGAGTCTACAAAACCTGATTCAGATTTCTACTTAAAAACAATTGAATTACATAATTCTGTATGGATAATTTGTCAGTCCATATTGAGCTCAAAATGCATCAGAAACTTAAAACTGGCTTCTATTTACTAATTCTTTGTATAATTCAAGGACACAAGTTCAGGATTATCTGAACTGAATAATGCTCTTGTCAATTCAATTCATTGCTTACAAGAGGCTAAATCTATTTTTTGAACAAAACCATATGCTTTTAGTTATTTCGAATTACTTAGACCTTAGACTCCCTGAAGAGGATGCAAAATTGACAAGCCTAACATAGAATGGTATGAGATGATCAAGATAGCTTAGTCACAGTACTGAATTTAGTAAAGCTGAAAGTCTTTATGCATTGATGCAAATGCTTAAGATTGAGGAGTAACTTCAGGGACAG
The DNA here is from genome assembly GCA_029955415.1 of Lottia scabra. NCBI lineage: Eukaryota > Metazoa > Mollusca > Gastropoda > Lottiidae > Lottia > Lottia scabra. Next base: position 16,401,324 of record JARJEI010000003.1, read on the forward strand.
TCTTTTGCCAGGAGAGTATTCATAATGCATATATGAAAAAAAATAATTGAGAGTTGGCAAACCCATGTCCAAGAGTGGAATGAGGTGTTCTGAAAAGTATTTTTTTCAAAGAAGAAATATCACTTACTATCTCTTGCCTAATCTCTTTCTTTAAAACTGTAATTTCATCATTGGTATCCTTGATCATCTGTTGTAAGGCATTTTTTCTAAAATATAAAGTCATGTTTTATAATTTCTATAGCAACTGGTTTAACATAACATACTTTTCTTCACCTGTTTGGGCTAATCAGAATGGCAGAATTGGCCTTCCTTTTTTCTAGAACCAACTTTTAGCTTTAACAGACACAGCCTGTAGCACATCAAACCCTTGTGCTTTTTCCATGTGAGCCCCTACAACCTGCATTGGGAAACTTGGTTGAAAATGCAAATGTAATGGTCCCATCGAAATGTAATTAGATTAAATCCTTGACCATCATGTTAGTGAGAATTTATTTATTTATTACAAAGCATTTATAAAGCGCTATCTAATAAAAATTACTCTCACTCTCAGGTCTGTGCAAGTTGAAAAGTTTTTCGAATATTTGCGATTATTTTTATGAGAATTGGAATCTCAGCCTGACAATGCTACTGCAAGTCTTAGAATGTCTTTGCTTTGATAAAAGATATAATTTTTGTATGTTTACATTAAATGGAAATACATTTCTCTACTAGAAATTTCAACCCAAAAAAGTCATCAATTTTGAAAGAAAATTGTCCTCTGTGAAAACAAATTTTGAAGACATAAATTGTGTTCCTATTTATATTTTCATCAAAGCAAAGACATTCTAAGACTAACAATACTAATTTGAAGCTCATATTCGAGTTCTAAAAAAATAACGGCAAAATTTAAAAAAAACTTTTTAACTTACACAGACAGTAAGCATCTAAGTCCCTGAGCCTCCTTGAGAAATTGAAATTCCACAAAAAAAATATATTCTCTGAGAAATAGAGATAATCAAAATGTGTTACACTCTCAGTTATCACAGAAAAAATGTTTCCTTCCTTACCCAGGAGTTGAAACATTTCTATAACTAGCAGGACGTTTTCCAGTAAAACTATTACTATGATTATAGGGTAGTTTACTTAAAGAATATCTGGTATCTTCTAAACTTCTAACTGTAGACAACACATCATCACTAGAGTTGAAACTTCGTAAACCTTTACTCTGAGGTCTATGTGAGTTTGGAACTGGTGTTGTTTTAACAGTTTTGGTATATCTTTGATTCTGTATTTTACTGGCACTAGCAGTGGCTGTGGCCGGCTTAACTTGAACTGAATCATCTTCTTCATCTGAGTACATACCTCAAAAAATAAAAATATACCGTTCTTAAAGACCATCTGTTTGAGCAAAAAAAGAACTCAGAACCCAATCCCTAATAATGTTGACAATTCTCTTTTGCAATTTTAGCCTTCAATTCCCTGTGTATCCATAATTATCAGAGTTTGAAAGTCAAAAATATGATTTGTCTTCCATTGAGTCTATGCCTTATATAGAAAACACATATACAGAAAATGAAAGATAAATGTTTAGGTAGGGGTAAATTGAAGGAATTGTGCGATTTATATGCACTTCCAGTACTTCTAAAGACTATTTACATATATTCAAGGTCAAATTGACCCTCAAAATGCTGATCATTCCCGTTTAAAGAATAGATGGATGCAAATTTTGTTATTCTGAATTGATTTTTGAAACTAGTAAGGAATCTTTTTCTAATAAGCTTATGTGATAAAAAAACAGATTTTTAGTACCGGTAGTCCGGTACTCATGAAATTCTTTAATCAATTTGATCAAATAAGGTTATTTTTCTCGCATTCAAAAAATAATTGAATTATAGAATGAAAACCAACATCTGTCATGCTAGGCTTTTCAACAAATTATCCAACTTTCTCACAATCTCACAAATAGGTCATGATTTCCTTTGAGGAGTCTCTTAAACAAAAAGAATGACTTAAACAACCACTGCATAGCTTAAGGAAATGGATGAGGAATTTCTAGTGTTTGTGCGTGCATCTAGTCAACTTTGCTTTTAACTCTAGATTTCTGTGTTTCTAACAATTAAAAAATTCATGACTAGATTTTGATGTGACTGTCACAAAGAACATTCAAGCAAAATCTTAATATATAGGCCTACTTAATAAAAGCTTACCCATTCTACTTTTTCTGCCATTTTTATCTGGTACTGAATCATCAATAGAGTTTCTTTTAGAATAACTTCGGTTTCGATCATCTTAATAAAATATAAAAAATTCAGTTGCATAATTCAATTCAATTATAAATATCTTTATATGCTACAGGCTGTGTCAGACTTGACAGTTGGAAATTGAAAAAAAAAATGCCAATGCCACTGTCCTGGACAAATTTCCATCACTGCATACAGAAATAATAAAACCCAAGCACGAACAATCCCAACCGTAAAACAAATCTCGAAATCAATGTAAACACAGAAAGTAAAATGGTAAAACATTCACAAAAATGTTGTGGACATTTGATTTTTTAGATCTAACTTTCAGGGGTATATACCAGTGATTATGGTGTTGACTCCATGTCCCCTCTCATCTCAAACGATTCTACAACTTGCTATTAACCCTTTCAACCCGACAAGCCGGTATACCAACCCATCCTTACGTTATATATACCCGACAAGCCGGTAAACCGGCCGTTGTCAAGTGACGCCATACAACGTTAACATAATACGTTTTAAGAAATAGTGCTGGGAGTTCAGGGTATATGACGTTTTAGCCAAAGTAACGTTAGGGTTCAAAGGGTTAAACCGTGTTTGACCAAGACGTGATATTTACCCACCTGAGTCAGCAGTAAGATGTAATGTAGGTTCAGTATTAGATGTATTAGGAGGTGTGTCATCAGGATCTTCTTCCTCATCATTAAATACTTCATAATTAACATAAGTTGATACTTGAGACTTTGGATACAGTTGTTTTCCTAAACAATAACACTTTATTAATCATTGTAGTCCCAATAGAAATTTTTATTTCAAAAGCATTAATATATACAGTAAGCTCTTAATTCATAGTGTTTTTACAGCTTAGATAGTAAGATCATGTGATCTGTGAGCTTTGAATTTTGATAGTAAGATCATGTGATCTGTGAGCTTTGGGTTTTGATAGTAAAATCATATGATCTCATGTGTTCTGTGAGCTTTGGGTTTTGATAGTAAAATCATATGATCTCATGTGTTCTGTGAGCTTTGGGTTTTGACAGTAAGATCAATGTTATCTGTGAGCTTTGATAGTAAGATTATGTGATCTGTGAGCTTTGGTTTTTGATAGTAACATCATGTGATCTGTGAGCTTTGGGTTTTGATAGTAAGATCATGTGATCTCGTGTGATCTGTGAGCTTTGGGTTTTGATAGTAAGATCATGTGATCTCGTGTGATCTGTGAGCTTTGGGTTTTGATAGTAAGATCATGTGATCTCGTCTGATCTGTAAGCTTTGGGTTTTGATAGTAAGATTATGTGATCTGTAAGCTTTGGGTTTTGATAGTAAGATCATGTGATCTTGTGTGAGCTTTGGGTTTTGATAGTAAGATCATGTGATCTCGTGTGATGTGTGAGATTTGGGTTTTGATAGTAAGGATCTCTGTGAGCTTTGGGTTTTGATAGTAAGATCATGTGATCTCATGTGATCTGTAAGCTTTGGGTTTTGATAGTAAGATCATGTGATCTGTAAGCTTTGGGTTTTGATAGTAAGATCAAATTATTAAATACAAGTTGGTTTTTCTGGATTTTTCAGATTATACAGTATAGTTATGACACCAGACAAGTTGCCTAATGAATATAATAGTAGAACTGCACATACGTGTCTATAGGAATTCAATATTGCAATATTGCATGTGTAGCACACGAGTGATATCCCGCCGCCAAGCCCGAGTGCAATATTGAATTCCTATAGACTCGTGTGCAGTTCTACTTTTATTACATACACTATCGTTGATTGTTTTGAATGGAGTGTAGGTTTTTCATGTACACTAAAAAACGTACAACAAAAATTGTGCGATATGGTTATGAGAGAAGTAGTCTTACGCCTAGGTGATAGAGACTACTAGCCTAAACAGGGGATTTCCAAAATTATTATTAGACTCAGAAATTTCCGGCTATAACTAGGCTAGATTCGTTCAACACGTAACCAAGGCTATTTTGCTTTCAAAAACATTAATTACGGTGTTCTTTATGGGTTTTGTAGACTATTTTTGTTTGGACATGTTTTAAATTAAGAATTTATTTTAATTCATCATCATTTGTTTAAATTGAAACTTGTAATGCAACTGGTAATATTCTAAATGAGATAAAAAAAAACAAGATGGCGTCATTCGTGAGTCAGTAGAAAAAATAGTTCCGACCGTATTCAATGACCGTTGAATATGGATTCAATTATTACATGGGCTTGTATTCAATGATTGGCTGTCATAGTATTACACATGTATGTAATAAAAACTCTTATTGATCAAGTTTGAGAATTTTGATTTTATTCAAGAGGTGGTATATCGCTTTAATAATACAGGATTATTTTTGTGAGACAAACCTTTTTTCTCATCAAATGGATTTGGGTGCTGTTTCAGTAATTTACCTCTCTCACTCTGAAAATTATAAAAAAAAATTACCCTTTAAATTATTCACAATGAGTAAAATAAACAATTTTCTTACCAACTTGGCAATCAATTTAAGTATGAACATACCAGCAAGGAAGAAATAAATAAAGGAGAATTTTTAAATTGAATAAGGTCCTTTTGGCAATGGCAGGAACAGCCTCCTAGAACTGTGGTTTCAAACAGGGCAGACTGATTAATGGGGAAAACTGTCAAAAAGTTGAAATTCAAAATAAAGCCAGAGCCAGAAATATAAGCTTCTCTTTGGAGATCTGAGAAAATGTTTTAAATGTATATTTGATATTTTGGATTAAAAATGTCTTAGAAAATTTCAAATAATAAAGTGGGGGTGTAATTTTTTTCTAGGAGGGCAAATGCACAGAAATATGAGACTTGTCTATTTTAAGGGACCTATTTATTTTAAAAGAACAGAGACATTTGTACCTGTCTATTTTGAGTTGATGAAAGATCAAATAAATGTCTTGGAAAAGGTCTTTTAGATCTTGTGTCTTCTACTCTTTCCTCTAAAAAAAAAACATAATACAAAATAATCTTATATACAGTTTGATTTTCAATGTAACATACCATAACAATCACACACAATTGATTTTCTTCTTTAATCTTTTCAAGTCAATAAAACTTTTTTTTTAGTATATTTATAATAATATTTGTAATGATTTTCAATTTTTATTACAAAGGAAGATTGAAAATAAATGATTGAAAGGAGTCAAATATCTAGCTAACTTATGGCACATGTTGAAAACTCAACTAAGAGTTATTGATTAATTTCTAGAGAAAGATCTTAAATTGTTCCTTTAGTTTGTTAAACAGACCACTTGCCAAGTAAGGTAACATACACCCATTGGCAGCTTTAATTCAAAGTTGACTTTTGCAACAAAAAATTGGTAGGAAAAAATTGACTTTTAATTATGGATGTATTTTAAAAAATATCATAATAGTGATTGCATCAATTTGCATCATTCCAATGTTCAATCAGACATCTGTGGTTCCAGCAATTCTGATTATACCAAGAGTTTGATGACATCACAGATTGCAAGAGACTTTTGAGATTAATGACGTCATCAAACGCTTGGTTGTAGTGGAATTGCTGGAAACACAGAAAATTGGAATGGTGCATATTGAGATATGCTATCAGTTTCCCCTTGATACAGATGATTTTTCTAAAGAAAACCTTTTTACAATCCCTTTATCCATCTGGTTATTCAGTGGCGCAGTACTTATTTAGAACCGGTATATATGAATACTTTAACTAACAATAATTGATTTATGCTAAAAAATATAATGAAATATCAAACACTGACATATATGAAAAGTATTCATTGTTAAGTATATTTAATATGAACATTTAAAGCATTAGATACAGCACATAGAAAGCATTATCTCAAGATATTATAACATATAAAGCAATTTAATAGATACTACATCTTATATTTAATGCACATTTACAAGAATGAGACCGGCATTCCACTAATTAAAATAAGTAAACTCCACTTTAGAATACACATTTCACTGCAGTTGTCATTTTTTCTGATAACATGCAAATTGTAAACTGCAAAAGGGGAAATCTATTTAGTGTTTTAAAGAAATGTTTTACTAAATAAGAGCCAATAAGATGAAGTTTTGTATTGTTTCAATAAGTATGAATATGATCACTGCCAGGATTAAAAAATATTCGAGCAGATGTTTTCAAATTTTTTCTTTTTTGGTTGAATCAGTTTTTTTTTTCAGTTTTTCAAAAAATATACTAATATTACATAATTAATAGGTACTAAAACTTGACTAAGTCATTAATTTTTCTACAATAGTTAATATTCTACAAAAGCAAATACAAACCAAAGGTGCTTGGAAGAAAAATGCGCCATACCACTTTCGCCCGTCATGATCATTATATTCTTACAAGAATGGAATGTCAATGAGGTTAGGGAAAGTTGTAAGGGGCATCATTTGACTCAAGCACCTGTGATACGAACTAAATACACCCCGCCCCTAGTAAAAACTCCCACCACCAACTGTGCTTTTAAAACAAGTGTCAACAAACAATGCAATATTATTATGTCTACTCTACATTTTCTTACTCTTTTCAGCAGATGGTCTGGCACAGAGTTTCCATATTTTAAAGTAGGAATTGCCTAGAAATTGATTAGAAAATATCATTTGGTTAATCATCAAACCACAACAAAAACATTAGTTAACAACATTCTTCATTACAATCTGTAAAAAAATTATTTATATCAAAACCGACCAATGTCAATGGTAATGAATGTCAAGTGCCGCAGGTGCCCAATATATAAATGAAAATCTGTGTCAAGTTTCCAATGCCAATTTTATGTAATGTCCAATATCAATGTGAATCTAATGTCAAGTGCCCAATATCAATTTGAATCTATGTCAAGTGCCTGATATCAATGTGAATCTATGTCAAGTGCCTGATATCAATGTGAATCTATGTCAAATGCCTGATATCAATGTAAATGTAAATAAATGTCAAGTACCTAATATAAATTTTTATGTAAATTTATGTCAAGTGCCTGATATAAATGTAAATAAATACCAAGCACACAAATCAATGTGAATCTATGCCAAGTGCCTGATATCAATGTGAATCTATGTCAAGTGCCCTATATCAATGTGAGACTATATATGTCAAGATTCTTGTATCAATATATATAAACATTTATGTCAAATGTCCAATTTCAATAAATGTGTAAAAGTGTCAATATCAATATATTGAAGTAAAATGTCAATGTCAATATAATATTATCTATGTCAGGTGCCCTATATTAATACAAATGTAAGTCTTTCAAATATTCTACAATACAATATGTTGAGTAAATCTACTCCTATTCTTTATCTGTTCTACAACATTAAAGGAGTCCTTCCTGAAAATGAAAATAATTTGTTTAAAAATAGTGCAATTGTGCCACTCTACATCTAGGTATTGTATGTTGAATATGTAGTACCTTTAATACCACTGTGCAGTCTAATATTGGTCAATACAGGCCGTGCTTCTAATTCAGTTTTTTTCACAACACCTCTACTTGGTACTTTACTTCCTTTTAGTTGGCCTGTTCCTTCACAATACACTACAATTCATCCACACAACAAATTCAAAGTAACACCCTTATACGGACAGTTGCATGTATTTTTTTTTTTTTTTTTGATGAATGAAAATTCTTGCCATTTTGAAGATGAAATTTATCAAAGATTCTTAAAATGTTCATTGGCAATTTCCCTTAATTTTTTCAAAGTAAAAAGTCTGATTTTGCTTCCATTATTAAAACTATACAAATTCTTTAAAGAAAAAATGTTCTTCATAGAATAGAGAAATAAACTCTCAAGCTAGCTATTTTTAACTAGAAAAAGTGACAAGTGAAAATGAACTAAAAATGTGTTCTATAATGTGAAAAATTAATTCAAAACTAAAAAACTACAACTTTTCTAAATTGTCTTTAAGCGAAACTAAATATATTTTAATTTCTATCATTTGTGTTTAATTGTGAATATAAGTTTTTCTCACTTTTACCACGGCCCTGAGGAAGTATGAGGAATGGGGGCGTGGTTTGGACACGATTGGCGATTAGGTCCTTAAGTTCTGTGAGAATTTTGATGCCACTGCCTACTTGTATCAGCTTTCAACCACTAATATCATAAATAATTGTTATCAATCAATTTGACTTAAACTTCAAAGGAGACGACCACTTTGGAAAAATATTAACACATCTCACAACAAACAAATCACAACTTGAATGCAAAACAAACATCAGAAAAAGCAACCGAACATTAAAGGAAGGCATTATGTGGTGCAGAACATTTACCTTCAAAGGTTTGCAGCTGATGAGCCACATATTGAGCTGCGAAAGTTTGCTCGTGATGTGGACACAAGCCCTCCAGATTAAAAGGTAAATTGGGCACAGAGCCACCTGATCCTGAGTATCTTAAATGTGGAACTATTGTAAGAAATAAAACAAAAAATAAAATGTTAATAAATTCCTGAAAATTATTAGTAGGCCTAGATATTATGAGAATTTTTTTCTGTTTTTGATAGATACAGAATCATTAACCAAGAAAAACTTGCCTAATAAGGCAATCATGACCTTTGATATCGATTCTCAGTCTTTTGACCTAAAAAATCAGACATAGCCCGATTCTTAAGGTAAATTGACCTTCATAAGCTATATTTATCCAGGCCAATTTGCAGATCTATGTCACTGTTATTTAGCAGAATGATCATATTTCAGATATTGTCTTTTAATTTTTTCTGCAAGCTTGCGTATGGGAGATAACTCTTTTAGGCTTACTTAAAACTATGAATTCCGCACAATACTTAATCTTTTCATGCATAAGTCTACAAATAATTCTGATATCTTTCAAAAACAGAAATTATTCAATAAATTTTGGGAATTCTTTTTCAGATGATATGTCTTAAACCTAAGTTAAAATGTATTCTAAACTGCGTCTGGTTACCTATAGCAACAATATAAACAATGAAAAAAAACTAGCTACATAGTACTTTCTGTACAGATACCTTTACTGGGATCCAACCTTACAAATACTGATATAGATACATAATTAAGATTAATATACAGATTCAAATACAGATTTTGGTGTTTCAGCCATTTTTTATGTGGGCAGCTATGCTGATCTACATGTGTTGTTTTGTACCTATATTTGGCATTCATGATCTGGCAAAATTGCTAGAATAAATGCTCAAGGTCAGTGAAGCATTAAACAAATCAAATACTCTGATATTTAAAATATTCACAAACTGCATTAGTCCAAAACTTGGGGACTCTATTCCCAGCCCTTGACAGCTATTTGGACAGATATGGCTGAGGGAGAGTCAGAAAAACTAAGCCACAAAAATAGGGGATTTCCCACACATTGCGAGCACAGCCTTTCAATGGCAAGCCACAGATTTTATTTCTTGGAAAACAACTTTGATGTTTTTTGGACCTAGTTTTTCTGACTCTCTCTGTGTCCAAATAGCTATCAGAGGCTGGGAAAAGAGTCAGATAGTTTCGGAATAAGACTGTATTTTTAGTTAGTCATTGACTAATGTGGTGTATTTACATATTTACATCTGTATGCCCATCATTTTAATTAATAATGTAAACTTCTGACTCTTCAATCTACACAACAAAAAGTGCATAACTAATTTACCTGGATCATTCAGTAAAGGAATACCATTCTTTAAATATGCTACAGTTAATGCTTCTAGGTATTCATTCTAAAAAGAAAATGAAGGTTTTATTTGCTGAATTGTCACCTAAGCTTACTTATAAAAAACTTGGCATAAAACTGATTGTAAAGATGTTCCTTTTTATTTATGTGTATCAGGGACAGTGATTATTTTGCACCATTCCAAATACTAAGACTGCACTTAGATATCATCATAAGCTTTTACCATAGAGACATCATAAAATACCTTGTTTAAGCAACATCAGAAGATCTAGAGACATCAAAATTGAAATGGTGCAAAAACTGAAACAACATGTACCACAATAAAGTTTATTTAACTTTTTTAATTTGCCCGACGTCTGTGAGCAAAATCATAGTGGCCTTCACTTGCTTCTAAAAATTGTCAACATTAAATTCTACAAGCAGTAAAGGTTGATGAAAAATTAAAGTTTACCTACCCTTTTTGGTTTCTCATCAATTTTTTCAACTTGACTAGGATTAGCTTCTGTTGATCGGGGTCGTTTATGTGTCATAGAATATTTCAATGTTTGAGTCTGTATCAAAAAATAACAAAGGACAGGTTAATTATCAAAAATATTTTCAAATGTGAAATGTCCATAAAGATCTATGTACAGGTATCAGTACACTTAGATTTTAATTGAAATATTTACTCCAAACAGTTTTTGTGATATTAACATCATTAGGCAATTTTTTTCGAGATTTATAAGAACCTTAAACATAGCATTCAAAGCATATTTCCCCGGCGTTTATTAGATGAACACTCAGACTTTCTCTTCTGACAGATGTTTTACTTTACCAGGCAGTGTTACGAAATGCGATAATGGAGAACAAGATTTACCACCGCCATGGAAAGAGCCGAAAAATGCTCTAGTGGAGACGGGCCTTTATGGCTTAGACCTTCTAGCATAAAAAGAATTCTACTCTAACTATATTCTATATTTTCTTGATAATTATTATGGTATCTAACCTGATCTTGTTTAGAGTGAGATGTCAGTTGACCACTGTTTGGTTTTTTAACAGGACTCGGTGAACTATCCTGAAATACGTCATGTATAAAAACATCAATAATCAGAAAAAATTTAAAGCAGAATGACTGTTTTGATTCAAATGCCATTCACTAGAATTAATTTTCATAGAGATAGCAAAACAATCAGCAGGGTTTTCATTTTTAACCGCTTGCCGATTTAAATCATTTCTTGAAAAATAGTTCTGATTGGTTGTCCAGCATAGTCCTAAGTGAGAGCCTAGAAACTCCATAAACCCTTGCCCTTGTTGATTTTGTCATTCAGTCTGTTGCTCAATTTCAAAATTAAAAGCCTAAGTCAGTATAGCAATCATCAAGATAATGTGGTGCAAAATAATTGAACAAAATTCATGCAAATATAACATAGAATTCATGCAAATATAGCTTAAAAATTAATGCAAATATAGCTTAAGAATTCATGCACATATAACCTTAGAATTCATGCAAATATAACCTTAGAATTCATGCAAATATATATCTGTTTAACTCTATTCGATCACCAAAAATAGTTTTTGGCAAAAGTTTGAATTTCTGATGGCTTTCTTTATTCTAATATTCATGACAAACATTTATCATTATAATAGTTTTAAACAGAATTTCAGAGAAATGCAGAAGTGAAAATAAAATTTAAACCCACAGAAATTTCATGAGAAATGACTTCAATAAAAATCTGTTTTCACTTGATGAATGCATTGACTTTTTCACAAGGGCAGACTGAAGGGTCAGATCACAGACAAATTAAAAGGCCTACATCAAGGGCTGTTCTTTGGAAATGTCCTCAAAAATGTTAAACTTAAAGAATTTTATCTTCAAATTCAATGAAAAATACAAGAGCCTTAATTCAATTCGAAAATTTGGTATAGGTAGGCTTAGGGCAAAAACTAAAGCTTAAAGCCTAATTGGACATTTTAGTTGAGACTTTAAGAAACTCATGGGTCTGAGGGTAAGACCGCTATCTGCTCAGTCTGCCCCTGTTTTTACATCTCAAAAATAAAAATAAACAAAAAGTAAACAAACAGTAAGAGTGGTTGTAGTAACAGAAGTAACAGGTTGTGAGGTTGGTGCCACCTTCTTCCCTTCATCTTTTCTTTGATTAACTCTATCTCTTTCTTTTCTTGATTTCAACTTTTTCTTCTTCTTAGTTGTCTAGAATAACATTGGTGAATTGAATATTTGAATTCATTTGAAGAATTTTAAAGAGGTTTTCTTGTTTATGTATGAGTATCAGATATATACTAAAAGCTTCCATTTGCATCTAACTGATATCCCATTTGACTACTAATAATGATGTCAATATTACAGAAATCAAATTTGGTTTGAATAGCATTTGTGATAGTGTCATCATAAAATACGTAAACATGAATTTCTGTCATTTGTATATTTACTGAAATTTAATGAATTGTGTGCTTTAAAAGGTCTCCTGATTTTTTACCCCAATCTGCAGATTTTTCATGGCTTCTCTACAAATTTTTACCCCTGATCTGTACACATGATATCAGAACAGATATCAGATAGTAAATTGGAATGATGCAATTGAAAGTTTTAATAAGAGTACTTCATACATACACAGACTAGAAAAACCTTTGACAACTCTTTAAATAAAGCATTTTAAATTAGAAAATTATATATAGTAAAATGTTTAAAGATATTTAGAGTTCAAAAGATAGATGTGATAAACAAGTTATTAATTGGTATTTTTTTTTATATAAATCTTTAAGTTCAAAATCTTTGATAGAAAAGTTTTGAAAATTTTACAGTTTTGAAAACATAACAGATTAACATCCAAAAGAAATCCTGAAATCTATGGGTTTTATATATAAGTGAAATTGTAATTATTTTCAGCAATTCAAGATGGGACTTGGGTTAAACTTTCAAATGTTAGGACTAAAATGTTATGTGAAGGGTAAGGCAATAAAAAAAAAAAATGGTGTTATGGGAAGACGTTTGTTACATAAAATTAAATCAAGTGGGTACCGATAACTAGGTTAGGTAACTCTCATTGGATTATGGTGCAGAATTAAGATTTAAGGGTGATGTTTGACATATAAGAATAATAAAGTAAAAGAAAAAATCTATTTTCATACTTCTAGTTCAGTCTGTAAAAGGAAAATATATCAAATTGAACAATTGCTTGTAACCTATATATATACAAACTGTAATCAGCTTATTTCATTGTAAGAATTGACCCAGATAGATGAAATTTGTCCACAATGTCAATTTTTTACCCCATGTTTCACTCGTATCAACTTCGGGACTAAACTAGCGTTCTAGATAACCAAATCAGTCATCAAATCAGTCATCAATTTCCATCTGGGCAAGATGGCCAAAATGAAATGGAGTTTTATGTCCTGCTCTTCTGCATCTGTATGGGCTAATGAGGACGGGGGCAAGATGGCCGAGTCATAATGTTAGTCATTGAATAATGTTGAAGGATGAGTCGAATTCCCTTGTTTCATAAAGCTTTGGCAGTGGATTAGATCAGTAGATAGTGAGTTGTAGTGTTTGTTGCTAGGTGATTTAGTGCCATGAATTCTGATGCCACACACTGTCAACTTTCCGACCTCTTTTTTTTTTTTTTTAGCAATGATACAAGTCTTTATATGAAAATTACTATAATTGTTCCATTTTTTAATCCAACCTTTTAAAAAAGGAAAAACACCATGCCTGGTTAATTGAGTCTAGACATACTTACCCTTTGTGAAGTAAATTGTAAATGAATTGGAGGACCATCAGATACTGAACTATCAGAACCACCATCACTACAAAATAACAAATAAAAAAACATTATAATAGTACACTGTACAAATGGATGCCTTGTTATAAAATGTTTACGTGAAAGCCATTGATAGCTTACTCTTATTTTCAATTTCACTCTGTCAAAGGAAACAGGGCCTCGATTTATTGTTTCAACTAAATCACTGGATGCTAATGCCAAACTCTGCTACCTGCAACACTGACAGAGGGAAACCAGGATTGAACCCCGGTCCTTCATGTTAGCAAGCGCTTGTCGAACTTACTGAGCCACCCTAACTCCACTTTGGCATTCTGAGAATAGGTCAAGTAAAAAATATAATGGAAAAGGTCCATGAAGATCATTATTTTCTGGAAAGTGCCATCTAAGGTTTGTTAAGTACCATCACATATTAGAGGTAAGGTAATTGATATGATTCAAAACTTAAAAGTTTGTCTACCTGGATTCTAAATCAGATTCCATATCACTCATATCTAGATCATTAGGTGATGTCACTCCTTGTTTCTCCATTCTAGATAATATTTCATTACGTAATTTCTCTTCTAAATCAAGATAGATATTAGCACACTGAAATTCAAATATCAGAAAATGTCACTTCTCTAGGTACGGTTAAGGGGAGACTGTGCACTGGCTGATGCCCCAGTCACACATTCACGGATCACCTTGCCGGATTAGCTACGGATACAATCCGGCATCATAAGTGGCAATCTGTATTAGTCCGTACCTATACGTAAAGGAACCGTAGTAATTCGTGATCAATCGTAGCAGTACTGGTATATCCGTGACAAGTTTTATGTATGCTTAAAATTTTACTACGGATAAAAGAACCGTAGAATATCCTGACTAAACCGTATTAAAACGTACTGATCCGTTTTAGTCCCTATTAAAACCGTATTAATCCGTACTAATTCGTAGGCGCAAAGTATTTCTACGGTTAGTTTCGGTAAACTACGTACTATTACGGTTACACCACGTATTTGTTACGGAAACAATACGGTTCGTTACGAATTTGTTACGGAACGGCACGATCTCATTACGTAGCATTACGGATAGCTAGGGATTAGCCAGGGTTCTCAAAGTCTTTTACGGTTTACTACGTTACAACACGAAAAAATACGGAATATTGCTATCCACGTCACAAAAAACAGCATTTGTAAATGCTAGAACTCCATTCATCAGGCACATTTGGGTTTGTCTGGGCCCTGGCTTCAGTGGCTAGATGTTTGCGAGTTGTTCTCTTCCCTGGCGGCATTTTGAATGTGAACTGAGTGTACAAATGACGGGTTGCTATCGTGATAGTTCCTTGTCGCTACGTGGCAGTTCGTTCTTGACCGTATCAGACCGTTCTCATTCGTAATAACCCTTACTTATACCGTAGCAAACCGCTGTTTATCCGCAGTACATACGCCCCTACACGTGTCGATGCGTATTAAACCGTGTCATTTCCGTATTAAACCGTGTCTACCCGTGGGTAGATACGTCAAAACACGTAGACACACCGTTGTGCATCCGTATTAGATCCGTATTGGATCCGTATCTGACTACGGAAATTGCATTTTCCGGGATCATCCGTGAGATTTAATCCGTAGTGGAACCGGCGAGGTGATCCGTGAATGTGTGACTGGGGCATTACCGGTAGTTAAGATAAGTAAATAAACCCTTGATCTAGGTGATAAACAATATTTGGATTTCATTTAAAATTATTAAATTAAATATTACTTTTACCATTTTTGTCAGTACGAGTACCCCTTTTTTAATAATTTTACTTTGATAATGAAATTTCCCAAGACTTTCATTAGCAGCATTATTTCCAAATTTTTGACATATTTTAATAATAAATCAGTCAATGCTCAGTGACATTAGTGAATTCAGGCAGCAGAAAATTTCAGCTTCAGTACAAAAAAATTATCTTAATCATACAAAAAAATACTTACTTTGGTAGTGTCAGGATCACAGTAGTCTAATAATGTATCACAGAAATGATAACCTAAAGATTCAAAGTCTGCTACTGAAAAATGGCTGCCTTTCTTTTTACCTAATGATGACCCACAAAATGTGGCCTGAAATTGAGATGGACCAAAAATAATTCAACAACTTTGTACATGGTCTTGATAAGGGTGACTTCCCATTCAGTTTTATTTATGTTGAGGGATAACATAGACATTCTTTCTTAGTTGAGAAATTAAACTTAGGCCAAAACCATGGCAAAAATGAAATCTCTTAGCTTAAGTGGAATTCCATATCATCTACAGTCATTTGATAACAACCCATAGAGCCACTAAAGTAACTAAGCTTTCTTATATTTTGTACAATAAATTGATGGCATTTACAGCTTCCAAATACCCTAAGTAACACACAATGTAGAGCAATTATTTGAGTTTAAAACAGGATTAAATTCTCAGTCAATGGCATAATATTCAATGCTCTTCTTGAAAATAAGTCATAAAAAATTCATCAAAGAAAACTGTTAAATTACCTCCATTGTATAGCTATTAAGAACACCCATATTCCATACAACAATTCTTCCTGTACCTTCTTTACTCTTCTGTACTTTAAATTTACACGAATTAAAACTAAACTAAAAGTAGATGTTTAAACATGAATGAAGTCTCAACATCAATATTTAAAGCTAATACAAATTCATAACCTATTCTGACGGATGAATTTACACTTTTAAACAAACTTCAAAACAAGTCAACTCCAAACCCAAAACGATATTTTTTGCTTCAATATTTTCGACTAATGAGGATGCAAATAACTTCTTCTTTAGGGATGCATATGATGCAGATATTTACTCCCCCCTCCCAACACCAAAAATCATTAAGGGGGTACCTTCATCAAAATATAAATTCATTAAAGGGATTGTAAAGAGGTTTTCTAAACTTTGTATGTGTATCGGGGACACTGATAGCATCAATTTTCACCATTCCAATTTCCATTCCGACATCTGTGGTTCTTGCAATTCTATTAAAACTAACACATTTTATGATGTCACAAACAGTGATCTGCATAGATATCAATAGTAGCTTCTGGTAGATCACTGTTAGTTTTAGTGGAATTGTAAGAACCATGGGCGTCGGAATGGAAGTGTCCCCGATACAGATACAAAATTTAGAAAAACACTTTACAATCACTTTAATTTAACTTACTGTAAGAGGTGCATTTTTGGCTAACATACAAGGAAAAATTCTTTCTCTTAACCGTTTCTCATTATTATGTTTATTTTCACAACCATAAATAAAGACATTTTGTCGTCGACTATGACCATGTAAATCACAGTAGACCACTATCTCTCTTTCTTGTAACAACCTATAACAAATAAAATGTAATGTGTTTTTTAAGTCTTAAAGGGATTGTAAAGAGGTTTTCTAAACTTTGTATGTGTATTGGGGACACTGACAACATCAATTTGCACCATTCCAATTTCTGATGTCCAATGTCTGTGGTTCTTGCAATTCCACTAAAACTGGAAATTGGAATGGTGCAAATTGATGCTATCAGTGTCCCGATACACATACAAAGTTTAGAAAACCTCTTTACAATCCCTTTAATTTTCTGCACCTGATTGGATAAATGAAGATTGGGCAGGTGCATTGAACTTTCCAGCTGCATTTCTGTGAAAAACTGGGTTGAATAATATTCTTAATGGAAAGATCTGACTTTTTTCATGAGCAAGAAAGTTGACCAGTATATAATGTGATATACAGGTAATGAAAGAGACGCATAAATTCAGATTTTGGTCTATACTTTTTAACGTCTTAAAAACCTTGTGTAAACTGTTAAAGGGGAATGTTCAGCATTTCCGATGGTCGATTTAGGACTTGAAATTTCTTAATAACCTCTAGAAATACTGCACAAAAATCATATTATTCCTTTAATTATATCCGTTCTTTAACATTAATCCTTCATTTTCTGTATATGTGTTTTCTATAGTCGTATAGTCTAACTAAACGTCGAGTCGTATTTTTGACTTTCAAACCTGATAATTATCGGTAGGCCTACAAGTGTTTGAAGGCTTAAATTTCGTAGGAGAGTTGTGAACAATATTACGGATTAGACTAGCTAAAAAATTCTAAATTCTGAGACTAAAATTTATTTAGTCGAACAGTTAGTGAACATATCCCTTTAAAACAAGTCTGTCACAAATTAGGACTTACTTTCTGATCATACTTCTGGTATGCCATACAGAAGGGTAGGCATCTTTTAACATTGTTTTATAGTTTCTGTTTAAATCACGACCAGCTAAAGAACATCTATAATTACCAACTATAACTCCATCAGGATTTAACATTGGTACTATTTTAAATATAAACGTATCCCTTAACAACTGAAAGGATATTTGAAATTTGTTATAAGATGAAAAGTGTATAATGAACAATTTTTTCAGGAAAGCAGCACAAACATATTACAATATTAGCCAGTCTTGTCTTGTAAAGAATTGAAGACTGTGAGCACGATGTGAACGAACGGACTAACGCACCAATAAGGTGATAACAATATATGTTCATTTTTCGTGTGGGCGTATAAAAATTGACAAGATATGTTAAGTAAATGATGTTAAGGACAAACCTTGGCGTCTGCTGAGTTTCCAGTGAGATAATCTAAAAATCCTTTCATCATCCAACTTGAATTACTTTCACCAGGATGTACTCTAGCTGTTAATACTACAGCTTTCTTGTGCTACAACATAGAACATGGATGAGCTATTGGATGTACCAAAAAATGAAAAAAAAAAATGGATGCTCAAGTGTTTTCAAGAGAATAGAATTTAATACTTAATCTGGTACAAGTATATAAAAGAAATGAGCTACAGTGAATAAGCTTCAGTGATGGACTATGTAGTGTGTAATGATGAAAATTTGTCCAGGAAACTTTAATGAATAAAGTCTTTATCTGTAGAAAAAGTATCAATTTATATTCCATTCTATTCAAACCCTTCGTCCTGCATCACTTCGCAACATCAAGTTACAAACCAAATGGTAAATTCCTTCTGTTGCCAACATACTCACCTTTAAATCGTCTGGATGTTGAGAAGGGGAGGTAATTGTTAATAAATATACTAAATTTCCAGCAATAGTCCTGCATAATACTCTTTGTTTACAAACTCTAGATTTTATAGGATCATTTGACAATTCTAACAGATAATCCTGAAATTTAAAACAACTTCAGAATCAACTATACAGATATTCATTGGTAGAAAGTTTACTCACAAAATTATGGTAATATATTGACTTTTTACAACCAACTAATTACAACCAATTTGCAGTGCAGAGATAAAATCATTTCTTACGTTACTTTTCTTACTTTGGCATGACTTTTTATTTTATGAAAATTCAAAAATCCTGAGAGACATCATGCACAAACAAAATGCATCTGTTCAACACATGTTTGAAGGCTTTCCGTATTCCAGTTTCTTAGACGAGAAATGACTTGTGAAATGGATGATGGTGATTGTGCCCCTTTAAAGCTTCAAATTTCAAAATTGTACAAAGCAGTAGCCTGCATTTTGTAACATGTCTGCTAAAAGAACCAAATCAACAACATTGCCCAACACCCTTTAAATTGTACCCACCTGTAAGTCTGTATAAGTATAAGGATAACAATGTGCAAAGTAAACATCATCATTACCATGAGTAAATTGAGTTGTCCATGTTAATGAATAGAATGACTTATCTCCCTTTGCAATTTCATACCTGAAAATAACATGACTATTACCTCTTTCTATAAAAACCTAAAAATCAGGCAAATATAACAGGGGTCTGCACAAATCAGGTGTTCTGTTCTAAACAAGCTTTTGAGTAATTCTGGAAATGTTCTGGACAGGAAGTGGAAAGTTCTGTACAGATAATAAAAATCTGTACAAGCAAAACAATTCCGTTAATCAAAAACCTCGTCCAGAGCATGACAAAATCGGGTGTTTGGAAAAGAGTAAACATGGTCTGCTTCGCGCGCGACACTCACCACTACTATAAAGGTCAAAATCATGAGATGCATTGAAATCAATTCATGCCTGACTACACAAATCCGCCAAAATGCAAGTAACAGATTTGTCATATTTGACAAGGAGTTCTCCGTAACGACCATAACATTTTCTACAAGAAATTTTAAGTTTGTGTGTCAAGTAACCCTGTTTCAGTAATTTCACGGTTAATATTCGACCCCTTGCAAGAAAGTCCATATAAAGAGAACAAGCTCTAGCATAGCGGATCAGTTGTGAAATGTACGTGCCATAAGCAGGCGATTGTGATATGTTACTGAATATGAATGGAAAATTAACAATAGGAAAATCAAAGTCGTCATGTTTGTCATACAGAACCAATATCTGAGTAGTTCTAGAACTAATATCTGAGTAGTTCTAGACAGGTTCTGGACAGGAAATGACTGCTATCACTGAACAACTGTTGCAACATTTGCCGTCATCTTAATCTCGTCACTGTTCTTGCTGCACCACCTCGCTAGTTGGGACTCAAATCCATCATACTTACTTTAAATTATTTCTATAATATTTTATATCAGTACCAGCTCGTAACCAACCTATTTTTTTCTGCTGAGCTGATTTCTCACTGTACATCAACGGTTTCATACCATAATTATATAAACTATCAGGCTTAAATATAAATATACTTTAATTTCCACCTTGCCCAATTCATTGTGTTAGTGGTTTCCATGAGCAAAAGGCAACACAGAAAATAAGGGATTAAAAATCAATACATTTAATTTATTTACCAAATAATTTTGAATATGGTGCCCACCTCCAGAATATCTTGATAAATATGTCACCATAAATACCCTGACAAAAAATCAACAAGTTTGCATAATGCAGACACCATAATAGTGAGAAGTAGGCCTTAACTATATAGGAAAAAATAAATCACACAATAACGTGCAAACAGTAGGTAAAAAGTCGAAAAAAGTTATTAATCAAAATATTACGGAGTTTTTGGTTGTGGATTCATTTTACTTTCAAACCAAAATATGTCAAATAATGTTATAAAACTCATTTAAGTTTCAGTTTCCATATAATTCAAGGTGCACAAACTAAACTAAACTATGGGATTGTCAAGATGTTTTGTCATCTTCTGTGTCACTGACAGGGACACTGATAGTATCAATTTGTATCAGACTATCAGAATTCTGTGGTTTCAGCAAGTCTACTACAACTACTGTGTTTGATGACATCCATAATTACAAAATATCCTTGAATCACATAAGGTCTTGACGATGAGTTATTAAACACATCTTAAGTTTTGGTGGAAATGCTGGTATTATCAACAACATGTGATTGACAATTGGAATAATACAAATTGATGCTACGAAATAGACATTAAAAAACAGAAAGCCTATTTACCATAACTTTGTACATACCTTCATAAAGTTAACAATAGTAAATCTGTATTTTATATTAGGTCTGGTGTTTTTAACTCGGAAATAATACCATTGTGTGTGTTTAGATGTAAACAAATCATATCTTAGATATAGTTCATAATCATATTCTCCCCTGATAAATATAAACAGAAAATATGAAAAATGTATAGTACAGTACCTCTTATGAACAGACCAAATTTCAACAATTAGTGGTAAAGATCACATTTCATAAAAGAACACTTTCATGGTATACTACTGCTGAGTTGTTATATTGTAGGCTATATAAAGATTCTGAAGATGACAAGTGTAAATTGTTGAAACTTTGTGTACAATAACTCAGATAGGGCCATTCCCAAGGGCGTCGCAGGCCGGCATTTGAGAAGGCCAGTCTTAACGTGTGATTCTTCTAATACTATATCGTTAAGTGTCACAAAAACAACCTTTGCTTGGCCTAAAACTAAACTGCTATACTCAAAGTACAGAAATAACGTCACTTACACTTTAATAGCTTTGGCCAGATTACCACTTTCAAATCTAGATTCGAAAACTAAAGTTGTATCTTCTGGTGAAGTTGGTATATAACTTACAGCATCACAACCATTTCTAGATCCTCCAACACGTGACCTTACAAACTATTTGATAAATTAAATATTAACTGTTAAACATTTTTATCTGTTATTACAGGATCCATAGACATCTGATAGAATATAATTGGAATGGTGCAAGACATAATATGGCTCCTACACATTACATAATCTAGTGCTTGCCAGGCAAGGTAACATATGTCCACTGGCAGCTGTCGGAAATGATAAATATTGATGGACCTTCAAGAGAGATAGAAATATACAGCCACATATTAAAAAGCAAGAAATCCTCTTTACAACCCCCTTAATAGCTTGCAAAAGATTCTACATATATTTAGATGTTATCTGTTTGACAACGCTCTATTGAAACTGACTTCTACGGCTCATCTATATTATATCAACACTGAAATGTATAAAAAAATTTCTTTCTTATTCCATTAATGAGGCAAAAAAACTTACAAAACTGGCTTTTGGTTCATAATTAAACACAACTTTTCCCCCATTGTCTTCTCCACGTACCATAGGTGTTTTCTCTAATCCAGCTGTAAAATACAAACAGAATTTTGAAAATTAATTTTTTATCAGTTAGTTCCATAGCATGATAATTTTTTAACCTGAATTTAAAATGTAACAAAGCTCTATGAAAAAGTCAGACTTTTAAAGATATAAAAATAGCGATGGTCATGGCAGTCAATTTGTCTGAGGGGTTGACAATAGTTGTCAATGTTATCAAAATTAACGATGTCAAGTTTCATTTCAAATCTCTTCTCTAAACTTTGAAAGTGTAACAGTACAGGCTAAAATATAATATTTTGGACATGGACGGGCCGGGAGTATAACTAATATTAAAGCAATATCTCATACTTAGTTTATAAATTGGTTCAGGTTCGGTAGGAATATATCTAATATGATTAATTCTGCCATTTTCTACTTGTAAATCAGCTGGCCTGAAAATAGAAAACAGATATCACAGATATTTTGGTGAATGTTTGGACCATTTACAGTATAAACATGATCAGTATACCGGTACTTTGTCTTCTTTCCTCATTTTTCCATTTCCAGTGAATTCATTTTTCAATGGATAAGATCCACAGACAAGAAAAAAGGGAAGTACTTCAAATTGTTTGAAAAAATAGGCAGATATGTTGATGTTGATGGATGTATTTATTAATTAATTGTTGGTGTTCCAACAGATAGACCATGTACTGTCTCAATATATTAGGCAAAATTGCTGTGAAAGATATGTGTCAGTAATGCATTTGACAAGACAAGAAATCTTCTTTGATGTATGATGTATGTTGTGGGAACAGTAGGATATTTAGGGAGGGAGAAGAAGTATGGTGCCATTTTTCTTATTTTTAAAAATTTGAGAATTTTCATGCCTCAGGCCCCTCTTGACCACCTGGTCTCCCCTGAAAAAAATTCTTGCTACGCCACTGTGTAAGAGTATGACATCATTGATCAATGTAATATCAGATTAATAAGTTTTCATACTTACCATCTTGCTGTCTGTTGAGGTCCAGGTTCTTTTGATAAAGCATATAAATTTCTTGGCTCACGTAATTTTGGAACCTGAAATTATTCATAGAAATCATAAAATACAAACAGAAACTGTGAAAATCAACAGATGCTGTAAATTCACAAAAGCTCTACTTTTCATGTTCAGAATTGATATATCGATACATCATGTGTTTTTCAGGTGAGTTCATAACAGCTTTCCATATGAAATGAAATAACCTGTGTTTATCATATTGATTTAATTAGCTAAAAGAGGAACAAAGAAGGGAAATCTTGCATTATAAATGAAAACTCACCATTTTGCCTGCTTCAAAATTATAAACAAGTTGAGTAGTACGCAGAAGCTCTTCTTGGGTACGGTTGTCTGAAAATAGAGTGGGAAAGAGTAATTCAAGAATAAGATATTATGAAAAATCTGAAAATATGTATTCCAAAGATATAGTCAGCTTTTTTTTTGATGTTGCTAATGGAAAAGAACATTTAAAGGATAGAAAAATAATTGTATGTGGATACTTCTATCTTGCATTTGCACTATTCATTTTCAGTCAGATGTCTGTGGTTCTTGCAACTGAAAACCTCTTTATAATCACTTTACAATCATTTTAAAATAAAGGACATGGAAGCTGCTTATTGATAATTTTAATGTGCGGGTTAATTTATAGTTGGAGCAGACAACTCTTGTTCGAAGATTGATTTTAATTGGATGGTTTGAAAGCTCTGCCTGAATAATGTTTCAATTAACAGAACTATTTTGTTTTTAATATGGCGATCTCCTTGTAATAAACCAGGTTATCAGACACAGTCTAGTCCCCAAGTTGATTCGACTGGTTTAGGGAAGGTGAAAGACGAAGATGAGCATCCAACTGGATTTTAAAGAGATTGTAAAGTGATTTTCTAAACTTTTTATGTGTATCAGGGACACTGATAGCATCAATTTACACCATCAAATTTCCATTCCGATGATTGTGGTTCTTGCAATTCCACTTAAGGACGTTCCACCTAATTGTTCGTGCGCACCCCGTTTCGCATGTGTGTCACGAGAAACTACAGACAGAGATTGTCAAATATTATCAGATTTGGTTAATCTTTATAATTCACAATTATATGATTTTAGTTTTACATTTCAATGGTCATTAGATCACTTCGAATACCTCAAACATAAGAGAAGTAATTTGTCATCATATAATGCAGTGATCAGCAGAAAGATAATATCCAAAAACTTGGCCGAAAAGTGTGCAGTATCTGGTTTAAAATTTAACCATTTATGTTTAGCTTTTGAATTAGGCCTGTCCACATTATTGGGTGAAAAAGTTAATGGTAAAGTGAGAGTTACAAATAGAAAACTAGTCATTGAACAACTTTGTTAATTTATCATGAATAAAAAGTAATGTTCTGAAGAGTTATCTCCCTTTCGCCCATTATTTTACTGAACCCTACCCATCTTCAGATCCAATTATTCAGAGAATGAGTTCGGTGACCCCCTTTTTTTATTGGCTTACACAAATTCTTATATAATGGAGTACAAAATAACAGATTTTAATTTTCGATAAGCAAGTTATAGGTGTTTTAGTGCCTCTGGAGGCTTATTGACTAACTAGCATTAGAACATTTTTTTATCTGTAAATTAGTATTTTAGCATATTGCTGATACCAAAGTATTATTGAACCGTCTGGGATCATTTTATGTTGATTTTGTGCAAAAATCAAAATTGTAGAAGCGTAAAAACAGTGTGAATTAAGAGTCAAAAGTAGGTCAACTATTGTGCCCCACCCCTACACAAATAACGCCCTCTATCTAAAAAAATAAGTCGGTGACCTATGCTAATTTTTGCATTTTCTCATTACTGATATGTTTAGCTACCACCATGCAAAAAATCAGAAACTTCTAATTTAAATTGGTTATTCGGTGGAACATCCTTAAATTAACACGTTTTATGATGTCACCCCCACTGATCTACCAGAAGCTACTATTGATATCTATGCATATCAGTGGGGTGACATCATAAAACGTGTTAGTTTACGTGGAATTGTGAGAACCACAGACGTTGGAATGGAAACTGGAATGGCGCAAAATGATGCTATCAGTGTCCACGATGCACATACAAAGTTTAGAAAACCTCTTTACAATCCCCTTAAAAGCTATACCTGCTTCTTTATAGAGTTGAATTTGATCAAGTTTAACCAGTGCTGTGTCATGCCACACAGATTCAGTATTACTAGTCAGAAAATTATCCCAATTATCATAGTCACTATCACTCGAGTCATCTAACTGGTGACCCATATTTAAAACTTGATAAAACTACTGTGTAATGAGCAAACTGTCAAACACCTGCTTTCATCCAAATAGTCCAAATAGTTAGTCAGCCATCCAAAACCGACAAATGTGAGATAAATACAAAGGCTACTCTTATTCAGCTATTTATAATCCAAGTCGGCATCAAAAAAAGGTTTGTATGTTCTGTCCAAAACCTGGATGGTTATCTATTCACACTGTGTAGTGGATAATTATTTCAGTGTATAAGGCTAAATCTGAGTTGTCAGTTATCCAAAACATATAGTATGGTTAATCATATCCCTGGATTAAACCAAGGTTGTCAGTTATCCAATGCTGACGAGATCAGATATATCAGATATACCGGTATCCAAAGATTTGAACAATCCAAAACAGACAAGGTTCGGTTCATTTCATCAAAAGACTGGACACTTGATCTAATGATTTTTGTCAAATTGTTTTTCAATGTAAACACAGAATTCACAAAACAGGAAGTCTTCAATGAAAGTGATATTATGCAGGTTCCCAAAACACATGAACACAAATTTAGTTCACAATCAAAAACCAATTTCAGAACCCAAACAACAAAGAATCACAAAGCAAAATTGACTATCACCACATAACCTGTGCCAAACACTTAAATAAATCTAAATAATAGATTAAGATAATCCTTTCTTAATCCAAGGGATTATCAAATATCAATTTACTTTAATCCTAGCAATAACAAACAGCTTCAGATATAAATATTAGGTAAGGACCAATATCTCATGTAATCTTTATATTTTATTATGAAAGAATTCAGTTTCAAGTCATTCTACCATGTATCAGAAATACAATCCTCACCAGGAAAGTTTGTTTGTCCAAACCAACAGCACCAAACCAATTGGACCTAATACTACTATCATCTACTGAGACTAAGAGTAACAACTACCCGAAACACGTATAAAGACTACTTGAGAATGAGTAATAAAATGAGAATAAAAAAAGTAGGTAAGAGCAAGGAGAAAAAGAAGACAACAAAGAAATTTGTCTTCAATGAGAAGACAACAAGTAAATTGTATTTAGAAGGATGTCTTAAAATGGTATGCCTATCCTTCAAAATCTTTCTGTCTAAACGCTCCTGGCTAACAAAGCCAGATATAACATTTTTTCCGCATGCGCGTAGTCCTGTTCCCGATACACGCCATTACCTATTTGTATTTGTCAACAACAAACAACTTTAGCCATGGAGCATGAAAATCAAAATGAACGAGCCTAAGAAAATTATCGAAATCATCGCCATTTTGTGGGAAAAGTGAACATTAAACGCACGGACGGTCATGGTATTTTGACCTCTGAACTTCTGAGGTATGTCAAGGCTGGCTTAACTTTTATGTCCGTCTGAACGCAGTATAAGTTTTCAACCCTTTCACCATTTGAACTGCACTGATGAACTTTGAAAGGACACAGAGGGACTAGCTGCACAAAAACTTTGATTATGTAAGCTTATACAAAGTGGGGAGAAAGCAGTTCTGTTTTCAAGATCATGTACAATTCTCAAGATCAAACATGTTAGTGCCAGCATCCAGAACTGGGTAGTCTGGCCATTTATTTATCACAGAGATCCCTGTGCCCTCACTATTCATGATTGAAACAATTTTACTCACCTCTGCCTGACTTGCCATCGGAATCACTATCACTGTCACTATCGCTATCCAAGTTATAAAGATGATTCTTCTCCCAATCAGCATAAGATCGGAATGAATTCCTGTAATTCTGATTTCGTCCTGAAATTAGATTCCAATATAAGCTTAGTTAGCTTACAATTCACAAACAAAACAAGAAAAACAAGCCTTGTGTCAATAAAATTGAAAACAAACTTGCATAATACAAGAAAATGGCCTTCGTCACAATGTTATGGCATTAAACAGAGTTTTTAATAGCATGAAATTGTAAATTTGGTAGCACACATGGCCACAGTTTATTGTACCATCCTAGACTTGCTTTCGCGTGGTAGCCCCTGAGAACTCGAAGGTATTATAACCATAACTCATACAAGGATTGAACCTAGACCTTCAAGTTAGAAAGCAAATATGACCATTATATAACATGCCAAACAAATTTTGTCATTCTGAATTTTCCTACAGGTCTATTATAAGAATTCAGGCAATAAATTTATATTGTTATTTGAAAAGATTATGAAGTAAAAATCTGAAAGTTACGTTAACGCTCTGCAACATATCACGTTAATAAATGGCGACCATATTTGGCCGGACTACATTGATTCTGGTAGTTCAAATATCAGAGACTGGTCATTAGAGACTACAAGTATTTGTACTCAAAACAAACAGTTTGTAAGATATAAATCTAAAATGATAATAAAATGTGTAATTGCCAATTGGTGAACAGATGTATGTGGTATGCAAGAGCAGGTGTCAGAATATTCCCCCAAATATTCTATAGCTATAAACTTTATTTATTTCGCAACGTTATAAGCAAAGGGTAAAGCATCAAAGTAAAAAGTCTCGCGCATGAAGACACAACAAAAAACAGTATTCGTTACCGAGACAGATTATGGTTTACGGAAACTGCCCAGGATTGCCGATTGGTAAAAGCCATGTAAATTATATTTAAATAATAAAAGTCTTTAACAGTAACACTTTCTAATCTTCAAATTTCATTTCAATAATGATGGAAGAAAAAAAAAAAAATTTGCAACAAATAGTTTATCTCGTTTACCTTTATATTCTAAATGTCTAAAAGAAATATCTATTTCATCCAAAATAGAAAATTGGCGCTCCATTTTTAGAAATTGGTCACTGGTTTTGTATTATTACTATTTGCTATAGTGATTGTCAATATTAATATTTAACACATTATTTCCCAAGACACATTTTTTAACACATATGTATACATATTTTGAGAGACACATAAATACACAGATAAATTCCTTTTTTTTAATTTAAGGACACATAAGATCATAATATGCTGATAATATCTTTAATCCAACAGACACACAATCTTATTTATTCTGGGAGACACATTTATTTCAGAAGACACATAAATATTTATTTTAAAGGCACATATTTGTTTTTGAACACATCAAATGTCATAATCCTTAAATCCCACAATGTTATTATTAAAAATACATCCAAAAAGATACATAATATTTGATAACATATGATATCTAAAGGAAATATGACTATTTCGCGTTGTATTGATATTCCTAATAACCAAAACACTGGCCGTAAAATAGGATTAATGGTTATTTGGTTATATTACCGGTATACATTGTATTGTATTTATACAAAGAACTTGTTACTATATAAGCTTACTGTTAAAGGGACAATTTTTGAAATATGAATTAGGTGGTTCACAATATCTTTCATTGTATGGAAAATTTTAGCTGAAAGGTGTCTAAATAATCCTTAAAAATAAAATTTTTAACTTTCTAGAGAATTTGGCACACAAATAAATTTTCACCATTCCAATTTTCATTCACACATTGTGGTTCTTGAAATAAATTTTCACCATTCCAATTTTCATTCACACATTGTGGTTCTTGAAATTCAACTCAAACTATAAGCACAAGATAATTACATAACATGAAATGCTTAGTTTAAGAGGAACCAGAGATGTCTGACTGAAAATTGAAATGGTGAAAACTGATGCCATCAGTGTCCCAAAAACACATACAAAATTTAGAAAACCTCTTTAATTCTCTTTAAGCACTGAAACTGATAATGAAAAGAAAAAATATTACACCTTGCAAAATAGATTTCAAGTTAGATATACCAGGTACCCATGATAGAATAGATTTCTAACAGCAGGCATGTAAGTGTGAGGAAATTAAAGGGGATGTTCCAGATAGGAAAATCAACCAAACGAACAATTATTGGAAAAAGGGAACAAATTGTCTTTTAGCTTCAAAGCAAATTGAAATTAATTTTACATCATTTTAATTAAGTAAATGTAACAAATAGACTTATCTAGAAAAACATAATTTTTAAAACTAGTGTGAGTCTCTTTAACTGATTTATAGTCTAATAAGATTACATTTAATAGTTACTTTAGAACATAATATCTATTCATTATTACAATATTAATGTGTTTTAAAGGATTGAAAGGAAGTATAATATATCTTTTTTAAACTTTTCTTAATATGGTTATAAGATCTTTAAAGATGTTATATGCATCTTGAAATAAAAACAATAAATTTGCGCTGTTTCAATCATGACAAGTTAGATTTCAATTCTTCAGAGTGCTATCAGAATTATTGGATCAAAGCCATATGGTAATAAGACACTTTTGCCTCATTTTTTCACCATTCTACTCGTAGCCATTATGTCCTTTTAAGGTTCATGCTTTCAACTAGTATATAGAGCTCAATTCGAAATATAAAATTTATATACTATGGTCTCTATATTCTTTTGATATCTAATAATAATAAAATTATCACATAAAAGACTTATTGTTAAGTATGAAATGAAGGTAATAACTTCAAAAATAAACTTAGAACCTTGCTATTATTAAGGCCAGGCATATTGTATGCTTGGTTTTTGGTTGTTTTTTTTTTAATTTGAATACAAATTTTTTTTACATAAAAGTATATATACTTTCAATTTCCTCATCTCAAAATAATGTGGATTGTTTGTATTTATACTTCATAATGTGTCCTTTATAACATAACACAAGACAATATTATGGAATATAACATGACGACACGTGTATCTTGTGTTGAAACATTATGTGCTAAACATTAAAGAAGTGTGTTATATTCCATAATATTGTCTTGTGTTTTGTTACATGTCGTTCAAATGTTATATAATGTGTCTTTGCTCAACTTTACATGTACCGGTACATCATTTCTCCGTGTATTACCTAGATTATTAGATACATTTTGCAACCAATTCCTTTTGGAAATTGAGATACTAACCTTAGAACACAAATGTCTTTCAAAGTAAAGTTTGAGGGCTCTGTAAATGCCTTGTTTTTGCTAGGGAATACACAGTTGCCAAAGGATATTTAACACTCATTGAAGTTCATGATTCCACATTGGCATAGATCAAGATAATGCCTTTGTTTTTTCAACCATGTTTGCCCATATTGGAGATGGAGTTCTGTCCTGTCTTGTTCTTGCATTGTTGCTTCTCATTTCTTAGCCCAATTAGGAACAGAAAAGTAGGATGCAAACATAGATTTATCTTATGACAACATATTCTGAATGTTGTTTCAAAGTCATATACAATTAGTCTTCCCTTGACGAAATCTAGACATAAGTGGATACTTAATTTGTGAGATAATTTGAGGGGCTATATATAGCTAGACCATAACTCCAGTTTGAGCACTGCACATTGAAAGCTGAAGTTATAATTTAGCCACAAAAATTAAAAATGGAACTGACCTGTGAAGTAACCATAATGTTGTAAATGTTTTCTCATAAAACTATCATATGGATTCTGAAATAAACAAAACACAAAAACTTGCCCTTTTCATAAATGAACTTAATTCACTTTTAAATTTTCAGTCATAAAATTCACAAATGAAGCAATGAAATTAACACAAATTGAAAGACTCTTACCAATTCAAAGTTTTCATTTGACTCACAAGACTCCTTTTCCAGCACTTGAAACATCTTGAAATTCAGGCATAAAGTAACTTCAGTCAATTCTGGTTTCTAAGTGACGTCTGGTGTTCTTAAGATTTGTTCAGTTCATCATTAGATTAGGTCAATTTTTATTCAATCAATTAAGGCGCTATCTAAAAATATTTTCAATATTCCAATTTATATTTGTCAACTGAAATGCATGATGTTAATCTTTTAAGATCCTATTGTCTGTACAAGCATGAAACTTAAGCCTTCAAATACCATATTTCATTTATGGTATAGGCCTACATATAAGCTTATAGAAAACGCATAAGCTTAGCCTATATACAGAAAATAAAAGATAATTGCTTAGGTTATAGGTAAGAGTGAAATATTGAAGGGATGTGATTTTTATGCAAATTGGGGGGCTATTTACACGAATGGCGGACAAAAGCCCCACCGGACAAAAGCCCCACTTTGATTTTTTACCCTAGTGGACAAAAGCCCCACAATATAAATTTACCTAGGACAAAAGCCCCACTATGAAAAAATAAAATATTTAGGAAAAGCACATTTGAAGAATCATTTATTATTTAAATAAGAAAAAAATTTAGAATTTAAATACATTTAGAGATTGGATTCACTTGTAGAATTATTGTTGAGGGTGTTAAGTTAATTAGATAGTAAAACAGTTTGTTTTGTTTATTAGATAGTAAAACAGAGTGCTTTGTTTAAGTAGATAGTAAAACAGATTATTTTATAATAAATTAATAATGAATATGATGATGACTTCTTTAATCAACAGATTATAGGATTGAAATTTCTTCTTTTAAATCCATTTCAATTTCTTATATGTATATGGCTTCTATGTCTTGGCTAGGTGATTCCTTAGCCTCAACTATAAATTAAATACAGACATTCTTTATTACAATATTCATGCATAACAATAACAACCTTTAAGCACATTTTGATGACATTCATAAAAATCATACATTTTAAAGCACATATACAATCACAATACGATGTTTTAAGCACATTTTGATGACATTCAGAATAATCATACATTTTTTAGCACATTTTGATGACATTACAAAAATCATACATTCTTTTAAATTTATCATCTAATTTCACATATTCACAGCCCAAAACAACACTGGAAAATGCTGAATTATAAATGGTCATAGCCCCATAGTCAGTGAATGTGATGACACATAAATATAATAAGTTATAAGAATTAAATATTGTTTGTAATTAAGCCTGTGTCACTTGTGTCTATGTTAGGAGTTTATCAGTAATATAAACTACTATTTTATACTGACTGCAATGATAGGATATGATATGGTGTATAGAATCTAGGCCTTTAATTACTGACTATTTTATAAATTTATAAATAACCTTTTTTTTTAGTTTTTTACTAACTAAGATAGTAACACACAGGCCTAGCTAGATAGAAGTTGAACTTTTTGTAGAAAGTAGAAGCAATCGAATGCACTCGATTAACAGAAATAGGCCTAACAGGTTAGCTTTAAATCAAAATATAGATCTTGAATTAAGTACCGAAGATGTGTGTAATAACTTTTTACACTACGAATTTCAAAGCAGGTTTATAATTATATTGAATAAAATAGGCTATTATTATTTTTTTCAATCTGACTGTCAAAAGAGTGCACCTGTTGTTGAGCCGTATCACAGCAAAAGACGCTTCAGTGAAAATGCGCATAATAATGTAGTTCTTCAATGTTCTTTATATTTGTAGGTATAAATCTGTCGAATGTTAAATCGTAAGAGTACGTGATAACTACAAAAAATAAATTCATAAAAAAATAATATTCTTTCCACTAGGCCTATATTTCAAATTATGATAATCTGGCGCGTATTAATATGTATTTTGTATCCAAGGTTCGGTTCGGCAGATAAATTGGCCTAGAAAATAAATTATTTTAGTTATTATAACCATCTTTCATGAAACAAGCTGATGTTTAGCTTTGAAAATAATTCATTTAAGATTATTAGTTATTTTATTCATTTATTTTCACCATATTACCTCTGCGGCGTAGCAAAACAAACCCTCACTTCCGGTCTTTCTATTGCCATCTTTGGGTACAATAAGTCGTCCAAAATGGTGAGCATTAATAAATGAGAAAATACGGATGTTACAATGCATGAGATGAACAAATCAATATCTAAATAACACATTTACATATATATTTATGTGTAAAACCCTCGGTTATACATGGATGAGTAGTTACTGACAAGATATAGGCGGATTTAGGCTGACGAAAGCGTGCTTTTTCTGCAGAATTATTTATATGAATACATGACAGCTCGGACAATTACAGAATCGGACCACTTTCACGACCGACTCGGCCATTTTTCTTCACAAATAAACAAGAAAAATAATTCAATCTGACCCGACTATTACTGTTGTAGTATTGATATGGTCCAATCTCCCTCTTCTCACTCAACTCTAAATAATCAAAAAGTTGGATGATTTCAAGTTAAATCTGTGGTTCTTGCAATTCCACTAAAACTAACTCCTTTTATGACTTCACTACTAGGCCTAGTGGTCTGCATGGATATCAATAGTAGCTTCTGGTAGATCACTGATAGTAACTAACATCATAAAACTTGTTAGTTTTATTGGAATTGCAAAAACCAGAGATGTCAAAATGGATATTGGAATGGTGCAAATGGGTTATAGTCAATTGGGCCCCTATCCAAAATGGCCCCTTAAAAAAGCTACAACTTGTATAAAAAAATTAATCGGGGACCATTTTGACTTTTTTATTGACCATTTTGACCAATGAAACAGTTGACATTAAAAAGTAAATTCAGGGGCCATGGTGACTATTTCATTTGAGGCTATCAGTATCAATGTCCCAGATACACATACAAAGTTTAGAAAACCTCTTTACAATCCCTTTAATGATGGTTCATTTATGACTATGTTTGTGTGATATGTGTGGATGGTTTCCCTATAAGCCTAACTTGTATTATGTTCCTTTAGCATCGGTGTATGATCTGAATGATTTAACTGTTTCTTGCATAAGACACCTTTCTAGTCATTAATGTCCAATAAAACCTTCTAGTTGAGCAACCTCTTTGAAACTTGACAGAAAGATACTAGATATATAGATTTGAAATTTTATATTTTTCTAAAGATTCCTTCCATGTGAAATCAATTTTGAAATGGAAGGGTGAATTTTCTTGCAACAATATGTTTGAAGCAATATGACTGATAGAGAAAAAATTATAACAAGAAAGGTATCTCATTCAAGGGTTAGATTGGGAAAAAGTGCAATATACTGTGCTTTTGAACAGAAAGTTGCATGGGCTTAATGGCTAATTGTGAACCGTTTTTAAAATCTTTCTGTTTTTCAGGCAGCACACAAATCTCTGAAGACAAAGCTTAAGTTAGCTAGAAAAATGAAACAAAACAGACCTGTCCCACAATGGGTACGATTAAGGACTGGTAACACAATCAGGTAAGAGTTGACTTTTACTTTAATCAGATATGAATAACAAATACAATACAAAGATCAATTGTACATTTCAATATTTTATCTTTACTACTTTACAAGTTGATAGAATGCTTTCAAAACATCTTCTTTATCAGAGAGACTGTTTTTGTCAATTTAAAGTTAAAATCCAATTTGTTTTCTACCATGTCAAAATTAGAAAATTATGTTAACATAGTTCATAGAAATGAAGAGGTCTATAACAAAAATTTCAAGTGATTTCTTGTTCAATGTTCTTAGGACTTATAGTGGAAATCAAACCAAACTTTTTTGATCTATTAGTAAAGGTTCAGATAGCTTACTTCACTTAGATTCAATTTATGGGTAATTTTAAATTTCTATTTCCAGATATAATGCTAAGAGGAGACATTGGAGAAGAACAAAACTCAAGATGTAAACTAGTTCAGCTCTTCTGAGGTGCTTCTGTTCTAGAAAAAAAAATAAAGTTTCACACATCAGACAAGTTGTTTCTTTTAATTTTCAGTGGACCTCTGTAATACCCAAATCAAGTTCTGTCAAAAACTTTTGCATTCTTGGCAAATGTGGACTGACCTAAAGGAATTGATGACAGTACACTCATATATTATGCTCCATATCTAATTGCATAGTTTTAATGAGAAGATACTTGCTTTAATAAGCAATGGCCAGGGTCACAAAAAGAGAACATACATTTTTATACACCCAGATAATATGTATAGCTTATATTGGTGTCACCCCATCCGTTCACAATGTTGCTTGTAAAAACTCCACAAGTCACTCACTATTCTTGTTAACTTTTCATCCTGTAACTAAGTTATGGACACATAAGGGAGTTAATTCCTTGATGAAACTTGGTGGGAGTGTTCACAATCACCCAAGAATGAACGCCATAAAAAATCAGATGAACGTTAAAATATTGAATGGGTCATTGCCCTTGCTTTTTTGGAATTTGACGCCTGAAAACGCAAATTCGGGACATTTCTAGAAATTTAATGGTCTCACAAAATAAACCTTAATTCTTCGGGAAATCGTTTTTCAGGGTGTAAAATTTTCTTGAAAAGGTCCTTTCACAGAGCATTCTGGGAAAAAGACACCTTTAAACACAAATTCCCTGAAGATGAAGGTTTATTTGTGTGGGGACTGCAAGACCAAACAAGAAAAGTTTTTAATTATATGCCAGAAAACACAAATTCCGGACACTTTCCAGCGAATTCCAAGTTTCAAGATTATTGGCTCTTACAAAAATATTTTTTCCCTGCAGGTTGCTGATTCTTGACAGATTTTGACGAAACTTACTGATGATATTTAATACCACCCATGGTGTACCCTAGCCTAATGGAAATCAACACCAGGGCTTGCCAGGCAAGGTAAAATACGCCCACTGGCAGCTGTCGGAAATGATACTATTTGAATACACGATAATGCAAATTTTATTATAACAAAGCAAGGATAAAAACTCAAACATATGTTCACTGAATTCCAGTGACTACACTAACAAACATTTTGTCGCATTTTTACAAAGACGAGGGCCATAACTCAAAAAACATTCAACGAAATGCATTAAGTTAGAACTTGTCTGTGATCTTATTAATTCTACAGCTTCAATCCTGTTCACGAACAAATTTTGAAGCGTTTTTACAAAGTCGAGGGCAATAACTCCCAAAAACATTTGACGAAAATACGTCAAATTCAAACTTGAACGAGATCTTATTAATTCCAATGATCACACCAGGTTTCATCAGAATAGGTTGAAAACTGTAGCTTTAATCCTGTTCAAACAAATTTTAGCATGTGTTTTACAAAGTCAAGGGCAATAACTCAACAATCGTTCATCGAAAAAATGTCAAATTTGAACTTGACCGAGATCTTATCAATCTAAAGAAGCATAGCAAGTTTCATCAAAATCAGATGAAAACTGTAGTCTCTAGAGTGTTCACGAACAAAATTTGACGAGTTTTAACAAAGTCAAGGGCAATAACTCAAAAACAGTTCATCGAAAATATGTCAAATTCGAACTTGACCGATATCTAATCAATCTAAAAGAACATAGCAAGTTTCATCAAAATCAGATGAAAACTGTAGTTTCTAGAGTGCTCACAAACTAAATTTGACGCGTTTTTACAATGTCAAGGGCAATTACTCAAAAACCCTTCATCGGAAATACGTCAAATTCGAACTTGACTGAGATCTTATGAATCTAAAGGAGCATACGAAGTTTCATTAAAATCAAATGAAAACTGTAGTCTCTATAGTGCTCACAAGAAATGTTGACGGACCGACGGACAGGGGCGACAACAATATACGACCACATATTCATGTGGGCGTATAAAAATCGAAAAACATTTACTATGAATCATTTACCTTTTTCTTGGAAACACGTTAGATTTTTAGCTCGTTAGCACTCTACAAGTCAAAATTCTTGACTGATTTTAAGTAAACTTGGTGTGAATGTTGTTAATCACCAAAGGATGAACACTATTGAAAATCAGCAAAACTGAAAAACATTTACTGTGAATTATTTCCTTGTTCTTGAAAATGCATTAATATTTTGGCTCGTAAACACTCTAGAATACATAATCTATGATGGATTTTGTGATATTGTTCAGCATTATCACAAAAAGTCCAAAAGAGCTGAAGGTTGAATATTTTTCCTGTAACTGTCAAATATTTTTGTTTTAAGTCAAAGCTGCCAGTGGGCGTATATTACCTTGCCTGGCAAGCTGTGCTTACGAGTACTTACTGCAGGCCGGGCCGGGTGACTACAATTATATACCCCTAACCTCCGCCTCCCAACCCTCGTCACCATTTCATGTGGAAGTAAATTCTATTTTCCAGTTAAACTCGTCTTGTTGTATCTGAATTTCGCCCAAAAATCTGAAGATGGTTTTTATCATAGACATAATTTATAAATAGGTTTTTATATTTTCTCTATTACTTTTGAGAGGCAATTTGACGTCATCTTCTTCATCCAATAATATTACTTTAAAATACCACGTGACAATGTACCACGTGATCGCGCCTTAACGTTGCTTAGCGCTATGTCATTGTGGATGTTGATAGAAGAGTAAAGTGATACATCTTCGCGGAATTTAAATTGATGTCGAGAAATATGAATTCTTACAAGACAATTCCTATGAATAATGCTCTAGAACTGTAAGTGATATATATTTATGGTTACCAGGGGCGTAGCGTAGGGGGGGGGGGGATGACCTTGTCGGTAAAACGCGGTATCGATCGGTCGGTAAAAGACTGGACCTATCGGTAAAACCGATTGGTTAACCAAGAGACCATAAAAGGTGATTTTTACTAAACTTGTCGGTTAATCGAGGTCGATAAAAACTGTAATGGCTGAAGCCGTCGGTAAAAACCGATTGGTTAACAGAGAAAGTTAAAACCTTGTTATCCGTAAAATGTTGATATCCATTTAAGTTGATTTTTTACTGAACTTGTCGGTTAAACGAGGAATAGGTCGTTAAAAACTGTAATGGCTGGACCTGTCGGTAAAACCGATTGGTTAATCGAGAGAGTTAAAACCTTGTTATCGGTAAAATGTTGATATCCATGAAAGGTAATTTTTTACTGAACGGTTAAACGAGGAATAGGTCGATAAAACGGTAATGGCTGGACCTGTCGGTAAAACTAGTTGGTTAACCGAAAGAGTATTTTTAGTGAATAGATACTTATGTGTGTAATTATGAAAATGGTGTTTATGTGGAAATAATTATATAAAGATTAAAACACGAAGCTATAACGATGTAACTATAGATGTGCGAATTCTTTTCGAAAAGGCATCAGATGCAAGGAACTCTGACCTTAATTTTCAAAATTTTGTTAGGGCATAATCCCTCCAACGAGATCAGAAAAGGCCTCAGATGCAAGGAATTTAATTCTATTTTTCAAAATTTCCATAGGGTTCAGTCCGTCTAAATAGCCTGCTGTTCGGAAAGGCCTTAATAGGCAAAATTCAATTGAGATTTGATGAAAATGTTCATAATCACTCACTAAGCCTATCGAATTTTTTTTCAGATCTGCACTTGTTCTTACGCATTATTGTTTAGCTCGTAAGTTTATGTAAGCATTCAAGGCACAATTCTTGACAGATTTTGATGAAACTATGTTAGGCCTAGAGTGGAAATGGAAATCAGCAAAATCGAAAATATTTAATATGAGTTATTGCCCTTGTTCTATTTGGCATTTTTATACGCATATAACATATGATCTCGGACAAGTTCAATCTAATTACAATCTTGCACCCCCCCCCCCCCCCCCCCCCTAATAAAATGACAATTGTTATTTTTATTTTTTTATTTTTTAATGCATTAATTCATTTTACTGAGTCGAGGGGAGTAATAATTCTGAGCCTTAAATTCGACGTTAAATGTTAGCAAAGAGCGTTTACGGGCCTAATATTCTAAACATTTTCTAAGAGAAAAATAATTTTGAATCTTGGATTAGCTGGAAAATGTCCGAAAATTGTATTTCCAGACATCTATAAAACTCTCAAAATTTTCTGGACGAGATATCGCAGATCCTACACAAATACATGTAATCTTAAACCTTAAATTCAGTGGGCAATGTTAGGAATTTGCGTTTCCCAGGCGTCTATTATTCTAAAAAAAAATTTATGGTCTTGCAGTCCTTACCTAAAAAACCTTAAGTTCGTTAGGATATTGCAATTGTGGGCATTTATTTCTAGGCTATTTATGATCTTGAACTTTAATTTTGGTGGAATATGTCAGAAAGTCTCAAAGCATCAAATTCTCAAAGTTTTCTACTGATAGCCCTGAAATCCCGATACAAATATACCTTATATTCGTCAGAAAATTTCAGGAAATTGCGTTTATAGGCTTTTAGTTCTCAAAATTTTCTAGGTTAGATCCCTCAGACACTGCTATACAAATAATTTTCCACCTCAAATTTGCTGGGAAATGTCAGAAATTTTCGTTTCCTGGCGTCTAATTCTCAAAATTTTCTTCTCACGGTCTCGCAGTTCCTACACAAAATAATCTTAAGTTGGCCAGGAAATTGCATTTGTGGGCGTCTATTTCTCACAATATTTCTACGCTAGATCCCTCAGACTCTATACAATTAATCTTGAACCATAATTTCGGTGGAATATGTCAGGAATTTGCGTTTTCAGGCGTAAAATTCCCAAAACTTCTTTTGGTGGTCCTGAAGTCACCAAACAAATAAACCTCCAATTAATCAGAAAATGTCGGAAAAAGTGTTTATGGGCGTTTAGTTCCCAAAATTTCTTCTTGATGTCCTGCATTTCCTACACAACAAATCCTATAATTCATCCGAGAATAACGTTTCAGAAAGTCAACTGTTCTGAATTTTCTAGAGGGGATCCCCAGACTTAAGAAAATCATATCTAGGCTTCTAATGGACATCCTTGAAGCAATAAAGTTAGCAATCAATAGATTAGAGGGCACCACTGCTAAGTTTGAAAATTCACACATTTTCAAGGAGGGAAAGAACTGCCCCTCTTGATTGGACGTTTGCCCCCCTTATAGAGAAGTACTTGGCTGGCTACGGGCCTGATTGTGTTGCCCGTCTGTGAGATGGATCAGATTGATTTTATCAATACATGTAATTCTTTTGTTAATTTTACTGCAAGTGCTTTGTGAAAATATGTTGTGGACACGAGAGCTGGTTTCTTGATGGATTTCGATGAAACTTGGTGTGTTTGTATTGACCTTGGGATAAACCCTGTCGAAAATCAGAAACATCGAAAAATATTTTTTTTATTATTTATTGCCCTTGCTTGTTCTTTAAAACAAAGCAAATGCTACCCGAGAGTATTTTTAAAGTATACTTATGGTATCTCTATATCTTCTTGATCAAATTGAATTTGGTTTTAAAGGGTTAATTACAAACAGGGAGTTCTTATTGTTAATTAAGCAATTTGACCTAGTTTTGGTGTTTGCCCTTTATATGGCTCAATATTTCTAGCTGAAACCTTTCAAATATACAAGAGGGACATTTCTCTACAATTAGGCGTTTATTTTCCTCAAATCCGCTCAGTAGTTTCCTATCAGCGTCCAAAAAACATGACTCACTTAAAAATCTTACGTATAAGGTTTTTAAAAAATTTAGCCTATTTTTAGCGTTTAAAAATTAACGGTTGCATTTTTTTAGTTAAAACTTTCAGATACATTACAGGGCACATAGTTACAGATTTTGGTGTACAGTTTTCACAAATTTGAGCAAAAAAATTTTTTGACCAAAAAAAAATTCAGACTATGTCCCTTTAATTACTTCACAATCACCCAAGGATGAACCCTATTAAAAAAATCAGATGAATTTTAAAATATTGAATGGGTCATTGCCCTTGCTCTTTTGGAATTAATAAAAATATTTTTTCCCTGCAGGTTGATGATTATTTACACATTTTGACGAAACTTACTGATGATATTTATTACCACCCAAGGATAAACTCTATTGAAAATCAGCAAAATCGAAAAATATTTCCTATGAATTATTGCCCTTGAAAACGCGTTCGATTTTTGGGTCGTTAACACTCTAGAAGACGGTCATAATCCTTGATGGATTTTGTGATATTGTTCAGCATTATCACAAAAAGTCCAAAAGAGCTGTATGACTGAAGGTTGAATATTTTTTCTTGTAACTGTCAAATATATTTGTTTGAAGTCAAAGCTGCCAGTGGGCGTATATTACTTTGCCTGGCAAGCTGTGCTTATGAGTACTTACTGGTCGGGCCGGGTGACTACAATTATATACCCCTAACCTCCGCCTCCCAACCCTCGTCTCATTTCATGTGGGCGTAAATTCCAATATCCAGTTAAACTCTTCTTGTATCTGAATTTCGCTCAAAAATCTGAAGAAGGGCCTGATTTCTTATCTCAATAATTTGATAGTTTTTTTCAGAGCCTTATCATAGGCATTAGTTATAAATAGGTTTTTATATTTCTCTATACTTTTGAGAGGCAATTTGGCGTCATCTTCTTCATCCAATAGTATTACTTTAAAATACCACGTGACAATGTACCACGTGATCGCGCCTTAACGTTGCTTAGCGCTATGTCATTGTGGATGTTGATAGAAGAGTAAAGTGATACATCTTCGCGGAATTTAAATTGATGTCGAGAAATATGAATTCTTACGAGACATTTCCTATGAATAATGCTCTAGAACTGTAAGTGATCATTTCTTTATTTATGGTTACTTATAAAATTGAGTTTCCAATTATTATTACATTATGCGAAGGCCTAGCCTAAGCCTTTTGTACTGTACTAACTACTTGAAATCTTGGAGATTTCCATGTTCCTTTAGCAACGGCTATCATTTCATTTCATTACATTAGATAATGCAAATGTCTAACGTTGCTGAAGGAACATGGGAGATTTCACGAACTGAAGAAGTTTCACTTTTTATACGCCCACACATTAATGTGGGCGAATAGTGTAGTCGCCCCTGTCTGTCTGTCTGTCTGTCTGTCTGTCTGTCCACAATTGTTGTGAACACGATAGAGAGCTGGTTTCTTGATGGATTTTGATAAAACTTGCAGTGAGTGTTTATAATCACCCAAGGATGAACCCTATTGAAAATCAGTCGAATCAAAAAATATTTCAAGGTTATTGCCCTTGCTTTTGAAAATATGTTGTAGACACGATAGAGAGCTGGTTTCTAGATGGATTTTGATGAAACTTGGTATGAGTGTTTGTATTGACCTTGGGATGAAACCTATTGAAAATCAGAAACATCGAAAAATATTTAATGAGTTATTGCCCTTGTTCTTTAAAACGCGTTAATTTTTCAGCTGTTAACAAAGTTGTGGACACGATAGAGAGCTGGTTTCTTGATGGATTTTGATGAAACTTGCTGTGAGTGTTCACAATCACCCAAGGATGAACCCTATTGAAAATCAGACGAATCAAAAAATATTTCATGGGTTATTGCCCTTGTTTTTGAAAATATGTTGTGGACACGATAGAGAGCTGGTTTCTTGATGGATTTTGATGAAACTTGGTATGATTGTTTGTATTAACCTTGGGATAAACCCTATTGAAAATCAGAAACGACGACAAAATATTTGATGAGTTATTGCCCTTGACTTATAAAACACATTAATTTTTCAGCCCGTTACACTCTCAAAGTTGTGGACACGATAGACAACTGGTTTCTTGGTGTATTTTGATGAAACTTGCTGTGAGTTTTAATTATCACCCAAGGATTAAGCCTATCAAAAATCCGACGAAGCAAAAAAATATTTCATGGGTTATTGCCCTTGCTTTTTTTAGATTATGTTGTGGACACGATAGAGAGCTTGTTTCTTGATGGATTTTGTCGAAACTTGGTATGATTGTTCATAATCACCCAAAGATGAACCCTATTGAAAATTAGAAGAATTGAAAAATATTTCATGGGTTATTGCCATTGTTAACTTGTAGTTGTAAACACTCAAAAATCGTTCAATTTTGTAAACATTCTTGATGGCACGGTTTTCGACAGATGTTTCATTTTACTGATAGTTCATGTCGACCTCCCGGACGACTTGGCTGCCATTACAAAAGTGGGCGTATTACGATGGGGCATCGCTATTTTTTAGTTTCAGAATCAGAGGTTTCCTATTTATAGCATTATACGCCCACGTGTATATTGAATGTCGGTTCGTTTGTCTGTCGATCCGTCCGCTTTTGCTCGTAAACACTGTACAGTCTGGGCACAATTCTTGACAAATATTTATTATGAATTATTATTGCTTGAAAACTCGTTTAGCTTGTATTGTAAACCTTAGAAGATTAAAATTGGTGGTGTTCATAATCACTCATGGATTAACCCTATCGTCACTAGAATATCGAATGTTATTTCATGAGTTACTGCACTTGTTCTTGAAAACGCTTTATTGTTTAGTTTTAGCTTTTAAATTTATGTAAGCACTCTAGGCACAGTTCTTGACAGATTTTGATGAAACTTTGTTAGGCCTAGAGTGGACATGGAAATCAGCAAAATCGAAAATATTTAATATGAGTTATTTCCCTTGTTCTTGAAAGGCAGTGGCTATTTACCACGTACGTGACAAATAGCCCTGAAACATTCAGAAGGCTATTTACCACGTGAAATTGCGTGGAAAATAAATATAAGCCTTAATAAATAGTTCCAAATACATATTAATTACAACTAACAAACAAAGAGTCTTTTGTTACAGAATAGATTAGTTTATGGTAATTTATCTGCTATTCTAGTGGGTATAAACTTAATAAAGACGGTATTACTACAATACCAAGAAGTCAACATAATATGTCCCCATTTCTTAACAAGGCAACGCTCCGAAATATGGAAATTAATATGATCCGATACATGTTCAACGTTATTTAGACTTTCATTC
Organism: Lottia scabra; assembly: GCA_029955415.1. Classification (NCBI taxonomy): domain Eukaryota; kingdom Metazoa; phylum Mollusca; class Gastropoda; family Lottiidae; genus Lottia; species Lottia scabra. The sequence goes on from JARJEI010000003.1 coordinate 16,445,117, forward strand.
GAATCGATCGAATAGTTGTGCCACTCTAAATTGTTAGTTTGCTATTTTCGTTATATCTCCATTTCTTAACAAGGCAACGCTCTGAAATTTGGAAATTAGTATGATCCGATACATATTCAACGTTATGTAGACTTTCATTCGAATCGATCCAATAGTTGTGCCACATAGGCGTATCACGTAGTTTGTTTGAGCAAGAGAAGTAACTCAAAACCCTATCACAAAAATTGTTTGAAATTAGATGTACTTGATAAGCACTAGATAGTATGCCACTAGGCGTACCACACCCTAAATATTTTTTTTTTTTGCATAAAAATATTTTTGTCAATTCTTTAACTATTTTTTTTATAATTTCCGGAATCTGAAAATTAAGTGGCCGAAATCCGTGGGGGTGGGGGTGAGAGTTGGATTTTGAAAGTTTTTATCCAAGGGCCCCCCACTTCCAAAAACGCTCCGCGGCCCCTGCCACGTACGTTGAATAATATATATTATATCGGGTCATGCTTATTTCCAAATTTCAGAGCGTTGCCTTGTTAAGAAGTGGGGACATATCGAAAATTAATTTAATGCGTACATTATGTTGACTTCTTGGTATCCTAATAATATCGTCTTTATACCCGCTAGAATAGCAGATAAATTACCATAAACTAGTCTATTCTGTAACAAAAGACTCTTTTTTGTTAGTTGTAATTAATATGTATTTGGAACTATTTATTAAGGCTTATATTTATGTGCCACGCAATTTTACGTGGTAAATAGCCCCAGCCTTCTTGAAAACACTTCAATTTTTAGTAAACGGTCTAAATGGCACAATTTTTGACAGACTTACTGTAATCCCCAAAAGTTCAAAAGAGATGTATAACTGAATTTTTTTCAGGTCTATCCAATATTTTTGTTTGAAATCAGAGTTGGCAGTGGGCGTATATTACCTTGCCTGGCAAGCTATCTGTTAGTCTAAATGTTCATTTCGGGCATTGTATTGTCCGTCTGTGAGATAGATCACATTGATTTTATCAATAATTCTTTTGTTACTTTTACTGCAAGTACTTTGTGAAAATATGTTGTGGACACGAGATCTGGTTTCTTGATGAATTTTGATGAAACTTGGTGTGTTTGTATTGACCTTGGGATAAACCCTGTCGAAAATCAGAAACATCAAAAAATATTTTATTATTATTTATTGCCCTTGTTCTTTAAAACACGTTTAAATAATAATAAAATATTTTTTGATGTTTCTGATTTTCGGTAGTAGGGCGTTTCACACCCAGATAATTCCCGTCCGGACAATTCCCGCCCGGCCAATTCATATCAGGACATTTCGCACCAGGATGATTTGCACCAGGACAACTTCCACCCGAGACATTTCACACCCTGGCACTTTACACCCAGGACAATTACCATCCAGGAAAACTGCCACCCGGGCAATTCGCACCCATGACAATTTCTATCCATAAGAATCGCATTCCTATCTCCTACACAAACAACAATATAAGGGTTCCATTCCAATAAAATTCGTAAATACAAAATCATGCCATGGTAGACTATGGTATCTATGGAAGTCCGGCATAATTTTGTACTTACGAATTTTACAGGAACTGGGCCCAGGGTATAAGTGTCGCTAGGTGACTACGCTCCAATATTTCTTACACTAAATGTATGCAATGGGATTTTAACGGAAAAGTATTAAAATGGGCCATAATCTGCCTCAAAGTATGACCGGCTGCCATTTGGGTCTTTTTCGCGAGAATTTATCTACAATCATAACTTATTTCTTCTTCTATCAATTCATGCATTCCGTTTTTAATTTGATAATTTGAGCAAAAATGGGTGCGAATTGCCCAGGTGTGAAATTTCCGGGTGGCAGTTTTCCTGGATGGTAATCGTCCTGGGTGTGAAGTGCCCGGGTGTGAAATGTCTCGGGTGGAAGTTGTCCTGATGCAAATCATCCTGGTGCGAAATGTCCTGATATGAATTGGTCAGGGGGGAATTGTCCGGACGGGAATTATCTGGGTGTGAAATGCCCGCGCACGGTTGTGGACACATAAGGGAGTTAATTCCTTGATGAAACTTGGTGGGAGTGTTCACAATCACACAAGAATGAACGCCATTAAAACAAATCAGATGAATTTTAAAATATTTAATGGGTGCCCTTGCCTTTTTGGAATTAGACGCCTGGAAACGCAAATTCCTGAAATTTCCAGAAATTTAATGGTGTCCCAAAAGAGAAACATTAATTCTTCGGAAAATGTCCGGAAATCGCGTTTCAAGGTGAAATAGGCGTTATAATAGGCCTATACATACACCCCCCCCCCCCCCCTCCCCCGACCCCCACCCCTCGCCACCATTTCATATGGAAGTAGGCCTAAATTCTATTTTCCCATTAAACTCTTCTTGTATCTGAATTTCGCCCAAAAATCTGAAGATGGTTTTTATCATAGACATATTAATAGGTTTTTATATTTCTCTATTACTTTCATATGATTACTTTTGAGAGGCAATTTGACGTCATCTTCTTCATCCAATAATATTACTTTAAAATACCACGTGACAATGTACCACGTGATCGCGCCTTAACGTTGCTTAGCGCCATGTCATTGTGGATGTTGATAGAAGAATAAAGTGATACATCTTCGCGGAATTTAACTTGATGTCGAGAAATATGAATTCTTACAAAACAATTCCTATGAATAATGCTCTAGAACTGTAAGTGATAATTTCTATATTTATGGTTACTAATACTTTCGAGTTTCCAATATGTCTGCATAGGCTACATAATATTAATATGCGAAGGCCAAGCCTTGAACTTAAAGTTTAAAGTAAAGCCAAAGGGCCTTGGCTTGTAGTACAGTTGTAGTTGTACTGTAGCCTACTTTTTTAGTACTTATGTAAGCGAAAATAATGTCCGGGGGTATTTATGTCCGGGTTGGACATAATACGCTAGATAGAACTGTCCTTTATTTAGTTATGGACATTAATCACTAGTTAAAAATGTCCATTGGACATTTTTCACTAGTGCAAAATGTGCAGCGGACATTTTCCACTGGCGGACATTGTACACTTTTACACTTACACTTAGTTCTGTTGACCCGCTCAACGGCAGGTTTTATCTGACTAACTTAGTACTTGAACTCTTGAAGATTTCACAAAGTTTCACTTTTTTAGTTTCAGAAACAGGATATTTCCTATTTATACGCCCACTCGTTTTTTGCCTTTGGTGTCACCCATGTCGGTTTGTCTGTCTGTCGATCCGTCCACATTTGCTCGATCATTTTGATCAGAGTTATTGCCCTTGCCCCAAAGTTTTGAATACGCTATTATTACTATCTTAGTTTTCAATCAATTTTGATGAAACTTAAAATGGATGTTATTGGACCTAAATCGAAAGGTTTGAGAATGTTTAGTTTACTCCTGATTAAATTTAAGGCTTTTTCGTTGGGTGTATCGCCGTATATGGATGTGGTCCACTATCTTTTAATCCTGTTTTCGCCTGTTGGTGGTTGAAATGGGACATTAAATGCACTACAGATTCCTGGGCACTGTTGCACTTTCTAAGCAGTTCGAATTCGAAATCGAAAAAAAAAGAGTAAGCTAATGCAGATGTCCTGGCCAAATTTCCCTCATTGCAAACTGCATAGTGTTTGCCTGTCCTCATTAACCCAAACAGGTGCTGAGAAGCAGGACATAAAAATCCATTTCATTTCAATGCATTTCTCTTGCTAGCTATCAAAATATTTTAAAGGAACACTACCTTTTAGAATTAAAACAAAATCTAAATCTTTAAACATGTCTATAACAGAATATATTCATCAGTGGATTTAAGTGCCCACTTTTGAGAATCTAATTGTATTCTGATTCCAAGAGTGAGAATCATTTTTAACGAGCATATGTTCACTAACTCGATGCCGCAGCGTTGGACTACTTTAACCTTGTCACAGACACCGGAATTTTTTAGATAATCTTATTAATTATAGTGTACACAGCTTACCGTAGAAATTTTATCCTTCAAATCCATGCGAATCCATAATTATCCTTGTTTGAAATTGAGCACGGCGAATGAACCGCCTTTAGCAGCAAATATTAAGTTTAGATTATCCAGTCTCATACCTTCACGATGATTTTATATTAGACATGATCAACGTTGTAAACGAAAAAAAAGATACAAGTACATTCTTACAGGGGCGATTTGTGGATTTTATTTTTATTTTTTAAGTTTTATTACTTCTGAAGACTGTTTACAATTGTTGTCAATCTAAAAGAAATTTATTCTCTTTTGCAGGCATGACCATTTTGCAGCCTGGACCAAATTTACCAGCATTATTAGTAATGCTTACATAGATATGGCAAAAATCTTACAGTCTGAAAGTGAAATCTTTCAAAAGAGCTGCTCCTATCTTAAGGGTAAGTCTCAGCTTTCTCTCCATGTTCATTTCTTAAATGTTTAAAAGATAAAGCTGATTTTAACAAAAAGTCTTGGATTTAAGAGTTTTTAGATTTACCTTGACTATTCTTTCTATTGATAGGAGACCACATTAATCGAAATGTTGCTGAGTTGTCAAGCTATTTGATCACAGATGTAATTAAATCTGCAAATGGAATCGAAGATCAATGGTTAAGACAAAAAGAACATTCTTCAGCATGGTCTTCTCTTCGCAGGTATTTTTCTTTTTACTTTGAATTGATGATTTCTTTAAGCAATGCCAAAAGTAGTATGACTATTTACTACGAATAGAATATAGAATAGTGTTACAATTACATTTAGCATAGTCTACCTGCAGGTCCTTCTGTAAAGAACTCTATCTTTTACTATAATATTTTTCAGCTACATTAAAGAATAAATGTATCCACACTTATTTACACTCACTTCAAAATCAAACTTGATAATCTATTGTTTACAGCAAAATAAGATTTTTTTTAATGTTAATATCATAAATATTTTCATCTTGGTTATTAAAGATTTTATTATTATTACATTATAAACATAATAATAATATTTTGACCAGTTTTTTTTCTATTTGATGTGAAGACTTAATCTTAAAAACACATTGAAAGTACCAGGACCAAACATTGAAAAAAATGTTATCATACCACTATCTTACATTACTTAAGTATGAAAATCTCAAATACAACATCTTTGAGAAGGAACATGATCTGTAATTCTAGGGAGATAAATATATGGAATTGTTAAATAATTAGCTTTTGAATCTTAAATATACACTGTATACTAGTCTTCTATCAATATCTTTAACTTTTGTATTTGCTTTCCTTTTTATATGCCCTCATCTCTCTATGAGGACGTATATTGTCGGCACCCCTGTCCAGCCGTCCGTCCGTCCGTCAACATTTGTTCGTAAACGCTCTAAAAACTATAGTTTTTGACGGAATCAAATGAAATTTGATATGTGTTTACATATTCATAAAACAAAGATCAAGTTCGTATTTGAGCTATTTTCGATCGTTAGAAACAGAGTTATTGCCCTTGCCACAAATCTGTTGGTGTGTCAGTCAACATTTGCTTGTAAACGCTCTAAAAACTAGAGTTTTTGACAGAATCAAATGAAATTTGATATATGTATACATATTCATAAAACGAAGATCAAGTTTGAATTTGAGCTATTTTCGATTGTTAGAAGCAGAGTTATTGCCCTTGCCCCAAATTTTGAATATGCTATTACTCTCTTAGTTTTCAACCGATTTTGATGAAACTTAAAATGGATGTTATTGGACCTAAATCGAAAGGTTTGAGAAAGTTTAATTTTATCCCGAATAAATTTTTCGTTAGGCGTATATGGCCGTGGTCCACTATCTTTCTTCACGAAATCTAATCTTCTCTTTCTTAACTTCTTTTCTTTTTCTTTCCTCTTCTTTCTCTCTGGTAGAATTGACAATACACTTGAGATTGTCATCCTCAATAAACAACACGACTTAGAACGTACAAGAAAACAGGAGATTTATCCTCTAAAACTAGCAGAACAGGTATGACATTTCAATTATGGCATTGAAATCGTGTTATCTTTTTCGATTGGCATAGGTGTTGTAGATTTTTGAAAAAAATACACACTCTACGATTTCAACAGTTACTTCTTGTGACATTCATATGTAACCGTCCAGCTAGATTCTTTTAAACAGGTCGGAAAACACAAAATTCTTTCAAAATATTCTGTTGCACTAAGTTGTTTATATTTAAATTTGTGATCTTTCATTAAAAAATATAATACTTATTATAGGAATATATTGATGCTGCTCAAAAGCTGGAACAAATTCAAGAAAAGAGATCTAAATTGATTTTTTGCAATAAAAAGAAAAATATTGAAAGACAGAAACAGATTATGAACGAGTGTCATCAGAAATATATTAGACTTTATAACCATGACTTAAAGACCAGACTCAAATATATTGAGGTGAGATTATTATTCACTTATGGTTCATGAATTTAAACCAGGATTGTAAAAGGGATTGAATGCAATGATATGCAATGCTATGATCAAGTACTGTCCGAGTAGGATTGTTTGTTGAATTGTCAAGGCTTATGAATCACAACAAAGAAAGCGATAATGAAATATTATTAAAACTAATATCAAATTCTAGAATATCTGCCCATTATTTAACACAGGCATTTACTTTATTTAAATAATTCTATATATATTTATTGTTATTTTTCCATTTATTTATTTGCATATGCATCAATTAATAAATTCATAAATTTGATTTAAATTTAATGCACTATATAGTATTATCGTAATTACGATCAAAAATATTACTTGAAAAATTTAAAGTGCCTTACAGGTCCATGAGGCCTGGTGTTTGTATTATACTATTTATTTTGTAAATAATGTTTATATCATAACACATGTCACTATAATAAACATATTCTATTCTTACAGATATAATTCCTTTAATGACCTATAAATATATAATATTTGAAATATATGTATATGTATACCCCTTGCTTTGTTTCAGGCACACAAAGCTATAGAGAAAGAATGGGAAGCTAGAGCTATTGAAATATTAGGTCTTTTTAAAGATGCAAATACTGACTTTATACATAATTTAAAATGTACCTCTTCAGGGAGATCAGGGTGAGTTTTATTTCATTACAATTGAGAAATCTCTTAGTTCATAAAAATTATCTTAAAATCCTTAATTTCTTAGACCAGGGGCCTTATTCTCGAAAACTTAATTTATGATGATTTTAGTGTTCCATTTATTTGATTGGTCAGTTACTAAAATCAATTGTAAATTAAGTATTATTATCCAATCAGATTGCTGTATTTCTTAAAATCTGGATTTTATCTAAGTTAAGTTTTCGAGAATAAGACTAGATACTGGAATTAAGATGTTAATACTGTTAAGCTTTAATAATTAATTAAACAATTGAAGCTGAATTCCTATAGAAAACTTCTTTTTATTAAATACCGGTAATACCATCTTGCTTTTTTAAACTCAATGGGGTGAAATAGAGTTGTAATCAAGTTTTGTTTGATTGTTATTTTGATTTGTTTGTAGAGCTATGTTTGAGGATTTGGCTGGAGTGTTCAGAAAATGTGATATTTCAAGACTTGTTGATACAGCATTGAAAAACAGGCAGATGAATTTGAGTTTCCCCAAGAAGGTGGTAAGTACAAATTGTAATGACCCGCTAATAAAACTTTATTTCATGATTTTCATTATTATGATGTAATACGAAACTCACTTGTAAAGGTTGTTTTGATTGGATAAAGGGTGGTGGAATGTGGCTTATTTTGTCACCAGAACACGCACGCCTTATAAACCTTTTTAGATTACAATGAGTCAAAAAAAAAAAAAGATAACCGAAACAAATGTAATTTTTTTTTTAATTAGATAGAGATAACATTTTCTATGTGAATTTGGGGGGGAAAGATTGAGCTATAATTCCAAAAAGATTTTTCTAAACAATAATTTAATTTTAAGCAGTGTTTTGATCTCATAGACGTATAAACTGATTTATGTCCCATTAAATACTGTTAAAATATTTTTTTTCCTACCAATTTGGGTGGTATAACTATTGTTGAAATCTACAAAAGTTCAAGGACCCATTATGGTATTTCAGGAATTATGGACAAATCTCTGCTCTCCAAGACCTATAGAATCTGACAGTGAAAATGATGATGATCATGATGGAAGAAGCAGAAAGAATAAACGAATGAATGCCTATAAAGTTGAGACTCATAGATCTGTTGACAGAGATTGGAGAGATGATAAAAACCAAACTAAAGATATTTCTGCTGTTCAATCAGACAGTTCTATACAAGGTTTCTCCACATCAACACCTAGACGACGAAGAAGAAGAAAAAAGAAACGAAGTAAAAATGTAAAAGAAAGTTCATCTGATACAGAATCAAGTGATGTATATAAAACAAGACAGTCTGTAGTCATACCTAGATTAGATGTACCATCAGCAACTTTTGCAGATTCAGAGATAACTTCCAGCCGCAAAGTTAAAACCCCACAGTACCCTGTAGCTTCTGTACAAACTGTTGGTCCCATATCTATTTTTCCTGGTAACATTCCAAATTTAAGAGTCATTGCCACAGAACCTAACCGAAGAACTGGTGGTGTATCTATTCATCTTACAACAGATGGTCCAGAGCCATTTGATAATCAGCCATGTCCAGTAGTACCTCCAGTATATGTAGAATATCCTACAGGACCACAACTAGTTTCTCCAATAGTTTATACCACACAGCCACAAGTATCAACAACTCCTGTAGTACAAACACCAATATTTACACAAAATGTACCTCAGACATCAACCGCAGCACCATGTCATGTAGTACAAACACCAAGAGTCATACCAAATGTACCTCAGACATCAACTGCAGCACCATGTCATGTAGTACAACCACCAAATGTCATACAAACTGTTCCACAAACATCAACTATTGCACCAGTAACTGTTGTACCAGCAGCAGCTGAAGCTACCATCGGAACTGTGTCTATGGATAATGGTAAGTTTATATCTATTTTAATTGCATGTGTTCAAAAAATGATATTCATTTATAGATTCTGATTTATAGATTTGGATCATGTTCAAACAACTTTTGAAAGCAATTTAATAAATAAGATAAATGTTGATGTCATTTAGTATTATAGCACACATACCGGTAGTATCCTTCTCTCTTTGAAACACCTGATGGTATTTATTTTTTTTAAAGAGTCCACTACCATACAACAGTTTCATGTTTTTTGCTGGGATTCAGAGTAACAGAATTGTTTTGCTTGCACAAATTTTCACCACTGTGTTTCTCTAAGGTTAATGCTGGTGTAAACAATTGTTCTTTGAAGATACTGCTGAATTATCATGTCAAAGATATGCATTATGTCAGGCCTGTGCAACCTTTCCTTAACAGTGGGCCAGATTTGGTGGATGCGAGTAGGCCGTGAGCCACGTAATGAATCATCGAATTTTAACAATGAGAAATATTCAATTTTTTGTTCATCGGGCCTAACCTGTTGCTATGTGAATTGCAAATTGCGGGGCCGTAGGTTGCACAGGCCTGCATTATGCAATGATATTGACGCATTATCTTAATATGTAGATGAATCTTGCTACATTTCAGTTGATTCCCTTATCAAAGAAAACCTGATTTTAAATCAGGGAGTTAATGGTCTATGGGAAAAGGTGGAGTTATTGCAAGAGTGCATAATGCATTTAGATCACTGGTGTTTTGACTTTCAAGATAATATTGAACAGCTGAACAATCTTTTAAGATTCAATGGATACTTTGCAACACAAAAATCTGGAAGCGATTCTGATACAGAAGACTATGGAAACCTAATTGATTCTGATTCAACAGATACTGCCTTCCCTCCGGTTCAAAAGAGAGCAGTTAAACAAAATACAACTGGTACTGTAAAGGAAAAACCTGGCTCATCTACTGAGAAAACAAAAGAAGAACCATGTGAACAATTGGAAGAAGTAACAATTGAAGATTTAGATAAGAGAAAAAAAGATGCACCAATGCCTTTGACATCAAAGGAGCATGAAGTAAAGCAAGAACTGAATAGTAGCAATTCTGATAATAAGGTGCATGCATTTCATTATTCAGGCAGCAGTGACAGTAAAGAAAGCCTCAATCATAAAATCCAAGACATGCCAAATATAAAACAGGAGGCAAATAATGCTGAAAAACTGACAAATCTTCAAGATTCTTCTTCTTCGGCCAGTGATGATGTAGCAGCTCTCGATAGCTGGAAGAGCGATGAAAGTGAATTATTTGCAGATTTGTCTCAAAAGACCCCTGCTATTTCATTAATAAAAGAATTTCAAGCAAAGAATGAAAAGAAAGAAGATTCATCAGAGATAACATATGAAAAAAAAGACATTAATCAGAAAAATAATCTTGCCGTATCAAGTGAATCTGAAGAAATAAACTGGGGCAGTGATAAAAGTGAACTATTTGCAGACGTGTTGAAAAAGACCCCTGTTATTTCATTAAATGAAGAAATTCAAGCAAAGAATGAAAAGAAAGAAGATTTATTGGAGATAAATAATGAAAAAAAAGACATTGATCAGAAAAATAATCTTGCCGTATCAAATGAATCTGAAATAGATGATTGGGGCAGCGATGAAAGCGAACCGTTTGCTGATGTATTTCCTAGGAACCCTGTTTTTTCTCTCATAAAAGAATTTCAAGCAAGGAATGAAAAGAAAGAAGATATATCAGATATAACACATGAAGAAAAAGACATTGTAAATGGCAAATCTAGTAGGGAACAAGAAAACCTAAAGTCAAAAACGGAAAATGATTCAGTTGAAAAAAAGGTCCAAGAAATTAATGAAGCTTCCAAGGATATAGAATTAAAAGAGGAACCAAATAGCTGGGATAGTGATGAAAGTGATGGTATACACGAACATCCAACTGATAAATATGTTGTCTACAAACCAGAAGATCAGCCAGAAAATGATGCTGATTCAAAAGAACAACATGACCAAGATAATGTCAAAGTTGAGAAAGTTAAAGAATTTGAACCGAATAGCTGGGATAGTGATGAAAGTGATGGTATACACGAACATCCAACTGATAAATATGTTGTCTACAAACCAGAAGAACAGCCAGAAAATGATGCTGATTCAAAAGAACAACATGACCAAGATAATGTCAAAGTTGAGAAAGTTAAAGAATTTGAACCGAATAGCTGGGATAGTGATGAAAGTGATGGTATACACGAACATCCAACTGATAAATATGTTGTCTACAAACCAGAAGAACAACCAGAAAATGATGCTGATTCAAAAGAACAACATGACCAAGATAATGTCAAAGTTGAGAAAGTTAAAGAATTTGAACCAAATAGCTGGGATAGTGATGAAAGTGATGGTAAGCAAGAAAATCCAACAGATAAATATGTTGTCTACAAACCAGAAGAACAACCAGAAAATGATGCTGATTCAAAAGAACAACATGACCAAGATAATGTCAAAGTTGAGAAAGTTAAAGAATTTGAACCGAATAGCTGGGATAGTGATGAAAGTGATGGTATACACGAACATCCAACTGATAAATATGTTGTCTACAAACCAGAAGAACAACCAGAAAATGATGCTGATTCAAAAGAACAACATGACCAAGATAATGTCAAAGTTGAGAAAGTTAAAGAATTTGAACCAAATAGCTGGGATAGTGAAGAAAGTGATGGTAAGCAAGAAAATCCAACAGATAAATATGTTGTCTACAAACCAGAAGAACAACCAGAAAATGATGCTGATTCAAAAGAACAACATGACCAAAATAATGTCAAAGTTGAGAAAGTTAAAGAATTTGAACCAAATAGCTGGGATAGTGATGAAAGTGATGGTAAGCAAGAAAATCCAACAGATAAATATGTTGTCTACAAACCAGAAGAACAACCAGAAGATGATGCTGATTCAAAAGAACAACATGAACAAGATAATGTCAAAGTTGAGAAAGTTAAAGAATTTGAACCAAATAGCTGGGATAGTGAAGAAAATGATGGTGTCCTTGAAAATCCAACAGATAAATATGTTGTCTACAAACCAGAAGAACAACCAGAAAATGATGCTGATTCAAAAGAACATGACCAAGATAAAACAGAAGGACAAAATGAATCTCAAGATAATGTCAAAGTATCAAATGAATCTGAAAAAGATGATTGGGACAGCGATGAAAGTGAACTGTTTGCTGATGTATCCCCCAGGATCCCTGCTTTTTCCCTCATAAAAGAATTTCAAGCAAGGAATGAAAAGAAAGAAGATATATCAGATATAACACATGAAGAAAAAGACATTGTAAATGGCAAATCTAGTGGGGAACAAGAAAACCTAAAGTCAAAAACGGAAAATGATTCAGTTGAAAAAAAGGTCCAAGAAATTAATGAAGCTTCCAAGGATATAGAATTAAAAGAGGAACCAAATAGCTGGGATAGTGATGAAAGTGATGGTATACAAGAAAATCCAGCTGATAATTATGTTGTCTACAAACCAGAAGAACAGCCAGAAAATGATGCCGATTCAATGCAACAACATGACCAAAATAAAACAAAAGGACAAAATGAAACTCAAGATAATGTCAAAGTATCAAATGAATCTGAAAAAGATGATTGGGACAGCGATGAAAGTGAACTGTTTGCTGATGTATCCCCCAGGATCCCTGCTTTTTCCCTCATAAAAGAATTTCAAGCAAGGAATGAAAAGAAAGAAGATATATCAGATATAACACATGAAGAAAAAGACATTGTAAATGGCAAATCTAGTGGGGAACAAGAAAACCTAAAGTCAAAAACGGAAAATGATACAGTTGAAAAAAAGGTCCAAGAAATTAATGAAGCTAATTATGTTGTCTACAAATCAGAAAATGTTGCTGACTCTAAGAAACAAGATGACAAAGAAACAAGAACAGATGGAAAGGATGAAAATGAAGATAATGTCAAAGTTGACAAAGATGAAAAATATGAACCACATAGCTTGGATAGTGATGATGGTGATGTTATCCAAAAAAAGGGAGCAGATTTTAAGGAACAACAGAACCAAGATAAAACTTTAGATGTACAAAATGAAACTGAAGATAATGATAAAGTTGAAGAATCTGAACAAAATAGCTGGGATAGTGATGAGGCTGGAGAAAATGTTGCAGATTTACAGGAACAACATAACCTACATGAAACAACTGATGGACAAGATCAAACTCGAGATAATGTCAAGGTTGAAAATGCAAAAGAACTTAAACCAACTAGTTTGGATAGTGATGAAACTAAAGATAATATCAAAGTTAATCTTGAACTAGATGGTTGGGATAGTGATGAAGATGACGTTATCCAAGAAAATTCAACTTATGAATATATCAACAAACAGGAGGAAAATGTAGCTATTTTAAAGGAACCTAATGACCTAAGTAACCCAACAGATGGACAAAATAAAACACAAGATAATGGCAAAGACGAGGCACTTGTACCAAATAGCTGGGAAAGTAATAAGAATGAAGATATTAAAGAAAATATTGCTGAAATTAATGTCAATGTTGAGAAAGTGAAAGAATTTGTACTAGAAAGTGAAGAGAGTCACCGAGTTAAAGATAAGGAAAATATTGCTACTGCAATTGAAAAGTATGATCTACATAAAACAACCAATGGACCTGTAGCTCAAGATAATGTCAAAGTTGCACTTGAACTAAATGGTTGGGATAGTGATGAAAGTGATGTTATCCAAGAAAATACGATTGAAAATTTTGTTGTTTACAAAGCCGAAAATGCTGCTGATTCAAAGGAACAGCATAATCTAGAAAATCCTACTGATGGAAAGTCTGAAACTGCCGAAGTTGAGAAGGTTGAAGAACTTAAACCATATAGCCATGAAGATAAACATGTTTTTCAAGAAGTTAACACCATAGAAAATGACTTACTAGAAATTTGTGAATATGGTTGGGATAGTGATAATGAAGAGGAAGTCAAAGAAAATGTTGCTTATTCAAGAGTAGGAGATGATCTGGATCAAATTGTAGATAGACAAATTATAAATGATGAAAAACTTACTGTTCAGAAAGTTTTAACAGGAATTGAAGCAACTAGATGTGATAAGACAAATACTCAAGCTGTCCCTTACAACCAAAACAAATATCAAGAGGAGATATCTGCTGGAAAACAAAATATTACCATAAGTGGTGAACTTGAAGAAGAAATTAACTGGGATAGTGACACTGAAATCAAGTTGACTACAAGTTGTCAAGAGACACCAAGATATAGAAAACCAGAAAATGAGGAATTGTCTCTTCCAGCTCAACTTGAAGACTTTCAACTTCCAGCTCAACTTGAAGACTTTCAACTTCCAGCTCAACTTGAAGACTTTAAACTTCCAGAACCCTTTGATGAAACTTCAGATTTTAAACCCAATGAAGTAGTCAGAGAAGCAGAAAATGTTCAGTCGCTACACATTACTTCACATCCAGATTTGACATATTATCAACCTTCAACATCTCACATTGAGTTTGATGGACAAAACGATCAAAAGCTTGAAATGAAAACCCATCAATTTAAAGAATCAAATATGAATCTTCCAGCATGCTCTTGGAATGATGAAGTGCATTCATTAATTGGTGATTTTGAGTCAAACAGTAGTTCAGATTTAGACTTAAATGGATATCAACCCACAATTCTATCATTTGGAATTACTGCATCTGATGGTGTTCCCACTAAGAATAATGAAGATGTCACTGTTCAGAAAGTTGTAACAGGAATAGAGACAGCTAGTTGCGATACAGCTGTTGTTGTGTCAGATACTAAAGCTATCACTTTCCAAGACCAATATCAAGAAGCTGGAGAACTAAATGTTACCAAAAGTGGTGAATTTGGGAAAGAAATTAACTTTGATAGTGACACTGAAATCAAGTTAACAACAAGTTGTCAAGAGACATCAAAGCAAAGACAAGAAACTGCGGAATTGTCCCTTCCAGTTCAACTTGAAAATTTACTACTTCCAGAACCTGTGGATGAATCTTCACAATATCAATCTTGTGAAGTAGTCAGAGAAGCAGAAAATTTTCATTTATTTAAAGAATCAGATATGAAACTTCCAGAATTCTCTGCGAACGATGATGTTCATTCATTAATTAGTGATTTTGAGTCAAACAGTAGTTCAGATTTGGATTTAAATGGATATCAACCCACATTTCTATCATTTGGAATGAATGAATCTGATGATGTTCCCACTTCATTTGGAAGGGATGAAAAACAAACTGCTCAATCAATATTAAATGAAGATATACATGACCATGGTGTTACACAAACAAAAGATAAAACAGTGAATATACCATATAATATAACAGATTCTGTTTGTTTGGAAAGTTTAAATGAAGAAAGCCACCTTCAACAGCCTTTTCTTGATTCCAAACTAATGCATGATTCAACAGCAAAGTGGAATAATGAAGTGCAAGATGCATCTCCATCTCAATCTCAATATACACCAAGGGAATTTCAAGTTGCAGAAAAGTTAGATGATATGAAGTCCCCACACTCTCCAAGTTCATTATTTGTTACTTCTTTCCTTGAACATGATCCTAAGGTTGGCCACAGTTTCAATAAAACTAGTCATGTTGAAGAGGAATCGTCAATCGAAGTGAATGCTGCTGCTAATATAAAAAGTGATAAAGATTATATGGAAGCACAAGAAAAAGCTATAAAAATACCCTGTAGTGCAAAAGTACCAGAGATGGATATGGACCAAGGATCGAGTGCATTAACTAATAACCTGATGAAAAGAACCTTCCAACTAGATGATAATGGGGAAACAAAAGAAGTTTTTCAATATGGCATACATTCAAGATATATAGACTATGAGACTGAACAAATGCTGGATGCTGATCCAATGTCAGATATGGAAGATTATGGAAACCCATGTGAATATGAATACTTGCCCGAGAACGAAGTGCATTTTATGGACAGAAAAACCACACATGAACTGCAGAGTTATAAAGATCAAAGAAGCAGTCTAATGTCTAGAACATTGACAGATACAACTTGTCCTGAAACTGATTCAAAAGAACAGGTTTGTTTGTTGGATAAACATTTTGTCCATAAACAAGACAATGTAGCTGATTCAAAGGAACAGCATGAATCTGATAAAACAACTGTTAAACAAGATGAAACTATAGATATTGTCACAGTTGATAAAGTTGAAGAACTAGAACAAAATAATGATAAGACTGAAAACATTGTAGAAAATATTGTAGTTCCTAAGGAACAATATGGCCTACAAGCTAAAGATAATGTCAAAGTTGAAAAACTACTAAATAGTTTGGAAAGTGATGAAGGTAAAGACATTAAGGAAAATATTGTTGATTCCAAGGAACAATATGAATTAGACAAAGCAACAAATGAAGGAGTGGAAACTAAAGACAATATTAAAGTTGAGGTTGTTGAAGAAGAGGAACAAAATATTGATGAGGCTGAGGACATTGTAGAAAATATTGCAGATTCAAAGGAACAATATGAATTAGACAAAGCAACAAATCAAGGAGTTGAAACTAAAGACAATATTAAAGTTGAGGTTGTTGAAGAAGAGGAACAAAATATTGATGAGGCTGAGGACATTGTAGAAAATATTGCAGATTCAAAGGAACAATATGAATTAGACAAAGCAACAAATCAAGGAGTTGAAACTAAAGACAATATTAAAGTTGAGGTTGTTGAAGAAGAGGAACAAAATATTGATGAGGCTGAGGACATTGTAGAAAATATTGCAGATTCAAAGGAACAATATGAATTAGACAAAGCAACAAATCAAGGAGTTGAAACTAAAGACAATATTAAAGTTGAGGTTGTTGAAGAAGAGGAACAAAATATTGATGAGGCTGAGGACATTGTAGAAAATATTGCAGATTCAAAGGAACAATATGAATTAGACAAAGCAACAAATGAAGGAGTTGAAACTAAAGACAATATTAAAGTTGAGGTTGAAGAAGAGGAACAAAATATTGATGAGGCTGAGGACATTGTAGAAAATATTGTAGATTCAAAAGAACAATATGAATTAGACAAAGCAACAAATGAAGGAGTTGAAACTAAAGACAATATTAAAGTTGAGGTTGTTGAAGAAGAGGAACAAAATATTGATGAGGCTGAGGACATTGTAGAAAATATTGCAGATTCAAAGGAACAATATGAATTAGACAAAGCAACAAATGGAAGAGTTGAAACTCAAGACAATATTAAAGTTGAGGTTGAAGAAGAGGAACAAAATATTGATGAGGCTGAGGACATTGTAGAAAATATTGCAGATTCAAAGGAACAATATGAATTAGACAAAGCAACAAATGGAAGAGTTGAAACTCAAGACAATATTAAAGTTGAGGTTGAAGAAGAGGAACAAAATATTGATGAGGCTGAGGACATTGTAGAAAATATTGTAGATTCAAAGGAACCATATGGCCATGACAAAACAACCCCTAAACAAGATGAATCTGAATGTAATGCCACAATTGAGAAATTTAAAGAACTTAAAGAAGAGAGTGAGAACAGTGATGAAATGGTACAACATGGTCTACATAAAACAACCAATGGACTTGAAACTCAAGATAATGTCAAACCCAAACATGAACTAGATGGCTGGGATAGTGATGAAGGCGATGATATCCAAGAAAATCCAACAGATAATTATAATATTGTCTACAAACAAGAGGTAAAAGCAGCATATATTTCTGATTCAAAGGAACATCATGACCAAGATAAAACAATAGGTGGAAAAGATGAAACCATTGATGATGTCAAAGTTGAAGTTGAAGAATTACTAAATAATTTAGATATTGATGAAGTTGAAGACATTAAAGAAAATATTGTTGATTCAAAGGAACAAAATGCATCAAAGGGAGAAGATGAAGCTCAAGATAATGAAAAAGTTGAACCAAAAATTTTAGACACTCAGACTGAAGAAATTATGGAAAGTATTGCTGATTCATTGGAAATAAATGGCCTAGACTGGGTTGAGAAAGTTACAATCCAACATCAACCAGTTGAACTGCAGAGTAAAAAAGATCAAGAAAGCTGTCTAGTGCCTAGAACATTAATTGACACAGCCAAGGTAGAATTTCAATACCAAACAAGTTCTGAAGCAAGTGAATTGGGGAAGTCTGTTTTAACGCAAAACTTATCAATAAATGAAGAAATTGAAGAATTGGATAATATTTCAAAAGTTGTAGCTGATCCATCAAAAATTGATAGTCCTTCTGGAGCTGAAATTACCACAATTGTGAAAAGTGTTTTAAAAACTGATAAACCTTTAATTGAAACTGAAATGAAAAGTCTTGAAAAATTTTCTCCAGTTGAAACACATACTGAATACCAAACTGATGAGGATGCAGGTTCATTTGAAAACAAAGGTGAAATATTTGTGAATCTTATAGACCAAACAACTAAGAATGAAGGGAGTGAAGTAGAAGGAGCTCTGGGAAATGTTAAAGAGGTAACTGACTCAGAACCAGATGAAAGTACCCATGAAACAGAAATGAAAGGATTCGGTGCAACAGGTGCTGATAAAAAAATTGACCATCCAGAAATGGTTTTGGAATCTGCAGCAGATGGACCTTTAAATGAAGCAGAAAGCCAGGCAAATCTAGAAGACAAAACAGATAGAGTTGTAATGACCGTAGAAAGTTCATCTGAAACAGAAATTAGGAAAATAATGGGAGAAGATCAAAAAATGGACCAACCAGTAAATGTTTTAGAATTTGAAACAGATGAACCTTTAAGTGAAGCAGAAAAGTTTTTTCCTGAAAACAAAAGCCAGAAGATTGTAGAAAACCAAACAGATAGAGCTGAAATGGTTTTAGAAAGTACCCCATTGGAAGAAAATAATCAAAAGGACCAACCAGAAAAAGTTTTAGAATATGTTACCAATGAACCTATAAGTGAAATGGAAAGGTTCATTCCTGAAAACAAAAACCAAACATATGTAGAAGACCAAACAGATAGAGCTGCAATGACTTTAGAGAGAACCTCAGAATCAGAAATGAAGAAATGTTGTGTGATGGATACCGATGGAAAAGTGAAACAACTTGAAAAAGTTAGGAATGAACCTTTAAGTGAAGCAGAAAGGTTAATTCCTGAAAACAAAGCCCAGACAAATGTAGAAGACCAAACAAATATAGATCCAATGGTTTTAGAAAGTACCTCACTGGACAAAGATCAAAAAATGGACCTACCAAAAAACGTTTTGGAAGCTGAACGGTATGAAACTGTTTCTGAAACAAAAATGTTATTTCCAGAAAACAAAAGCCAGATAAATGTAGAATTCTGTCAAATGGATGCGGAGCAAAAAATGGAGCAGCCAGAGAAGTTTTTAGCATCTGAAACAGATGAACCTTCAATTGACATACAAAGGTTCATTCCAGAAAACAAAATCCAGAAAAATGTAGAAGACCAAACAGATAAAGCTACAAAGGCTTTAGAATATACCTCTATGGAAGAAGATCAAATAATGGACCAACCAAAAGAACATTTGAAACTTGAATCAGATGAACCTTTAAATAAAGCAAAAATGTTCAAAAGCCAGACCTTTTTAGAAGAACAACCAGATAGAGCTGCAATGGCTTTAGAATGTACTTCTATGGAAGAAGACCAAATAATGGACCAACCAAAAGAACAGTTAAAATTTGAATCAGATAAACCTTTAAATAAAGCAAAAATGTTCATTCCTGAAAACAAAAGCCAGACCTATGTAGAAGAGCAACCAGATAGAGCTGCAATGGCTTTAGAAAGTACCTCTATGGTAGAAGATCATATAATGGACCAACCAAAAGAAAATTTGAATTCTGAATCAGAAAAACCTTTAAATAAAGCAAAAATGTTCATTCCTGAAAACAAAAGCCAGACCTATGTAGAAGAGCAACCAGATAGAGCTGCAATGGCTTTAGAAAGTACCTCTATGGAAGAAGATCATATAATGGACCAACTAAAAGAAAATTTGGAATTTACACCTTTAGATAAAGCAAAAATGTTCATTCCTGAAAACAAAAACCAGACCTATTTAGACCAAACAAATAAAGCTGCAATGGTTTTAGAGGGTAACTCAATGAGAGAAGATAATAAAATGGACCAAACAGGAAGAAATTTGGAATTTGACATAGATGAACCTTTAAGTGAAGCAAAAATGTTCATTCCTGAAAACGAAAGTCAGACAAACGTAGAAGACCAACTAGATAGAGTACCAATGACTTTAACATATAACTTTATGGGAGAAGATCAAAAAATGAACCAATCAGAAAAAAAATTGGAATACGACCTAGATGAACCTTTAGGTGAAGTGGAAAGATTCACTCCTAAAACCAAAATCCAGACAAATCTAGACCATGCAATGACTTTAGAAAATTCCTCTGAAACAGAAATTAAAGGATTTTGTTTAATGGATGCAGATCCAAAAATGGACCAAACAGAAAAAAAATTAGAATTTGAAACAGATGAACCTATAAGTGACAGGAAAATGTTTGTTCATGAAAACGAAATCCAGACAAAAGTAGAAGACCAAACAGATAAGGCTTTAGAAAGTCCTTCAATGGGAAGGAATGAAAAAATGGACCAATCAGAAAAAGTTTTGGAATTTGAAAATGATGAACCTTTAAGTGACAAGCAAAGGTTTATTCCTGAAAACAAAAGCCAGGCAGATGTAGAAGACCAAACAGATAAATCACCAATGGCTTTAGAAAGTAAATGTCAGAGCCCAGAAGAAATTGTGAACACTCAATTACCTATTCCAGAGAATGTCTTTGAAATTAAGAATGACAAAGTAGCAGTTTGCAGTGGATCTGAAATAAAGAAAACTGTGGAACTTAATGAAACTGTGAGCAAGGACATCACAGAAAAACATCTGAAATCACAAGCTGGTGAATCTTTATTTGAAGAGGATAATAAGGATGCTAAAACTGAACAGTTGGAAAATAAAGCAGAATACCCAATTCAGAATGATGCTACTCCTAGAGCAAATACAGTAGCAGGTAATCTTTTCACTTTTCTTCTCATTGCAGGGTTGTTTTCAAATTCTTCAGTTATTTCTCTAATAGCATTTTTCCTCCTTTCAATTCCTCCAAATTTGGATAATTTAATATATTATTCTTATAATATGTCCACATGAAATATGTAATCTATATTTCAATTTGTTGCTAGTGATAACCCAAGGACAGTCTGAATTCTGCAAGAATGGTTGTGATGGTTGCAACTTGCAACTCTGCCATATGTTTTTTTTACCAGGACTTTTTTTTACCGTGATCTTCTTCATTTCAGATTCTGCTACAAATGTCAAAGGGTCACCTGAGGATGATGTTGATTATTCTAAATTGTATGCTGATGACACCTTTGAAAAGATATCTGAAACAATTAGTAAGAAAGTGCCGAAAGCCGCCTCTGCTATTGTAAATCAAATGGAGACTGAAATTCAACATACAAAAACTACTGATGCAGATAATAAACAAATGAAAAAAGAAGCAATATCTCCTACAGATGAAATTGATTATTCAAAAAGGTATGCTGAAGATACCTTTGAAGACATGTCTGAAACAGGAGGTAAAGAGATGTTGAAAAAAGATGCAAAACCAAAAAAAAAGGAATCTAATGAACGAAACAAAGGAAAAGAAAACAAAGAAAGACATGCAAAAGAAAGCAGCAATCCAAGCAAGGAAAAACAGAAGAAAAAGAAAGAAAAGAAGAAAAGGAGAGAAAAGGATGCAGAGTCTGTACAATCAGATAACACTTTATTTGGTTTCAATTCTGATGAGATATTTGGCCCAATGGAACCATTACCACCACCAGCCCCAAAATCCTCTAGTTCTTCTCTTGAACAATTGCATGTTAAAGCAGAAGAAAGGATTTCAAAGGCACCAGCTAAACTTCCTCCATTGCGTGGAACTCCTAGGCGTCTACCAGAACTATTCCCCCCAATTTGCTTACCACCTGAAGATACAAAGGTCAACTTGGAAGAAAAAATTTTGAAATGGATGACAGATTCAGATGAAATTCCACCAAGATCTCTTATTGAAGAAAATGAACTTGAAGAAATGGAATCTGAAAGTATTGAGATCATATCCCCTAAATTGGATTGTTTTTTAACAGAATCATCTAATGTAACTGTAGGACATTTTGAGAAGAATGAACAAGAATATGACTGGAATAAATTGCCACAAACAAGCCATGATCAACATGTTCATCAAAGTTGTTCAAAAATCCAAGAAAAGTCCAAACAACATGTGAAGTCTGAAACTGTTACAACAAGGTCTGGGAAGAAATTATTGTTAGCCGAACCAGACATGGCTGATGAAATTGAAGAACTTTTAAAGGAATTAGATGAAACAATAAATATTCCCAAGAGAAATCAAAGAAATAAAGAAGTCCACAAATCAGTAGTAACTGTGCAGGAGCATTCAACTCAAGTTGAAAATCAAAATGATCAAGAGAAGGTAAATGAAGGAGAAGCAATTAAAGATATCGCCCTTGAAGAGCAATCGGATATTGAAAAAGATAATGAAAACTATGATTATGAAGATTCATTTGAATCTGACTCAGATGATTCTGGAAAACTATCTCAAAAACAATCCGAGCATGAATTAATTGATGAACATGAAAAGAAGGATACTGATAAATCAAGAAGTGATGAAGACCTGGATAATTCAAGAGGAGTCTTTAAGTATGAATATGAAAACCCTGAAGAAGAAATACCACTTCCTGAAAAAGGTGAAGTTAGATCCATTTTGAAATTAGATGAGCAGGAGAGAATGTCAGGAGCTGAAAATGTCTTGCAAAAAAAGAAAAGCATTTCATTCTACCCAGGAACAAAAGTGCGTGAAATTCATAGCAGAATTGAGGCTATAAAGTGTGGTGAATTCGACGATCCTGATGATGCTCAAGACATTTACAATTCTGGTGATGAATGTGAGGATTGGTCAGAAGATGTACAACAAAACACATTACAGAACTCTTACTCAGACTTTCTTGGAATTACGGAAAAAACAGTGAAAAAGCAAAAAGACATGGAAGAAAATGGATATTTTAATGAGCAAGGAAATTATGACCATCAAGACAATTATGAACAACATGAATATCCTGAACCCGAGTGTTTCAACTCAAGAAGTGGTGGTTATGCTCATGCTGAGAATAATGTTATTAAAGATAAATCAGATTTAAAGTCTACAAACTTAGAGGAACATCAAACATTGAAAGTAAGTTCAAAACCTGAAAGTATTGAAAATATTACACCCTTAGCAGAAAAAATTGAGTCCAAGGAAGTAGATAAAAGAATCCAAATTGATGCGAAAGATTTCTATCAATCTAATGAGGCAATTGAACCCATACCAATAGGAAATGAACAACCTAATATTCAGTCAACTTCACATTATCAAGTTGATCGGCCAAAAGTATCACATTTACAGCTTTCTAAAGACAAAACAGGTCCATTAAAAAATCAAGATGGTTCTTCTGAAGTTGCATTATTTGAAGGTACCGGTACATCAGATATAGAGGAATATCAAACATTGAAACCTGATTTGAGTTTAGAACGTGATAGGAGAGCAAACATTACACAGCAATCACAAGATATGTTAGGCAAATGTACACCTCCATCAGAACAAATAAAGTCCAAAACATTTGAATCTAATGATGAACATTATGATGAAAACACTTGTGAATTAAGAGGTGTCTTTGAATATGAATATGAAGATCCTGAGGAAGCAACAATAAAAATACCACTTCCAGCTAAAGACAAGGTTCGTTCAATCTTAAAATTAGATGAGCCAGAAAAATCTCCCTCAAATGAAAATAGCTTGGAAAAAAAGAAAAGCATTTCATTCTACCCAGGAACAAAGGTACGTGAAATCCATAGCAGAATTGAGGCCATTGAGTGTGGTGAGGTGGATGATCCTGACAATGCTCCAGAGATTGATGTGTCTCCTCTGGATTCAGAAGAGGAAAATGAAGAGGTACCAGAAGATCTAATGCGAAACACAGTACAAAATGCTTATTCAGAATATCTTGGAATCACTGAAGAAACAGTTCAAGAAGCAATAAGACAGCAAATTGAAATGGAAGAAAATGAATATTTTGATGAGTCCATGCAGGAAGAATTTTGTTATTCTGATGAATATGAGCACAATGATGATGATCACCAACACAATTATGAGAATCCTTTGTCTGAAGATTTTGAACAGGAATATTTAGATGAACATGAAGTAGATGACTGGAACAAAATTGAATCTGAAGATTTCTATAAATCTGATGAAGAAATTGAACCCATACCTAGAACAAAGTCGGATGCTATGTTTATGACTCATGTTCATCAACCAAAAGAATCCAACTTACAGCTTTCAGAAGACAAAATATCCCAATTAAATACACTACAATGTTCTGATCAAGTGAATATTATTGAAAATAAATCAGATGTGAAATCCACAAACCTTGAGGAACATCAATCATTGAAGTCCTCCGCTGAGAGTTCAAAACCTCATAGCGGACAAAATATAACACAGCAAAGTTTGGTTGATAAATGTTCACCCTTACCAGAACAAATGGAGGCAAAAACGTTTAAATCTAATGATGAACATAATGATGAAGACACTCGTGAATTAAGAGGTGTCTTTGAATATGAATATGAAGATCCCGAAGAAGCAACAATAAAAATACCACTTCCAGCTAAAGACAAAGTTCGTTCAATCTTAAAATTAGATGAGCCAGAAAGATCTCCCTCAAGTGAAGATGGCCTGCAAAAAAAGAAAAGCATTTCATTCTACCCAGGAACAAAGGTACGAGAAATCCATAGCAGAATTGAGGCCATTGAATGTGGTGAAGTGGATGATCCTGACAATGCTCCAGAGATTGATGTGTCTCCTCCGGATTCAGAAGAGGAAAATGAAGAAATACCAGAGGATCTAATGCAAAACACGATACAAAACGCTTATTCAGAATATCGTGGAATCACTGAAGAAACAGTTCAAGAAGCAATAAGGCAGCAAATTGAAATGGAAGAGAATGGCTATTTACAAGAAGATTTTGGCTATTTAGGTGAAGAATATAAAGACACTCGTGAATTAAGAGGTGTCTTTGAATATGAATATGAAGATCCCGAAGATGCAACAATAAAAATACCACTTCCAGCTAAAGACGAGGTTCGTTCAATCTTAAAATTAGATGAGCCAGAAAGATCTCCTTCAAATGAAGATGGGCTGCAAAAAAAGAAAAGCATTTCATTCTACCCAGGAACAAAGGTACGAGAAATCCATAGCAGAATTGAGGCCATTGAGAGTGGTGAGGTGGATGATCCTGACAATGCTCCAGAGATCGATGTGTCTACTTTTGACTCAGAAGAGGAAAATGAAGAAATACCAGATGAGCTAATGCAAAACACGATACAAAATGCTTATTCAGCATATCGTGGGATCACCGAAGAAACAGTTCAAGAGGCAATAAGACAGCAAATTGAAATGGAAGAAAATGAATATTTTGATGAGTCCATGGAGGAAGAATTTTGTTATTCTGATGAATATGAGCACAATGATGATGATCACCAATACAATTATGAAGAAAATGAAACAGAACCTGATGTAAGTGAGAGAAATCAAATTGATTATGAAGAATTCTATAAATCTGATGAGGAAATGGAACCAATACCCAAAGGAAGCCAACAACCTAATCTTGCAGAAAATTCACAAGGTATGTGCATGACTCATGAGCCAAAACAATCTAGATTGAAACCTTCTAGAGATGAATGTCAAAAAGAAAATTTACAGTCACTAAAAAAACAATCTGAATTCGATGATGAGGACCATGCATTTAAAGATACATTAAGAGAAGATGAAAAGTTGATGAATTTTCAAGAATGTCTACCTACAAAGCCAGCTGATGTGAGTTCAAATATTACAAGCTGTAGTAAGATCAATCAGCCACAAGAAGTAATAAACAAAAATGCAACACAATCAGAAATGATAGAAAATGAAAGTCAGGAAGGGGATACTGAGAAGTTATTGAAATCTAAAGAGCAAAATCTGATTCCAAAAGTTGATGAAACACCTGTGTCAGAAGAATGTTCTCAAAGAACTTCCATGAGTAAGAACTTTCAAACAAAGAAATCCAGCTTACTAGATTATTCTAGAGACATTAGTCAAAAAGAAAACATGTTGCTCTTAGGAAAAGAACAAACCTCGGGTGATCAAGACCATGACCATGTAATTGATCAAAGCTTGGACTCAAATTTAGATGTTCTTGACAAGTTAAAGCCATCTGATGTGAGTCCAAAGGAGGAAAACTGTGAAAAGATGAAAGCACCGAGTCAGCAGTCACAAGATAATTTACAATCACTTTCTTCTACAGACAAGATATCATGCAATGTCGCAGATGAAGAAAACACAGTTGATCTGGATGAACAAGCAGGCATGCAACTAAAACAATTAGCACCAAAGACTATGAAACTTCATCAGAAAATGCATTCACCTAGAAACAGGATATTTTTGAAAGCTGATCAAAAGAATCAGGAATCACCAGAAGATGAGATAGCAGATTTGATGGAAGATGAACAAATAACACTTGAACAGTTACCATCATCATCATCAAATCATGTTCAACCTCTAAAAACTGAAAAGATTTTGTCGTCTTGCAATGTCTCTGATAAAGAAAAAGAAGTTAATTCAGCAGAACAAGATGGCATTCAACAAAGTCAACTAGAACCAAAAGCTGTGAAACTGCAGGAGAAAAATATACATTCACCCAGAAAAGGAGTGCCTTTGAAACCTGATAAAAAAGACCAAGAAGCAACAGAATCAGCTGCAGTTTTGAAGGAACATGTCCAGCCTCTAAGACCAGAAAAAACAGAATTAGTTTCCAAGATTTTGTCACCCTGCAGTGAAGAAAATAAAAATGATCAGGAGGAACAATTAGACATTCAAAAAAAAAAATTGACACCAAAAGCTGTGAAACAAGCAGCTGTTACTAAGGTACAGTTTGAAACTGATTCCGACTCGAGTCTTGAACTTGATCTAAACAAGATGTTGATTGGAACACCTGTCAAGGGTGGGTCAATACAAATGAACTTTGATGATGATTCCAGCTCTAGTTTTGAAGATGAACTTGACAAAACGGTTGTTGCAACAGGAAATAAAGTTGATCTGGATGAACAAGCAGGCATTCAACATAATCAATTAGCATTCAAGGCTATGAAACTGCATCAGAAAAGCATGCGTTCACCCAGAAAAAGGCTATTTTTAAAAGCCGATAAAAAGAACCAGGAAAACGCAGAATCAGCAGATGAGATGGAAGATCACCAAAAACCATCTGAACAGTTATCATCATCGTCCAGACATACCCAGCCACTTAGAACAGAAAAAACAGAATTAGTTCCCAAGATTTTGTCACCTTGCAGTGAAGAAAACAAAAATGATCCAGAGGAACAATTAGACATTCAAGAAAACAAATTGACACCGAAAGCTGTGAAACAAGCAGCTGCTACCAAGGTACAGTTTGAAACTGATTCTGACTCAAGTCTTGAAATTGATCTAAACAAGATGTTGATTGGAACACCGGTCAAGGGTGGGTCAATACAAATGAACTTTGATGATGATTCTGACTCTAGTTTTGAAGATGAGCCTGACAAAACGGTTGATGCAACAGCAACAGACAATAAAGTTTATCTGGATGAACAAGCAGGCATTCAACAAAACCAATTAGCAGCAAAGGCTATGAAACTTAATCAGAAAAGCATGCGTTCACCCAGAAAAAGGGCATTTTTGAAAACGGATAAAAAGAACCAGGAAAAAGGGAAATCATCAGCAGATGAGATGGAAGATCACCAAAAACCATCTGAACAGTTATCATCGTCATCCAGACATATCCAAGCACTTACAGCAGAAAAAACAGAATTAGTTCCCAAGATTTTGTCACCCTGCAGTGAAGAAAACAAAAATGATCCGGAGAAACAATTAGACATTCAAGAAAAAAAATTGACACCAAAAGCTGTAAAACAAGCAGCTGCTACCAAGGTACAGTTTGAAACTGATTCTGACTCGAGTCTTGAAATTGATCTAAACAAGATGTTGATTGGAACACCTGTCAAGGGTGGGTCAATACAAATGAACTTTGATGATGATTCCAGCTCTAGTTTTGAAGATGAGCCTGACAAAACGGTTGCTGCAACAGAAAACAAAGTTGATCTGGATAAACAAGCAGGCATTCAACATAATCAATTAGCATTCAAGGCTATGAAACTGCATCAGAAAAGCATGCGTTCACCCAGAAAAGGGGTATTTTTAAAAGCCGATAAAAAGAACCAGGAAAAAGCGAAATCATCAGCAGATGAGATGGAAGATCACCAAAAACCATCTGAACAGTTATCATCGTCGTCCAGACATACCCAGCCACTTAGAACAGAAAAAACAGAATTAGTTCTCAAGATTTTGTCACCTTGCAGTGAAGAAAACAAAAATGATCCAGAGGAACAATTAGACATTCAAGAAAACAAATTGACAACAAAAGGTGTTAAAAAATCAGCTGCTACCAAGGTACAGTTTGAAACTGATTCTGACTCGAGTCTAGAACTTGATCTAAACAAGATGTTGATTGGAACACCTGTCAAGGGTGGGTCAATACAAATGAACTTTGATGACGATTCTGACTCTAGTTTTGAAGATGAGCCTGACAAAACGGTTGATGCAACAGCAACAGACAATAAAGTTGATCTGGATGAACAAGTAGGCATTCAACATAATCAATTAGCATTCAAGGCTATGAAACTTCATGAGAAAAGCATGCGTTCACCCAGAAAAAGGACATTTTTTAAAGCAGATGAAAAGAACCAGGAAAAAGAAGAATCATTAGCAGATGAGATGGAAGATCAAAAACCATCTGAACAGTTGTCATCATCGTCTAGACATACCCAGCCACTTAGGACAGAAAAAACAGAATTAGTTTCCAAGATTTTGTCACCCTGCAGTGAAGAAAACAAAAATGATCTGGAGGAACAATTAGACATTCAAGAAAACAAATTGACAACAAAAGGTGTTAAAAAATCAGCTGTTACTAAGGTACAGTTTGAAACTGATTCTGACTCGAGTCTTGAAATTGATCTAAACAAGATGTTGATTGGAACACCTGTCAAGGGTGGGTCAATACAAATGAACTTTGATGATGATTCCAGCTCTAGTTTTGAAGATGAGCCTGACAAAACGGTTGCTGCAACAGAAAACAAAGTTGATCTGGATAAACAAGCAGGCATTCAACATAATCAATTAGCATTCAAGGCTATGAAACTGCATCAGAAAAGCATGCGTTCACCCAGAAAAGGGGTATTTTTAAAAGCCGATAAAAAGAACCAGGAAAAAGCGAAATCATCAGCAGATGAGATGGAAGATCACCAAAAACCATCTGAACAGTTATCATCGTCGTCCAGACATACCCAGCCACTTAGAACAGAAAAAACAGAATTAGTTCCCAAGATTTTGTCACCTTGCAGTGAAGAAAACAAAAATGATCCAGAGGAACAATTAGACATTCAAGAAAACAAATTGACAACAAAAGGTGTTAAAAAATCAGCTGCTACCAAGGTACAGTTTGAAACTGATTCTGACTCGAGTCTAGAACTTGATCTAAACAAGATGTTGATTGGAACACCTGTCAAGGGTGGGTCAATACAAATGAACTTTGATGACGATTCCAGCTCTAGTTTTGAAGATGAGCCTGACATAACGGTTGATGCAACAGCAACAGACAATAAAGTTGATCTGGATGAACAAGCAGGCATTCAACATAATCAATTAGCATTCAAGGCTATGAAACTTCATGAGAAAAGCATGCGTTCACCCAGAAAAAGGACATTTTTTAAAGCAGATGAAAAGAACCAGGAAAAAGAAGAATCATTAGCAGATGAGATGGAAGATCAAAAACCATCTGAACAGTTGTCATCATCGTCTAGACATACCCAGCCACTTAGGACAGAAAAAACAGAATTAGTTTCCAAGATTTTGTCACCCTGCAGTGAAGAAAACAAAAATGATCTGGAGGAACAATTAGATATTCAAGAAAACAAATTGACAACAAAAGGTGTTAAAAAATCAGCTGCTACCAAGGTACAGTTTGAAACTGATTCTGACTCGAGTCTAGAACTTGATCTAAACAAGATGTTGATTGGAACACCTGTCAAGGGTGGGTCAATACAAATGAACTTTGATGACGATTCCAGCTCTAGTTTTGAAGATGAGCCTGACAAAACGGTTGATGCAACAGCAACAGACAATAAAGTTGATCTGGATGAACAAGCAGGCATTCAACATAATCAATTAGCATTCAAGGCTATGAAACTTCATGAGAAAAGCATGCGTTCACCCAGAAAAAGGACATTTTTAAAAGCAGATGAAAAGAACCAGGAAAAAGAAGAATCATTAGCAGATGAGATGGAAGATCAAAAACCATCTGAACAGTTGTCATCATCGTCTAGACATACCCAGCCACTTAGGACAGAAAAAACAGAATTAGTTTCCAAGATTTTGTCACCCTGCAGTGAAGAAAACAAAAATGATCTGGAGGAACAATTAGACATTCAAGAAAACAAATTGACAACAAAAGGTGTTAAAAAATCAGCTGCTACTAAGGTACAGTTTGAAACTGATTCTGACTCAAGTCTTGAAATTGATCTAAACAAGATGTTGATTGGAACACCTGTCAAGGGTGGGTCAATACAAATGAACTTTGATGATGATTCCAGCTCTAGTTTTGAAGATGAGCCTGACAAAACGGTTGCTGCAACAGAAAACAAAGTTGATCTGGATAAACAACCAGGCATTCAACAAAACCAATTAGCATTCAAGGCTATGAAACTGCATCAGAAAAGCATGCGTTCACCCAGAAAAAGGGCATTTTTGAAAACGGATAAAAAGAACCAGGAAAAAGGGAAATCATCAGCAGATGAGATGGAAGATCACCAAAAACCATCTGAACAGTTATCATCGTCATCCAGACATATCCAAGCACTTACAGCAGAAAAAACAGAATTAGTTCCCAAGATTTTGTCACCCTGCAGTGAAGAAAACAAAAATGATCCGGAGAAACAATCGGACATTCAAGAAAACAAATTGACACCAAAAGCTGTAAAACAAGCAGCTGCTACCAAGGTACAGTTTGAAACTGATTCTGACTCGAGTCTTGAACTTGATCTAAACAAGATGTTGATTGGAACACCTGTCAAGGGTGGGTCAATACAAATGAACTTTGATGATGATTCCAGCTCTAGTTTTGAAGATGAGCCTGACAAAATGGTTGCTGCAACAGAAAACAAAGTTGATCTGGATAAACAAGCAGGCATTCAACATAATCAATTAGCATTCAAGGCTATGAAACTGCATCAGAAAAGCATGCGTTCACCCAGAAAAGGGGTATTTTTAAAAGCCGATAAAAAGAACCAGGAAAAAGCGAAATCATCAGCAGATGAGATGGAAGATCACCAAAAACCATCTGAACAGTTATCATCGTCGTCCAGACATACCCAGCCACTTAGAACAGAAAAAACAGAATTAGTTCCCAAGATTTTGTCACCCTGCAGTGAAGAAAACAAAAATGATTTACAGGATCAATCAGATATTCAAGAAAACAAATTGACAACAAAAGGTGTTAAAAAATCAGCTGCTACCAAGGTACAGTTTGAAACTGATTCTGACTCAAGTCTAGAACTTGATCTAAACAAGATGTTGATTGGAACACCTGTCAAGGGTGGGTCAATACAAATGAACTTTGATGACGATTCAAGTTTTGAAGATGAATCTGACAAAATGGTTGTTACAACAGCAACAGAAAATAAAGTTAATCTTGTAAAAAGAAATTTGAAACCAGCAAGCAAAGAAGATTTACATGAAGACATTTTGGGATATGCAAAGAAAAATGCTCAATCAGCCACTTTGTCTAAGAAATGTGACGTTGATGCCCTTCAAAAAGGAAATGTGTTCAATTTTCCATCTCCACCACCACCAAGAAACTCAACAACAGAACAGCATACAATAAACCATTTGGAATCAGTAATGGGTAATGAAAGCTTTACTCCCAGAGCCCCTGTGGCACAAGCTCAAGGCAGCATTCTTAAGCCAAGGGGATCTTCTTTTCGTAACAGAAAGTTTAAGTCTGTAGTAAATAATTCAGAATGCATGGACAAAGATGCCAATATTGCCACTGGATCAACAGTGCAAGAGAAACACTTAGCACCATCAGAGCTGTTGGCAAAAGCATTGAATCCAATCCATCAAAATGTGAATCTGGAAATTAAAGACATCAATACTGTTCAAGAACTGGAAATTAAAGACACCAATACTGTTCAAGAACTGGAAATTAAAGACATCAATACTGTTCAAGAACTGGAAATTAAAGACACCAATACTGTTCAAGAACTGGAAATTAGAGACATCAATACTGTTCAAGAACTGGACATTAGAGACATCAATACTGCTCAAGAACTGGACACTAGAGACATCAATACTGTTCAAGAACTGGGCACTAGAGACATCAATACTGTTCAAGAACTGGACATTAGAGACATCAATACTGTTCAAGAACTGGATACTAGAGACATCAATACTGTTCAAGAACTGGATACTAGAGACATCAATACTGTTCAAGAACTGGACACTAGAGACATCAATACTGTTCAAGAACTGGATACTAGAGACATCAATACTGTTCAAGAACTGGATACTAGAGACATCAATACTGTTCAAGAACTGGATACTAGAGACATCAATACTGTTCAAGAACTGGACACTGGAGACATCAATACTGTTCAAGAACTGGATACTGGAGACATCAATACTGTTCAAGAACATCCAGTTATCGCTAACCTTGGTCAATTCATAGATGAAAACGGTTTCACTATTTCCAAAAAGCATGAGACTAGTCCAGGTGGTTCTTCTGAATCGGAGCAAATTGAAGTATTATCTGCTACTCAACAACAGAAGGACAATGAAGACACTTCACAACCGATATCGTTTCAAAAAGCTTGCGATATTTTAGAGCAAAAACAAACTTACATCAAACCTAACCCCAACGAAACAAGTCTAGCCAGTACTTCTCTATCAGATGAATACAAAGAGGTAGATGACATTGAATTTAGAAGACCAGAGATTTCTGAAAGCTCTGCAAGCACAAACAGCACACCGAAATTTAAAGGAAAATATGAACATGAATCTGATTCTGACTCAAGTCTTAAAGATAAACCTCTCAAAATGGATAAAAGGGATAACCCAAAGGAAATGCAGAAGACTGAAATTTCATTGCCAGGGGATGCATTGAAATTAGATATTCAAAATACAAGTGCCTCATCAAGCTCTATAACAGAACAAGAAGTGCACTTTGAAGATGATTCCACCCCAAGTTGTGAAGATCAACCTTTCAAGATGGTCATTGCTTCAGCTGTAAGGAATGAGCCAATAAAAGTGCAAGAAATTGAAATTCTGTCACCAACAGATACAAAACAATTAGATATTCAAAATACAAGTGCCCCAACAAGATCTGAAACAGAACAAGAAGTGCACTTTGAAGATGATTCCACCTCAAGTTGTGAAGATCAACCTATTAAGATGGTTGTTGCAACAGCTATTAAGGATGAGCCAATGAAAATGGAAAATATTGAATTGTTGCTAACAAAAAAAACATCACTAGGTGAAAATAAATTGCTGCATCACCCTGTAATTGGAAATGTAGTAGTCCATGGTGGTAAAATATACAAGGCTGATGCTGTATATTCCCATGATGACAATCCCCTTGAAAATTATGCCAACTTTGACAGTGAAAGTGATATTGTTACTGAGGACTTAAGTCATGAAGAAACTCAGCAAAATATAGTCTGTGAAGATTTAATTCCTAACAAATCTCAGCAGAAAAAGATTAAAGGTGAAACATCGGAAGAAGTTATTCCAAGATTTCTTAGAGCCTTTACACCAACAAATGAGCCTATAAAAAAAGAAAGTAACACATCAGTTTATAGCTATGAAAGCACTGATTCAGAAAACCCTGTCCAACCATCAAACTTTGATTACGCTGAATTTCAGCGACTACATGATGGTCACAACAGAAGCAATATGCCAAAGTTCAATGAAGATGATTGTATTAGAGAAAGGGACAATGACTTTTGTTCATATGAATTAAGTGATGGTGAATCAGAAGAAAATCAGGAAGCTCCAAGATCATTTCTTAAGACACAAAGAGTTGAAAAAGAGAACCAGCCTGATGAAAAAGAAGTACAACATAATGAAACAATATATTATGAAAGTGATCAAGAAGATAAATATAGCTCTGATAGGAGATATCAGAGTTTTTCTGATAGTAGTGATAGTACGGAAGAACAAGAAGAAAGAGTGAAATATTTGAAACAAAATAATCAAGATGATGTTAAAGATCATCCTAAAGATGAGAACGCTATTGTCATAAATCCCAAGGATAAATATGGTAGTTGGAAGAAAATCTTAAACACTGAAACAAAAAAAGTTAATGATCATGTCCAGAGTTTTCTGAAAGACCTGGAAAAGGATAAAAATAAAATGAAATTCAAACAGCTTGAAAAGAAGACTGCAGAAATAAACCAAGAAATTGATGAAGAAGAGCATCCGGAAGATTGGAAAAATTCTAAATATGTTAAAAAAGACTTGGAGAAAGTTGCTGATGAAGAATATAGAAATGATGAGAGGAATGAAACTATACATGATACTTTTGAGAAGACTTTAGATCATGAATCAGTGAAGGTTAAAGATAGTGTAAAGACATTTTTAGATGACCTTCATAAAGATCAAGCAAAGTTGAAATTTAATCAAACACTTGAAAAGTATGCCGCTAAAATTGATGAAGAGATATTAGTAGATAACAAAAAGCCCGGACCCAGCTCACCAGTTACAGACAAAGTAAAATCACCAACTCGAGTGTCTCATGACAGAAAAAAATATGTAAAGACATCTTCAAAACAAGTACCTTGTGGATCAAAGCCACAATCCGAAGATAAACCAGAAGATATAGAATCTGACCTGAAAAAAGGGGATTGGAGTAAGTTTTTGGAATTACAAGCAAAAGAGAGACATACAGATGCCAATGCCTTTGCAAAAGATGAAGCATGTTTAGCAAAAGCAAAAATGTTTATAACACCAGCTGATGATTCAAGAAGGAAATGGATTCAAGATATGCGCGCTCAAACAGAGAGTGATTATGCAGCATTTGAAAAAGAACAACAGCAGCTTGCAGAGAAACTGAACTCAGCCTCTCAAAACCAACAATCTTCTGAAACAGGGTATATGCAAAGGTTAGAACCTATATCGTATGATCATGCTGTAGCTCAACATGAATGGGCTGCAATAACACAGGCACAAGTGTATGCAAATGCTTTTCCTGAAGTTTATGATAAACCTCCAGAAACTTTAGATGAAATGCGTTACGGGACAATTCTGGAGAACAAAGCGGAACACATTAGGCCAGGAGAGTCGAGGCCAGAGCTACATCTTCAAGCAAAAGAAGAATGGGCTGCTATCACCGCCATACAGCAAAAAGGACGTCCAGGGTTAAGCAAGAAGAAAGAAGAAAAGATTGATAGTCCTCTTAATAAACCATCTCCCTTGATAACAAAAACAAAATTAAACATGAAAAAGGGAGAGTCTGCACCTGAATTGCATCAGAAGGCTCGAGAAGAATGGAAGGAATTTTTAGATGTTCAGAAACAGGAAAATCAATTCCCAGAATTGAGTCTTGAAATGCCAAAGCTTCTACCAAATGAACGTAATGTACCTCTTGGTAAAGAAAATGACAAAACAGTTAGCTTAACTAAAGATATATCTTGGGCAAATCAGGCAAGAGAAAAAGATCAATGGTCAGATCTTCTAGAAAAACAAATGTATGATAATATTGATAGGATATTTTCTCCAGACAAAGCAGTTAACGATAATGAATTATCAAAACTTGATTCAACACTTAAAAAATTTGCCCCTGAAACTTTACCCCTTGGTAAGAAGGCAGATGACTTTGTATTAAAACCAAAAGATTCATCCAAACTAAACCAAATTAAAGAAAAAGATGATTGGACAGCACTCTTGAATGCACAAAAAGAAGATATGAAACTAAAACAACTTTCACCGACAATAAAAAAAGCTGTGGAAGATACATCACTTGTATCCCCAAAACTTCTACCAAATGAACGATGTCTACCTCTTGGTAAAGAAAATGAGCAGTCAGTTTGTTTAAAGAAAGATATATCTTGGGCAAATCAGGCAAGAGAAAAAGATCAATGGTCAGAACTTCTAGAAAAACAAATGTATGATAATATTGATAGGATATTTTCTCCAGAAAAAGCAGTTAACGATAATGAATTATCAAAGCTTGATTCAACGCTTAAAAAATTTGCCCCTGAAACTTTACCCCTTGGTAAGAAGGAAGATGACTTTGTATTAAAACCTAAAGATTCATCCAAACTAAACCAAATTAAAGAAAAAGATGATTGGGCAGCATTGTTGAATGCCCAAAAACAGGATAAAAAAATCAAAACACTTTCACCAGCAATGCAGAAATCTGTAAAGGAAGCAAATCAGGATACTGCAACTTCATCTTTAAGCGAGACCCAACATAAGGACATAAAAAAGGCTGATCTAAATTTTGATATACCTGTGGTGGGACAATCATCTTTACCAGGCTTTGGACAAAATCTACCTGGGTTACAGAAAAAAAACAAGTTATCTCCCTTAGTTATACCGGAAAAAAGAAAATCCAAGAAAAAGAAAGCCAAGACATTGCACAAAAAACAAGCACAAGAAGTTATCAATGATCGCATTCAGATGTCAGAGCAAAATGTTTTAGATCATTTAGCTGATATGGCAAAGGGTTTCTATGATGAATCTTTCAGAGAGGGTGAAGATATAAATCCTTATGAACAAGGTACAAATCCTTTTAGACAATCGGTGGATCCTCATCAACATTATAATGAGCAACGTCAACGAAATGAAATAAATATGGGTCATTTGCATCCCACTGCTTCAACGGAAAAGCAGTTCATGAGTCACATGCAAACAGAATCAACACAATATCCGGGTCCTTCTCACACAGAAGATGAATATGAACCTCATCCTATTCCCCGTGGCAATAGAAATCCTACAGAGCCAACTTCAAGTGCATTTCAATCTAGCAGTTCT
Organism: Lottia scabra; assembly: GCA_029955415.1. Lineage (NCBI taxonomy): Eukaryota > Metazoa > Mollusca > Gastropoda > Lottiidae > Lottia > Lottia scabra. The sequence continues at coordinate 16,482,235 of JARJEI010000003.1, forward strand.
TTTATGACCCATGTTCATCAACCAAAACAAGGCCTACATGAATCTGCTCAGCTTTCTTCAATGCAATCAGGTGCCCCAATGCTTGGAAGAAGAAAACAAGCTCAGAAAGAACAGGATGCACGTGAACAAATTCACCAAGCTCAACGGAAGAATCCGATGGTTAGATCATCATCTGCAAGAAGTGATAACATGCAAGGACCTCCTACAATTTATCAAGAGGAAGGATTTGTGAAAGAGGATGTTGTGATGAACCCAATTGGATTTGCTGGCCCAGACACTCAAATTGTAGCATCCGTATCAGCTGTTGAAGAAGGAGAAAAAGAACTACCTGATGTCTTTAAATTAAAAAAGAAAAGAAAATCCAAATCAGCTAGGGCACATAAAGAACCATCAGATGAGAAAAGACATGGATCACAGTCAGAAGAACCAGTACGAAAAGGAGTGTTAGATGAATACTATGAAGAAAAGCGTGACTATGAAGATCATTTGGGAGGAAGATCATACATGTTTAGTGATAGCCCAATCTTACCTGGTGTTCCGAAACCAGTTATTCCAAGATCAAGGCTGGGTCCTGTTCCATTCCAAGGACCTACTCCAGAACAAGTTATGGAACATGAGAGAATGTATGGTGGGTATGAATCTGGTGCATATGTAGATCCACATAATCCAACACATTTTGGGCCCCATGATATATTGCAAGCAGCAGATCCTAGTCAACATTACTATGTTCAAAATGAATATGTAATGCCAAGAAATATAGCTCAGATGCATCTCAACCAGCCACGATGCCCAAGTCCTTCACTTCAAGAAAATATAGGTGCAGACCAAATGCAGCAACAAAGGCCATATTCTGCTCAATCCTCTAGTTCTACACCCAGTGCCCCGCTTCTTGGAAGAAGGAGACAAGCTCAGAAAGAACAGGATGCACGTGAACAAATTCACCAAGCTCAACAGAAGAATCCAATTGTTGGATCATCATCTGCAAGAAGTGATAACATGCAAGGACCTCCTACAATTTATCAAGAGGAAGGATTTGTAAAAGAGGATGTTGTGATGAACCCAATTGGATTTGCAGGCCCAGACACTCAAATTGTAGCATCCGTATCAGCTGTTGAAGAAAGAGAAAAAGATCTACCTGATGTCTTTAAATTAAAAAAGAAAAGAAAATCCAAATCAGCTAGGGCAAATAAAGAACCATCAGATGAGAAAAGACATGGATCACAGTCAGAAGAACCAGTACGAAAAGGAGTGTTAGATGATTACTATGAAGAAAAGCGTGACTATGAAGATCATTTGGGAGGAAGATCATACATGTTTAGTGATAGCCCAATCTTACCTGGTGTTCCGAAACCAGTTATTCCAAGATCAAGGCTGGGTCCTGTTCCATTCCAAGGACCTACTCCAGAACAAGTTATGGAACATGAGAGAATGTATGGTGGGTATGAATCTGGTGCATATGTAGATCCACATAATCCAACACATTTTGGGCCCCATGATATATTGCAAGCAGCAGATCCTAGTCAACATTACTATGTTCAAAATGAATATGTAATGCCAAGAAATATAGCTCAGATGCATCCAAACCAGCCACGATGTCCAAGTCCTTCACTTCAAGAAAATATAGGTGCAGACCAAATGCAGCAACAAAGGCCATATTCTGCTCAATCCTCTAGTTCTACACCCAGTGCCCCGCTTCTTGGAAGAAGGAGACAAGCTCAGAAAGAACAAGAGGGGCATAAATTAAATCAAGCTCAACACCAAAAAGCAATGGTTGGATCATCATCTGCAAGAAATGATTATATGCAACAACCACCTACACAAGAGGAAGGATTTGTGAAAGAGGATGTTGTGATGAACCCAATTGGATTTGCAGGTCCAGACACTCAAATTGTAGCATCCGTATCAGCTGTTGAAGAAGGAGAAAAAGATCTACCTGATGTCTTTAAATTAAAAAAGAAAAGAAAATCCAAATCAGCTAGGGCACATAAAGAACCATCTGATGAGAAAAGACATGGATCACAGTCAGAAGAACCAGTACGAAAAGGAGTGTTAGATGATTACTATAAAGAAAAGCAAGCCTATGAAGATCAATTAGGACAAAGATCATACATGTTAAGTGATAATCCAATCTTACCTGGTGTCCAAAGACCCATTAGTCCACAATTAATGGTGGGTCCTGCTCCTCTCCAAAAACTAACACCAGAACAAATCATGGAACATGAAAGAATGTTTGCTGAACATGATCCTAGAGGTTTTGGTTCACATGATCCTAGAGGTTTTGAAACACATGATCCCAGGGAATTTGGTCCTGATCCGAGATACTTTGGTTCATATGATTTTCAAAACATTGATCCACAAATCTTTGACCAATCTGATCCTAGAAATTACAGTCCTCAAGGTCCTGGAGATTCTCATCCCAATTATCCCAGTACATCACAAGGTAGTAGATTGTTGAAAAGGCGAGTTAAAATTGCCAGTAATGGTAAACCAGAACTTTTAGTAAAGGATATGCCTAGCATGCCAAGGCAGCTTCCACTCAGACAAAAGGTGCGATCTGCTCCAAAAATGGGACAACCGGAAGAAGAAGAAAAACAAGAAGTTGTGATTCCTAATAGAGTTATGTTTAGAAATCCTGAAGAAAGAAAGGGTTTACCAGCAGATGCTTTTCCTCCTGGATATCTTGAAGAAATTCTGAGAAAATGTGAAAGGGGTGAAATTCATCCATATCAACTACCAGAGGATATATTTAATACATTATTTGAATACCAGTAAGAGTAAGGTAAGTTCATTTTGAAGTTCATCAGATCATAATATCATCAAACGTATTATTTTACACTATAATATTGAAGCGGGTCCACCTCTTATTGCATTGTCAGGGCCCTGATCTAAATTGGCTCGCTTTATTCCATTTACACTAGTAAAATTGAAGTGGGCCAGGCACCAATCAGGGTCTGGCCCACTTTATCAGAGCCGAATGTAAAAGGGGTACCGGTATATGTTTTGTTCTCTTGCATAGAAATAACAGGCACAAACTTAATTAATCAACATCTTGAAATGATATGTCCGTTTCTACCCACTGCTTGTTACAATTACGAATAAAGTCATATAATGGATTTTATAGGCCCACATCTCATTATGTCATGTATTTTGTCGGCACCTCTGTCTGTCCATCAACATTTGATTGTAAACGCTCTAAAAACTAGATTTTTTGATGGAATCAAATGAAATTCGGTATGTGTATACATATTCATAAAACGAAGATCAAGTTCGAATTTTGATCTATTTTTTACCGTTAGAAGCAGAGTTATTGCCCTTTCCTCAAAATCTTGGATATGCTATTACTCTCTTAGTTTTCAACCGATTTTGATGAAACTTGAAATGGATGTTATTGCACCTAAACCGAAAGGTTTGAGAAAGTTAGTTTACTTAGTTTTTTGATTAACCTCCATATAGTAGGTACTTCTATCATCTTCAATTGCTTGTTAACGCTCTAAAAACTAGATTTGGGTATGGGTATACATATTCATAAAACGGAGATCAAGTTCAAATTTGAGATATTTTTGACCGTAAGAAGCATAGTTATTACCCTTGCTCAAAAATCTTGAATATGCTATTACTTAGTTTTCGATTTTGAAGAAACTAGATTTAATTAATATCATCAGTATTACTATTATATTTTTTTATTCTTTTTCTTTTTCAGACATGGCACACAGAAAAATTTACAAGTACAAAAAAGAATAATTACATGGTGGTACTGAAGAATCAGGTGAAGAATTGGTTATGGGTATCAGGTCAAACTATGATTTCCATTATTCCTATCATAAATACCAAAATTATGTATTTGAAAATTTGCTTTAGTTTGCTGTACAGTATCAAAAATTTTGTCAAATTTGGTCTGAGGAAGATATCTAATTTATTCTCTTTGAAAAAGGAACTAAAAACTGCTATGCCACTAAATCTCAATCCCCTTTAACCTAGTTTCTGAAAACCCTCATCCCCATTCTTCTCTTCCACACCCAATATTTTTTTTTTTTACCCTTTTTTTCATTTATGTACATAAAACTAATTACAATGAAAAATAAAAAACAAATATTCAAGTAAGCATTATCACTCAGAATATTTGTTGTCTATTTTTTTTGTTTTTGGTTTTTTTACTTAAAATTTTCATTATTTATTTAACAAATTCAATTTTTTTTTATTTTCATTTTCAATTTTTTTTTACAAATTATACATAACGCGAATAGTAAGAAAAAAAACAACAAACATTCAAGTTAGCATTATGTCTCAGAATATTTGTTTGAGTTTTTTCTTCTGTTTGGCTACTTATTTTAAATGATTTCTGTCTTTAAGTTTACAATTTTTTCCAATATATTTTTTATGCCCCGAACCTCCAAACACAAAGTACATTTTTCAAACAGCTTCAAAAAGAAAATTGAATTTAAAAAAAATTAACTTGTAAATAACATAGTTCTGGATCACAGTTGGAAGAATCAAATATAAGTAAAGGATCCAATTGATGCGAAACACTGTGATAAATCCCATGGCCATAGAATCAAAGAGCTAAAAGAAGATATTAAAGGTCAATTAACTTTGAAAAAAAGAGCGTCAGATGTATCCAACAGAATCAATATTCTCCATTAAAAGCAGATCAATTTAGAAGATCTTTAGTTGAATTATCTTTATCAAAAGACTAATGGGTCAGATGTATTCAACAGAAAAAGAATTATCTACATCAAAAGATGATATGGGTCAGAATGTATCCAACAGAAAAGGAATTATCTTCATCAAAAGTTTATATGGATCAGAATATATCCAACATAAAAAGAATTATCTTTATCAAAAGATTATATGGGTCAGATGTGACCAACAGAATTAGAATTATCTTCATCAAAAGATTATATGGGATAGAAGTATCCAACAGCATTAGAATTAACTTCATAAAAAGTTTATATGGGTCAGAATGTATCCAACAGAAAAGGAATTATCTTCATCAAAAGATTATATTGGATAGATGTATCCAACAGAATTAGAATTAATTTCATAAAAAGATGAGATGGGTCAGAATGTATCCAACAGAAAAAGAATTATCTTCATCAAAAGTTTATATGGGTCAGAATGTATCAAACAGAAAAAGAATTATCTTCATCAAAAGATTATATGGGTCAGAATGTATCAAACAGCATTAGAATTAACTTCATAAAAAGTTTATATGGGTCAGAATGTATCCAACAGAAAAGGAATTATCTTCATCAAAAGATTATATGGGATAGAAGTATCCAACAGCATTAGAATTAACTTCATAAAAAGTTTATATGGGTCAGAATGTATCCAACAGAAAAGGAATTATCTTCATCAAAAGATTATATTGGATAGATGTATCCAACAGAATTAGAATTAATTTCATAAAAAGATGAGATGGGTCAGAATGTATCCAACAGAAAAAGAATTATCTTCATCAAAAGTTTATATGGGTCAGAATGTATCAAACAGAAAAAGAATTATCTTCATCAAAAGATTATATGGGTCAGAATGTATCAAACAGCATTAGAATTAACTTCATAAAAAGTTTATATGGGTCAGAATGTATCCAACAGAAAAGGAATTATCTTCATCAAAAGTTTATATGGGTCAGAATGTATCAAACAGAAAAAGAATTATCTTCATCAAAAGATTATATGGGTCAGGATGTATCAAACAGAAAAAGAATTATCTTCATCAAAAGTTTATATGGGTCAGAATGTATCAAACAGCATTAGAATTAACTTCATAAAAAGTTTATATGGGTCAGAATGTATCCAACAGAAAAGGAATTATCTTCATCAAAAGATTATATGGGTCAGGATGTATCAAACAGAAAAAGAATTATCTTCATCAAAAGATTATATGGGTCAGAATGTATCCAACAGAAAAGGAATTATCTTCATCAAAAGATTATATGGGTCAGGATGTATCAAACAGAAAAAGAATTATCTTCATAAAAAGTTTATATGGGTCAGAATGTATCCAACAGAAAAGGAATTATCTTCATCAAAAGATTATATGGGTCAGGATGTATCAAACAGAAAAAGAATTATCTTCATCAAAAGATTATATGGGTCAGAATGTATCCAACAGAAAAGGAATTATCTTCATCAAAAGATTATATGGGTCAGGATGTATCAAACAGAAAAAGAATTATCTTCATAAAAAGTTTATATGGGTCAGAATGTATCCAACAGAAAAGGAATTATCTTCATCAAAAGATTATATGGGTCAGGATGTATCAAACAGAAAAAGAATTATCTTCATCAAAAGATTATATGGGTCAGAATGTATCCAACAGAAAAGGAATTATCTTCATCAAAAGATTATATGGGTCAGGATGTATCAAACAGAAAAAGAATTATCTTCATCAAAAGTTTATATGGGTCAGAATGTATCCAACAGAAAAGGAATTATCTTCATCAAAAGATTATATGGGTCAGGATGTATCAAACAGAAAAAGAATTATCTTCATCAAAAGTTTATATGGGTCAGAATGTATCCAACAGAAAAGGAATTATCTTCATCAAAAGATTATATGGGTCAGGATGTATCAAACAGAAAAAGAATTATCTTCATCAAAAGATTATATGGGTCAGAATGTATCAAACAGAAAAAGAATTATCTTCATCAAAAGATTATATGGGTCAGATGTATCCATCAGAATTAGAATTATCTTCATCAAAAGTACACATTTAAATGGTACAGATGCATCTTTCAATAGCCCTTCAAAATCATTTCCTAGCCTGCCCTTCAGTAAACCTATATAAGCCCATTACCTTAAATATACTAAAACTAGTCTCTGTCCATGTCCTTAAAAATCAGAATCCCCATTATTCTACTTCCTTTTTTTTTTTCATATATTTCCCTCAGATGCAGTTCTACTGATCCTTTTTCAATGCTAGAATATAAAGATGTATTTTGGCTATTTCAATTATCAAAATTATTCATCTGTATACTCCAATAATTTCAAGCAAATTAAAGCAATTTTTTAGTTACATATCATTAAGTATTTTGATAAATGAAAATGTTTAATTGCAATTGAAAATTGGTATCAAATTTCCATGACCTGGTAACCATAAAAAATGTCTTCACCAACTCTTCACCTGGCTTTGTTCAAATGATGTTTGGATCATTAACATGATTATTATAATAAATTGTGATAATATGAAAATCATGAAATTTAGTGGTGTATCCAAAAAAAGTGTGTCACATTTTATGTTTTGTAAACAAAAAACAAATATATTTTTGCTAATATTATTTCTATTTTATGCTCAGTGTATCTAAGCATTTTTTATTGCATAAATAGCTTTATATATTATTTTACATTTTTTTTTAAGATTATTTTCTTTTTTATTTACCTATTTTTTTTATTTTTATATTTTTACCTTTTGTATATAATATGATGTATAAAATAATCTGTGTATTTGTAATGTTTGTATAAATATAGTGATTTTAAATAAAAAATACTATTTTCAAATATATAATTGTAACATATAACTCAGTTATTGAGTGTAATTAAAGCGATACAACCTCTTAGAATGAAAAAGAAATTAAGTTCTCAAACTTGTCAATAAGAGAAATATATAAGCAACCCTCCCAAAGGTATTACCTCCAGCCGATGATGTCACATGATGTCAACGAGAGAGAACTGTCAAGAAAGGTCTCAGATGCAAGGAAATCAACAAAATTTCAAACAGAATGCAGAAAACCAATGAAACTAAATTTCCATATAATAACAGGTTTTAATTGATAAATGCCTTAACGTCTAATCATTCAGCTTTAGAACCCCCTTCGTGGATGTTTATGTTACCCATTACATGTACAGTGATACGAGTATGCCCGTTGGCTCGATCCTGGATCCGCCCCTGCACAATAGAGCTTTATCAACATATATAAATGGTGATGCAAATACGGGTAATTTTACATAGTAAATATTCCGTTCCCAACAAAAAGCGAGCGGATATCAGGGTTTCCGGAGTACCGGTGGACGGATAAACGCGGGTTCCACTGTACACATTTTTGATTGTGCAATATAATTGCCTACTTTCTTGTTCATTAAAGTTTTGCATTCTCTTCTTAGTAGGGACTAAAGAATAAATACTGTTTACCATCAAACAGTGAGTTCAATTCATTTTGATAAGATCCATTATTCTATAATTCTGGATACCGTATTATGGGAAACGGACAAAAATCTCATCGTCGCTAATTTTCGGGTGATCTGTTTTATCTGTATTTATTAATCAATCCGTCTATTTTTATTCCATAATCCAAAAGTTATCCGTAAATATCATGCACTTCCTGTCAAAATATATCTTTGTTTATCTGTTGGTAGCGGACTTAAAAATGGATAAATTATCAGATACAACAAACGCTTTCCAATGTAATGTTTGTAAAAATTGCTTCCCCAACAAAAAACGCTTGAACATACACAAGAAAATACATACTACAGAAGAGCTTCGTTGCCAATGTCTTGTTTGCAAGAAGTTTTATTGTGACAAAAGAAGCCTTAAAATTCATATGATGCAACATAATGGTTACATATGTTATATTTGCTCAAAACTTTGCACAAATTTAAAAGATCTTTCGGATCACAAACGAATACAACACGCAGGAGAAAATTTTCAATGTAATGATTGTGGAAAGGAGTTTAAACTGCTATACAATTTAAATACTCATACTAAATTCAACCGCTGTGGAATCAAGGAAAAGAAACGTTATCAATGTGATGTTTGTGGAAAATCTTTCAAAGTAATAAATTCAATGAAAATACACATGAGAATACATACTGGAGAGAAACCTTACCAATGTGAGGTCTGTGATAAATCTTTTAGAAAATCTAGTATCCTAAAGAGTCATATTAGAGTTCATACAGGAGAGAAACCTTACTATTGTTCTATTTGCAAAAAGTCTTTTACAAAATCAACTCATAAAAGCATACATTCAGGAGAACGGCCGTATAAATGTGATGTTTGTGACAAAAGTTTTGCCAAAAGAGGGGGGCTCAAAATTCACATGAGAATACACACAGGAGAGAAACGGTACAAATGTGATGTTTGTGAAAAATGTTTTACACAACAGTTTTCTCTTGAAATTCACATGAGAGTACATACAGGAGAGAAGCCTTTTCAATGTGATGTTTGTGAAAAACGGTTTACTCAGGGAAATGGACTTAAAGGCCATATGATAAAAATACATGGAAAGAAATAAATACTGGTGTCTTAACAACAAACGAAAGATATTATTAATGTTGACTATATTATACCATAAATCAGAACAGAAAGAAAACCTAAAATGCTGTGACATTGTAAGAACTTTGTCATGTGAAATACTGTATTCCAATTAATTGACACCTTCATCCATCAGTTATAATATAGATGACAGGTGTTCTGTGTATTATTCATACCAGGGCTGTTGATTTATTTTTTTGCCAATCGAACATTTTTTAACGATATATTGAGTGTGAATACAGACCACAAAATTCAATATAGAATTTGACAGTTTTCAAAGAGAATAAAAATCAAAGTTTAGGCTTACTTTCAGTTTCAACATATCTTGCATATTGCAAAGTTTATTTTACATCTAACTCAGAGTAAAATACTATCCAAATACTGAATATTTATTTGTTTTACCTTTGAAATTAATCTGGGTATGAATTTCATACCTGTATACAAAATACAAACTGATTAAAATCTTCAGTTCTCTGAATCTAATTACCGGTACTATAACTGTGTGTCAACATTTCTTCAAATGTAGATCTCAATGTTGTTATTGTGGGTTTTTTAGTTCACCGGACTCTATATTGTGAAGCAAATGTTACGCAAAATATGTAGAAAAATCTTTGGAAATTATTTTCTGTACATGTGTATGTTTTCTATATAACGCATAGTCTTACTAAACGCAGAGTCGTATTTTTAACTTACAAACACTGATAATTATGGGTTCACATGTGTTTGAAGGCTGAAATTGCGTAGGAGAGTTGTGAACAATATGATGGATTAGATTAGCACAATTAGTGAACATATCCCTTTAAAATATTTGGTCAAAGTCAGGACAGTGACTATATATATATATATATATATATGATTATAAATCTTAAGTAGTTGTAGACAAGATGCTAACACAACAATAAAACATACTTTATTGCCCATAACAAAAAAATCTCTGTAAATGTAAAATGTAAATAGCAATAAAATATACCAAATATAAAATAATTTCTTCTTAATTGAGATTCATTTTTTCCAATCACCTCGGTGAGCTGTATAAGCTGGAAGACAAAATATCCATTTAACCATATCCAAGGAAGACTACATTTAAACTATTGTAAATACAAAATATTTTGATTGAATTTCTTATGGCTTTTGAATTAAATCTTTTCCGCTATCTGTAAAACCTTTTAGAATTAAACTAATAGGGTTGTATACTGTTTACAATTGATATTTAATCAATCGAGGTGTTCCCTATTTTCAATTTCCAAAGAGTTACTATTATAGTCAAACAGAGATATTTCGGCTCATCCGGGTACAGTCAAAACATATACACAACCAGTCCATTATATTTTCAAGGGTGTTGCTGTAACTTGCCAAACAAACAACCCGCCTAAAAAAGATACTTTTATACCTTTGAAAATATAATGGACTGGTTGTGTATATGTTTTTACGGTACCCGGATGAGCCGAAATATCTCTGTTTGACTATACTGATTTCTTTATTGAAATATAATTACCTACATGTCAATATTTACATCAATTGCATAAGGAGGGGTGATTTTTGGTCTAAAATGAAATACAGATAGCTGGAGCAAATCTATCAGCTGACATTGCAATTTTCACAAGACGCACAATGAAAATAATAAAATCAGATGTCTTTATGTTCCTTAAAGTTTTTGAGCTGTCTTTATAACGCCTTAGGCAGAAGCCTCCTTAGGTCTACCACTCCATGTGTCACAAAAATAGGCGAAAATAACAGATGATAATGATACAACAGTAAGAAGTTGAAATGCAGCATACCAACTATAATATTCAGCCATCAAACTTAATGGATAACCTGATGTTACCATACCAACTGGAAAGAAAACAAACAGTATCTGGTTATAGTTTGTAAATAAAAGTCGACAGAGGACTGACTAATTCAGCTGTCCATAAAAGTATTTATAATAAAATATGATGTTTTAACAATTGAATGTTATTTGTTATCATCAATAATGTCACATCAGTAATAACTGAATGGGGACTACAAGCTAAAACTTTAATAGTGATAAAGAATGCTGAATTCCAGCTTTGACAATTTCATTCCTTTTGATCGGATCCCAGTGAAATTATGTTTCAACACAGGAAAAGCAGATCGTTCACAATGTCAAATATAAAGAATCATTGCCATGATATCTATTTGTGATTGATTAGAATATTTTTATATTACATACCATTAGCTGCAAATGATGCTATACTATGTGCAGTGCCTTCTAAACCTACTGGGGCACTTTCCATTGCTGTAACACCAAATAATGCTATAGCACCATACAGGCCAAATCCTATTCCAAAACCAATAACACTAATAACAATCTAAAGAAAGTGAAAGAAAACTAAAATCAAGGTATATGTTAAAACAAGTGCTATGAGTAGCCTAATTAATCTCAAATCCAATTGGTTCTGTTGATAGCAAGCAAGTGATTATCATAGGATTCCTTAAGTTATCATTATCCTCAGGGACTGTGAGATTGCTTTGGCATATCCAGTTTTTCAACATTTTCGATAAACATATTTTTTATAAGGGATTAAAGAATGATATTCTGGACTATAGATTGTCTAGATAATGAGGTTTCACCGCAGTTTAAATAAAGCTACCAGCTGGTGGAATAAAAATTTAAAAGGCTAACAGGGCCCTACTTAAAATAAATTCTTACTTGATAAGATGCTGGAGTAACAAAATATAATAATATAAACAAACAAACAACTGGAATACAAACAAACCATAAAGTCACTTTAATTCTTGGATTATACGTTACACCTTTCTGTAATAAAAAAGAAAATATATTTCTTTGAGAAGGACAAAAAAAAAAATGAAATCAAGAATTACATGAAAGAGATGAAAATTGATTGAAAAATGGATAATGAAATGAAAAAGTTTAAAAATGTATGTATATCTATCTATTTCTAAGTATAAATGAGATGATAAATATTTAAAAAGATAATGGTTCTTACTTTTAAAAGAAAATCTGAGATATAGCCAGCTGTTAATGAACCTAAAAATCCACCAAATTCTTGACTACTTGTAAATAAACTTCCTGAAAAAAATGTATATGTTCAGTAACATTTAACCCTGAAAGCTGGTATAACGGCTCAATCATTACGAGATATATACCCGATAAGCCTGCTGTTGTGAAGTGACGTCGTATTAAGTTAAAAAATATTGCTGGGAATTCACTTGACAATTTGAAATCGAAATAGAGTAAGCTAATGTCAATGTCTAGACAGACTTTCAACGCACATTGCATACTCTTGTAGAAAAATGTAACTTTAAGCCATAAAGTTATTCCATTTATTACTTTCAAAGGCCATTTTAAGCCTTATACATTGACCAGATTAAAAGGCACAAACCTGTGACACGAGAATGACCTTTATCTTGTATTAAGTAGAGTTGACCCCAATCATTACAACCACCTCGTATCATAGATATTAATAAATAGTTTATACATACTCCTACAAATACTCGTTCTTTTATTATATCTAATAATAACTGTACTTTTTCCTCTACAAAAAATATATATTATGTATTAGATAAATAACAACAAGATTTGCAGATGTTTGTAGTGGAGGCTTGAGCCTTCTGGAACTGGAGGTTCAAACAGAGGGCAGATTGATTAAAGGGGGACAACTGTTAAGGCTCTATTAAGGAGGTTCAAGGGTTTCTCCCCAAGAAAAAGATTCAATTTCAAGGTAGAGCTGCAAATACTATTACCAATTAGCTCTAAGAAATCCCAATTTCCAAGGTATGATAGGTCAAATGGATTGTGAACTTTTATCAAACAACATACTTTTTGAAGAATTTGCTGTAGAGTTTATTTTGTCATCAGATTTTTTAACATCTGTTGAAGTCTGAGTAGGTGAATCAGATATACTACTTATGATATAAATAGATATAACAATACACATAATACCTGAAAATAACAACACAAGTCAAACTGAAACCTGGAATTGTCAAATCCTATCAAGTATTGAACCAGACTGCTCAAATTCAAAATTAATATAAAAAAAACTCTGGCCGATATTTCATTCAAAAGCAACATTTATCATAATTTTAGAGTATCAAGGGTTGAAACTCTGTTCACCTTAGTCGAATCAAATCCAAAATTCGAACTTGTCCAAGATTTTGTGAATATAAACCTACACACCAAATTTAATAAAGATCAGATAAAAAATCTAATCATGTTCGGAAAATAATTGTGGACGGACGGACACAAAGATGGGTGACATTATAATTTCATGTGAATTACCTCCAATACAGAATGCTGTTCTCCAACCAAAATAATATATTAAAGTAGTAAGTAACAATGGTCCTACACTACCAGCTACATTTGATGCTGATGATAAGGCACTCCACCACGTTCCAAACTGACTAGCAGGAAACCACTGGAAAATAAAAGCAAACAGGATTTGAGACACAAGCTAGCAAGCTGATCGGAAATCATGGCAACATCTGAGAGCAACTGGATTTTCAACAAATGATAACAACTTGAAAGTGATCTACACATATCTATATATACTGAAAATTTGCAGTTACCACAAAGTACTCAAGTTTAACACTTGAATGGAACTTGAATGCAATTGTCCATGAAAGGAATCTACAACCATTCAGATCAGATGCTTATTAAAACACCAGTTACTCTATATCAAAGTTCTGGAAGACTTACCCTTTTAAGCAATATTGCACAAGAAGGCCAACTTGGTCCTTGAGACAAACCATTAAAAAACCATAATATAGAAAACAATGACACAGAATTAGAAACTGAAAAAATAATTCAACATCATCAAAAGACAGGAAAGGGAGACAATTCATTTGGGATTGAACATGGAGGTGCTCATTGGTTGACTTCTGAACAATTAAGGTGCCTATATTTGTTGGTACAAGACTGGATTTGTCACATTCAATATAAATCATGCTGTTCCTTTCTCCACCATTTTGAATTCTGTCTACAACTCATTGTTTTGGACCCATGTGCATCATATTCTGAAATATTCTACTAAAAATATGAGACATTTCACCAAATTATTAATGGACTTTTAATTGATGACTTTAAGATATGAAAAGGCAACATACTTACATGTAAATAATAAAGCTGTAAAACCAGTTAAAAATAAACTTAAAGAAAACATTTTAGAAGGACTAGTAGAATCCACAACAACACCACTTAAAAACTTACTGATAGAATAGCCTATCATTTGAGAGCTCACCACCAGACCTATCATAAACAAAAATACAATATTGACTTTTGACCTAAGTTTTAGTTGAAATCAAAAAGTAATTTTGGGGGTCATTGTGGGCAAAAAGGGGCCATTTTTATTTTGGTGTCATTTTGATTTTTGGGCCATTTCGGTTTGGTACCAGGCCATCCTTGAAATATGGCACTGAATAATTTCATGCTGCAGCACACTTTCCCTTATAAACATTCATATATTATCTGTTTTTTATGTGACAATGACTGCTTGTGAAATTATAATAATGATTTACTAGTGATGATAGTCTAAACTTTCAAGCGAGATTTCATTGAATTGTAGTTGAACTGGATGTCAGGTTTTAATTTCGAAAATGTTATGGATAGTTGAGCTATGATAGATACCTACCTAACTGATTTTTCTCAAGTCTTTCTTCTTCCATTATGTAAGGACTAGCATAAGAGAATGATTTTCGAACACAGTATAACATAAAGTAACCCGTAAATAGGCAGGCAAATAACTTCCATAGTTTTTCATCCAATGCCATCATGGATTCTAAAATGAAATATTTTATAGCCTAGTCAAACAATGTAGCCTACTAGTACATAGATTTGAAATAACAAATATTTATAGGGTTCCTGTAGAAGTAAAATGCACCTTGTCTTGTCATTTAAGGTGCGCAAGTATGTGTAAGATTCTGCAATTGTGACCAAATATTGTGACCAAATTTATATTGTGCTCGGCATATGGCGGAATGGCAGTGATAAATCAAATCAAATGCATTGCACCTGTTCTTGCTGATAAGGACAGCCAATGCAGTGTGCAATGTGGTAAATTTTATCATGACATCTGCATAAACGTACTTTTTGTTGGTAGCACACGCCATACAAGCCAAGTCGGCACTGTTGCACTTTCGGGCCTCTCGGGTTCTAATTGGGCTAGCAATCTGAAATTTGGTAGGATGATTTATACATATGTTCTGATTATTCACAGTAAATTTGGTGTCATTCCGACGTTTCCTTCTATTTTAAATTATTTTTCAAAGTTTCGAAGTGAATGATATTTCACCGATAATGGCGAATCGACAAGGGGATTGTTTAGTTGTACTTGCTTTGTTATTCCATTCTCTCGGGACGATTCGCAACAAAAAAATATAATTTGGAATCATTTAGAGATGTTTCGTAACACTTTAAATATGCCGAATTGTTAAAGTTTAACAACTGAATGAAGACGGAAAATGTTGTCTGGTTGGTCTGAAATTTTCTGACGTTGATCAGGACACATTACTCTTTCGCATTAGCACGTTTCATGTCAATATCGCGATCGGAATTGATCGAGGGGCGATGCAGCAATAGGGGCATAGGGGCAATTCTTTTACAATTAATTAAAAATGGAAATGGGTGCCTGATCGGTCTGAATTTTTTGGTGAGTAATCAGGACACATGACTGTGTCACATTGTCATGTTTCGTGTCGATATCGCGATCGAAAGTCATCGAATAGGGGCAATTACTTTAACACCAGATTTAAGATGGAAATTAGTGTCTGATCGGTCTGAAATTTTTTGTGAGTAATCAGGACACATGACTGTGTCACATTGTCATGTTTCGTGTCGATATCGCGATCGAAAGTCATCGAATAGGGGCAATTACTTTAACACACGATTTAAGATGGAAATAAGTGTCTGATCGGTCTGAAATTTTTTGTGAGTAATCAGGACACATGACTGTGTCACATTGTCATGTTTCGTGTCGATATCGCGATCGAAAGTCATCGAATAGGGGCAATTACTTTAACACCAGATTTAAGATGGAAATTAGTGTCTGATCGGTCTGAAATTTTTTGTGAGTAATCAGGACACATTACGGTGTCACATTGTCATGTTTCATGTCGATATCGCGATCGAAAGTCATCGAATAGGGGCAATTACTTTAACACACGATTTAAGATGGAAATAAGTGTCTGATCGACACAAAACATGACAATGTGACACAGTCATGTGTCCTGATTACTCACAAAAAATTTCAGACCGATCAGACACTTATTTCCCTCTTAAATCGGGTGTTAAAGTAATTGCCCCTATTCGATGACTTTCGATCGCGATATCGACACGAAACATGACAATGTGACACAGTCATGTGTCCTGATTACTCACAAAAAAATTCAGACCGATCAGACACTTATTTCCATCTTAAATCGGTTGTTAAAGTTATTGCCCCTATTCGATGACTTTCGATCGCGATATCGACACGAAACATGACAATGTGACACAGTCATGTGTCCTGATTACTCACAAAAAATTTCAGACCGATCAGACACTAATTTCTATCTTAAATCGTGTGTTAAAGTAATTGCCCTTATTCGATGACTTTCGATCGCGATATCGACACAAAACATGACAATGTGACACAGTCATGTGTCCTGATTACTCACAAAAAATTTCAGACCGATCAGACACTTATTTCCCTCTTAAATCGGGTGTTAAAGTAATTGCCCCTATTCGATGACTTTCGATCGCGATATCGACACGAAACATGACAATGTGACACAGTCATGTGTCCTGATTACTCACAAAAAAATTCAGACCGATCAGACACTTATTTCCATCTTAAATCGGTTGTTAAAGTTATTGCCCCTATTCGATGACTTTCGATCGCGATATCGACACGAAACATGACAATGTGACACAGTCATGTGTCCTGATTACTCACAAAAAATTTCAGACCGATCAGACACTTATTTCCCTCTTCAATCGGGTGTTAAAGTAATTGCCCCTATTCGATGACTTTCGATCGCGATATCGACACGAAACATGACAATGTGACACAGTCATGTGTCCTGATTACTCACAAAAAAATTCAGACCGATCAGACACTTATTTCCATCTTAAATCGGGTGTTAAAGTAATTGCCTCTATTCGATGACTTTCGATCGCGATATCGACACGAAACATGACAATGTGACACAGTCATGTGTCCTGATTACTCACCAAAAAATTCAGACCGATCAGGCACCCATTTCCATTTTTAATTAATTTTTAAAGAAATGCCCCTATGCCCCTATTGCTGCATCTCCCCTCGATCAATTCCGATCGCGATATCGACATGAAACGTGCTAATGCGAAAGAGTAATGTGTCCTGATCAACGTCAGAAAATTTCAGACCAACCAGACAACATTTTCCGTCTTCATTCAGTTGTTAAACTTTAACAATTCGGCATATTTAAAGTGTTACGAAACATCTCTAAATGATTCCAAATTATATTTTTTTTGTTGCGAATCGTCCCGAGAGAATGGAATAACAAAACAAGTACAACTGAACAATCCCCTTGTCGATTCGCCATTATCGGTGAAATATCATTCACTTCGAAACTTTGAAAAATAATTTAAAATAGAAGGAAACGTCGGAATGACACCAAATTTACTGTGAATAATCAGAACATATGTATAAATCATCCTACCAAATTTCAGATTGCTAGCTCAATTAGAACCCGAGAGGCCTATCATGTACTAAAAAGTAGTGAATAATCAAATCAACATGGAGTAGACAGTACTGGACAGTAGAAAATTAACTCTGAATGCTGTAAATATACAAACTGTCTTAGCACTGTCCTTATAACTCTATTTTTATCTTCTCATGCCATGTTTACATTCTGAACCGGAAGTAACATTAACGGTGTTACTTATTTTTACACCCTAATAAACAGTTGGTTGGCTCTAAATTTCATGATATGATGCATTAACTGCTGAAAATAAATATATTTTTTTGTTTGCCCATTAAGCATAACTTTAGAGATTCCATTTAAATGTACGTAGACATGAATAAGGAATATGGTTCTTTAATTCCTGGAAAAAATTCTCGTTGAAATGAGTAGTAGGTCTTAAAAAAAAGGACAACCTTCAGCCACTCAGGAGTATGAGTAGGCTATATATGAGATGGACACTGACATTTCCATGACTTTCCAGACAGTATTTAGTCATTTTCCATGACCAATTTTATAACAATCATGGACAGAAGGGATAGCTTGAGACTGTCTGGATCATGATTTTTTTTATTTCATATTGCAAAAATAGGAGAACGGTATGAAATATCATTTTTCCAGGTTATTTTGACAATTTTCCAGAATAATCATGATTTTCCCTGATATTCCATGTCTGGAAAAGCTTTTTTAAAATTCCCTGATTTTCCAGGTTTTCCATGACCTGTACGAACCCTGTGGACAAGCATTCGCGTCTATATATGAAATGGAAAAGAGCAATATATATTATGTATGTTTAATCAATACTCATTAATACGCCTAGTAGGAAAATCTATTATCTTTTACAGAGTCATCATTAGTCATAATAATTAGAAGAGAAGTCTTTTAATGGCATATTGACCGTTTCAGGTGTCACAACTTTCAACTGGCATTAGAGTCCTTGTGCGTGGCGTTCATCTAACTATCTTGTATACTCCCTGGAAACAATTTAATGAGACCTCTTGATTTTTCTAAATATTTTCTAGTTTTTGTCGGGTACATCCTTGTCCGAAACTTGCAGACTCTATTCCCAGCTATTGGACAGATATTTTATCTTACAGGAAAAAAATGTGATTTTCATCATTTACCCTTCGATGCAAATGACCAACATCTATGTTTGTCTGTATATAATAAACATAACAATTAAGATTGGTTAATTTTATTGCAGTTGCTATATTACCCATCAGATATTTAAATTAATCGGATGCAATCATCTAATGTGAAGTAGTCCTGTCTTCCTGACAACAGACGGAAATATGTAGTCACTCTTCTTAGTTGAGATTGAAAGAAACATTGAAACAGGACACTGTTTAAAATCCAGTGAATTTAATAATGTGTATTCGACTCAACCTCCGTCAATATTCGACACTAGCATTATGACTCTGTCATGATAGGTGGCCATCTTTCCTGGTCAAATGACAAGGGCAGTCAACTCTTGTTCGAAGATTAGTTTTTATCGCACGAGAAAACAAGTTTTTCTAAAGCATGATTTTGGTATTATATAACATAATTTATTCAATGTGGCAGTCATCATATAGTATACTAGGTAATCTAATCTTACAGGTTTTATCTGACTAATCTAATCTAACACGCTAGTTTAGTTCCGACGACTGTATATGCTATAATTGAAATTCTGCCAAAGGTCTCTAATTGTATGATTAATGTTCACAGTAATACAGTGTAGGAAAGTCGAGTAGAGTTATACGAGAACATTTCATTAGAGGTTGACGTTTTCTCAGGTGTTTTTGAATGGATGACTAATTATTTTCTGGTTATAAAAGTGAAGCTGTAATATAAAGGAAATCTTTATCAGGTAAGATGTCAATTCTAAGGATTTCATTTTGAAGTGACAATTTTAATCTGCCTCTATATGTAACGGTAAAGTTGCCTAAATCTTGTTGATCGCTATAAAGTTTCAGAATAAATCTGAATTAGAAAAATGAAACAAGCATGCCGTCCTATCTCAGAATACATAATTGCGCTGCTTTGCTTTTACCTCTATAGAGCCCAATTTCCCCCACTCTTAAATTTATTATTGCATATGCATTGTGCTGTGACTGTCAGCCTCCCTTGACAATTCTGTACTCATTAGGATTTAAAGATACGCTTATACTGTACATATAATAAATCCAGAAAACTAGGCCTACCATATAATAATTGAAAAACGATTACAATTATTTAAGCGTTTTTCAATAATATCTGTAATCTTATGGAAAATTACTTAGCTTTATGGGTTCAATGGATTCTGTTTGTACACTTTTTTCATAGATATTGGCTAAGTTTTGAGAACTTAATTTTTTGTTCATTTTAAGAAGTGGTAGGCCTATCGCTTTAACTTTGTCTTTCAAGCCGTCTGCTGTCATTGTTAAACACAGATTCTAAACAAAGACCTTTGTGTCTGTGGGTTAAATTCCTTCCTTATCTTTTCACGTTTCTATTGTCAAAAATTATAACTGGTATTTCTCGACATATTTTATGTCTACTATTTTGAAAATTTTCCAACTGTGGAGGGATCTTTAAAATGCACAACCTGTTGTCCCACCCGAACGACTAGTGGTTTCTTTCATGTCAGCACCTTCGACCTGCCTCACTGAAAGGGAGACGTTGAAACATCCAAGTCTGGATTGAACCCTGGACTCTCAGATTAATGAGCAAGCCGCGAACTCACTGACACCCCTCCCCCACCCCCCTCCTTCCTCACACTCACATCGACTGTAGGCTAATTTTTTTTTTTACCAGGACAGTTAATTGCAAACATGCCCAAGTGATGGAAACGTTGAACTGGAAACGTTGAACTAGTTTCGACTCTTTTGATCTGGTCGTACACTAGTCTGAAAGGCTAGGTTATTAATAGTCACCGTATTAGACCGATTAACTGAAGAGCCTTCCACTTAACTCATTTATTATGATTTATAATAATCATGATTGATCTGATAGAACATATAATTCACATTAAATCCGATTTTCTTGTTGATTCCGATAAATACTGTATTGATTTTTTGACCACGATTGATATGTCAAGTCTGGTCTTAGACCAATAGAGTTGATGACACTTGATTCAGATTGTTCTGTGAATCTGTAGGAACTATTGCACGTAACTATAGTGTTGCACATTCGGCATGTCTAAATATACATGTAATAATATTACTGGATTTCTGCCATACCTAAAATTTCTACAAATACCTATAGGTTAAATATTTAGACCTTGAAAAAATACGTAAAATCTCTTTAATTTAGAACAAAATCAATCAATCAATAGAATTCCACTTAAACCTAGGGTTTGATGATGTCATACCTGCGAAATATGCATGTATCACAGGTTTTGCAGTTATATGTATTATCTGTGTATCATGTGTATATCGATGAGATCTGAATCAAGTTTTTTTTCCAGTTTTTGCCTTAAGTGGTGTATGCATATTGATAATATCTTAATCGAGTTGTTATGATTTTAGATGAATAGATTAGAGTTTAGAAGCTTTAAAGGGGAACCTTCAATATTTTTGTTGGATTATTGTACCACTGGAAATTGTTTCGCTAATCCTGGATAATCTAATCTGTTGTACACTGCTCACCGTTGAAATTTGAGCCTTCAAATGCATGTGTGTCATCAGTTAACCTTATGTGAACTTATATATTTCGAATTAAAATTTGAAAGTCCCGCCATTTTTGAAAGGCGGTTAAAATTTGGATTACCCAGTGTTTTCCTCCCCAATTATTTCCTAGTACTATTAGACATCAACAACAATTTAAGACCCTTATTTTCAGACAGAATAATCTTGTTGATGGAAAAACTCAAAGGTGAAATTTTGTGTTCGATGTAAAAAAGACAGAATTTCAGAAAGAAATCCTAGATCAACCCCCGAAAACGCTGATTGTTCGCCTTTAACTCTATTACTCAATCGCGTTGAACTTCATCTATGCATTATCGCATTGAAGAAATCTTCGAAATTGTCAATATTTCTTTTAAATCTTTTAAAAACTTTTTTTTAGTAAACGCTTTAACTTTCATAATTTTTTAGCCTTCGGGATATTGTGATTTTGATAATTTGATGTTTATTTGTTATAATCGCTTAAAATTTTGAGGACAATTTCGGCTAAGCTAAGATATTTGTGACGATTAGTCGCCATTTTCTTGGGGCAATCGTATCTCAGTCTAATAAATAGTTCAGCTAATCAGAAATAGTTTGGCTTTAGTTTAGTTTAGCCTTCCAATCCATGTGTATCCGTATATCCATAATTATTTGTGTTAAAAAATGCAACACAGTTAATTTTTGTCTATCCAATCTTTATCCTCCAAATACCTATCAATTAAGATATGTATTTTTCAGGTTAATTTTCAGGCTTTATGGACGTTTTCAAGTACGATTGCATTTGCGCCAAGCAGAGTATTCTATGACTTAAAGTATCCGTGTTTGTGTTTGGGCGTGGTTATTATAGGCCTTTCCTGTAGTAAATCCTAATAAAGTGAGATGACAAGCACTTGATCGGATACAAAAACGATTTTGGTTGGAAAGATTAAAAAAATTCAACAATTTACTCCTTCAATGGCGACCAACAGTCCTGGTGGTAAAATCTTCTTGTGATTTTATCAGAGTAGTTTTGTTATGCTGTTATGCGTGAAATAATGAATTTAAAATTGTGTTTTAATTTTTTTTTAAATATATTGCATATTACATTACACTATAAAACATGTTTAGTATAGCCTCTTTATTACTTTCTTCCTGCTAGAATAAAAAATATTATGTAGAAAGAAGGTGTATAAAACCAGTGTATCGTCATTGAGTGTTGTCCTAAATGAAATGGAGATTTTGCCTCCTGCTCTTCTGAACCTTGTGCTAAACCTAAACAAGATCATGGCTCCTATGTCCTACCTATACCAGTCCGATTTGTATGGTTATTGGCTGCATTCATGAATATGCCACTGTTGTAGAATAAAATTGAAGCTCGCTTCAGAATACACAACGAAACCTACCATTCATGACCGAATTGTGATAGATCTGTCTGCTCCTGTGTTTGCTGGTACCCCTGGTTGGGAATCAAGGCCTTAGAGATTTGTGATGCTTTAAAGACATTATAATGTGTAGATCAACCTTTCCATAACTGAACATGGGGTTAACCTGTTACCGAACGTGTAGAACCTGTTAAAGAGGAATACCACATTGCTATTATAGTTGAACTTAACCTTTGAAGTTTTTTACCTTCTGAAGACATATTCCACTGCAGGTGACAGCCATAAATTTAACATGTCTCGTAAATTTGAATTATCGTCTACAGGAATAAAAAAACATTAAGGCCTTCTTTTAGGTATAAAAAAAACTGACAGATTTATATAAAGTCATCACCATAATACGTCTGTTATTTAAGAACATGCAGCATTTTTTTATTTGGATATTATACTTCATAGGGCTATTAAACATTTATTTTTCATTTTCTGTATATAATTTACATACACATAGGCCTATTGTGTTTTCTACGTAAGGCACAGTCTCCCTAAAATACGAGTCGTATTTTGGGACTTTCAAACGCTGAAAGTAAAGGACAAATTACAACGGTAGGCCTATCGAATAATACAATTACGGTAGAATTAAGTTATGCTATTTTGAGCTCTGAATGACAAACAAAACAAAAATATATATTTGTTTTCATTATTTTAATCGGGATCATCAAATCTGTTTATAAATAAATATTGTTTTTAAAATGCCACAGCCTTATTACCCAATAGTGTTGATGTAAAATTGATAGCATTAATTTTCACCATTCTAATTTTCAGTCTAATTTTAGGCGTTTTATGACGTCACTGTCACAAATGCCTTAGAATTAGATAAAATAGCATCTTTTATGATAGTGAAGTCATAGAACCCGTAGTGGACATACAAGAAAGAAATCTTTTGTGTAATTAGGTTTACTTAATCAAATGATTTAACTGCAAACAGTACTGTTTCGGCCTTCTGGACCTCATCAGTGCAGTGCTGATACTGGAGTTGAGGTTTGACTATATAGCCACCTCAGATGATCCCACATGACTGTGGTACCATCGTACCATGCCAGAGTGCTCAAACTAGCAAGCTAGTGGGCTATGCATAACGCTAACGACAATGGTACACTCCAGATAGAGTGCTCAACAAGGTATGAGCCAAGGAGCGTATCTAACTGCAAACAGTACTGTTTCGACCTTCTGGGCAGTGCTGATACTGGAGTTGAGGTTTGACTATATAGCCACCTCAGATGATCCCACATGTGTGGTACCATCGTACCATGCCAGAGAGCTCAAACTAGCAATCTAGTGGGCTACGCAATATAGGGTAAAGCAAGGGTTAGGTTAGAGTGACAAGTTTCAGGTTAACGTTGCTCTTTTAGCAGTTGCAAGGTCGTTCAACGCCTTCATGTATTTTGTCTCTATTGTTTGTTCAATTACTTGATTTAAAGTCTGAACAAAACTAGAACCTGTATAAAACAAACAATTCAAACAAAACAAGATGTGAGTAAGAGGTAAAAATGTATCTAAACAACGCCAGTGTAAAAATTAATCCCTTGATAAGACTACATAGCCTGAGTTGAGTAGGTAATGATTGTAAAAGGCGTTACACACTTCTGCGGAAAGAGTAGGCTCATTGAGTTGATGACGTCAACGTCTATTTAGGGCTTAAATCCGTCATGATTCTTTCTGAAATTAATAGTTACAGGAATAACATGCATCGAACGGAGCAATTGGAACGATGCAAGCAAATTGGCATATCTGGTTTTCTGTTGTCAAAATGGCTAGAAAGCTTCCTTTCAGAACAAAGAAAATCACAGATTTATATATATACACATAAGAAAGTTGCAAAATAATCACTGTTAAATCTTGCTGAGCAGGTCCACTATTTCATAAACAAACAGGCATTTATGTTGTAAAATATGATTACAACTATTTTTGAATGACAGGTTAAGTCGGTATTATTAAGTGGTTTTAGCATAACGTGAAACGTAACATGTTATTTTACATGACTAAAGCACGTAAAGAAACACAAAGCCCCTATCCTTTTGTAGAAAATGTTACCTTTTTGAAATATTAATAATGTTTCAGTAAAAAAAAACATATAGAACAAAACACAAGACAATATTATGGAATATAACACACTTCTTTAAAAAAGTTAGGCACATAATGTTTCAACCCAATATACATGCACGTGTCGCCATCAGATGTAATGCCAAAAGAATAAAAACATATAATATAAAATATAGGCACTATCAGATTTGTATGAGCTATATGTGCCTTACCAGCAATTTCACTAAACTTCAAACAAGTGTTTGATGACGTATACTGTGCCAGAAGCACATTTCGCGATGACATCAAATATTTAGTTTTAACTGTTCGACCAAAAATTTTTAGTCTCAGAATCTGGAATTTTTTTATTTAATCTAATCCGTAATATTGTTTACAACTCTCCTACGAAATTTAAGCCTTCAAACACATGTGTACCCATAATAATTAGCGTTTGAAAGTCAATAATACGACTCATCGTTTAGTAAGTCTATGCGTTATATAGAAAACACATATACAGAAAATGAAGGATAAATGTTAAGGTAGGGGTATAATTGAAGAAATTATAAGATTTTCGTGCAGTTCTAGTACTTCTGGAGGCTATTTAGAAATATTCAAGTCCTAAATCGACCATCGGAAATGCTGAACACTACGTTGATTGTGCAAATTGACGCAAAAGTGCCCTGGATACAAATAAATTAGAAATTTGAAAACCTTTTAAAAACTTTGGTATCTATTAAAAATCTGTTTAGATATTTGAAATATACTGCATATAAAACATGTCATATAACGTCAGACAAAACGTCTCTAATATCAGACATATTCTATGAGATTTTAATTGTCTATGTTATAATGGGTTGACATAAATATGACATGTTTTTTTCAACACTTATTTATTGTAGTCAGATTTTAGCTAAACATGAACGAGTAAAGGTACAGTATTTTGATATATTTTGTGAGAATTGAAACCGAGATATGCAAGGAATTTCTGATATTTTGAAATATGTCAATCATTATGTAATGTAGGCCTCTAATTGCGAAAATATAACCGATTTAGCATCCATTGCACGATATATACAATCATACATGTACTATTGAATAACTTACTATTAGTTTATGTGATATATAGAGGAAGCTAAATAGCGTTAGTAGTTTCCATTATGGAGACCAAAATAGTTTAACATTATGTGTATATTATATTGTGAAATGTGCTATACATGTATTATATTCTCCATAATATCAAAACTGATAAGCAGTTATGCATTATACTTGGTTATTGTTTGGGGAGCTTTACATATTACTATTTTACATATGAATTATTCAACAAAATGTTTGAATACATTTTTCTAAAACAACCAACTGCTTATTCTTATCCGTTACCAGAATATGTATAGCTACTACAGTATAACTTGTATTAAGCAGCCAGTCAAGGGAATGCTTAAAAGTGGCTGCTTACTAAGGGGTGGTGCTTAATAGAGGTACATGAATGGCAAACCCAGTTTAGAACGTTAAGTTAGTAATTTGTGTACATGCATGAAAGAAAAACAACAATAGCAATTTAAATAGCATTAGCGATGTCCTAATATCATTGTATGCACTTATGTACATACACCTGTATAGCCTCATATCTGACTTGTTATTTTATATGTAGATTATATGATAAGCCTATTAACATAATATAGTTACCTTTTAAATATAAAAATTTAAAAATAGAAAATTGTTTTGCATCATAATGATCACTTTTTAACCATTATATTGCCTTTGGTGACGTGATTTAATGTGTAACCTCTGTGACGTGATTTATATATAATCGTGTGACGTGATTTATATAATGATGTGACGGGATTTGTATAATATAATCGTGTGACGTGATTTATATAATGATGTGACGGGATTTGTATAATATAATCGTGTTACATGATTTATATAATTATGTGACATGACTTGTATATAAACATGTGACGTTATTTATATAATTTTGTGACGTGACTTGTATCAGAGCCTATCTTGTATATAGGCTAATCCTGTGACGTTATTAAAATATTGTGTATGAGAATTTGAAGTGAATTATATTATGGTTATGCAGTTTGATATTTCCTCAAATGATCATGTTATATTTCTATGTCACCTAATTATCTAGTATTGTACAGGCTAAATCATATTATTAACTTTTGTGGCTATTATTTTGATGTTTTTGAAATGTGACATAAGTATAAAACTTATCATAATGAATATTTTTGTTGAGCGAACTGGTGATTATTACTATCATAATTGGTGACTTGATGTATAATTTGATACTTGATATATTATTATTGATATTATCATAATTGTCATGATCAGAATTTGAGATAGACTACTAATGTAACGCTCATATCTCAAATTTCGAGTCAGATGGACAAATCTAACCCTTGATACAGCAGATGTTCTTGATAACATTGCCTTATTTAAATCGCTGAACTCTTAAAGAATCTCTTCAACAGTATTTTGCTAAATTGAACTTAAAGGGATTGTAAAGAGGGTTTCTAAATTGTGTATGTATATCGGGGACACTTATAGCATCAACTAGCACTATTCCATTTTCAATCAGACGTCTGTAATTCCAACATTACCACTAATACAAAGTGTTTAATCAAGTCACACAGCGGGGGTGAAGTCATCAAATACTAAGATTTAAGGGAATTGCTGGCACCACAGACGTCTGATTGAAAATGGAAAGAGTGCATATTAGAATGAAGCAAATTGATGTCTCTGATATAAATGTATCTTTTCAATACCTTCAAAACCGCACGATAAGTGCTTCATGTCGCAGGTGACCCTTTAAATATTAAAGTGCATTTGTTTCAATTTCAGTAAATACTGAGAAGTATAATATGAAGATCTATATTTTGATATTCCTGATTGTATATGTTAATGGACAATTGAAATGGGAGAGAATAGATCGAGGAATAGCAGATGCACCAAGTCCAAGAACACGGTTTGGATTCGGATATGATTCCATTAGAGATCAAGTTATTGTGTTTGGTGGTAGTCCTGGTCCCTTGAAGGACACTTGGATTTTTGATGTATCATCAGGTAGGTTTAATATTAATTTGAAGAGTGCTTTTCTGACAGGTCATGCTCATCCTTCTGGTACACCTGATATCACTCTTAATATAAACCACTGGGTTTATCAACTCGCCGTCCATCTGAGAGAAACTGCAAAGTTAACATATTATAGTATATTTATTTGATTACCTCGATGGCTAAGGTAGGGAGGCTCTAATCAGACACATATCGACTTAAGCCCGCAGAACGTAGAACCATGTGATATAGTTCAAAATTCGTCATAAGATTGGAAGAATTTATTTTATTTTTAGCTGGACATATTTTATGTACAAACCAAACCTGATAGTTGGTGGTAATCGACCATGAATCCATCACGTATAGTGCGAATCTATGCTTTATACAATATTTACTCTGTTCATTTGCTATCAATTATTTATTGAATCTGGGCTTTTTTATTAATGAAAAAAACTGGAATCACGCGAAAAGTACACACGCTTATTAATAATTCTTGATACCCGAGGTTTATTTACTTTGTGCACATTACTTTGAAGAATATAATGATAAATTTGTCATTGTCGAACATAACGAGGATATGAAAGCCTACGCATAAAATTGTGTCGTCATTTAAAGAAGGCATTCTAAATCTTTTCTTTTCGATATCTGCATCAGAACTAATTACTCGTGCATTCGAGGAAGGTCTGTAGCTCAATCTGGAATCAGGACCGGTCGGACCATTACTGTGTCGGACCATTACAAACTCGGCCCAATGACTTTTTCTCACTACCGACTCGGCCCAATGATTTTTTCTCACTACCGACTCGGCCCACTTTTTAATTTTAATCGGACCAAGTCTTAATTAACAATACTCAACCAATTATTACAGAACATGAGGTTTCGTAATTGAATTGTCGGTAAAATATCAATGGATACCAAACGACCCATCATGGACGACATCAAAGCAGGCATTGTCAAGATATCGTTTGCTGAATCACATTTTGTCCATTTTATTTGAATGAATTGTAATATTATCCTCAAAATGTCAGCACTTTGATTCTATTTATAGTAAACCTTGATCAACCTTGATTGCCGCCTTCGTTTCTATATTGAATCCAAGCCCTCCTGATGAAATTAATCTAAGGTGTGACAAATTAACGTTAATCTTCACAACGTTTGCTTGGTGACGTCAATGGTTGTTGTGGATCGGAAACTAGTGGATATCCGAATACCCTACCTAAAAAAAAAACATTGGAATCGTATATCCGAATAACCTGTTTGAAAGAACATCGGGAATCCAGATAACTTGTCTGAAAGAACATTGGAATCGAATATCCAGATAACCTGTCTGAAAGAACAATGGAATCGGATAACCAGATGACCTGTGTGAAAAAACATTTGAATCAGATATCAAGATAGCCTGTCTGAAAGAACATTGGAATCGGATATCCGAATAACCTGTGTGAATGCTTAGAGATACCCCTTCGATCACGGCGTGTACAATTTATTGTAAACATAGTAATAAATATTTCACAATATTTCACGTGTTTTCCTGGATCAAAATTTGAGGCCTCTTGCATAATGCAGCAGAAACATATCCATGAATATCCACTTTATATTCATTTATTTCTATGTTAATCAGTGAAATATTAACAGACTTCTATAGAGTAATAACTATCTCATAATATTATCTATTTGAATAACTAAGTTCATGAATAATTATCTGATGTAGTTAAAATTATTAATGATACTCATCAGCAGAATGACTTGCAATTGTCTATCACAAAACTTATTTTCATTCTCGAATCATCATATTCTTTAAAAAGATTATTTGTCTTAAGCCATAATAAGAAAAAAATATCACACATGAAAACTTTGAAACTTGATTTAACATTGAATTATGGACACATATTAATCAGTATCTTTGTGTCAAGTTGCATATCGATAGCTCAACAAGGGGTCATTAATGACGATAATATCATGTCATGGGAGTAACGGATAGATGTGATAAACCTCGTATTTCGTTGCATGACTTGCACCCAATTTCGTGTCGTTTTATTTCAGGTGAATGGAGATTGGTGTCTGTGCCAAGAAGTCCCCAGGCTAGGTCTGGTATGGTCAGTGGAATAAGTGGAGATTTTTTCTACATTGCTACTGGTGAAGGAAAAAACAAACGACATTTAAATGATATCTGGAGATTTGATTTAAGGTAAACTTGAATTGAACTGTTAAGTGGATTGGATTATAAGTTATTTTTTTTTACTTGTAAAGCTGACCTGGTATCTAATCCTATTATAACTCGATTATTAGGACTAATCTGATTTTATGATCCTTGATCAAATCTACATCTGAATTTAAAGATGATATCCGAAAGATAATAATATACTGATTTTACTATGCATATGACAGTCCCATTGATCCAGCAAGACGCAAAACATAACGTCACACCAATTACGAGGGGGGTTGGGGGGGGGGGGGGATAAGTTCATAACCTGACTAGGAAGGAGTTATACCACAGTGATTGAACTTGGCATGCATTAAATTCAACATTTTCTAATTCTAACGACACGGTTTATTTTTCAACATTGTTTCCCCTGCGGTCCACACACTTCTTCCAGCGGTGTTGCGGTGCTTGGATCCCGGTGGTATAGAAGCTCTCATCTTGATCACCAAAAAAGGCATGCCAAGTTTAATCACTGTGGCATAACTCCTTCTGAGTCAGGCTATGAAGTTTTCAGCCCCCCGTACTTACATTGCAGAACATTAATAATAGGTTTTTTCATTGATTTGATTCAATTTCAGATCTGAAGAGTGGGAAAAACTTCCATCTCAAAGTCGCCCTGATTTTTACAGGTAAGCGATGCATTTCGCTAATGGGATTTAAGGTAGCTTTCAGTTGTGTTACTTCAGGGCCGTACAATAGATTTCAAGGTTTTATGACCACACATTAGTTGTCAAACACTTTCAAAATCACACCTTATTTTGTCGAGTACATTCAAGACCACACTATCGGTGACAAGCACTTTCTAAATGACACCTTAGTAGTTAAGCACTTTCAAGACAGAACCAAAGTTGTCAAGCACTTTCAAGACCACACAAGACTATGCCTTAGTTGTCAAGCACTTTCTTTCAAGACAACAATTAAGTTGTTCTTTCAAGACCACAACTTAATTGCTAAGCATTTTTAAGACCACACCGTAGTTAACAAGCGCTTTTAAGATCACACTTAGTTGTGAAGTACTTTCAAGACCACATCTTAGTTTTCAGCACACTAAATGCCAGTAGTTGTTGCACTCTCTTTGGACCACCCATCAGTCACCAAGCTCTTTTATAATCGAAATGAGCTGTTAAGCACTTACAAGAACACACCATCATATAGTTGTTAAGCAATTTCTAGATCACATTTTAGTTGCCAAGCACTTTCTAGATTACTTAGTTCTCGATAACTTTCTAGATCACTTTTAATATCACATCTTAGCTTTTAAACATTTTCAAGGCCACACTTTTCATTAGCACATCACGATAACAGTGGTCATACACTAAAGGTTGATCATTTGCGGCCGGTTGTCAAAATTCCCCGAATCGAAATCATTATGCTATTTTCATGATTCCATATATTCTTTACTATATTTCAGTCCGTCTGAATGGGCGACCAGAAATGAATCTAGGGTAGCACCCGAACCAAGATTTGGCAGTGTTGGTGGTATATATTTCAACAATGGTGACGAGTTCTTTGTTAATATGGGGTTTAACAACAACAAAAGATTTATAAATACATACTCTTATAATGTTAGAGATTTGAACTGGAAATTTGGTAAGTGGGAATTTGAACTGCTTTGCTGCATACACATACACTATATTCTTGCAGAATCAGATGTTAAGCCTTTCTAACCTTTTACGTAAGCTATTGCCTGATTGCCTATCAGGGGTATCTTTTAGTTCAAGAAATGTTGCACGCAAAGTTCCATGTCTCAAGAAGAAACAATAGGTTATCCGAGACAGGCATTCCCGAGAAGGATCAATAACATATATTATATACAAAACAATTACAATTGCAATTTATATAGAATTTTTTTAATGCATACTTCTAAACTTGACAGTACGCCTCCACTGAAATGTTCGATCAACTTTTTATAATAAATGAATTTTTCAGTTGACTGTAAGGATTGTAATGACTACAACCCAAGTTATCCACATGCTAGATGTCTACATGCTGGAACTATGATAGGTCGTCAAGAATTGGTTATATTTGGTGGCTGTTTGGGGTAAGAAAACGAGTTTTAATAGGATTCATTTATTAGTATGGTTTTTCCTCCGTCAGTTGTGCTGATCAGATGGGTTGACATGAATCATCGTTTAGTCGTTCGAATGGGACAACCGAGGCTCTGTGTGCTACAGGCTGTGCATCTTAAAGATACCTCTACAGCTGGAAATTGAAAACGAGTAGACTGATGCTATTGTCCTACTTTTCCTCATATTGCACTGCATGGCGTTAGAACGTCCTAATTAGCGCAAAACTGTGCTGAAAATTATTCAATTTTACCGCCACCATGCAGTTGCAGAAAATCAAAAAGTGCACATGACACCCCGATGTATTTCGTATTATTTGTTACAGAGGAGGTGGAACTGGTGGACCTTGTCCATCTGGTGATTCCTGGAAGTATAATGGTAAAACACAGACTTGGACACTTATTCCATCTTGTGCTGCTCCGAGGTAGGCCTATTCTCCAATATATACCTTTATTTTAAATTAGATAAGTAAACCTTTTTTATGGATATGATTTCTCATTGACCAAACTCTTGGCAAACAGAAACCAGAAAAGCGTAAGGTAATGTCACTGTCCCGTGTCCTGGAAAAATCTCCCCCAAACAGACATAAAAGTTAATTTCATTTAATTTCTATGAACAAACGGAGGGTGGTAAACGGATTCCCTATTCGAGACTGATTCACTGAATATTGGTCGTTTTCATTTGATATTCAAAATTTATCATCCGAAAAGGGATACTCACGTCTTGAGTATATTTGTAGAACTTTTGGTGCCATGGCCGCTCTCCCTTATGCTTATAACAGACGAAGAATAGTACTATATGGTGGAATGGAACATTCTGAACAAATTATTACGGTAGGAAATCTTCATATTTAGTTACACTATTGATATATCGAAATCGTTACTGCGGTCGAAATGTATTTTAAGTTAAGAACGGATTTATTCGAACTAACCTGTGAATTATTTATATCATTTTTAGACTCAAACGATACCAGATGATCAAATAGCTGTTTATGATCCAGATAGCAACAGTTGGACTTTACGAAGAACTCTTCCTTTTGTAAGTTATAGGCCTAGGCGAAATACCATTTTTGTTATTTTTTATGTGTTTCACCCTAGTTTTTGGTGATCATCCATTCACTGAACGCCTGAACTAAAGCAATTGATAGCTGTCTGAAACGGTGGCTTAAGTGGTGGGTGATAGGAATGCTGTCCATGCATGTAGTCGGCCATATTGAAAAAAAGGCGCGCATTATTCAAGAACAGACAACTCTAATGTCTTTTA
Organism: Lottia scabra; assembly: GCA_029955415.1. Lineage (NCBI taxonomy): Eukaryota > Metazoa > Mollusca > Gastropoda > Lottiidae > Lottia > Lottia scabra. The sequence continues at coordinate 16,515,817 of JARJEI010000003.1, forward strand.
TCTCGAGAGGGAATAACTCTTCAAGGTACTACAGACAACTCTAATGTATTCTATGTCTATACTCATTAGCTTTATGAAACTATTTACCGGTTATCATCTTAGACCTATATGTATTTTCTTATTCTGTCTTAGAATACAACAGTCTCGGTTCCAATTGGAAGAAGTATGGCAGGGATGGCTACAGCTAAAGATGGTATTTATATGTTTGGTGGAATGAATAAGAACAGGTATGTTGTATCATCTAGAAGTGTTCATTTGTTTGGAATCTTAAGGAAACACAGATCGACCATGCAACTTATAAAACCTGCATACTGTTAACTGAAAATCAGCTAAGGGTCTGGGTGCTGAATTCCATTTAACTATCTCTTTGGTAGCACATGATCAATATTCACTTCAATCAAAGTTCAAGTTGTTTTGGCAAAGCGAAGAAAAACTCACAAGGGCATGCATGTACCGGTAGGACCAATCCACAAATGATTGCTACTTTCCTCATATATTCTTCACCTTAAAAAGATGTAAAACTTATTGTTTATTTGTTCAGTAATTTACCAATGAATGATTTATGGATATTAAGAGGAAGTGTGCTAGAAGCTGATGAATCTGAACTATTACCATGTGCCTCGACATTTATCAACTATATAGCTGTTCATGGCTATTTAATGGTTATTGGTTGGGGTTTCTTTCTTCAATGGGGCGCTTTTATAGCCAGATATCTTAAGTTTAAAAATCCTTTGTGGTTTTACCTTCATGTAACATTTCAGGTATAGTTTTGCTTTGTTTCATACCAGTCCACGCAAAATTTGGCCTTACACGTAACACACAAGGCTTGAAATTACTAGCTAGTTACAACGACGATCTGGTCCAAATTCGAAAAATAAAGTAAAAAAAGATGCAGCATTATGATACACAAGCACTGTAGAGCTAGAGATGTCAACATCTTTGAGGGCCCCAAAATAACAGTCGTCCTCTTCCATATAATCCCCAGAGAGTTCTAAATTAATGAAAACGACATTGTGGCCTTATTGGGGCTCTCGAGACCTATATATTTACCGCGTTCCCCTATGCAAATATAGGATGTGCTCAAATTAAGGCAATCTAAAGCCATGAACACGACAAATCTGGCCATATCCAGTTCCACAGACTCAGAGAAGTATCATATGGTCTTGCTCTTAGAATTCAGGTCTCAAACCCTTTGGACCCTTTCTTTAAGATAGCCTTGATACTACTATTCGTTAAAAACAAGCAAAGTAAATCATATTTTGTTTGAGCTGTTTTAAATGTTATAATGGGATACCATAATCAATGCGTTTTTTTTTATTATAGATATTTGGTCTGTGTTGTGCTATAGCTGGGTTAGTAATGGGTATATTATCAGTACCATTTGATCATCTTAAATTTCCTCACTCAATAATAGGTGTTATAGTTATGGTACTGGGTATATTACAACCAATAAATGCTCTGATGTAAGTAAACTACATTCCTACTCTTAGCCTACTTATGTCGTTTTAGAAATGGAATGCGCTCAAGCTCAGTTAGATTCTGACCAAAGAGCGCATAAAAGAAAAAACAAACTTGTTCTTGTTGGCGCTTGTTTTGGCTTTGTTTGCGCTTGTTTGGGCGTTCGTTTTGTTCGCATACGTTGCGTGGTATTCCATTTATTCTGATTCATGCGTTTATATTTTCAGACGACCAAGTAAACAGCAACCAGATGAAACCAAATCATTCCGACGAAGATTCTGGGAATTTTTTCATCATTTTGGCGGAAGGCTGGTATTACTACTAGCTCTCGTCAACATTTCACTGGGAGTATTTTTAGCAGTGGCTCCACCTTTACTCTGGATATTGTGGTTTGCCTATTTAGGATTTCTTATCTTAGTATATGCTATAGTTGAATGCGTCAGAAGTTTGAAAGGTCGAAGTCGGAGTACTCAAAGTGGCATGTTTGCAGATACAAAGAAAAAATATATGCTGGAAGGAATGGATAATAATGGGTATAAAAATGAAATTTATGTTAACACTATGAGCGAATCTGCACATTTATAGAACATGTGTTAGCACCCAGAAATTTTTCCCTAATATTTTGTTTGTTGAAAAATTAATACTATTATTACTAACAATATTTGTGTGTTCAGTTTTAAGGTCACAGTTATTTCCATGACACTTTTTGTTAATCAAGTTATTTTATGAACACTATTTTTTTTATACTAATTTAATATCACGTTTAAATCGATATCTTTAAAGGGATTGTAAGAGGATGTTCCAAAATTTTCACGTTCAGGATTAATAAAAAAAGTTGGAGCTAAAGAAAAAAAAAAAAATAATTTGATAAATTTAGGGGTATGATTTAAAATAGATGGTCTGGTAAGATTATTTAGTTATCAAACACTTAGATACAACATAGAATATCATTTAGTTGGAGTAGACAGCCAGAACCTACATAGATTATTAACACTCCATAAAATGGCTAGCAAAAACTTGTTCCAAGATGGCGGACTAGACGGAGCGGATGCAAAGAAAAGGAGAGGGAGACCAACCAAATCTGCATCACAGCCAAATTCGAAAGCCAACTCTAGAGCAAATTCACCTACTACGAATAAGATACAAGTGCTGGATTCAATTGAAGCCGAGGAAATCTGGGATTGCAAACTCTGCCAGTGTTCTTTCTCAAATCCTGATGACAAACTTTTAGAATGTCAAAGATGTATCAATCATTTCTGTATCAAGTGTCTGGATAAGTCTGTGGAAGAATACAATTTCATGTCAGGAAGCGACCTAATGTGGTTTTGTCCACCATGCAGAGAAAAAGTGGAGAAGAATATAATTGTAGATAGGGAAATTGAGGAAAGATGTAAGGACATAGTGGAACACTTCGAACTGAGGATATCAAACCTGGAAAAGGAGATTACTGCCAAATGTAGTAAGGAGGACGTTGTACACATAGTAAAGGAAGAACTTGGGAAAAAAGAAGCGAAAATGGGGATAACTACAGAAGACACTGCCCAAGAAAAAGGATCAAACGTCAACGACATACTTAATGAGATCAACGAGAGGAAGAGCCGAGAGAATAACCTTATACTCTACGGAATAAAGGAATGTATTACAGGGGAGGCAGACGATAGGAAGAGATATGACATGGACATTTTCCTCAAAATGTGCTCAGAATGTCAGGCCAATCTTACAGTACAAGACGTCAGTAAAATCACAAGAATTGGAAAGTTTATTGAAGATAAACCAAGCCGTCCTATTCTTATCACTCTACAAAACTCTGACAACAAAGCTAAAATTTTCAAAGGAGCTGGAAGAATGAGAAGCCGAGAAGGCCTTGAGAATGTGAGGTTCTCAAACGACTTGACCCAGGCCGAAAGGGAGAACGAAAAGAAGTTGTTCAATGTGGCGAAGACATTACAGCAGCAGAACCAATCGGGGGAATACATATTCAAAGTACGAGGTCCACCATGGGCAAGAAAAGTAGTAAAGGTACCCACAGTAAATCGATGAGAGGGAAGGAGTCTGTAAATAGTGTGAATAGTTTTAAAGTCATGGAGAAACTTTCATGTTTTTATACAAACGCAGACCAGCTCAAAAATAAATTAGATGAATTACAAGTTAGGACAGGGTATACATCACCTACGATCATAGGGATTTGTGAGGTGAAACCAAAGAACTCCAAGACACAGCTTAACCCAGCTGAGTTCACTTTTGAAACAAGGAGGGACTACACTATGTTCCACAAGAACATTGATAACGACATAGGACGAGGCCTGGTGATGTACATACACAACTCACTAAGAACGGAGGAAGTGAAGCTGAATACAGACTTTCAGGAAAACTTATTTATTAAGGTGAACGTTAACACACATGAACAACTGTTAGTCGGACTGATTTATAGGTCACCTTCAGACAACACAGAGGAAACTGGAGCGAAGCTTCGTAAACTTATGGAAGAAGTGGCAGACAGCAAGTACAAGCACCACCTAATCATGGGAGATTTTAATTATCCTCTAATCAACTGGGACCTATACACATCAGAAAAGGAGGACTCGGAAGAGAACAAATTTCTCAACTGCCTACAAGAAAGATTTTTAACACAGCACTTGGTAAATCCAACAAGATGGAGGGGAACGGATAAACCCAATACACTAGATCTAGTTATATCTAAAGAAGAGATGGATATTGAAGACATAGAATACCAGAGCCCACTCGGGAAAAGTGATCACTGCGTAATACTGTTCAACTACAGATGTCGAACCATGACAACTACAAAAGTTAGAGAACGCAGGTGTTACCGGAAGGCCAACTTCACTGGAATGAAAGAGGAACTCAATAAAATCAACTGGGAGGAAGCTCTTGGAGAGTGCAGGGAGCCTGTAGACATTAATCAGATATGGACCAATTTTAGGCGAATAATAGAAAAAATGGAGGATAACTATGTACCGCTAGTTAAGATGGGTGGGAAAAAGGCCAATCAAATTCCGCTAGATTCAGAGACTTTAAAAGTTATTAAGGAAAAGAGTGCACTCTGTCGGAAATACATTGCTAGTAAAGACCCCTTAGTTCGAACAAAATATAATCGTACTCGTAACAAGGTATCAAAATTAGTGAGAAAAGCAAGAAAAAAGTTTGAGAAAAACCTAGCACAAGAGGCAAAGACGGAACCTAAAAGACTATGGCAGTACATTAACTCCAAAAGCAAGACAAAGCAAGGTATTGGAGACCTATGTGTGGATCCAGGAGACCCAAAATCAGAGAAAACTGAAGATGATGGAGAGAAAGCCAATATACTTGCGAATTTCTTCAGCAGTGTATTCACCAAGGAGCCTGATGGAGACATCCCAGAACTCAAGGAAAGATCCGAGACAACACAGTGGAAAAAATTAAGTATTAGTACCGAAATGGTTTCTAAACGGCTTAAGAACCTTAAACCAGGGAAATCGCCAGGGCTGGACAATCTTAATCCAAAAATACTCAAAGAACTACATGAAGAATTAGCTAAACCACTACAAATAATATTCAGCAAGTCAATATCTGCAGGAATAGTTCCAGATGAGTGGAAGAAGGCAAAAATCAGTGCAATATTCAAGAAAGGATCCAAATCTTTAGCAGGCAACTATAGACCGGTGAGCCTGACATCAGTAGTGTGCAAAGTCATGGAAAAAATAGTAAGAGACCACATCACAGAACATTTTTATAATAACAATTTCTTTACCAATAAGCAATATGGATTCATGTCGGGAAGATCAACAGCCATCCAACTTATTAAAGTACTAGACGAATGGACAGAAGCTCTAGACAACGGATATGGAGTGGACTGCATATATATGGACTACAGAAAAGCGTTTGACACGGTACCCCATAACAGACTTCTAAAGAAACTGGAAGCGTATAAACTTGGAAAGGAAATGGTGAACTGGATCCAACATTACCTAGAAGACAGGAAACAATATGTGTCAGTGAACGGCTCGAACTCTGCATGGCATGATGTCAGTTCCGGTATACCCCAGGGATCAGTAATTGGTCCGCTACTATTCGTAATCTACATTAACGACCTACCAGAACTAGTCAAATCAACAGTGTACCTCTTTGCTGACGATACGAAGATTTTTAACATAATCAAAGATGAAAGCGACAAAACAACACTACAAGACGACTTAATACTACTGACGGAATGGAGCGACACCTGGCTTTTACGATTTCATCCAGATAAATGCAAATACTTACATGTAGGAAGGCATAATCCATCAGCAGACTACCAATACCAACTTATGGGAAATACACTAGAGCAGGCGACAGAGGAGAAGGACATTGGGGTACGCACAGATGAGAAATTGACCTTCGACAAACACATATGCGAAAAAGTTAAGAAAGCAAACTCAATGGCAGCCATCATCAGGAGAATCTTCCACCATCTAGATGAGACGACGTTTGCACCACTATACAAATCACTTGTCAGGACTCAGTTTGACTACGCTAGTGCAGTATGGTACCCATTTAAGAGTAAACACATCGATATGATAGAAGGAGTACAACGCCGAGCAACTAAACAACTACCAGGATTCGCAAACCTCACATATCCAGAAAGATTGAGAAAACTAAATTTACCAACTCTCAGCTACAGAAGATACAGGGGAGATATGATTGAAGTCTACAAGATTACAAGCGGTAAATATGACAAAGATGCGGGAGAATTTTTAAAGATGAGAGAAGATAATACAGGAAGATCTAGAGGGAGAGGAAACTCAAAGAAACTGTTCGTACAGAGATCAAGGCTCGATATCAGAAAGCATAGCTTCAGCGTGAGAACCGCCTCTACATGGAATAGTCTACCCGAGGAAGTCATCAGTGCTAAATCACTCAATTCGTTCAAAAATAGATTAGATAAATACTGGGAGGGGCAAGCAGTGAAATATGACGATTACAAGGCAGGAATCACCACCGGAAGTCAAAATGTAAATATAGAGGAGTCCGATATAGAGGACCCGTGAGGGACCTGAATCGGAAAAAAACGATAAGTAACGATAAGTAGAAAGAAAAACAGATCTGGTTCAGTAGGCTGAATTTGAACTTACGGCACCGGTTCGAAACCATCAAATTGAGCACTACCTTTGTGTATCAGGGTGACTAATTGCATGGATTTACACCATTCCGATTTTCAGTCAGACGTCAGTGGTTCTTGCAATTCCACTGTTTTCACTATCGCAAAGATCCTAAGGGTTTAATCACACGTATCAATTTGCTCTGCTGTCCTCCATGCTGCGAGCGTAGCGTCTATACATTAACAATAATTGTACATTAATGCTCCTACTAACCGCTCTGCTCAGCTTGTAGTGTGCTTACACCATTTGCAACATTTTTTTGTGTATTGGGCATGTTTTTGATGTCTATTTATGATTTTTTATAGGTCAAAGCAATTCATCGATGTGTATCTATAGAAGCCGCAATACTCAATTTTCTTATAAGAGTAGACATGTTATTACATAGAATTGTTGTGTGAACCAGTTCCTATATCATGTTTTTGTTTTGTAACATATTAATATCATATTGTTTGTTTGTTGTATATTAGTAAAAATGTTTTGTTAGTTTTTGTATATATTTTTATATTAGGTCATTGTATATTATATTACAATACAAATTATTCAACTATAAAGAGTTTCTTTTTTATGTTTTTTAGACACAGTGGCGCCGTTTTCTTATGTATTCAAGCAAAACTTGTGTCCTTATCCCATATATAACTTCCCAAAATAATCCTATAATCATAAAAATACGTTCTGGTATATCTCAAAAGTGATTTAAGAGGCTCTAAAATACAAATTTTTCTGAAGGAGGGGGGTGGGGGCTCACCCCAAACCCCTGTGTCTCCCTCAGTCACATAGTGCCCTTTATGACACAGCTTCGCCCCGCCCCGCCCCTCACATTAGTCTCCAGCGCGCCCGACTTAACATATGGAAGTTTTTATTATTGCCATGCAGCAGTTAGAATATATTATTCATGCTAAATATCAGCATTGACAAGGGCAATAACTCAAATTGTCCTGCAAGGGCAATTGATTGAAAATGGCGATCCTGACTTCATTTTGTCAATGTAATGTTGGAGAAATAGACTGAGCGGGTTGGACAAATGCTGATCATAGCATACTGTAAGACATCAGCTGCTTGATACATATCAGAAAAGTTTCTTTGATTGAGTATATAAGGATAGCAAAATCCATGTGTAATTGGGAACTCCTGAGAATCCTATCTGACAATACTCAGAAGACAATCTTGCCATATAAATGTATATAAGGATGGGTTATAATTTTGACCAATGCCAGAATTGACCTTCAGGTTAGCAAGCAAGTGTCTAACACACAGATGTGATCCCCTTGCAATATTACTGAGGAATCAAAGGGAAATTCGACAACATGAAAGATCCAATAATAAATTTACTATGTTCAAAAGCACAATAATTTATCTATTTTTATTTATCCACAGTGGCATAAAATTGCAGGATAAAACAGTTGAATAACAAATTTTTAATTTTTTGCATTTTTCTTATTCCAATAACATTCAATTTCAACTTTAAGTTAACAAAAATTTTAACAGTTGTAGAAAAAAAAAGAACATTTCATATTTATATGAACAATTCATTAAGACTTTTAAAGAAGGCTTTTTCACTAAGGAGGTAGCACTTATCATAAAATCTACGTTTTCTTCTTTAGAAACTGATCAAAAGAGCCAAAATTTGGTTGGTTTCATTTGTGCAAGAGAAATGACAGGCAGTTTTGGCAGCATTATGGAAAAGTTCTAGCAAATTCGACTACTTTCTACTAGTTGTTTTATTCAAAAAATAAAAATTCGAATGCCAGAGCCTTCAGAGCTTAAATTTAAGAAATTCTGCCTGATGTAAGATGAGAAATGATTTCAGAGTTTTGAAAGCTCAAAATCTTCTATCTTGAAATTGTGAAATTTCTGGCGTTGGCCCAAGGTGTTAATAATTCTATGCAGAAAGTCTTGCACATATGAGACCAACCTCACATGCAATAAGCAATTTTGAAAAGTTCAATTCAATCATATATAATGGTTTTAAAATCCATGCACAATATAGATTTTATGGTGTGCGTTTCATATTGAAATATTCTTAATATTAGTTCATATTTTTTTTTTTAATATATTTAATCTTTTTCTATTTGCTGTAACATAACAACCTTATTTTCTCTTTTCCCTTCAGGGTTATGTAAATAATTTTAACACTGAAAATATGGTCTGAAAAAAACTAAAAAAAACTTACTACATATATATCTTTCAGATTACCGTATCTTTAATAATTCCGATTTGTTGATATTATTGCATTTAAAATTAACTATTAAGTCGACTTATAATTACATAGCAAGCTATGCATTTCACAAAATATTCCCTTTGTTTTTTTTACTTTATGTTTTTAATTACTGATGGAAAACACACTGAAATTATGAGATTACAAAAGCTTGAAAAATATCAAAACAAGCATGGGATGGAACAAAATTTCAAGTTTTAGTTTCTAATGCAGTGTTTAATTTTTATGCCAGTTAACAAAATAAATAGTATGTAGGGGTGAAAACATAGCGACAAAAAACACGTAGAATATATCACACGACGGACAAAACAAAATCTTGGGTGTTTGGAGTTGTCTGCTCTTGATAATAACTCTTTAGTTGATAAAGGTAAGAATGATATCACTTGAAGTTGTCCAAACTAGTCAGCTACTATCACAGACAAACAGTCACATGTACTGGAAACAAATATCTTGGATTAGCGAGAGTACGTCTCTTAATTGGAATAGGTTGTCCGTGTGGTTGTTGAATTAACATGGCCAAACATAAAGCAGCAACTGAAGTGCGACTAGCTGTGACAGTGAATGAATTATAGTAGCCTAGCTGGAAGCAAACATAAGTTTGTATTAAAGTCACTATCACACATTGTTTATTATCCTCCCAAACTGAGGTGCATTCATTTGCTGCATTATTTTTGTTTATGTAAACACTCAAAGCTTGTCTATGATTGTGTTTATCACACTTTACGATATTCAATTTCCACCAAAATTAAAACTTTGTGGCACTGATGTCGTAGTAAAACTATAGCCTCCTCTTTCTTCTATTTGTTTCGATTCTGAAATGAAAAATTACAAAACATTATATAAAGAGAGTAAGCATCTTTAATCCTTTGAAACCTGACATTATTTTGGATAAAACGTCATATACCCTGAGTTCACAGCAACATTTCTTAAAAGTGTATTATGTTAACATTGTATGACGTCACTTGACAACGGCCGGTTTACCAGTTGGCGGGTATATATAACGTAACGATGAGCTGGTGTACTTGCCTCTCAGGTTGAAAAGGTTTAATTTATCAACTTGTGAGTCAAGTGGCCTATTTTTTCATCTTTCTAGGGTAATAATATTAGCCACGAAGCATATGCTGATGCTATTTTGTCAGGGCTAAATATTCATATCTGAAAGGCCACAGCCTGAAGTTACAATGAGCATAGTCAAAAGTTATTTTACCTGCTACAGCTCTTCTCTGATCTGCTAATTTAAAAACATCTTCTAGTTCTTTTCTCTGTTCATTATCTAAGCCAGATGTTAGAGCATTATACCAATTAGGATCACTTTGTTGTAAATCTACAATTAATATTTATATTGTATTTCAGACAAGCTTTAGAAATAATTGTATTATAATTAGGATTCAAAACATGAAACAAACACTTCACAGAGGTCTGGGTTTTCAGTCTCCAATGCCTGAGGAAATTACTAGGACCCTGAACAGAAATTGTCAGCAGAAATCATTGAAAAGATGTTATTTTGAAGAACGATAATGTCAAAGCATTTCTCTTGAAATGTCTTAACATCATAGAAATTAATGGGGAATTGTTTTGAACCAATTCAGTAAATCCTAGCTCAGTGATTGATATTTACATTTTTCCAGTTCCAAGATGATGGGCATGAAAATTGTGGCCAAGGAATGTTAGGTTGTTGTGGGCAGTTGAAGCCAGTCAAATCAAATTAAAATTAGATTATATTTCGTTTCGTTTTTTTTTTCAAGGCAAGGTGTTCTGGTGACGAAATAAGTTATTTATAGTAAATGCCACCCATTCCTCAAATCAGAACAACGTTTACAAGCGCATTTCGTATTACATCATAATTTGGACTGCCGTGTCGTTTTACTTTCTGTATCGTTCTCCCACAATGCATAAACGTGATCTGCAAGGTAATTTCTGATTAGAACACGCTCGCCTTATAATTTGATTCATTTCCACTTAGATTATGTGTGTTTGAAAGCTTTCCAGGATATAATACTGATGTAGGCTACTTACGCAGTAAAATATTTTTAAAGCCTATATATTCATCTACTGGTGTATTTTCTTCATCTATAGGTGTTTGAAAACTTTCTAATGCTGTTTCTTCTCTACCATCATCAGAATAATCATCATCACTGTCAGTATCATCACCATTAACCTGTAAATAAAATTATAAACATCACTTTCAGTATCATAAACATCACTATCGTCACCATTTACCTATAGTTATCAACATAAGTCAGACTTTTTCTTATACACTCAATAGTTGGAAGAAACAACCATTTTTCAAAAGCCAACTTAAAAGGCTGATGATTCATTCTTTCTACCTTCTTGTCCTGGGCCAATCCTCTTGACATATTAGCTATCAATAGCTGAGTTGATGGAAATAATGTAGAGAAAAGACTATTTTACTTACAGATTTTTCTAACTTTTCTAAATATTCTTTACCACTTTCATCAATATCATCTTCATCACTATCTAATACTTCTACAAAATCAATACACAATAGGCTATTTAAGTTAAGGATTTTAAATCTTCATTTGAAAGAGAACCAAATGAAAGTGCCCAGACCTTCATAAGATAAGACAAGTAGCTCTACAGAATATTTTAACCAGTTTCCAAATCTTTTAATGGTGGTAACATGAGGGCGTCTGTCTGTTTACAAAAATCCAAAAAATAACAAGATACTAACTAACCTTCATCTCCATCACCTTCTTCATCTTCATCATCATCACTATCACTGTCACTATTATCTTGAGCTCTACCTAGTAAAACATAAAAAACACAAGTTTACTTTCAGTTTAAACTTAAAGGTAAGCAACAAGAAACCAATAACAAATCTACAGAAGGACAACAACCACCCTCAAGGCATTGGAGGACATTTTCCTACAGAATATTGCAAAAATATCTCCAGGTATTTCTAGACATTGATCTTTACATCAAACCATTTAAAGGTCACAAACGATGGCAAGCACTCTTGAATAACATGTAATTTGTACTTACTGGTATATGCCCGTTTTAAGCCTTTAAATAGAAGTAAGGCAGATGGCAAGATTTGTGATGAGATGGCTGATATTTCTTCTGGTCTGGTATTAGGTGTATTAATTAACGAACATAAACCAAGAACACTGATCTTTCTATCATGTAAACTGAAATAGAGAATGGATTTTTGGTAAACAATAAGCTGCTTTTGCAATGGTGAAGTCAAATAACCCTTAGCTTTAGAGGAATTGTAAGAACCAAAGACATCTGAATGAAAATCTAAATAGTGTAAATTAATGCTATAATCCTTGATAAACATTTAAAAACTTATTACTCTTCAGAATCCGTTATAAGGAAATTTAATACAGGGTTTTGCACTTACACATCACTATTTTAAATTTAATTGCAGACATGTTAATTACTCCTTTAAATACTTCTTTCTACTCACCCTAAGAAACAATCTGTGTCATTTAACCATTGTTTTAAGAACTGTGCTAAGAAAGGAACCTGTACATTAGGTAATTGTATTTTAGACAGGGTATCCAGTAATAAGGGAGTATTATAATATAAGGCTGCTATAACAACTTGTAGACACATTGTACGTAATTCTGATGACTGGACATCTCTAGTTAATCTCTGTAATACTAACTCTACAAAACTAGGCACCACCTACAAAATTAGCATAAAGAAATCAAATTATTAGAAATTGTCCTATTTTTCGGTGTGATTGCGCCATAAAAGACTAAAGACTAACGAGGACTGACAAGATCCAATAAAAAAAATTGTCCATATGATAGCAACATTAGTCTATTTTTGGATCAAAAGATTTTCAGCAGAGCGAGTCTGAAGCAAAAGGCACCCTGGTTTATTTTCTAAACAAAAATGAATGACAAGACGCTTTTTCTAAGTCAATCCCTCTGACCTGCAGGTCATTAACAAGATTAAACCAGGTTGATAATCTTAAGGCTATATCTCAAACCATGCCACGATTGAACCCTGGACCATCAAGTTAGCAAGAAAGGGTCTAACTCACTAAGGCTGCTCGTGTCTATACCTTTACAGACTTTCAGCACAAAAGCCACAGTCAATCTAAAAATATCCCACGAAAATGTCTGGTCCAAATAATAAAGCACAGACCCTAATCACAAAACACTTACATGATCAACTTTTCCTGGACATTGTAATAAAATAACTTCTAATAATTTTGCTGCATGACATTCTGCATCTTCCCCCTCATCACCAGTCAATACTGCTTTACACATTTCATATATAACTTGTATATGATGAGGATTAGCTAGAAATGCTTCAGTATCTACTGTTATATAGTTGTGAAGAGCAGGCATCATATCTAAAATACAATAAATTATCATTTTATATTTGACTCTATTTTCTAGTATAAGATTTTGAACAATAAAGAAGCGAGGAGCACATATAACACAAGACAATATAACGTAATGTAATACACTTCTTTGATACGGTTAATCCAGTGGATAATGTTTTATCTTGTACATAAAGATGGCAATTAATTAGTGAGTGCTAATCAGGAGACTTATTCTCAACATCTTTTTTATCTTGATTTTAATATTCCAGTCTCATCTGATTGACCAATCATTAGAATGACTTTAAATTTTGCCCTATTATCAAATCAGATAACAGTATTTCTTAAAATCTGGATTTTATCTTTGTAAATATTTCAAGAATAAGGCCCCAGGTTTTGTTTGTTCCAATTCAGGATTAAATTGATTGTATTTAACCAGATAAATTTACTTTTCTTTTCTACACCATATCTCTTTTCAAAGACACGTGTAATAACTTAACCTACCTGTGAAATAGTCTCGACCATCTTTCTGAAACATTTGATATATCATACCAAATACTTCCCACATATGATGAGAGATCTGTGTACTAGTTAAACTATATATAAGTGATAAAACTTCATCGTAGAAATCTACAAAATATTTAAATTAACAAGATTTAATGGAGGGGTGTCAAGGATATTTCAGTTTAATTTTCCGGACTATCTAAAGCATTTTGACAATAAGTTGAGCGCATCAGTACTGGGTTATAAAGGCAAAATATCAAACAATACCTCTGCTAGTGCAAAGACTCTGATTGCTGGACTGTGCAGTTTTGATATCAAAGAAGAGACAACGGCTGGGCAAAATTTTTGGCATTAGACACTGCATGGAGATATTTGTCCTCACAAGTCAACCAGGTGGCAAATTTTTAAGAGGGGGTTCCATTTTACATATGTTACAAGAGAAATTAAATTATTCTCTTGAAAATAGACCTACCCATCATTTGTTGTTGTAAGATCATTCCTATAACATTGAGCACAATTCCTTCTAACTGGGTAATAATCTATAATAGAAGAAATGTAGATTTATAATAACAGTTTTACTGGTCAAGCAATAAATTGGAATGAAATATTTAGGGCAGTTCCAGAAAAAAATACACCCCACTCCTTATGAAAGCAATTGTTTTTTTCTTTTTATTCATATGGGTCATTGTTCTTACAATAACTTGTTGATATAACACATAAACAAGATTTCTGTTGGTGGTGGGGTGCAGTTAAAAAACCACAGTCCCAGGGAAATGTCTTCTTTTCTGGATCACTTGGGAAAATTTTCACACAAATAATCCATAATTTGAAATTGTTTTAGAGGTAATTAAAACTACTTATCCTACCTCTTTCTGGTCCTCCATCACATTTAAAATAGTTTCCATTGTATTTAAAATACCAAGAGCTGTAATAGCTTTCTCTTCAGAATCATCAAAATCACCAGATAATACTTGGGCGAAAGTTTCAGCCTACAATAATATAACTTGGATTTAATTGGAGATGAAAATCCAACTTTTTTTCATAGTGGGATTACAAGGATTGATAATTTTTCAAGTTCCAACTGTCAAAGATCTTAACACCAGCAATTACACAATGCTATGCTTTACACGTCAGTCAAGATCAACACATGCAAGCATTTTAACATAACACAGATTCCACTCAAAACTTACCAAATGTGTTGTCATCTCTACTGCTACAGGAATCATATCCTCAACATAAGTACAAACAAATTTCTGCATAACTCCAGTTAAATCATCATTTTCAGTTTCACGAATAACCTTTAACAATTCTGACAATAACAAAAGATACCTTATGAAAAATTCAAAAAAAAAGTTTAATCCATTTATATTTCAAAGATTTTTCAAGAATAATAGCTTGAAACAAATCAATAAATTGAATAGTTATGGTTAAAATATGACTACTTACCTAAAACAATTTCTTTTATGTGGGGTTTCAAATAGTTCTTTGCTGAAAAGAGAAGAAATATGAAAATGATCGAAATGAAATATCAGACATAAGAAATATGCAGCATTTATTGAACCATTTTGATACATAAGTTGTGCTGATGCTTAATCCAAGGCCACAACAATTTAATTCTAACAGGACTGATTGTAAATACATACCCTTTTCTTGGTCAGTAATCAACATCTGTAGAGCCATGGCTGCCTCAACTCTAACTGGTAATTCTTTATCAGTACAATGACAGGCTTTTATTAACTCTATAGCATTGGTTAGATTAGCTGGACTCTTATATTTCAACTTGGAGAAACTTCTTATAACCCAACAAGCCTAGAAATATTTATAAATAAGAGCTCTATAAAAGTTATGAAGAGGAAACAATGTGGTTTATCACATCTAACTTCTGCTCCTACAACTGGATATTCCCTCTTAATGAATATAACTGCCTTTTGTAGACAATGCATCACTTTTCAATTTATCCAAGCAACAACCTCACATTTTTAGTGAAGGCAAGTAATTGAAAATTACATCAGAATGAAAAGTATGATTTTTCAGTAAAACATAGCACTTTTGAATATCATCATAAAATAGTTCGACTGTGTATTATATCTTACCTTGGCTCTAAGAAAACCCTGTTCACAAGTAAAAGCAGGGAAAACATGGTTTGTTAACATCAGTTCTACTTGATCTTTATAAATTTTTCTCTATAAAAAAAACATTTTTTAAATGAACATGGTAGTGTTTTTCAATGATAAGACTTTTTATTTGGTTACAACACTTGAATTTTTGTCATATCAATAACAGGGGATGAAAGCTGTTGATTATTCATCTCTCTTAGTCAAGACAGGAATATACAGATATATGCTCTGTTCAAGACTGATTCCTTGGTATAATAGAGATACATCTTGAACAATTTTGAATAGAGACTTTCAAAACATTAGCAGTCAAACTTTAGTCCTTTTATTTTGGCAAGGTACCAGGCCTATCAGTGTGCAATAGAGTAAATAAACCTCAAGCTTAATGATTGAAAACAAAGTGTTACCTTGAGTAGGACTTCAGCCACAGCTCCTATCATATGTAATGCACCATCTTTCTGTCTAGGTTCAACATTAGGACCAGTTAATACAGACATACAGAAACCCATAGCCTTGTTTAACACTTCTTTACGTTTAGCAGCAGCTGTATAAAATACAGTCTGGGCAGCCATAACCGGTGAGAAAAAATCTTCAAATACATCTGGAATTAAATATAGTTTAAATTATTACTCTGTATACCAATAAAAGCTATCAGGGTGTTATATGTATTTCCAAACTCCAAAACTAAGGTTCCCAAAGGTCATTTGACCAAATTCATCAATTTTTCAAAGACATTTTTTTCAAAGTACGACAAAGAATATCGTATACACAACATCGAGCATGGCACATATTTTTTAAATGAATCTGATTGACTCAAAACTCATTGCTTAAATTCTAAACTTGACAACATTATACTGTCTGACTACTTCATAGATAAAGCAATATGGTGTAACCATTAAAATATATAAGTTAACATACCATATTTAATTCTGATATATTCATGTGGATTGGTATTCCATAATTCTTCATCTTCATCACTATGACACATTAGAGGGAATATTACATTGGATATCATTGTCTAAAAAAAATTAATGTTAAGTTAAAACATTTTCGATATAGAGTACATTCTAAAAGTAGTGATCTACATTTTTAGGTATGTATACAAATATAAAATTTAACAATATAGTACTTGTGGAAAAGATTTACAGCAATGTTTACTGAAATAATATGTGGATGTATACAATTTTTTCTCAGCATATTACTCTTAGAAATGATTTGACAAAACGGTTTTGGAAAGGACTTACCTGTACATGTGGTTTAATGAAACCCCAAGAGAAGGCATGACCAATACTGAAAATAGAATTAAGTATAACCATATAATATCACCAGTTTTCATGCTACCGGTAATTTTTCCCTGTTCCTGAAGATTATTGGTAAAACAGTACCTCGATATGCAAATCAAGAATTGTTTTGACAAATCTATGTGAAAGTGTGTACTACTAATTACCTACCCTTCGTTGATATAATTAAGAGCTTGTTGAATAACTCTAGGTGCTGTATATACTTTTTGTTGATATTTATCTAAAACTTTCATAAATACTTGTAATATACCACCTAAAAACACAAATATCACACAATTAAAGTGGAAGTCAGTATACAAGTCAAATTTCAAACCATTCAATTACAGATACAAATGGGTTAAGAGTTTCCAATTTTGAAGGCGAGCTGTAAAGACCATGCTGATTAATGAGCTAAAATTGAACAGTGATTGAGTTCAATAGAATTGAATATTATCTTTAATTGTTCCATACAAAGTTCTGTTATGCTAATGAGGCATATTGTGATATGTTTGTACAAACCTGAAAAGCTCTTTAAATACCATTCTGCAAAATCAGAATATTCTTTAGTAACATTTCCAGGGCTACCATATCTAAATAGAGAGAAATGATGAGTTTTAGAAACATGGTTGACTGTAGACTGAATGAATTGGATTGATACTTTTTTAAGTAAAATGATTTGTCTAAAGAATAGTATCTAAGACTGAGTGATTACCTTTCAAATAATCTGGATAAGATATGTGCTGCCCACTTTTTAACTTTCCACCAAGCTAACTCTGGTCTCTCTTCTTCATCAATCTGATTAGTTTCCTACAAAAATTTAACAATAAATTTGAGAGTGAAATTAATTAGAAATTTGGTGGAAAAGTGCAAAAACTCTGCATTTCTTACAGATTTTAAAAAATTTCAAGATTTCAAAACCGATACAGAATCAAGATTATAGCCAAGTTTTGAAGTTAGATTAGATTGTCATAGCCCAAAATCATGGCTGAAATTGTGAGACTGGTACAGATTAAGAAAGCTTGATCCGAAATACAAACTTTCTGAACATTGAGTGGTAAACAATGTTTTACTTACAGGTGGAACATCTCTGTCAACTATCTGTCTAAAAACTTCCATCCACTGTGTAAAAACTTCTCTAGTTATAGTATCTAATGGTAGGAAATTCTACAAGTAAATTTTATTTTTTTTTCATAGGAAATGAAGCAAAACAAAGAATTCAATAGAATTTAAAGACAATGGTCAATTTTCACCTTTTCAGCACTATGCATTTAGGATTCAATTAAAAAATTCAAAATAATGACTCGACGGGTCAACAAGAAAATTGGATCAATTTGAGAAATGAGAACAATAAATTCAACAAAGCCTTTATGCACTATAGCTTAACATCAGCCTTTCACAACTCAATTTTAGAATTCAACCTTTTATGTGTACAAAATCATAATTACCTGTGTAAAAGCATAGAATATTTTAAGAATTTGTTTCTGTATTAAATTAGATAATTCAGTTTGGTCAGGTAATAAATGTACAATTCTTTCATATAACAAAGGTAACATGGCTGTCATGGTTTCATCGAACGCTTTTCTTTCATCTAATCTTTTATATCTACAATTGAGAAAGCTAGCTATAAAAATATTCTTTCTATTCTTAAATAAAACTTTTATTATCAATCTTGCTAAGACCTTTTTTGTAATATTTAATGCAACTTTCAACTGAATCAGTTCAATAATTGATTTACACTTTGGCCATTAATTAATCGAGAAAATCATATAAACAGTATCAATGTATAACCTGGGTTTTCAACTGAGAAATGAGGAAAATACCATGTCCCCAGAACTTAAATTGTGGCCAAGGAATTTAGAGTCACTGTGGACACTGAATGCATATCAATGCTGATAATAAAATATTCAGATATGTTCGACATAGCTCAGTTTGTGTCCCCAGGAAAATGTTAACATTGCTCCAAAATTGAATTCCAAGATGTGGAAGAATGAAGTAAGCATAAACAATAGCTGTGTTCTTTGAAGTAATGGACTAAGCTCTTGGAATTTTCAGGGAAAAGGAATATTTATGCAACTCAGTACTATAATCTTCCATCAAGCATGAAATTCATGTCATTAAACTTACTCATAGACTTTGACCAGCTGATATAAAGCCATAAGTCCTCCCATCAGTACACCTTGACTATCAGCTCGAACATACAGAGCAATCTTCTCAACAACTGTTGGCCATCTGCCAGGGAAATCATGCTTGAAAATGTGGCTGATACATACACATAGCTGTAATCTACAACATGAAAACATACAGATAAACTAACCATAATAAAGTTTTTCTTGTGTGATTGAGATACTTCCTCATATGCATTGTTTATTTGTTGTCACATATGTATCGCCTTACCAAACTGTTATATGGATTGCAAGTTTTAATGGGTTTTGATCATTTGTACTTTAGGGGCTTTCTCAAGACAAATTGTGCAATAAATACTTTCGAAAGATAGTAAGTTAGCTAGGGCTGGGTATCGATTACCAAATTGAGATCGATTATCGAAGGCAGGTTACCGATCAATAATCGAAATATTTTAATTGGGAAATCTTGTAATCTTCATATGTTTGTGTACGTTTTTGTACCTGAATGTTTATTATTTATCAATATCAGGTATCAAGGACAAATGAAACTGAAGTAATGTCCAGAATTTTGTATGATTAGCATGATAAAATTAGGGTTTTAACTTCTCTGATGATATTAGAAGAAAACTTGACTATTAAATTTTAATCGATTATGAAATTTGATAATCGATAATAGAAATAAATAATATGTAGCATCGATTATTTTAATTATTAGACCCAGCCCTAAAGTTAGCTCACCCAACCTGTCCACAAAAAAACCCAACACATATCCAGTTTTTGGGACATTGAAATTAACCATGAGATTGAAAATCCAGTCATTACAAGACGAAATACTGTCACAAGTTTTTTTTTTCTTACCGTATTAGTTCAGGAGCGTGAATGATAGCTTCAATAATGTGCTCTCTGATAGCAGCTCTATCTTGTTCATGAATACTAAATGGTACAGGATCGCCAGGGTTTTCTGCTTCTCGATCTGCCCAAAATTGGGTTACCATATTCTTCATGTAAACAGCACCTAAAAAATACAATCAAGTCATCATATTATCCTCTGGATATCAAGATCAATTTTTCATTCCTTTTCCAAATAAATAGTGCATGGCCCAAGAACTAATTGACAAGCATTATACACCTTATCTTATATTGTCAACCTTTCATTATAACACAAGAAAACAAAATCTCAAAATAAGTTTCTGAAGTCAGAACACAAACTATTGCACATAACCAACCATTCATGGCATAAGGAAATATTGTCCAACACATCAATTTGACAGTTGAGTGTTTAATAGCACCAGTATAGAGGTACTGGTAGAAATGCAAAATGCTTACCTGCTTGTCTGACTGGCATATCAACTTGATCTTCCATTAACAGTTGAAGTAGAACTGGTGAAAATCCAATGATCTTGTGAATCTAAAACATCACAAAGTGACCATAATAAATAATAATGCTAATCATTTGACCAATTACAAGATCAAATGAAAAGATAGCTTGCCAGGCAAGGTAACATACGCCCACTTCAGCAAATTTGAATATTTAAAAAAGTTGATTCCACCATCGCACTTATTTGAGCTGATATTTAGATGAATCAATTCAAATGAAAACTCTAGTCTCTATCGAGAGCAATAACTCATAAACGGACGACTGGAATTGCGCCATTTTCGAACTCATCCGAGATATATTATCAAGATGAATACACATACCAAGTTTCATTCAAATCGGATAAAAACTCTAGCTTTTATCACGCACACAAGTTAATTTTAACGTTTTTTCACTAAGTCAAGGGCAATAACTCATAAACCGACGACTGGAATGGCGCCATTTTCGAACTCATCCGAGATATTATCAAGATGAATACACATACCAAGTTTCATTCAAATCGGATAAAAACTCTAGCTTCTATCGCGTACACAAGTTAATTTTAACGTTTTTTCATTAAGTCTAGGGCAATAACTCATAAACCGACGACTGGAATTGCGCCAATTTCGAGATATTATGAAGATGAATACACATACCAAGTTTCATTCGAATCGGATAAAAACTCTGGTTTCTATCGCGTACACAAGTTAATTTTAACGTTTTTTCATTAAGTCTAGGGCAATAACTCATAAACTGACGACTGGAATTGCGCCAATTTCGAGATAATATGCAGATGAATACACATACCAAGTTTCATTCAAATCGGATAAAAACTCTGGTTTCTATCGCGTACACAAGAAATTGTTGACGGACGGACGGACGGACAGGGGTGACGGCAATATACGTCCACATTTTCATGTGGGCGTATAAAAAATTGTCAAAAAGTGCTTAACTATGTCCTTTGTGATTTTTATCTTGCATGTTAGGGATGATCACAAAAAAAAAAAACCCACTTTGTTTACAATTTTTATTCAATGTTTTTTATAATAATATGTAAATTCCCCCTTTTTCGACTATATCATGCTTAGAAGGGTTATAGTCTGCCTGGCTTCTAATTATCATTTTTGACTGTGATTTTTAATGTGCACAACCTGTAAGAACATGTTTAAAATTCTTGTCTTGAGTCGCGAGTGTTCACGAGTACAGCCAAATTACAACTGAGTGTGTCGAGTTGACAAAGAGTTCCTTCCGAGAATATTAGGAGTTTGACAAATTTTATCCAAATTTACTCGAGACGTACTCGGCTTGCAACTCCTGTAGGTGGGAGAGGGGCTTAAGTTACGTAATAACATTCCTTCCTATTGTCATAATGAGTATTTGCCTCCTCCTCTATCTGTTAAAGTGACGTGTTGTACATTGTAGTTGTAGTTTGTAGTCAAAATCGGATATAGCACAAGGGTGCTCCTCCAATCATTGGATATCATTATTGGGGTTGCTTGTATTGTCCTATGTCCTCCAGACCCATCAAGGTTACGATTCGAGAACCACTGATCTAAAGTTATTTATGGTGAAATTTGATATTTATCAAAAGTTTATTTAGTGACCGTGTCATAAATCAAGTATTAATGGGTATGCGTATTTAAATCAGACATGTTTTTAAGGCAAAAACAGATAAACTGAATATTGATCTTTATTTCAAATCTACTTTATTGACTATTTTTGTTACAGCATAATCATATAGCTCTTTATTTGCATGTAAGAACATAGGACTTGACCATTCTTCTATGTCAGTTCCTTTAACATTCATCATTGACTGGGAAAACAGGTTGAAAAATCTGAAGATATGTCAAACTGACTGAGCCCATGCGACTCTAGTGAGAAGGGGGTCTGTTTATTTCCTAGTATAAGCTTACCTATTAAATAATGGACTCAAAGACATTTATGATTTATAAATCAAACTATTGCTACCTGTTATAAATAATTTTCGATCCAGCTTATATTTTGAAGTTTAATATAACAGAATATATGAAAGTAAATCAAATTGAGCAGAACAAAATGTTCAGAGACTAATAATAATAGTACACATTATAGTTTTTTTTTTATTTATTAATTAGTAAATAAAGTAGATTAGAAAAAAGTTATGCTAATTGCTAATTAGAGATTTAATCCTGGAAAGGAATGGTTTGACATTTACATCAAATAATAGCAAGAATGAAGTCTATTAATAAACAAGTCAGTGATGGCAATTTGCCATTTAATTGAGTAATTGAATCATGTGCTTTACAGAAATATGTCAGCTAAAACTAAAAGAACAAAAGCACGTGGGCCAAACTTCGATTGAAAGAGACCAAACAAATGAACTCAAAATTAAAGTACATAAAACATCAGATCTTGAAATGTTACAATGAGATAATAATCCTCAGTCTTTCCTTGGACCCTTCCAATAAGACCAGAGACAACAGACATGCCATTCGACCTTACAAACATCTGATTTTTCAACGAAATTATTCTTTTTCTGTTAGTCATTCTGCCATTTTGGTAAATTTTTAGTTCGGAATACTTACCTCAGTAAGTTGTTGTTCGGCCTGCTCCCTCTGCCCTGGATCAAGGGTGGCACGGAGGACTTCTATTAATTTTGCTGGATCCATGACAATATTTATATAATGATATTTACAATATTTTTAGCTGTATTTTAGTCGAAATAAGCTACTTTACTCAACGTGTTCGGTGACCGACCGCGCCAATCGGGAACTTTAATGCCCATGCGCTAGATTTTGTCATTGTCGTAAAATATTATTGCAAAATTCTAAAAAGCGCTTGATAAAACACTCGTTTATCATTTATTTCGTCTCTTTGATCAGATTGAAAAATATTATGAATACTTCAGAATCGCACCTCGTCTACAAATCAAATTATACTTATCACAACATCATTCTGAATTACGACATACAGCACGTGATTGTTAGAAACGTAAACAAACTCAAAAAGAAGGAAGACTGAGAGATGCTCACTGAAATTATTTAAACTTTTAAATCAATTGGTTTCATCGTTTATCATTGAAGTTAATTTTGTAATAAAAAGAAGACAAAATGTAAATTGATTTTTATATTTTAAATCAACAAGGACACTCGCACTGTGAATCTTAATCAGAAATGGAGTTTTACGTACTACAAAATGAAATGAAATGAATAATGAATGCAGTTTTACGTCCTACTTTTCTGCACCTATGGCTATATGGGCTAATTGAGGACGGGCATGTGTGCAATGAGGGAAATTTTGCCAGGACAGGGGCATTAGCCTGCTCTTATTTTCGATTTCCAACTGTCGAAGGATCTTTAACGTGCACAGCCAATAGAACACGGGGCCTCGGTTGATTGTCCCATCTGAACGACTAGACACTTTTTCAATGTCAGCCCCTCCGACCAGCATCACTGTCAGGGGGAAACCGGGTAGAAAAATCCAAAGGCATCATCTCGACCCATGCCGGGATTGAACCCTGGACCTCCAGGTTAGCAAGCAAGCGTCTAACTCACTGACACTGAGCCACAGCGGCTCCCTTTACGTCCTACAGCTACTTTGCTGCAACTGTTTAGACTAATAATGAAGACATGTAATTGCTTTACAGTGTGTAACGAGAGACCTTGGCAAGCACAGTTGAATAAGAATACTCTTTTTTTTTTTTTCTTCTACCTGTCAAAATTTCTTTTATTTAACCCACACAACTTTGATTTACTGCGCCAATGACACTTTCCCACATCAAATCAAATAGTAGTACAAAAAATGTCTTGCAAGTCCCTTTACTTGTTTGTGAATTATGTAAAGTAGTTATTTTTCAACTTTGAAACATATAAATTCACATTTCAATATAATTACAGGAGTAGATATAGCAGTAGAGGTAAAATAGGTCATCTAGAAACAGAAGTATCTGAAGTCACTTCTCTACTTAGAGATAATGTAGAAAAAGTTGTAGAAAGAGGAGATAAGATCAATGATCTACAAGATAGAACAGGTAAAATGAGAAATGTTTATACACTGAAAGGTAAAAGAAAGGTCAATGTGGTCAGTAAATGTATTGATCATTGTTATTTTCAATTGCCTATCTTTAGTGTTCAATAGACTTTCAGTCATCAAAAAGGAGCAAAGAGTGTTAAATTGACAAAAAAAAAATGTCACCACCAGTGTATGTTAAGTTAAATCAATATCAAAATTGGCATTTCTTTTGCCTGCCATTTATAGTACATTGCGTATTTTAGTACTAATGTTTTCTCCTAAATTTAACAAAAGCAATGTTACTGTTACAGTGACATATCTTTCTAGAATGGACACATACTAATAACAATTATGTAAGGAATGAATGTGGATCTTGTTATCGTTATGGGGAAATAAACACTGTGTCTGGTTTATCACGTAACAAGATAAATAAACCAGCGTTTATTTCCCCATAACGATAACAAGATCCACATTCATTCCTTATATTTACATTCGTCAAACTACTCCACAATTTTCTGTGTAAAAATTTTAATTCAAAGGTATCTGTCAATCATTTTGATCGCCCCGCCTCGTTTCACTTTGTGCCAATAGATTGTGAGTGCTTTGACGACGTCATAGTGTCACTAGCATTTGCGTTGATGACGCCAAAGAGTCACTTGACAGAGTTTGCTAAACTGGTTCATTGAAGTGAGTGATAGTTGAAATGTAAATATTTGAAGATACACACTTCAGTAATGACAAAAGCAATAGATATCACAGTATGAAACGCTGAATATAATAAAACTGAATTTCGGTTCAGCTCTGGTTTATTATTTAGTCTTATTGATCAGATTGAGAAATATTATGAATATTTCAGACTGAAATTTATTATTTTCAGATGATCTTAGTTCCAGTTCAATAGGATTCAGAACAGCTTCAACTAGATTGAAACGTAAAGCATGTTGGCAGAACTGTAAGATGACTTGTATATTAATCTTTGTAATAGCAGCTATTATAGCTGTCATAGTTATTGTAGTTGTAGGTAAGTCATTTATTATACAGAAAAACATAACAAAATATACCCCAAACTATTTTCTATTAATTTTACATAGGGTGAAGTTCTAACCTTCAAACCTGGATAATTATGGACACACATAAATTAAATGTCGGCAGTAAGCCATGAACACTATTACTGATTACCTTAGCTAAAAAGATTCCCGTTTCTTAGACTATAGTATTAGTGGTCAAATTCATGGTGAAAATTCCCCTTTAAAGCTATTCATGTCTGACTTTCAACTCTGTATTTTGACTAATGAATTGCGATTTGGCTGGGTACATGTCAATTTACAAACTGTGATTCGCTTAAATGATCATTTGATACCATAGACATGCCAAGTTGACAAAAGTTGCAGATGGCAAAAAAGTACAAATCTTCAGAAGAATATATCGGGTGGGCCAAAAGTAATGTCCCAACTTTTGACCTTCACTATTTTCCAAAGCATTTACTCAAATGGACTGAAATTTTGCATATGATTAGTTTATGATATTATCTACCTTTGGTTCGAGTTTGAGTGATATCGCATCATTAACCTTTAAATGGCATACAAAACAAAATCGGAGGTAGAAAAATTTAATGCCGGAATGTTGTCATACCATTTGTTTCCTATAAGAGGTAATCATTATGACCTCCATCTTCATTCTGTACAGCTCTCAGTCGCTTTTTCCACGAGGCAATACATTTTCTGACTTCAGCAGTTGAAATGTGATCCCAGCATGTTCGAATTTTTACCTTGAATTCTGTCTATGTGAATAAAGTGCGACCTTAATAGACCTTTTCCAAGAGTGAGTCCCAGATGTTGTTAGTTAGGGTTATTAAATCTAACTGGGCAGTTTATGTTTTAACATCATCTAGGCCCTCTGTTTAGACATTTTGGCACCTCAAACCCACGAACATCCCATATGAATCTTGATTGGCTGGTGACACCATGCCGCCATGCATATGGGGGGATAATTTCAGAAGACTCCGGCATTAAATTTTTCGGCCTCTAATTTAGTTTTGTATGCCATTTAAAGATTAATGATGCGATATCACTCAAACTCGAACCAAAGGTAGATAATATCATAAACTAATCATATGCAAAATTTCAGTCCATTTGAGTAAATGCTTTGGAAAATAGTGAAGGTCAAAAGTTGGGACATTACTTTTGGCCCACCCGATATATCACTTATGTTGATTGTCTTCATTATTCAAGCAAGATGCAGAAAAGTAGGGCATATAATTCCATTTGGTCATCATATTTTGTTTTCATTTCAGTTGAACATCCATGGAAAAGTTCTGATAAGAAACACAATTCAACATTATCAATTACAGCTAATGGATCTTAAAAGTTATCTCCCTTATTTTGCTATACAGAGCCTTGAGGCTTTTATCTGTGAAGTTTTATATATTGATTATTTTTATACTAACACTATCTGTGTATTTCTATAAAAAGGTTGAATACCGCAAAAAATAATTTTTAGACTTTTATACAAATGTGTTTTTCTAAGTAAGCTCTTGTCTTGGCTTAAGAATTGTCTTTGACAATCAAGTATAAGTCTTTTTTTCAATTTTAACCATATAATTTTTAGTATTCACATATATTACACAATAGCCCTTATTGCATGTTGATTAAAATATTGCAGGGTTTTATCAATCAAAAGTTAGACATAACACAGTAAAGTATGGAGCCAACATTATAAAATTCCAAATTTTATTTTAATGCTAAGCCTGTATATATATAGGTTTAGTTTGTTTGTTTCTATTGAAAAATATGTACGCCTATAAGGTCAGAGTTTTATGCTAGTTTTGTGGCCCATTGGAACTGGAATCCTGCTATTTTTTTATATCAAAATTTCATGGAAATATTATTTTCAAGGGTATTTTTAACATAATTGTTCTAAGTAAGAAAGAATTCTTAAGGAACACATTTCTGACACTTATGTTATATCCGATTTGCTTATTTTTTTAAGATATGTTGAGACGTAACCAATTTTGTCTATATATATATATGTATGTGATACTTGTATGTAACATTGTTTTGTGCCAAACTTAATATATTGACATTCCATATCCTTTTATATTTCCTGTTATCATAAATTTATAAAAAAACTTATCCTAAAGATTTACAGAATTAAATAGCATGGTTATAACAATCTTACAATACTGGTAAAAAATTTTAATTGAATTTCTCCATTTAATTTGAATGGAGAAATGGAAATGTCTATTTTTGAGAAACTTACAAAAAATTGCTAATATCTTGCATTCACGTAGTTATTTAAGATTGGGTACAAGTGATAGTGACTTTAAGCTAAGATTCCATATATGCGTCATGCGGATGCGTCAGCGTCATGCGTTAAAAATCTAAATGGTTGATTTAAGAGGGTATGATTCCATATATGCGGAAGCGGTATCCGTCAAATTGTCTCCGTCATGCGTAAAAAAAAAAATCGCCTGGTGTAGCGATTTTTGACGCATCAGATTGAATTGACGCGCGGAGATCTCCCAAATGTGACGTATTTTGGGGGTTTCCCCATCTTTTTTTCCCTCCAAAGCATCTATCTGTCTGTGCGTCAAAAGAAAGATAACGCATACGTTTAACGCACATATTGAATCATATTTGACGCATGACGCGTATATGGAATCTTAGCTTAACTGTTCTATTGCTACAGATTTTCCTACTCCAGTTAAAATTTTTGAATTTTTTTGTTTTAATTGTGCTTTTATTAAAGTCCCATGGTATAACTTTGCTAAGAAAATTTAGTTAAGTTATATTTTATTTGTGAACTGTGCAATATTTTAGAGGAGAAGTCCACAATCCATTTTTATAATTTTATATTGATGTATGAAATCAATGTGTATGTATTTGATAATTTTTAATTTAATGATATGCTTTCATGAAATCAAAGAGCCTTCTAATGATACAATTTCACATTTGCTTTATGTGTTTAGTAATTAGAAAAATAAATAAAGGAGTTTTGACTGAGTGACTTTGACGCGACTTTATCAAGAATTTATTGAAGATTATCAAGGGCAAGAATGCATATATTTTTCCTTATTGTTAAATATATATATATTGTTTTACTTTTTAATTTGGAACTTAAGGTACTTATTACATTTTCATGTGCAAGGGTAATATAGAGCACAACAGTAATAGATATACATGATGAAATCAATTATATTGCATGTGTACATGTATAACCAACAATTTTATATTCTTAACCACTACCATTAAAGTATTTTTTAATATTCAAATGTTTTCTCTAAGGATTTCCTAGGGACAGTTCTATTTGCGACCATTCACAATGCTCTTTCAGTTTATCTATCTCACAATTAATGGTCAATATTAAGACCCTGGTTCTGCTTGATAAGCTGCTTCAGGGCCTTGACAAGGTTCTTATCAGGACAGTAATAAGTCTTAAGATATTAACATGCTTTTATGATTTAAGCTGCTAAAATTGGTAGCACAAATATCACTGGCAGTATTGCAAACTAATGGATATAACAGGAAAAGTACAGGTGTTTTTTTCACTCTCCTAACTCATTACGTTTCATGGTTAATTTTTTATTGATAACAAAATAAATAAAAACAATCACAAATTTAGGTCATAAAAAACAAGTTTTAAGAGTAATGAATGATTAATAAATTAACATTTGCACATGGCTCAACAAACATGATCATAACCATTAATACATAACAAATGATCAAAAACATTAATACATAACAAATGATCATAAACATTAATAAATAACAAATAAATTAAAATGTATATGAAGCGAGTAAGAAATCACATAATTGAATGCTGCTATATATTTTTTCTACTAGATGAGACAACTTCGTATTCAGTTAACCATGAAACTTATGAGAGGTTAGTACAAAGTCCAGTTCTTTAGTAAAACATTGGTTATATTTTTTTAAAATTTTAACAGAGCTGAATGTTGAATTAAATTCTGAAAAGTGCAACACAAAGCTTAACACAAACAGTAATGTTAAAATAACAGCTTGGACGGAATTATCTACATTCCCTGAATCTAACTGTCTCCTTTATGCAGTTTATTCAAATTTCTCCATTTATTACGGAGATCTTCTGATGTTCTTCCATTAGAGAATTTATAACTATTGATTATACCCTTCCAATTATACCCTAATATTCTTATACCACGCCTTAATCTACGTTCTTCACACATACTAAATGGTTTGGGTTTACGTCTTTCTTTACTCTTCTTATCCATTTTCTGAAAGCAAATAATGCCTTATTCTAACACACTAAAAGGGAATAAAAGTTATGCACTTCCTCTAGCATAGATAGATATGTATTGAATCTGTTAATGAAGAAAATTTCACAGTACATATTTATCTTATTGTATGAAAACCGTGTACCAGTATCAGAGGCCCTATTCTCAAAGACAAAATACCGGTACAGGTTTTTTTTTAGAAATACAGCAATCTGATTGGATGATCAGTTAAGTGGAACACTAAAATTATCCAAAGAAAACACCTTACTAATAGCCAAAAATGAGCTCTTTCAGAAGATAAAACCAATATCTAAACCACTAGATCCATTCCAATATTTCTAATTAATCTAGTGGAATTCTTTTCATTTTGACAGTCTGCTCAATTATTCCTTACAGAAGTGTGTAGTATGAAAAACAAGTTGTGGTTATGGTCTCTAGTCATGGTTGGCATGTGAAAGTGATGAATTCCAGTCAACACAGCTGAAAATGGGTATGGATACTCCAAGAAAGATTAATGCCAAGATGTTTGGCCAAGGATAAGCTGGTAGAAAGTACCTATGTTAACCATGGTTAAAATTCTTTTAATGGTTTTCATACATATATAGAAATTCGAACGAAACAAACCTGCATCCTTTTATGTTTTTCTTGAAGATCAACGGCAGTTCTAGATGGATGAAACTTATAGGTGACTAATATTTGATTCCAGTATCTTCCTATAGTATCAACACCATCTATTAGGTTGGCAATCTCATCTTCAGTATAAGCTATTCTTTCTCTTCGTTTTGGCCGTTTTCCATGAGATTTTAATATGCATACACTATTTATGGAATTACTGGAATGTGGTGGAGAAATCTGAAATTAAGATGAAAGAAGGGCCGGGTATCAATTACCAAATTGAGTTCAATTATCGAAGGCAGGCTACCGATCAATATCGATTAATAAACGAAATATTTTAGTTGAGAAATCTTCTTTTTTGTCTGTTGATGTAAGTGAAAAGTGAATTTGAAACAGATGACGTTGGAAGATAATTTGACTATGAATTTTAATTGATTATGAAATTTGATAATCGATAATCAAAATTTAAAATTCATAGCGCTGATCAACTTACCAAAGCGACTCCCATTGAATTGTTTGAAAGTCATATTGGCTACATTGGTTGTAGCATGAACTTTTCATAATATCCTAAGTTACAACCATTTAAAATAAATTAGACCTCTTTGCACTATCTGTTCTTACCTTTCTATTTGAGCCACCATCTGAGCTGGAGAAGTCATAGACTTTACTCTTGTCTTTAACATCATCATCAGAATCAGTATCAACATTCTGTCTGTAGTGTGGTAGAGATGAGTTCTTGGCCTGTTCTGATCTAATAGTATGTATGAAATCTCTCTCTAGTTGACGTATTTCTCTATGATAATGACAGGTATATTGACTTGATTCTAAGATTATATTATATGTTCTACTATTGACCACTACACCACTTTCTGCTGGTTGACATCCTGAAATCATTAATGAAATATTTTCAAAGAAAGACCGTTTTGTGCAAGGATGACAAATTTTGTTACGAGGATCCTTTCTATTAGCTGGTTGACCAAAACCCTTTGTGTTGATCTTTCTAGGGTTATATAACAGTTAGGTTGACCACAATTTTGAGTAAAGACTTATTGAAGGTGACACTGATTGAGATTAGAACCAACAACTACTATTTGTACATTCTAAGTTGTAATTGACTGTACTACTGTACTATAGATAACTTTTACAAAAGCCAATAAATATTTCAAATAATGTTAGAGAACATGATTAGAAAGAGGGTAATACTATTCTTTGTAAAATTCAGACAAGGCATTTTTGAGTCACCAGCTACAAATTATGGAGGAAGTAAATGACCTTAAGCAAGCTAATCAGACATTTAATCATCGCTATTAAAAGTCTTATAAATTCCTATTTACCTGGACATTTTTTTCTGGGATGAAATTGTTCACTAGATTGTGAATGCTGTCTTGTTTTCAGATCTTCATCATCTACAAAATAAACAGATCAATATTTTTACCCAGAAACGGTTAAAAAAAAACCAGATTCCCTTTCGAGCATAGAATTTAAACAACTGAATGACAGCAAACAACTGTATTACAGTAAGGATTCAAATCCTGATAAAGCATTGGATTTCAGTCACAAATTAAAGTAAAAGGATTCAAATGTAGATTCAGGATTGAAATTCAGTCAAATCTGGATTTCAGTAAAAGTAAAGCTTGGGGATTAAAATTAAAACTGGATTACAGTCAAATTGCAGCTTGAGGATTGAATTGAATATCAATTAAAAATGGCTTGGATATAAAGCTGCAAAGGATTAATAACATACCAGAAGAGCCCTCGTCAAACTCTGGCTCTGTTGAAAAGTTTGATGCAGAATTTATAGACATTGGTGTTGATGAGGCAGTTGCTGTTGTTGCTGGTGAGCTTGAACCAGCACTGTTTAACCCTGAATCTGGTAGTTGTGATCTTACCATCTTAGTGTATTCAGTTTTCTTCTCTTGATAATAGTTACCAGTCTTGGCCTTCTGTACCAAGGTGAAGTCAAACTCAGACAGTGCAGGGGAAGGACAAGACTGTACTCTTATATGTTCTTCAGGAGATCTTTCTGATTCTTTCTCCATCTGCTTCATATCTTGGACCGTCTGTCTCAAAGATGGACGACTGCTTACTGAGGATCCTAAGCTAGGTGTGTGACGAATGCGTCTTCTTAAAGCTGGTACATTTGGTTTGACAAATGTTTCAATACCTTTCTCCGATGAAGCTTCTGAAATTGCTTGAATCAGATCTTCGTTTGAACATTTATTCTTTGGATTTTGTGGTTGAACTTTATCAGCTTTGGCATCCTTTCCACCATTTTTGGTCAATCTTCTTGGAGGCTGTCGGTTATTTGCTTTGGGTTTTTCTTTCCGCCCTTCAAACAAATCCATTAGAGAGAAGCCATCAAGAGCATTATCATCTTCTAGTTCAGTAATGATATTTTTAGACGGGATCTCCTTCTTATCTTTGATACCGGTACTCTTAAAGATTTCTCCTTCAGCCAAACTATCCTTGATCATACATTGAACATCAATATCATTAGATGTCTGTGAGCCCCTATCTTTAATAACAACATCTTTTTTATAAGATGGCTGATGATTGGACTCAACAACAGACATCAGAACATCACTAGTTGGTTTCTTGCAATCATTATTAGTCTCAGTTTGGGTGGTAATAGATGACATATTTGTCTTCTGCAATTTTGTTTTGCTTGGTACAGGGTAGCTTATATCTGGTTCTTCTTCAGCATCAGCAGTAATTCTACTCTGAGTTTGTGTTGACATATTGATCATGTAGATATGACTGGGCTCTAGACCACTTGTTTCATAATAAATAGGCGACTCGGAAGCAATTTTCAATAATTCTGGATGGATACACTTTTGTTTCCGTTGACTTTGTTCCTTATACCTGTTCTCTTTTGGCGTGGAATGGCAGCAATTTTGAATGGACTGATTATGTACAGACATCCTAGGGTTTTCGTGTGTTGATTCTTGGTGTGTGTGATTCCTCTGGTTGTGTTCTTGGCAACAGCTTGCTAAGGCAGTGGAGTTGTTTCTGTAGTTGTATGAACTGTCATCAGGTATACCTTGATGTGTTGTGTCATTGATATGACTTGGCCAGTTCTCTAAAGGTGACTTGAGGTATGACAAGGTCAAGCTTCTCTCTTGGTCTTGGCTACCATGTTGTGTCATTTCTGATGAAATTCTCTTCGAATGCCCTGCTTGAGAATTGTTGTCACTTTTTTCATGAGGCATCAAAATCATGTCTTGAGAACAAAATCTGGCTTGGTTATAAGGTTTATCTGCATTGGTATTGAAATCATTCATGGATTTTGAGTTGAATCCACTCTGTTGTCCATTAAAAGTATGACTGGCTTGCATTTTTTCAATAAAATCTGAAGAGCAAGACTGTCTGGGATCTGCTGGTTGTCCGAAATGTTTTTGGTTTTGGTTCATTTTTGAATGCATTACCAAGTTAGATGTTTGGTATCTATCCTGTTTTGATAGATCTAGATTTTCATCTTTAGTGGAATCATCTGCTTTTGACTGGTTGAAACTGGATCGTAAGAAGTTGGTGAATTTGGTAAATATGTCAATAGCATCTTTAGTTGGTTGTATGGAATGGTTGGTTAATAATGATGTATCATGATCTGATTTAAAAGAATCAATTTTGACTTGAGTCTTTCCTTGAATTTGTCTTGGACTCTCAAACTGAAAAACAAAACTTTATGATAAACATCTGAAACAAAAAAGAGAATTTACAGAATTGTCTTTTCTGACTTTCAATTATAGGACAAATAAAGGTGTGTTAATTGACTTCGAGAATCAGAATTTAGCAGATGGGCAGGGCTGAAATATGTTTCTGCACATGTGTCCAATGTCATGCAGTTTGCAATGAAGAAAATTTTGCCAGGACAGCGGCATCAGCCTACTATTTTCAAACTGTCAAGATTATCTTGTGTAAGCCCACAAGGTTAAATAAACCCAAAGGTATCATTTTGACCCAAGCCACAATTGAACACTCAGTGACACTCAGATTAGCAAGCAAACATCTCACTCATTGTGCCACAGAGGCTCCGAAACAAGTATCAGAAGCCAATCAAGTTTTGAACATATCCAATACCTACTAGAGAACTTGACTTACACTTCTATTAACTATTGTATCAGTACATCTATTGTTATTTCTATTCATCCAGTACTCTATATCAATTCCTTCACTTTGTTTACTTTTAATCTCTGTATCCATACAGTCTAGTTTATTAGATAATTCAGCTATCTTCTGTAGAATCATTGAGTTAGGATCACTGAACATAAACATTTGTTAGATTAACAGAACAGTTCTGGCTTTCAAATCAGTTATCATTCTTCTGGAAATCATCATTCTAACCATAGAAAACTGTCGTTGGTCAAATCACATCTATTTTAGCTTTGAGCATCCTTCCATGTTTGATTTTGGGATCGTGGCCTATCGCTGAAGTATGATTTTGCTTGAGAAATACTTTTTAATGATTATTGCCAGGGGCGTATCCGGGATTTAGAGAAAGGGGGGGCTCTGAAATATAACATGCTTTAAATTCAATGGTACCAGGCGTGACGAAGGCGCGAGCAACATATTTTTAGAGGGTTCTGACATCAGTCGGCCAAAAATAGGGGGGGGGGGGCTAAAGCCTGGGGAGCCCCCCCTTGGATTCGCTCCTGATTGCATACTGACATGCTTGAATCTTTTTTAAAGACCATTTTAAATTTATTTTGCATTTTAGGCAATAAACTTATTTTGGAACAAGATATGTTTTATGTTAAAACTACTTACTTATCTGTTTTACATTTATTATCTATAGTAGATGTATTTCCTGTAAAAAGTCAAATAGAGTGTGTAACATTTTTTCCTGCATTAGACAAACCAATGGTTGCCAAATTCAAAGTTGATTTTCAAACGTATGTCCAGTTCTTCCACAATTAAAGTGGCACATAAATCATTCGTTCCACCAATCATACAGGAACTCTTTTGTTAAGCTAATCAGTAATAGTGTTCACAGCTCAAATACACGTGTCACGATTTACGTTTACATGCAGGAGTTAAAAATATGACTTGTATTGCATACCCTAAATAAAACACATATTAAAATGGCCAGTTAAATTTCTAGCTTGAGGTTTGAGTTTGAGATGTATATTTTAAGTTCTAGTACTTCTGAAGACTATATATGTAAACCAAAAAAATAACCAAATCAATCTCTGAAAAAGCTGAATGTAGGCCTTTAAAACAAGTAACTCAGAATAAGCACTTTTCTCAGATATCAATCAATGGCTGTCTAAATATCTAAATATATTTTACCTTTATTTCCAATTTGTAAGACATATTTTACAGCTTTCATTAATTCTTCATCTTGAGTTTGCGTTAAAATTTGTATGAGTATATTTTTCTCTCTTGTCTTTAATGCGTATCTGTTTTCTATAATAACATAAAAGTTCATGGTAGATTTATGCATGGAAATTTGGAAGAGTGCACAAAAAAAAAAAAATTCGGCTCAACCTTCGTCATTGTTCGAGACTATATAATGACATCAAGTCATGATAGGTGGCCATCTTGCCAGGTAAAAGGGTAAGGGGAAAATAACTCTTATTCAGAGATTGATTTTGATTGGGTGAAGAAGACGACACTCTCTGAATAATGATTGTGATTGGCTGAACTATAATTTATTCAATTTGGCAACTACCATACAGTATATGAGATTATGTAGCACGCCAGTCTAGTTCCAAAGTTGATACGAGTCAAAAAAAAACCCAGTTCCTTCCATGTAATTGTCATGATAAAATTTCTACTATTGTAAGTTGTTGCTGTCTTCTTTAACCTTATAAGAAATGTATGATGTACAACTATCAGACTTATACTTTTCATAACATGCTGAACCAATACATTCAGGGCATTTGATGAGCAATTTTTCTTCATCATTCCAGTAGATCCAGCTTTAATTGATAATACAAAAGAATACCAAACAGATCATCCAAGAACCAGAAAGTAGTCAGAATCCCCAAATTGCCTATGTTTTTTTTTTTCAATTTCATTGTATGAACTTCTGTTAATGATAATATGTTAACATTACCTGTATTAACATCTAAACAATGGCCTAATGTGAGTATAATCTGTAATTTCTCTATATTATCTAATTCATCATGATTTAATAATAAAAATAATACATTAATACCATTCAGTTCTACCATTTCTTTACAATTTTCTTCTGTAATATAAAACATTACAATAATAAAAATAATACATCAATACCATTCAGTTCTACCATTTCTTTACAATTTTCTTCTGAAATGTAAAACATTACAATAATAAAAATAATACATCAATACCATTCAGTTCTACCATTTCTTTACAATTTTCTTCTGAAATGTAAAACATTACAATAATAAAAATAATACATCAATACCATTCAGTTCTACCATTTCTTTACAATTTTCTTCTGAAAAATAAAACATTAAAAATAATATATCAATACCATTCAGTTCTACCATTTCTTTACAATTTTCTTCTGAAATGTAAAACATTACAATAATAAAAATAATACATCAATACCATTCAGTTCTACCATTTCTTTACAATTTTCTTCTGAAATGTAAAACATTACAATAATAAAAATAATACATCAATACCATTCAGTTCTACCATTTCTTTACAATTTTCTTCTGTAAAATAAAACATTACAATAATAAAAATAATACATCAATACCATTCAGTTCTACCATTTCTTTACAATTTTCTTCTGAAAAATAAAACATTACAATAATAAAAATAATACATCAATACCATTCAGTTCTACCATTTCTTTACAATTTTCTTCTGAAATGTAAAACATTACAATAATAAAAATAATACATCAATACCATTCAGTTCTACCATTTCTTTACAATTTTCTTCTGAAAAATAAAACATTAAAAATAATATATCAATACCATTCAGTTCTACCATTTCTTTACAATTTTCTTCTGAAATGTAAAACATTACAATAATAAAAATAATACATCAATACCATTCAGTTCTACCATTTCTTTACAATTTTCTTCTGAAATGTAAAACATTACAATAATAAAAATAATACATCAATACCATTCAGTTCTACCATTTCTTTACAATTTTCTTCTGTAATGTAAAGATTATATTTTGATACAAATATTCAACCTATTTATCATTTTCTAAGGTCTCTTTTCAAGACCAAAATCTAAAGTATCATAGTTACAAGAAAATCATACTCAATTTTCAAACTGGTATCTGAGATACAAAATAATTACAATCTACAGTAACTTAGATACGATACAAGAAAATCACACTCAATATTCAAAAAGGTATGATCTTAGATACAAACACTCAAACACAATCTACATACTGGTATCTGAGATACAAGATAATCACAATATACTTACCATTATCAGAGATACAAGATAATCACAATATACTTACCATTATCAGAGATACAAGATAATAACAATATACTTACCATTATCAGAGATACAAGATAATCACAATATACCTACCATTATCAGAGATACAAGATAATCACAATATACTTACCATTATCAGAGATACAAGATAATCACAATATACCTACCATTATCAGAGATACAAGATAATAACAATATACTTACCATTATCAGAGATACAAGATAATCACAATATACTTACCATTATCAGAGATACAAGATAATCACAATATACCTACCATTATCAGAGATACAAGATAATAACAATATACTTACCATTATCAGAGATACACGAATCTAATGTACCAACACCATTAACAGCTAATGAAAGATAATCACAATCAGTAGGAACTAATTGTATCCATATCTTAATTTGTGATATCATAACTTCTATACCACCACATCTTCTTATTCTATCTTGATTACAAACTGAAAAAAATAACTTTACACTTTGAACCCTGACGTTATTTTGGATAAAACGTCATATACCCTGAGTTCCCCCACTATATTTCTTAAAGTATATTACGTTGATGTTGTATGACGTCACTTGACAACAGCCTGCATCTTGGCTTGTCGGGTATATATAACGTAAGGATGGGCTGGTATACAGGCTTCTCAGGTTGAAAGGGTTAAATTTTCCTAATTCATGATTTTGCAAGATGAATACAATTTTCTGTGGTGCTTCCTTTATTTGTATAACTCTATAAGTTGTCTGTCTCTCCACTGTATTGTGGTTCCATGTGGTACCATGTGGGATGCATGGCATTGTAGATAGACTCATTAATGGTCAATCTTTATATCAAGACCAAAAGTTATGCAATATTCAATCTTTGTTCTAAAATTTCTCGAACTAGAAAAATAGATTACACTAAATTGGAAAGCATCATTAGATGTCTCGGCCAATTGATGCTGATCAATATCACTTCAAAACATCAATTCATCACTAAAATTTCTTATAGAAAATTTTATGTTCATTACGGAGAAATCCTTGTCAAATATGACCAATCTGCTTGATCTTGCATTTTGGCAGATTTGTCAGGCATGAATTGATCTCGTTGCACCTCATGATTTTGACCTTTAAAGTAGTGGCGGGTTTCGCGCGCGATACAGACCATGCTTACTCTTTTCGAAACACCTGATGGTGCTTCTCATATTATGGGAAGTCCCCTGCTTTATAATCATTGCACCCAATTTTGTCATGCTCTGGACGAGATTTTTTATTAACGGAATTGTTTTGCTTGTACAGATTTTAATTTTTTCTAAGAAACGAGCAGGGTCTGATTTGTCACGCTATTTTTGGCAGCAATAGTTCCAAAATAAAGAATCCTGATTACCATTATTAGCCACTGACAATCCTAACAAAGCTAAGACAGGACGCAGTATATCAGGATCATTATTTTCACATAAACATTTAAATATTTTTGGAAATAAAAGACAACATTTTCTTTGGTTGGATTCTGAAAAAATAAAATCAACACAATTTTATACACAGACACAGAGCACCATTCAATTCATCTAGCAAAGCAGAATAGCACAACATGTCTAATAAGACTGAAATGCAGATCTTAGTACTCTTGTTGGTATTCTACATTGGCTACCTAAGATCTGACGATACTCTTCTCTAAAGGGATATTACACTAACTGTTCGACCAAAAACCTTTTTGGCTCAGAATCTGGAATTGTTCATCTAATCTAATCTGCAATAATATTCCAAACTCTCCCTTGAAATTTAACCCTTCAAATATCCGTGTATCCATAAATAAATATAAGTGTTTAAAAGTCAAAAATAAAACCTGTCATTAGTAAGACTATGTCTTATATAAAAAACACAAATACAGAAAATGAAAGATAAATGTTTAGGTACCGGTTAAATTGAAGGGATTGTGCAATTTTTGGCAGTTCTTGTGATTCTGAAGGCTATTTATATATATTCATGGCCCGAATTAACCTTCGAAAATGCTGAACATTCCCCTTTAAATTGTGTTCAGGGCTATTTTACTTTTCCACAATTTTCTTAACTTTTGTAAACCAATCATTAACATTTTTCAAAAGAGCCGAAAATAGTACTTATCGATGAATGTACATGGATGCAATTCAAGAGCTTGAAAATTTGAAAAACATAAGACATACTAATACCTACCATTTTGAGGATTATTAACACACATACTTAAAGCACTATTTAAACTACACCATAAACCTTTTGTCTTTGTGTTCCACTTTGACAAATTTTCTAAAAGCTTTCTGAAAATAAAATGACACAGATTAATATTAAATTCTCTTAACAGAAAAGAAACCAAACTTCAACTTATGCATACTTTTAAGAAACTGTATTGTTGGAATATGGTAGCTAATTTGTTGGTTTATTTTGTCGAAAAAATGGTTGTTATGAAGCTGACCTCATAACATAAAAGAAATTTGCCACTTTTTAAAGAAAAACCTCCAGGAAGAAGAATATTTCAACGCAACCAAATTGGCTGCGCAATTTCAAGATATAATCAAGCTTAGTCTCCTCACCAATTGAGGGACAGGATGTTCCGGTCTACTAATTTGTAAGACTAGAGACTTCTGCTTGTAAAGTTATATCCAGACTGAATAAGTTTCTTACCTAAATATCAATATAAGATCATCTAAACACTGACTTTCATTTGCTAGACTCTGACCTACACCTGATAAAAACACCATCAATATGATAATTACAACAAAATAATGTAATTTACAAATCTGTAATAATGTGTAATAATAAATCAATAACTTCATTTGAACAAGGTTTTATCATTACAGAGAATCTGCCAATTACTATTACTTTCAAAGTTCTTTTCTAAGAGCGCTTTGTTGAGCGAGCTTTAAAGGGATTGTAAAGTGATTTTCTAAACTTTGTATGTGTATCGGGGACACTGTTAGCATCAATTTGCACCATTCCAATTTCCATTCTGGTGTCTCGGGTTGTGCAAATTCCACTAAAACTAACGCGTTTTATGACGTCACTGACAGTGATCTACCGGAAGCTACTATTGATATCTATGCAGATACCTGTCAGTGACGTCATAGTTTTAGTGGAATTGCAAGAACCACAGACATTGGAATAGAAATTGGAATGGCGCAAATTGATGCTATCAGTGTCCCCAATACACATACAAAATTTAGAAAACCACTTTTACAATCCCTTTAATACTTACTATTGCTTGCTACAATACATAATAATAGAAATATAGCTGTTTGTTGTATTTTCTCATTATTATTACCAGAGTCTTTCAATATATGATGTAAATACTCAAATATTTCTCTTTTACTAACTACACTTTGAGATAAAACTGAAAATATATAAAATCATCAGAATTTAAATACCAATTATTTCAATGCATAAATCAAAGAAGACATGTTTGAAAAATCAATGTGTAGCCGTAGCCTATAAATTTTTTTTTATCAAGATGGAAAGAACTGACTAATTTTATGTGCAAGCAAGAGTAAATGGAACATGCTCGCAGCACTGCACGCACAAACCATAATTTTATTTTTTGATAATTATATCCATAAATAAATTATCAAAATTTTAAATATGATCAAAATCAAAACTGAAAACTTGCAAACTTCTTTTTGGTGCTTTTTTCTTTTAAAAAAAATGAAGTTTAAGTTTACATTAAAACTTCAGTTTCCTTTCAACTCACCATTTTTATCAACTGCACATGCCAGACAGAACATGATGGAATGTTTTAATTCTGGTGTAGAAGCTTTGGTCATTAATTTAAACACAAACTGAATCCCATTTTCTTCTCTAAATACATCTTTGGCTTCCTCTAAAAATCCAGAAAAAAAGGAAAAACTTCTTAAATAAAAATAGCCTAGTAAAACAGCAAAATTAAAATTCTGAGGAGAATTTATGAAATTAGATGTGACATCAGGTTTTCTGAAAAGGTAAGGCATGATGTAGTTCACCAAGGTTCATGTTCATAATTAATGTGAAATCAAATTTTCAAATGGATTGAAATTTATCACATTAAATGATTCAGGTCAAGGTCAAAAGGGCTGGTGAACTTTTGCTAATTAAAGAGCAATATTAATAAAATTATCATCAAATTTGAACTAGGTAAAGATCTCATAACTAGAGAATTTCAAACAAAATGAGGAATGATACTCACCATTATGTGTTAAAAGGGATGATAATGTCATCAATGTTCTACACAAAGCTTTAAAATTATTCTGTTGACATTTCAAACACTCCAAGAGTGTAATAATGTCTGTTTCTATGTCTAAAACTAAAAACAGCAAAAGAAAATGTCTAAGAAT
The DNA here is from genome assembly GCA_029955415.1 of Lottia scabra. NCBI lineage: Eukaryota > Metazoa > Mollusca > Gastropoda > Lottiidae > Lottia > Lottia scabra. The sequence goes on from JARJEI010000003.1 coordinate 16,557,876, forward strand.
AACACAGAAATTTCGGACTATTTATCATTAAGGCTTATAAAAGGGTCACGATGACATTCCACTTCCGGAAATAGATAATTTTTTCTTACCAATTCTTCTCTCCCAAATATGTTTTGGTTGTGTTAAAGTTTTAATCGTGTATCGTGTATAATTAGGAACTGTAAATTGTTCTTACCGTTCATATTATTTCAAAGTGGATCGTAGTTTAGATTTCTGATTGCGGTAGATGAAATTCATAATATTGTTATGTCGCCATTTTAAAAAGGGGAATAACTCTATTTAAGGAATAATCCGAAATATTACGACAATAAGGGTAGATGTAGCTGCGTTCTATTTATAACTCTATGAGCTGCACTAGTAAAGGAGTTTTAAGCCTCCTTACTAAAAAAAAGATAAATGTAAAATGTGTCATGTTGGCTAAAAATATTTGTGAATTTCCTATGGTCACTATTTGTTAGATAAATCATAACTTATCCTGAGTCTCAGAATCAGAAACATGATTTGATAGTCAAGCCAAATAATAAAAATGTTCACAGTTCACCATCAAAGTTTGAGCCCTCACATCCATGTGTATCCCTAATTAAGTAATTGTAGTAGGCCTACTTCAGATCCAGATGATGTCCGAAGCCTCTAAATATTTGCTGCTCGAGCCTTCGGTGCTTGCGGTGCCATTGAATTTGAAGCATGTAATATTTCAGAGCCCCCTCTTTCTTTAAATCCTGGATGCACCCCTGATTATACTTTTTCCAGTACACTATGACAGGAATTTGAGATACTAAAATCACTGAATACCTCTTTCATACTGAACATAAACATAATTTCAAGATATAACAAATCAAATTTTATTACTATTAGCCTACACATACAACAATGATGTAAAATTGAAAAGTTATAAAATAAATAAAATACAATATATATTGACAATGGACGGAGACATGAATGTATTAATAAATTTGTCTTTGAATTTCCTCAGTTCTGAAACACCATCTATCGTATAAAAGCCACTGCATGGAATGTAATTTTTAAGATAGTGGACCACGGCCATATACGCCTAACGAAAAAGTCGAAGATGGAAAAAATTTAATCAGGAGAAAACTAAACTTTCTCAAACCTTTCGATTTAGGTCCAATAACATCCATTTTAAGTTTCATCAAAATCGGTTGAAAACTAAGAGAGTAATAGCATATTCAAGATTTGGGGCAAGGGCAATAACTCTGCTTGTAACGATCGAAAATAGCTCAAATTCGAACTTGATCTTCGTTTTCTGAATATATATACACATATCAAATTTCATTTGATTCCGTCAAATTCGAACTTGATCTTTGTTTTCTGAATATGTATACACATATCAAATTTCATTTGATTCCGTCAAAAACTCTAGTTTTTAGAGCGTTTACGAGCAAATGTTGACGGACGGACGGACCGACAGACGGACCAACAACCGGACGGACAGGGGTGACTACAATATACGTCCTCATAGAGAGATGAGGGCGTATAAAAATGTAAATGAGATCTTAATACAACTGTTAAACACTATACTAAGAACTCTTCTCGGCTTTTTCTCTAAAACTGTTTAAATAGTCCATTTCCTGTTGGGTATATTTAGGTGTTAAAACTATATTATCATAATCAAAGCTATCATCTAATTTAAATTCTTCAACTTCATCTGTACATGGCTGAAAGATATAATACATTGGAAATTGAAAGAGACTAATATTGATGACACAAGACACAGCATACAAGTCATGTTTGTTTAGCAACTGCATAAAATCTTTATTACATCTATCCCTTGTCCCACAACACTGTAGTTTAATCCACTAATGTTGAGCTATTGATGTGAAACTTGACAGAAAGATACTTAGTATAGGATAATGACCAAGGTTTGGCCATGTTTAGAAAACCCAAGAAAGAGAAAGGCAAGCCTTAGATTCTATTTATATTACCGAAATGACTATCTGAGCCACTGTCCTTATATGAAATTTTGTATTATGAACACTTACTAATGTTGTCTCCTCTGCTGTTTTGTCAACTGACTCTGATGTTTTCTCAACTGAATCTGCTGTTTTCTTCACTGAATCTGCTGTTTTCTCAACTGACTCTGTTTTCTCAACTGAATCTGCTATGTTCTCATTTGATTCTGCTGTTTTCTCATTTGATTCCGCTGTTTTCTCCATTGATGGTGCATATTTACAGGAGTATTCTAAATATGTAGTGTGTTGTATGCTGCTTAAATCTGTAGGAGTTACCTCCCTTTCAGCTTCCCCAGGATTGAGGAGGAATCCATTTTCATCAGGTTGAAATGGACATTCTATTATTTTGATGTCACAATCTGAGGGTCTCTGTGGAACTGAATTTTCATTCCCAATTTTGTTTGCTGATTCTTTTTGAGTCTGTTCTTTTGATTGGTCTGAATTCTTACTTCCCGCTTTCAAATCTGAAATATATTTTTTGGAGGTACAATTAAAACTGTTAAAAATATTTACTCTTATTGGCCAAGTTTGAAATTCACATATCATGCTCATTCTAAGAGGTAGTATCTCTTTAAATGGCAAAAATGGTTGTACTGTTTCATAAATAAAACTCTAAATATGAATATAAATTCTTCTATGAAAATAGAAAATATATTCACCTGATTCATGAAAACTTGCTAAATAGCCAGAACCAATATCACTTATATCATCATCACCATTATCACTATTATCATTATCTTCATTATCAACAAAATTATCAAACTAAAAAAAGATTTTAATTACCGGTATATGTATTCTTTTAGATTATAATGATATTTATTACTATAAATTTATAAAAAAAACGGCTTATATAAATACATATTTATTTGGTTTAATTATTATGATATCATGTTGAAGACTTTAGAATGTCTTCTTCAACAATTTGGATACGCCATATGAGAACTTTATTTCTAACTGTTGTATTTCTTATCAAGATGCTGCTTTTGATTTCTAGATATTAAAATCCATTTGGGTTTAAGGATCATAGCATTCGTAACTTTAATATTTTTAACTGACCTTTGTAAAGTTTTTCTTGGATTTATTTGATTCTTCTTCCTCACCAATGTTAATTTTGATATCTTCGCCTAATATCTGCAACATATAATATTTTAAATTCATTTTAAACATATTATTATAAATCACTTGATAACGTTAGCTGTTTGTGTAATGAAACGACGTGTTCAATAATAAATAGAAGTCTATATCCATAAAAACTAATATTGTTATAAAGTACAAAAAGCTATAAAATATATGGTAGTAAAGCTTGATTATGGTAATATCAATGTAGCCTAGAGATTTACTTGTTATATTTTGAAAATTTGACTGTTTTTGAAAAGTTGTAATTATTAAACCAAGAATTACCCAGATGTAAATGAAATGTTTTATGTCCTGCTTTTCTGCACTTTTACAGGCTTATGAGTACGAGCAAATACAATGCAGTGTGTAATGAGGGAAATTTTGTCAGGAAAGCGGCATGAGCCTACTATTATTTTCCATTTTTAACTGTCTAATGATCTTTAATGTGCACATCTTGCAGCATATAGGGTCTCAGTTTATTATCAAACGCTAAGAAATTTAAAATCAGCATACCTCTTCTTCAAGTCCATCTTCATTTGTTATATTGGGTAGTTTTTCACTCTTCTCTCTATTGGTAGAGCTAGATGTATTGTTGAGATGATCAGGGGTCATAGAGGGACTAGACCTACTATTGCCTGACATTTTATATTGTTTTGATAATTTATTTTCTTCTCTCTTTTCAATGTCATCTAAAATAAATACAAATTTGGACAAAATTATCAATTTAATACAATTTCTGAATTTTAACAAACAGTTTAGGAATTAATGCTGATAAACAATTAACATCTTAAATATGCTAAATATCAAAAAATCTAAATGTTCCAACTTGGCCAAAAAGATTCAATACCAGGTATTCTACATTTACATTATATATTTATGCAATTATACAGGTAATCTGTAGTAGGCCTATAGTTATGACACCAGGTAGGGGTGAGCGGTATTGCCAATTTCAAATACCTCGGTATTTTATATAATACTGGGTATAGTCACGGTATTTTTGGAACATTTGCATTTTTGCCAAAATGGCTCTAGGACCTTTTTATTTGCCCATGACGGAATATTCTATTATCAAAAGAAGGGGTAAGGGGTGATTTTGTGTGAACAAAGTCACATATCCACTGAAATATCAATTCTCTATAGAGTTGGCTGACAGTTTATGTTTCTTATCTTGATGTGGAAATATTTCAAAATCTTATTTAAGAGGTGACTGGTGGTTATTTATTTATTTTTTCAAAAGAATGAAACAATGTTTTGATTTTCTTAAATGCTGTCAACAGTACTATATTTTTTATAGTCTGGTATGTTAAAGACTATTCAAGCAGGCACTAAATTAACAGGATTATCACATTACAATGAACTTGTGTGGCAGACAGGCATGATAAAAATCAAAATAAGAGCAGCTGATTTTAAGATAAGCATAAAGAACACATATTTTCAACAATATCTTGACTGTGACTGTCATATAATCAGTATCATGGTATTTTTATTGAGAATTCACGGTATTCCCGGTATACCGGTTTTTAGATTAGCCACGGTATTACTACCGGTATTTTTTTAGAACCGGTATTTTCGGTAATACCGGAATACCGCCCACCCCTAACACCAGGTAAGTTTACTGATAAATGTATACCCTTATTCATCAAGTTCAAGAATTTTGATTTTGTGATCATTCTCTAAGGGGTAGTTATCCATTAATCTTTTTCCATCAAGTATAATATCTTCCTGTAAAAAACGTTATTTTTGTAAGAGAATCACATAAATGTTATCAGAAATGACTTCAATAACTCTTAATAATAAATCATCTTACCTTGAGTTAAATAGGTAAAATTTGATACAAAATTTTCATAAGACTGTTGTTGTTTGTGAACTACATTCACCAAAAGAGCTTTTGTATTTTCTTCTAAATTATTGGATTCATTTTCTTCTTCAGCTGTTTGTGTATCCATTTTGATTCTCTACAAAATGGTAAATTTAAATACATGTACACTGATCGGCAACAGGGCATTGATTATTACAAGGTTTCATTGTTAAGTTATTTTGTGTGAAAATATATTGGACTTTAAATTTCAAACTAGTACGGTATAATGTTAGCCTTTAAATGACTTTCTGTTAATAAAAATGAGAACAGGACCACACATTATCACGAACAAATTTGGTTTTACTCATTCACAATGATATTGATAATTTCAAGCCAATTCTTTTTTTAGATATTTTCAAGAACTTCAATTGGCCAATTGGAAGCAAAGTGTTTCTATTCATTGCTATTAAAAAACTTTAAATTATTAACAAGGCCTAATCATAAAAGCATCAATCACAGTTAGTTCTCAAAATTCTAATGTCCAAGAATTATTTGTTGTCTGTAGCCAAACCATGTTATTTTTTTCATTTCTGCTCTATATTTTGAATTTTGGCACTATTTTGTTTCAATATTACCGTCTAAAACGTTTCGGAAAATCACAGCAATAAAAATGGAATATTTTTAGATATCTATTTAAACATTACCTATTTCGTTGTGTTTTTGTGCATTTTCCACATGAACTTACTTGTCTCCCGTTTGTTTACACCACGTGACTTCAATGTTGGACGCAGACCACCACTTCGTCATAGTTATGAATTATTATGCTTGGTCACAATTGGTGGCATAGGTTCAAATAGTTCTAAATCAATTTGATATAGGAACTTCAAGTTTAAATAATTGTGAGCATGAACGCCTAATAGTATTTGTTTTTGCCTTGATTTTAAAATGCTGCACCAAATTTTATCTACCAAACATTTAACCAAACAATGCTGGGGACCTTCAACTTTGATCAAAATATGTGAACAGCAATTACAGCATATTATGGTTATTTTTTTCCATTTACTGACTAAAATCAGATGTGAATGTGGCAATGTTTATTCATATGAAGCACTATAACATCAAATATTACATGAAATAATTACAATATATATACAAAAAATAAATATCTTTAGTTGGACTATCAGGTTGTATTTTGTGGTAATTGTCTTAGTGAACACTATCAAGCCTTAGAAGTGGCAAAAGCTGAGCAGGTCAAGTCTGAAAAATTCAAAAGATCCTGCTAATGGTATTACTAGATTTATTCAAAACATAAAGCTTAAGAATCCATATTATTTTTAGGTAGCTTAAAAAGACGCGCTCACCATCTGTTTGTTCAATTGCACCTTGGTCTCAGAAATATTGAAGACCATATATTAACCAACCCTTGGCCTTGGGTTTCAACATTAAAAATAATATGGATGAACTAAAATAAACATCATCGAAAACAAGTGTGCTTCTTGTACTTTACAATTGGTTTCAAATTGGAATGTAGAATTTGTATAAAAATTTCTAAAAATTTCATGATGCAGTCAAAAAATTTGTTTTCTCAACACTGAACAAATTATGAATGAATGAAATAGCATAACATAAAAAATACAACAAGAATGGAAAATCTATGTACATGTGACACACAGAGCATTTCGTATTTCAACTTGTTCTTCCAAACCATTTAGTCCATTTCATACCGTCCTTTACGACAAGTAAAAGCTGTGTGAATGTTTTTAAATGATCCACCAGCAGTTATAAAAGCAAAGAAAGCCATTACAATCATGACTACATAAGCTGTTATCAGAGATATCAAATAGTAGGATTCATTCGTGTGGAATTCTTCACCTTCTGCACTCTTCACTTGCTGGTTGAACAATGTCTGAAAGAACCAAGAAAGAAATGAGTTAAATTGAGTGATAATGAATAAAGATTTACATCTTACTTTTCTGCAATTGTCTATGCTAATGAGGATTAGAAAACACTGTGCAGTGTGCAATGAGGTACATCTTGTCTGGACATTGACATTAGTCTAACCTTTTCACATTTTCAACTGTCTCGATACATTTATTCTGTTCAGCCTATAGCACACAGGGCTTTGATTTATTTTACCATTTTAAAAACAAACTCCTTTTTTCATGTCAGTCCCTGTGATCTGCATCACTGACAGGGGAAAAACCAAGATCGAACCCTTGACCCTTAGGTTAGTGAGCAAATTGTCAAACTTACTGAGTTACTACAATTACAAATAAAAGCAATAAATGAACTTACCAAACAAGAAACTAACATATGACTAGCCACTACTGCAGCTACAAATACATATCTCTTTCTATCTAGAGCATTGAAAAATATCACTCCCCAAAAGGTATGTAGTAATATAAAACATAGAGTTAGAAATGCTGAAAAAGAAAACAAAATATCTGAGTATAGAAATGAATTTATAATTATCAGAAAAATATCATAGCAGTTGTTGCAGTTTTTTTTTTTATGAGATTTGCTCTTTTCAATAAAAGGGATTGTAAAGAGGTTTTCTAAACTTTGTATGTGTATCGGGGACACTGATAGCATCAATTTGCGCCATTCCAGTTTCCATTCCGATTGTGGTTCTTGCAATTCCACTAAAACTAACGCTTTTTATGATGTCACTGACAGTGATCTGCATAAATATATGTCAGTGACGTCATAACACAGTCTACTTGACACTTACCTGTGGTTAAGAAGAAAAAGTGGGAATCTCCTTTAATACCAATAGTACCAGGTCCTGCCATATCAGCTAATACATTGACTATAGAGAAGGCACCACTTAAAATACCATATCCTAATCCAGATACTGAAATAAAAGGAAATCAACATATCTTTAAATAACGATGGTACATTGGGAATCTTCAAATATTACTATGTATAATCATATGTTGCCTTTCCTGAGATTTTGTTAACAATTTAATGTTACACCACAAAATACCTTTTGATAATAAATCAATTATTGCATTAATTCTTAATTTCTGAAATTGTTACCTTTTAAGATCTTGGAGAAAATGGATTGATTTAGATGCGAAGAGTGGCGTTTTTACGGGGGTGCCATGGGCCATGGTCTCCCAAGAATTTAGGCTGGCCTGGTCTTGGCTCCCACACTTCAATTTCGTATAATGGTACATACAAATACCTGGTGCTGATAGCCCACCCTGACAATTATTTGTCCCAAAGATTATATTTGAATAAGGTTAGAAAGTCCAAAACTGTTTTTTGAATTCACTTGGTCTCGTTTTCAAAAGTTTTCAACTCCACTTTCATTTAAATCAGCCTCATCCGAATCAACTTACCATAAGCCATAATATGTTTATTGTTGATATCTTTAGGTGTAATATGCTCATCAGGTACATTCTGACTCACTTTCTTTAAACCTTCATCTGCTTTCCTAGAAATATAGTCACAAAATTATAATCACCCTACCTAAACAGTATGCAAATTAAGGTTGTTATTTTAAAGGCATTTCACTTATACTGCCATAAAACATCCAATGTGAAATGAAATAAAAATGTGTTTTACGTCCTGCTTATGCCATTGCAATGAGACCATTTTTGCCAGGACATGCCGGGGAGGTCGAAAACTCGGACTTCTCGGAATCCTAGGATTATCGAATCCTAGGAATTCGAAGTCCGAGTTTTCGACCTCCCGGTGTACGGGAGGTCGAAAACTCGGAAAACACGGAAAAATAAATCCGAGAATTCCGAGTTTTCAACCTCCCGTATACCGGGAGGTCGAAAACTCGGACTTTTGAATTCCTAGGATTCGATAATCCTAGGATTTCAAGAAGTCCGAGTTTTTGATATTGCTCTATATGAAAAACGAAAACTCGGAATTGTTTCCTAGGAATTAGAATTACCGAGTTTTCGATATTGCTCTATATGTAAATCGAAAACTCGGACTTATCGAAATCCTAGGAATTAAAATCACCGAGTTTTCGATTTTGCTCTAAATAAAAATCGAAAACTCGGACTTCTCGAAATCCAGATGTATTGGGTATTATCCATTTTTTTAAAGAGATAAATCTGTTATACTCGTCCTATACGGTTAATATTTGTGTTTAATATTGACTATTGGTTAAATAAATATGCATCCCACACATTTTATCTTCCTTCTGACACCTTTTATCCCTATAACATAGAAAATTAGCATGATAAAATCCCCTCATTTGTAGTTTTGTTTCCGATACTAAATTTACAGCTGATAAAGTGACTATCATGCTGAACCTATTGACGGAAAGTCACGTGGCTAGTGGAGCAAGATATGCTCACCACTCCGGAACACAGTCATGATGTCACTCTGAGACTGGGTTTGTCAAATCGGCTGGCCTTTCATAGAGACAACATAGCTAATTATTATTTTTTTCTTGGAACTCGTATTGTCGGCATCCCACCTTTACCCCAATGCTTTAGCTAAAGAGGTTATTTTTATATATTTTCTATAATGCTCTATACGGAAATCGATAATGTAAGCCAATGCGGGGGCACCTGTCGAATGCTGTTGGCGAACGTTTGTCAGGACAGCCCACTTCTAGCAAACTCCATGGTCCCGAACTTCTGAGTCAAGACATCCGTTCGACCATGAGATAAATCATAATAATACTTCAGCTTCTGGTATTCCTTAAACCATTCGCTACTCATTTAGCCTCAGCTAACCGTGCTCATGCGTCATCGATGCCTCGATCTTCGGTTTCTCTGTGTGATCTAAGATTGTCGAATTAGGTGCTTTACTGATACGTATATTCCTTGCCAAGGGACACCAAACCCACTTTCATTAGGGACAGTCTACAGAGCTTGAAGCAAAGATGAAGTGCCTTGAAGCATCCTCTAGCTTTGAAGGCCTCATAATGGTCTTCCTTTTTTAAAGTTGCGTTATCAAACTGACGTGAGTCTAGATGTCAGTAAGCTAGGTCTAACTTTTACGCGTTACAATGGATTATTACTAGTGTAGATTGTGATTAAATATTTCTGTCATCATCTCAGTCTTTATTCTTGAATCTTTCTATACCATTGGTTCTGCACTTGCTGTTCAAGTGTTGTTGTTATGTGTTCATAATCTTCAACGGTTGAACTGAGGTCTGCTTTGCTATTCAGATGTGAAGCCATTCGATTCCTTCACCGTCAGGGGCGGATTTAGGGGGTTGCAAAGCATGGGTTGTCCGCACCAATTTACCACAGATGTTTCTCGCCACACTCCGCTTGGCAAGATATCTATGTACATTGCACCCACTCTTCAATAACCTTGATTATTTTAACCTCAAATAATATTTCGACTCGCTCCGCTCCCGAAATTTTATTCTGCGACCTACTCCCCCCTCCCCCCCCCCCCCCCCTAACGTCAAATCCTGTATCCCGCCCCTGTTAGAGTCTGTCCACGAATAACTTGATGTGTCCATAAAGTTTTCTACATCCATTTCACAGCATCCATTCCATGGCCAGGAACATTGATAAATGTCCTGCCATTTCCATGTTTACATCCACCCTCCTTTTCCCCCGTACATAGCCTAATAATGATAACAACAACAAGATATCTATGTACATTGCACCCACTCTTCAATAACCTTGATTATTTTAACCTCAAATAATATTTCGACTCGCTCCGCTCCCGAAATTTTATTCTGCGACCTACTCCCCCCTCCCCCCCCCCCTAACGTCAAATCCTGTATCCCGCCCCTGTTAGAGTCTGTCCACGAATAACTTGATGTGTCCATAAAGTTTTCTACATCCATTTCACAGCATCCATTCCATGGCCAGGAACATTGATAAATGTCCTGCCATTTCCATGTTTACATCCACCCTCCTTTTCCCCCGTACATAGCCTAATAATGATAACAACAACCCCCACCATATATTACAATAATTCTGAATCTATTCATGGTCAAGGAATTAAACAAATGTGACGGTACTCTGTAGGGCCTATGGGAACTCTCGCAATAATGAAAATAAACGCATGCGCAATGATTTTATGAGGACTTGAGGCTTCAACTTAGGCTATAATAATAATTTATGCGTATATATACGCGCTCTGCATTTCCGCGTGAAAACCTTCTTCGAGAAAAAAAACAACATGTACTAAACTTTTTTATCCTTTTTTCTTAATCTGCTTTAGATAAAACCCATATATTTAGAATTATGTATATTCGTACATTGAAAACAAAACAACTGAATTAGTGGATTTGTGATCTGTTTTCTGTGTTCAAATTTTGTAAAATGTTTTCGTAGCTTTTAGGGTGGTAGGCTACAATTACAGGGAGCGATATAGGCCTTTGGCTTTAGGACAAAGTCAAAAGTAGTATTTTATGATTGTTTTTTTTCAAGCAAAAAGCACAAGTGTCATTGTACAAATTTGATAGACAAGAATAAATGAAAAAAGTATTTGAAGATTGAAACATAAATTGATCAAAACATTATTTGTGGTCATGAGTTCTGGTTTTTAAGAGTTGCTTCCCTTAAAGAAAACACAACAAACTATCATATCAGTAGCCTCACTATTTATCGTGGCTCGATTACAAATATTATAAATCAGTCTCAGTTGAAAAAATTAAAATAGACGTAATAAGCTTAATCAACCTTTGCATATTTAAATCGATGTATTCAATTTACAATTATGCCCTATCCAAAAATCAAGAAATTATAGGCCTGAGCTAGTAGGCTAATTGTAGTGAGCCGAGGTGGCTCAGTGGGTTAGTTATTGCCCTTGACTTAGACTTAACAAAATTGCGTCAAAATTTTGTTGTAGACACAATAGAAGCTACAATTTTCAATGGATTTGAATGAAACTTGGTATGAGCATTGTAGTTGATAAGACGGCGGTCAAGTTTGAATATGACATATTTTCCATGAATGTTTTTTGACTTATTGCCCTTGACTTAACAAAATTGCGTCAAAATAATGTTGTAGACACAATAGAAGCATAAATTTTCTATGGATTTTATTGAAACTTGGTATGAGCATTGGAATTGATAAGACGGCGGTTAAGTTCGAATTTGACATTTTTTCGATGAACGGTTTGTATTCACCTGTAAATTTAGTATCGAAAACAAAACTACAAATGAGGGGATTTTATCATGCTCATTTTCTATGTTATAGGGATAAAAGGTGTTAGAAGGAAGATAAAATGTGTGGGATGCATATTTATTTAACCAATAGTCAATATTAAACACAAATATTAACCGTATAGGACGAGTATAACAGGATTTCGAGAAGTCCGAGTTTTCGATTTTTATTTAGAGCAATATCGAAAACTCGGTGATTTTAATTCCTAGGATTTCGATAATTCCGAGTTTTCGATTTACATATAGAGCAATATCGAAAACTCGGTAATTCTAATTCCTAGGAAACAATTCCGAGTTTTCGTTTTTCATATAGAGCAATATCGAAAACTCAGACTTCTTGAAATCCTAGGAATTCAAAAGTCCGAGTTTTCGACCTCATGGTATACGGGAGGTCGAAAACTCGGAATTCTCGGATTTATTTTTCCGTGTTTTCCGAGTTTCCGTCGAAAACTCGGACTTCGAATTCCTAGGATTCGATAATCCTAGGATTCCGAGAAGTCCGAGTTTTCGACCTCCCCGGACATGCCAGGACACTCTTATTTTTCGATTCCAGCTGTAGAGGGATCTTTGACATGTACAGACTGTAGCACATGGGCCTCGGTTTATTGTCCCATCTGGACAATTGGGTGCTTTTTTTCATATGGCCCCTCTGACCTGCGTCAGGGGGTATACTATCTGAGCTAATTAGTAAGAGTGTTCTATTACTGATTAGCTTAGGTAAAAAACTTATATTTCTGGGGCTAATTGGTTGAATAAATGGTGAATGTGCCCCTTTAAAACCCTCTATCTGCTGATAATACTATACAATGAAAGGGGGGAAAAGATAATAAATACTTTACCTGAGAAGCTTGTAGAAGAGAAAACGAAATAATTCTTGAAATATGACAGAAAATACCAAACCAAATGCTAATGATGTTCGTAATGGTACTACAGCATACCATAATATAGACGATAATAACAATGATAATAACCAGAAAAATCCACTGAAATAATCAAATAAAATTGAAGACACATTGTTAATTGGATATTGATTTACACCATTTAAAATTTTAGTCAGACGTCTGTGGTTCTTGCATAATTTCAATGACTTCATTATTCTAAGGTCCTTAGATATCAGTAGAAGCTTTTGCAATATTTTGCCAATTGATGTATATTTCTACTTATTATGCTATTGAGACCAACTGGGGATCATGGCAAGAATATGCTCAAATTTTCAATTGATAATAAGCTGATAGAAAAAAATTCACTGAACCTGCATCACTAACAGAGGATTCCAATTTTTAAATTCTGAAGAATTATCTTGACCTAGCAAAAGCCTTTTATTAATAGTCTTGCAGGTATATCCTTTTAAATACTGTAGTGATTGATTAGTTATTCATAATAAATCTTACCTAGCTATGAGAACAATAATTCTCAAAGGATCTCTAGCAATAGTAAATATAAACATTGCTAAAGGAGGTCCAAATGCTATAAAAGCACATCCAAAAAACTCCATCAATGTCATCTTTCTACAAGAACAAAAGAAAAGAAACTAAATTTATCCGCAGGAAGAAAACTTTTCATCTCCCAACCTGAACATTACTATCCTTATCACTGTTGAATAGACTTACATCACAAAGATGATTAATTTTAATATCAACTTCAACTTAATTGTCATCTCATCTATTGAAAGAATTTTTTAGTTATAAAATATGTATTATTAATATTAGATTAGCCTATAATGGCTATATGGACCAGAAAATTGATCAATTCGGAATGTATCATAGCAAGACCTGAATCAGTGAGAAGAGAACCCATTTTGGTGGATGATTTTCAGGCAGAGTGCACAGTTAATATATCACTGACACAATCAGTTACTGTGTTAATTAATGGAAACAAACACACAGCTTTCTTGTCAGTACACTGGAATCAAATCATTTTGGACAAAAGACTGTACACAATTATTTTTGTAAAACATATCCAAAATGGCGGCTTTTTAAAAATTCCCTATTTGGTAGGTCTTTGATTTTGTGACAAACAGCAGGACAGTCATTTGAAACAAATCATATGACTGTCACCATGTCTGCATGTGTTTTTTTCCTGAAATCCAGGCCATCAAAGTCATGTCCAAAACCAGTGACAGGGGGATATATCATAAAATAGCCGTATCTGCCTGAATCCAAATGACTCATGGCCATGCACTTAACTTAACTCAAACTATAATTATTATTATAGACCCACTTCCCACTCTCGAATTTATAGGTTAGAAATAGCAATCAAACTAGCAATATCATTCTGAAAACGATTATTCGTATTCACGTTAAGATAGGCCTAATACTTATTCGATTTACCAGTTCCAACTTACCAAATCCAGTCAACATACGAAGAAAGCGGAAGAAGATAGAAAATGAGAATGTAACTTTTAGTTTTACCAAAGCTAAAGCCAAAGGCAAAAACCTAATAAAATGAAATTGCCTGGTGGTTGGGTTTTTCCATTACAGAGGATAACCTTATGATGTTACCTTAAAGATATTTCAATATTCAGAAAGTCACAAATTATTCCTCAATTTTACCTTTTCGTGAAAATTATTTTATTTTTTAGGTTTCACAGATCTTCACTGTTTACATGGAGTAATGATGTGCCACAAATTATTCACTTTCTGTCCAGTTTATTTCTTACAAATATTTTCAAGAAAATATCAGGTTATATTAATATTCAATTTATGTAAAATCTATGCACATACATTCGTGTAAACACCTTTTTTTTTTTCAATAATAATCAAAATGGTACTTTTCAGCCTAATACAGTACACCAATGTTGAACATCATTGGAAACTCGCCTTTCCGGAAGCGGTAATCGAAAGACTATTCAGGACGATGTGGTACAAATATATGAAGTGAAATAGCTTCAAAATACCCTGTAGCGTAAGATACGTTTACAGTTCTTAATATAGACTTCATAATGGGGAGAAATATATCTACCCATCTTTCAGTTGCAAAGCTTTTCCTTATTTAGAAAATGACGTAGTGGCAAATAGCCTAAATTGTGAAGATTCATATTTTCTTACAATTTCACATGGTCTGGATATAATAATAATAAGCTAACTGCTAAGGTGAATATTTACCTTGTTGTGGAAATAGGCTTAGCTTTTCTAATTCTCTTTTTTAATTATTATCATTGAGTGAGTAGGCCTAATAGATAGGGGATTGGCATTCATTAGGCCTAATAAAAAAGGCTTAATCATTAAGCCTTTTTTATTAGGCCTAATGAATGATCATGTTGAATTAATAATAATGATTGGAAGCCTGAAAGATACTGACCGTTCTTCTGATTGCTATTTTGACAGTTGTCGGCTTGGTTTAAGAGAGTATGATATTGATTCCATATATGCGGAAGCGGTTTCCGTTAAATGGTCTACGTCATGCGTTAAAAAAAAAAGAAAGATTTTTGTCACATCCAGACAGACGTCTTTCTGCGCGGAGATATCTTATATGTGACGTATTTTGTGGGGGTTCCCAGTCTTTTTCCCCAACAAGAGTAGAAGTCGGTGCGTCAAAAGAAAGATAAGCTTAACGCATAAGCTTATGTTAAAGCTCACGTTTAACGCACATATGGAATCATATTTGACGCATGGCAGATCCGTAAGGTTATTTAAGTCCACATGACGGATCCGCATATCGCGTATATGTAATCTTAGCTAAAGAGTGTAGTATACCGGTATTATTTTATTTACCCGAACGTAGACCTACCTACAACTCGTATTTTAGCGAAACTGAGCTCTGCTGTGCTTTAGGTAGAAAATGCTTAACATTCCCCTTAACAATATTATTTATCTCATTTCAGTCTTTGGTAATGGATAACAGCGTCCACGAACATTGTCACAATTGCTTCAAGAAAACCTGTACAGTAACTCCTGATGGATTCAATAGTTGTAGAGTTATAGACTGTGATCATGATTGTGGATTTCGGTTTCATGAATGTAAGCTTCGAGAACATACAGATGTTTGCCAGAAAGCCAAAGTTCCATGTACCAATTCCTTATATGGATGCAGACATGTAATGCCCAGGTCAAAAATTGGTGCTCATCTTCAATACTGCCCTGCAAGTGTAATGTGTTGTCCATTAGAATGGAATCGCTGGCCACTTCATTCTCAAGAACATAATTTCAAAATGGCACTACCTACTGATACCTTTCCTGTGCAATGTGGTCAGTTAGACGTTGCTCTAGCTATGCGTGATCAGAGAATGCTCATTGACTCTTTCAAAGTCCCATCTAAAACAAGGCATAGCTTAAGAAATAGCTTCACAAAGAAATATCCTGCCGCACCCATCAATCATCGTGGCTGCTCAGTTGAGTCTGATGACTATATTTCTGAAGACACTTCTCACGGGGTATCTGATGATGATGATGCTCCCTGGAAACTTGGTCGTATGCCACCTGGTTTACAGAAGAGTATTTGTAGTAAACTGCATCAAGCATTTAAAGATGCTTCTAATCCAGAGTTACTGACTGTTAGGCTTGACATGGTGACTAAGAACGTAGGCGAAATGGAAGCAGATAAACGAAAGCGAGTTGATATTCACATTTCAGAGAGTGAATCTGACAGAAGCAGATCAGCTTCTGTTGAAGTTCAACCTGATGGAGCTGTTAATGTCATACAAGAGGAACCAGAGCCAGAAAATGGTTCCAGATCCAGAAACCCACGTCAATTTCAACTTTGTGACGTCCTAGGTGTAGATCTCATTGTTGAATGTATCAGCAAATTTAAATCTAAACCATCATCCATGTATACCTTTTTATGTGCCCAAAATTTTCGCAGGGATGAATTTGCTTCTCATACTAGAAATGTTCATAATGTGATTCAACCAGGTCTCAATGGAATGCTTGAAGAAAGATGTCCATTAGCATACTTAGGATGTACGTATTCTTGTAGAAAACTACGACCGAAATTAAAAAACACTCATCTCATTCATAGTTCTTTGTTGGAAAGTTTTGGACTAAAGTATGGTGAAGAACAAAATCTTTCAAACGATGAAACAGTGCAAAATGACAGTAGATCTAGCAGTCGTTCAAGATCTTATTCTGGTGAAGTAGCAGAAATGAAGATTCCAACTATTAACACTGGTTTGAACTGGGATTCTCCAGTTCGAGTGCAGTTTGATGCTGAGCCAATACAAAATGAAGATCAGTATTTTCCTCTTCTGGATTTACCAGTTGAAATTATAGAATACATTTTACTGTGTTTAGATGGTTTTAGTATTTGTAATTTATCTCTGACCTGTAGGCTGTTACGTGATATCTGCTGTAGTCTATTGGACAATCGAGGTATAGTCACACATGTCTGGGAAAAGAGGAAGAAAATTTTAGAAAATGGGGAACAAAAAACAGAGTGGTATATCAAATGTAATGTAAGTTCAAACTAAATTTATTGCCTTCCTTGAAAAATTTATGAATAGTGCTCTTTATTGAATTTTTTTTTTTTTTATGCTATGACAGGGGTAAACTGAGCGCTTCTGGTAGTTCTCCCTAAGAATATTGTACTTGAAATGAAACAACAGATTGGATGACTAAATCAACAGATTAGGCAAGGGTTGAGGAGACCAACCTGTCACTTGCGACTAAGGCTGGGCTTAAACCAATAAAAACTATTTTTCAAGCGATGATCCAATCGGCAATCCGTTAGATATGAACATCTCTGTAATAATCTATGACAAAATTTGATTTAAAATTTAGTGCTGTAGTGCCTCTATATGTTAATCTGGTTCTATCCAATACTAGATTTAATGATATTTTCAGTTTTGTCAGTCTCCCCAGGCACTGTGTCTATGTTCATATTCTTAACACAGAAAAACATTACATTTAATTTGATCCGCTAAGCATTAATTTTGCAATTTACTTTTTTCAGAGATGGTGCTTTACGACAGCATTTACTCCAGTTGAATCATGGGAAATGATGGATCATCCTTCAATTAGTGATCATTTAAAAGTTTGTCAGTTTAACAAGGATAAGATACAATGGGATAAAAAGTTTTCAATTTATCATCATGAGACAGATGGGAAGGAGATGTCACCTGAAGATTTAAATACCAGGTTAAAACAAGCTTTAAATGACTTGAAATCCTTTGATGAAGCCTTAATATTTTTAAATCATCATTGGCTGTAATGTGGCAAGTCATTTTCATTTTCATTCTCAAATTTTCATAGACAAAGTTAAAATTTCTACTAAGCAACATTTGATCATTTCATTCTTTATGGCAATTTCTGAGACTAAGTGATTGGTCTGATTCATATCATTTTGCATCAAAAGCACTCAATATCATTCAAAAGCACTAAAGTATAAACCATTTGAACAATTTATTCAAGACATACTCCAGACTGGCCCTACCCATTTCTTCACTAATCTTATGTCACTTTAAAAATCAAATGCCACTTTAGAATGAAATCCCATAAAAAGTGACATTAGATACCTGACAAAAACTATGGTCTTGAAAGTGGGGCAAGCAACATTGCGGAGACAACGCTAGCTACTTCACTGCATCATCTCTTTGGAATCCAGCAGAAATCAGAGACGTCTCTGACAATTGCAAAACAGTATCATTGAATTTGAAATGAACTTATTTATCCAGATATTCTTCTTACATTTGTGTTATTTATTTTTCAGTGTTTCCTGAGAAGTTAAACAAAAATTAGAGATATCATTTACCAAGTAGAAACCTCAAGAAGTAAACTATCTTGTTTCTTTGTTTTGTTTTATTTTATATAGAAGAACTTTTTCAGATTTTTAATGTTTCAAGCTTTTGGTTTGTTAAGTTACATATCACTTTATAAATTTGACCAAAAAACATTTTAACTCACATAACTGGAAAATGCAATTTGTAAAATAATTTAAACTGCTTATCGGTGTTTTAATTGAATTGCACAAGGATGTAAGACAGGGTTCATACGGATCATCTGAGCAAATTTCCATGACATTTCGATGACTTTCCAGACAGTATTTGATCCTTTTCCATGACCAATTTAATAAGAATCCTGGACGGAACTGGAAATTTGGAAATTTTTGATTATGAACTTTTTAATTCAATTCGATAAAAAATTAATAAAATGAGGGGCAATTATGAAATATCATTTTTCCAGGTCATTTTGACAATTTTCCAGATTTATCATGATTTTCACTGATATTCCATGTCTGGAAAAACTTTTTAAAATTCCCTGGCTATCCAGATTTTCCATGACCTGGTAAGAGTTTTGCCCTGAAATTGCTCTGGTTGTTAAAATTGAGCTATTTCAGCTCAAAACAAGTATATTTTTTTAAAAAAAAAACCATTATACATGTTCCTGTCCTTGAATGTCTTTTTGTCCATAGAAATATCTGATTTAAATACAAATCTTAATGATTAATGATTCTATCACATTGAATGCATACATGTCATGTTTTGCATCTTATATTATTCAACAGTCTAATTAAAATAAGACACAAATTTCGTTTCAATCAGCTTTTTAAATTCCTTTTTTTAAGCCACTACATAAGAGTTTAACAAGGTCTTTCTAACATTGCTGGCAATTTGAACTCTGACCTAACCTGAGTGAAGTCTTTCTGAAATGACAGGAACCATGAACATCCAGCGGGAAATTTGAATTTATCAAATAGAATGCTGATATCTTCTTTAAATCTTCTTTGCAATCCCATTAATAAAATGACATGATATACTAGTCTACAGCACTTGAGAACCAGTGCTGGAGATGGCAAATATCTAATTAGTTTAAGCAGAGGTCATTGAGGTTATGTCAGAGTTCAAATGCCAGCACTATAAGAAGGACGTGGTTAGAAGCTAATGTAGTGGCTAAATTCAAAAAGCCAATCAAAACGAAATTTGGGTCTTATTTTAATATTACTGAATATTCAACCACATAAATTATATCTGTTCAATGAAAGATTTACCTGAGGAAATTGTAGGACATTCCTTGTTCAATATTGATTTGTATTAAAATCATAATCCTAACAGTGTTTTTGATTGCTATATCAGCTATGAAAACTTTTAATGTGATTAGGAAAATTTGAATTGAACATGAATTAAAGTATAATTTTGTAAGGTAAAGATTTAAATAAAGTAGATATAACAAAACTTGAATTAATTTTAAAATGCTTGTCCATAATTATATAAAAATACATGTACATAAACTAGGATGACTGTGACAGTAGGTTTTCTTTTATGATCTAAAATGGTTAGTTATCTTTGGAACAAACTATGCAATAATGTGATGATAAAAGTGATGCTATTTATTTTAAAGTATTTATTATTATTGTAAATTATTAGTTGAAGTCATAACCTGAACTGCAATAAAAAAACATTTTGTATTTCAATTTTTCTTTTGTTTTATCTACAGACTGATTGTTAATCTTTTTGGATGCCTTAAAGTGGCATTAACCAACAAAAGGCTAGATTTCAATGCAAAAGACACTATGCTAGACACATTCTAGTTAAATCATTTTTCCCTCAGGATCCAATATTGTTGTATCTCCTAATAATTTTTCAACATCAGCATCAAATTCTATACTTGAATCAATAGGCATTTCACCCAAATTTTCACTATCTTGCATGGAAGAGTCTTTTGGCTTCATAAAATTAATAACTTTCAATTTTCTCCTTAGTGTCCTCATTGATGGCAAAGGATGGCCTTGCGACAAAAGCAAAGAATATCCGGTGGCTCCACAAGCAAATCTCAGTTGTAAGGCTTTTTTTAATGTTTCCATTGACCACTCAGATCCACGGGTTGATGTCCTTCCTAAAACCATTAACTGATCAGAATTGAAAATTTTACGAATATTTAAGTCCTGTTCACTTTTTGCCTTCAATATTTTCCGTTTACTTTTTCTCTCCTCAGCTAAATCTTTTTGAATTTTAATGACTTTACCCTGCAGCTCTTTCACTTTTAACTTCAAATATTCTATTTCACAGTCCTTATTCAGAGTAGAATCAGGTGGTATAATAGAAACTGGTTGCAAACACTTCTCTTTTTCAGGAAATACTTTATCAATATCAATGGATTCTGAAATACATGAAATTACTTTGTGAATAACATTATTGGAACCTAATCCACTCTTTTAATCAGCTAAATTTTCTATGCAAGGGGAATGTTCGGCTTTTGAGGGTCGATTTGGGCCTTGAATATGCAAATAACCTTCAGAATCTCTAGAATTGACCAAAAATTGCACAATCCTTTCACTTTAACCCGTACCTAACCATATATCTTGAATTTTGTGTACCGGGTATTCGTGTTTTTAATATACAGCACATCTCTTTAAGACATCTGATTTGATACTTGACTAGTGCATATTGAATGCTATCAGCATTCCTGATTCACATAAAATATTTTTTTTTAAACTTTTTATTATAACCCATTTAAATTCACTGGAGTTAGAGATACCGGTATCAAGTTTACCTTGTGAAACATCTTTGCTGTATGAATGCTCCGTTTTCCTAATTTTTTCAGGTGGTACATACGCCTTTGTTGTCTCAATATCTTTTTTATGTGGACTTTTAATGGGAATTGGTTTTTTTGAGTAGGAAAAAATTGTAGGAACTGCATTTGGTTTTAGTTTTCTCAAACCATCCAACCGGTTCTGTTCATATTGATTTTCATCAAAGTGAGCCTAAAAATTAAAAGTAAATAGACCAGATAGAATAGATAATAACTCTGAACATTCAATAAAGTTTTGCCCACTAATCAAGAGGTCAGGGGTCAGGGGGTGGAGGGGGGTCGTTCTTGTCCTTGTATAGGCAATATCCATGCTCCTTTTAAGTTTACTTATTGTAATACTAATACCGGTACTAAGAATAACAAATTGTAAAAAAAAAAGATTAAGTAACATAAGTTGTTTGGAGTTCTTCAATCATGTGTTTCTTTGCCTTTTATTTTTAGATTATGAGGATATATATCAAGTCATTTGGAGTTTCACCTGGCATAAAACTGAATATTTAGTTGATGTCCAATTGAGTCTGTTGGTATTCCTTTCCCATGCTTTTCGTCTGTTTGGGTCGTTAGGAAAGCGATGCACCTTTATGACTTTTCCTGGTCGGTTAGAACAACCAACCGCAGCACAACAAGGCATTTCATATAGAGACCAGTTGCTTTATTAACAAAAATTCGTCTGCTCAACAACACTAATTATCTACAATCTGACAGATATGTAGCAAACATGGCGCCAGTGGATCATGTGATCATAGAGAACCAATCAGAGTTGATTATGTTAAGGTTCATTTTGTCAAAACCAGACAAAGAAGATAAACCAACGAAATTACCGACTGCTCCTTTTAATACCACATCAGTATTGTATGAAACTTATAAAATTCAAATTTTAAAAAGTGTGTGGTGTCCCTTTTGTTATGTTACGAATCGACTCCAGAGGTGAACTCTGAGCAATGTGACGATATGTCTATGCGCACGCATGTTAATTTAGATATCCACTGTTTCCGGTTAAATTCTGAAAACAGCTTTGTCACCGGTAAAATAAAGAAATAATTGAAATATAGGTGATAATTTAAGAAAATAAGATGCGGATGAACATAACCTCTGCAGCAGGAGTAATCTCCTTGCTTGACGAACCTGAGCAACAACTAAAAATGTTTGCATTGGATAAATTGAACAAGATAGTGGATGTGTTTTGGGCAGAAATTTCCGAAACGATCGACAAAATTGAAGTTTTGTATGAAGATCCTGGCTTCAAACACAGAGAACTGGCAGCATTAGTGGCCTCAAAAGTCTACTATCATCTTGGTGCTTTTGAAGAATCCCTAACCTTTGCTCTTGGGGCTGGTGATTTGTTTAATGTCAACTGTAAATCAGAATTTGTGGAGACGATCATTGCTAAATGTATTGACCATTATACAAAACTACGAGTTCACAATGCAGAAAGTTCTCAAGAAGACCAGAAGCCAATTGATGCCAGATTAGAGGCTGTAGTAAACAGAATGTTTCAGAGATGCTTTGATGACAGAATGTACAAACAAGCCATTGGAATAGCTTTGGAAACCAGAAGAATTGACATTTTCGAGAAAGCCATTAAAAGTGCTGATGACAGTCAAACTATGCTTACTTATGGATTTAAAGTTTGCATGTCTTTGATTCAAAATCGCCACTTTAAAAACACTATTTTGAAACTTTTAACTAAACTTTATATGGGATTAGGAACACCTGATTACATTAATGTTTGTCAGTGTTATATTTTCTTGGATGATTCTCAATCTGTAGCAGACATTTTGGAGAAGTTGATTAAAGGTGATGAAGATTCAGCTTTAATGGCCTACCAGATTGGTTTTGATCTGTATGAAAGTGCTCTGCAACAATTTAGACAAAGAATCCAGGCGGCTCTAAGAGCTGCAGCACCCGCACCTATTCCTGATGGCACTACTGTCAAGAAAGAAGAGAAAGAGAAAGATACAGCTATGGATACCAGTGAAGATGGAGTCAAACCAATTCAAGCTACACCAGATAATGCTCCTGCTCCAGTCAAAGAAGAAAACCTAAGTGATAGCGACAAAAAATTACAAGACAGATTGGTTAAATTGCATACCATTCTTGGTGGAGAAACAACAATTTATTTACATCTACAGTTTCTAGTTAAAAATAACAAAACTGACTCTCTTATTTTGAAAAATACAAAAGATGCGGTACGCAACTCCATCTGTCACTCAGCCACAGTAATTGCTAATTCATTTATGAACTGCGGAACAACATCTGATCAATTTCTAAGAGATAATTTGGAATGGTTATCCAGAGCTACTAATTGGGCAAAGTTTACTGCCACAGCAAGTTTAGGAGTTATTCATAAAGGTCATGAAAAAGAGGCATTGAATCTGATGGCATCATATCTACCAAAAGACAGTTCACCTGGCTCAGCTTATTCAGAAGGTGGTGGACTCTATGCTTTAGGACTCATTCATGCTAATCATGGTGGAGAAATAACAGACTATTTATTAGGCCAATTGAAAGATGCCCAGACTGATATGGTGAGACATGGAGGCTGTTTAGGATTAGGACTAGCAGCAATGGGAACTGCAAGACAAGATGTTTATGAACAACTGAAATATAATCTATATCAAGATGATGCTGTCACAGGAGAGGCTGCTGGATTGGCTATGGGTTTGGTAATGTTGGGTACAAAGTCTGGAACAGCTATTGAAGATATGGTTGCTTATGCCCAAGATACCCAGCATGAGAAGATTTTAAGAGGGTTGGCTGTTGGTATTGCTCTTACTATGTTTGGTCGGTTGGAAGAGGCTGATGCATTAATTGACACCTTATCCAGAGATAAAGATCCAATCCTTCGATGGTCTGGAATGTATACTATTGCCATGGCTTATTGTGGTTCTGGTAACAATCAGGCTATTCGACGTCTGCTTCACATTGCTGTCAGTGATGTCAACGATGATGTCAGAAGAGTTGCTGTTACATCTCTGGGTTTCCTTCTCTTTAGAACACCAGAGCAGTGTCCCAGTGTAGTTTCCTTACTCTCTGAAAGCTATAATCCACATGTCAGATTTGGTGCAGCTATGGCCCTTGGTATTGCTTGTGCTGGAACTGGTTTAAAAGAAGCGTTAAATCTGTTGGAACCAATGACCAATGATTCTGTCAATTATGTCAGACAAGGTGCTCTCATTGCCTCTTCTATGGTACTGGTACAACAAAATGAAAACACTTGCCCTAAAGTTGCCCACTTCCGTCAACTCTACACCAAGATCATTAGTGACAAGCATGATGACATCATGGCTAAATTTGGATCAGTTATAGCGCAGGGTATTATTGATGCTGGAGGAAGAAACATGACTATAAATTTACAGACAAGAACTGGACACACTTTTATGGAGGCTGTTGTAGGAATGCTGGTCTTCTGCCAATTTTGGTTTTGGTATCCTTTGACTCACTTCCTATCTATGGCTTTCACACCAACTACTTTGATTGGACTAAATGCTGATCTGAAGATGCCTAAATTAGAATTTAGATCCAATGCCAAGCCATCAACATATGCCTACATCCCACCATTAGAGGAAAAGAAAGACAAAGCAAAAGAAAAGGTTGAAACTGCTGTATTGAGTATAACAGCCAAGCAAAAGAAGAAAGATGCAGAAAAGAAAAAGGAGGAAAAGGAAGAAAAAATGGAAGTGGATGACGACAAAAAAGAGGAAGCTAAAGACTCGAAGAAGAAAGAAGACTCTAAAAAGAAGGATGATACAAAGAAAAAGGATGACAAAAAGAAAGATGGAGAGGACAAGAAGGAAGGAGAAAAAGAACCAGAAAAGGAAGAAAAGAAGAAGGAACCTGAACCAACTTTTCAAATGTTGAACAACCCCGCCAGAGTCATGAAATCCCAGTTAAAAGTTTTGTCAATGGTGGATGGTTCGAGATATAAGCCAGTTAAAGAGTTAGTTATTGGTGGAATAATCATGTTGAAAAATCATAAACCAGAAGAAGAAGAAGAGATAGTTGAAGCTGTTGTTGCTGGTGGACCAAAGACTGAAGAAGAAGAGGAACCAGAACCACCTGAGCCATTCGAGTACACTGAAGATTAAAATCAAACTATTCTTGAATTTTTTGTCCCATACACATGTACAGTTTAAAAATCTTTATCTAATCGTTGATCAAGTCTCCTAAATGAATTGACAATACTTATATAAAGCTTTTCACTGTATAATGTTAGATGAAGTATATTTTGCATTTGTGTGCCAGAAATGTTACTAATTTAATTTTATCAGGTTCAAAATTTCAAAAATGGTTTCTCTTTGAATATGTCTTCTTGCATGAAAATGTAAAATATTGTTTTGAAAAAAAAAAATGATATATTTATTATCAATATTTCATGTCAGTCTCTCATAAAACTTAGTGCTGTTTCTTAACATTGTTAAATTTAGCTTCAAATTTTTAATATCATTTTTGACAAAGCATTGATACGTCATTTGTTTGCTTGTTAACATGTAAGCTCATATTTAAAAAAAAGTTCAAAGCTGTTCTTATTTTCTTTCTCCATTATATCGGGTGTGGAAATAAAAACGTCCCCAAGTTTGACGCAAAGTATCTCGGCTACTGATGAGCCGATTTCTTTCAAAATTCTCACAGATTTACTTCAACATGTCCTTGTCAGACCCTGAAGAGGATGGAAAATGGTTGATATTGGTGGTCGATGTGATGAAAGCAGAATGGACATAAAAAAGTGTAGTTTGCTCTGATATTGAATTTTCGGACATGCTATTTTGTTCGGGTCAGTCCTTATACAATTTTTATTCGATCACTCTCATATTTTCAGGGTCTGACAAGCACATGTTGAGTTAAATCTGTGAGAATTTTGAAAAAGATTGGTTCATTAGCAGCTGAGATACCTTCCCGCAAACTTTGCGACACCCGATATACTAGTATATTAGTCCTATTATAATAACTTGCAACGTAATCAGAGCCATTGTCGCAGTTTACCATAGCGTTTTATTCTCAAAAGCTTCATTAAGATTTATAAAATACTGTAATTGGAAAAAAACTATCAATTTTAATGATATGAATGGTACTTTGAATCATATGGTTTTGAGATTAAGACCCAATGGGGCCCAGGTTAAAAAGATACAACTGTTCAGATGTTTTACCAGCAACTGAAGCTCAATATGAGTGGTCTGTTCCACTTCCCTAAAATTTGGATGAGCCTTAACATGTACAGATTGGAATATGGTCACTTTCAGTCCTTTTATGACATTCTTATATTCTGATACTGGTCCAAAATATATGTATGGGAATTGCTATTGTTTGGTGGTGGTGAAAGTCTTAAAGGAATACGTCAACCTCTTAGAATGAACAAAAAATCTAAATTTTCAAACTTGGTCAAAAGGAGTATATATTCATCAGGTATACTATATTCTGTTAATACTTTGGACACCGTCGATGAATATAATAATACTCTTATTGACCAAGTTTGAGAACTAATTCTTATTTTTCATTTTAAGAGGTGATATCGTGTTGACTTATTCCTTCCTTGGAACTTGATGTTTTGTTTAAAACCCAATTGGATTTATGTTTGAGAAGTCATACGATCCCTTTGAACTTTTCATTTGAGGAAGTATATCATAAATATATATATAAATATTTCATGGATAGTGTTCCATTTTTGGCTTTTTAAAATTGTTGAAATTGTATGACTTGTCAGAGAATGAGCTAGATGTCCTTTTCAAATTCGAAACTTTATCAACAAATTCTAGGAGCAAATATCTGTTCTGCCTGTGATTTTCTGACCTTGAGTGGCTTGAGGGAGTCCTCCAGAGAAGATAAAAAAAACACCATTCGAAGTCAAAGGTAAGTATATCAGCATGGATTGAAAATCCTTCATACCTTGCGTCTTATCAATAAGCAAAATAATGCATTGGGCTACATAAAATGTCATGGTGGTCCTATAAGAAAAATACCACTCCTCAAAGGAGGATTACTCTCAATCACCACAAAACGGCAGATAAGATTACGGTTAGTAATAAACTTAATCCTGATTGCTATTTTTAATCGCCGATTTTAGAATTTTTAAATGTGCGTTTGAACACTTCATTATATTCTGCAATAGGTGTATCTCATGGTTGTGATGGTTGGGGTTCTGTCAATCCTTCTTCTTTTTTTTAAAAGGCTACCAGTGGGCGTATGTTATCTTGCCTGGCCAGCTACTTAGATTGAATGGATTGACAAATGGCACGAGCAAGACACCTCTACATAAAAATGTGAGCATATAAAAACATCATTTAGAATATTAATTGTACATGTAACAATAAATAATATACATACAATATCTGCAGTAATTCAATTCAGTTACTACTAAATATACAAACTCTTGCTTGTCAATTATTTAAGGCACATAGCCTGTTGACAATTAAAGAAAAAAAATAATCTTTATTCAAATGCATATCTAGCATTTTATTACACATTTGCTTCCTACATCTTGGAAGTTTTCAATTCAAAATTGATAGTTATTGAAAATGAAAATTATAAAGTTATAAAATTTGTGAATTAATGAATTTGTCTCTCACATATTTTGAAAGTTTCAAAAATCAAACTCTTGCCATTGCTTTTGTACTAACCCTTTTTTATAAAAAACAACAATAGGTCAGGCTGTCCCTTAAAGGGATTGTAAAGAGGTTTTCTAAACTTTGTATGTGTATCAGGAACACTGATAGCATCAATTTACGCCATTCCAATTTCCATTCCGACGTCTGTGGTTCCAGACTATTCCTGTGCTATTGATATCTATGCAGATCACTAGTAGTGACATCATAAAATATTGATGCTATTAGTGTCCCCGATACACATACAAAGATTAGAAAGCCTCTTTTTACAATCCCTTTAAAATGAGTTTAAATTTCATAATTATAATGGTACAGATTAATAATGATAATTAACATATTTTTACACATTAATAATAATACAATATTTTTACTGTTAAAATAGTGCTCAATACATCAAATGTAGAGCTATATAGAAATATTAAAACAACATGTTTCAGGTTCTGTAACAACATGTTTCAGGTTCTGTTATAATATTTTTAATATTTCTATTTTTACACATTATATTCATTCGCATTTCTCCTGCAAATAGAAACTAGAAGAATAAAATTAAAAGTTAAAGTACCTCTCAAAATCTTAATTCTAATGTTTTGTTAATACATATTATATAGACTGAACAATGGGTAATAAATCATGAATAAACATGGATATATTTATGAATATATAACAATGACACTATTCATTTTTTCTTTTGAAAGACAAGTGATAATGGAACATAAGAAGATTTGTAAATTCATAATTTTATTGTACATCAATGATGAATATAGTGGAATAACCTCTGACTCATTTTGTGTTTCATAAAAGGAATAATAAATTAATATAGATGGCTCACATAATCAATGTTGAAAATAACATCCTTAAAGGGATTGTAAAAAGGTTTTCTAAACTTTGTATGTGTATCGGGGACACTGATAGCTTCAATTTGCACCATTCCAAGTTCCATTCCGATGTCTATGGTTCTTGCAATTTCACTAAAACTAACGCGTTTTATGACGTCACTAAAAGTGATCTACCGGAAGCTACCATTGATATCTATGCAAATCACTATTAGTGACGTCATAAAACGCGTTAGTTTTAGTGGAATTGCAAGAACCACAGACGTCAGAATGGAAATTGGAGTATTGCAAATTGATGCTGTTTAGAAAAACACTTTACAATCCCTTTAAGATCGTAAACCGTTGCTAAAGAAATTTATGTTTCCCTTTCATTTAGCTGTCATTTACAGCTTACTACAATACATCCTTGGTAGATACATCATAAACCATTGTCACGCTGTCAAGAAGTTCAGTCAATTATTTATTCTTTAGTGGAACCAGCCATGTGATCCTTGAACATGTGACCTAGGCATGAAAATGATCCAACAAGTTTAACTATTGTTATTCAACCAGTTTATAAAATATGAAGCACTATTAATGTAACAATGGTCTGCTAGGTGATAACAATGACATCATCTATAGTTTTTAGGAGTACTGGAAACACTGCGACTTGAATGTTCGTGTCTATCATTATCAGGACTATTTGATACCGATCTCTTATGACCTCCATTAGGTGATGTACGTCGTCCATTAGGTGATGCACGTCGTCCATTAGGTGATGTGCATCGCTGTCTGAAATTTTAAACATGTTACTCAAAATTATACTTTTCAACACCTGTTTGGGATATTGAGGTTAGTCAAAGGTGTTCAGCAATGAACATTTATTTCAAATTTATTTCAAATTTACAACTCTGTCAATCTTTAGCATGCTCAACAGTCAACACTGACGTGAAATGTACTCAGCACTTGCCGACGTGGCAAGTAAAGTTTCCAAGATTAGTTTAATATTTATCTTGTCGTTAAACTAGTCTGAAACTTGCTGACTCTTTCCCCCGCCTCTGATAGCTATTTGGACAGATATGGCTGGGGGAGAGTCAGCATCTCCTTGGATGCAGGGTTTTTAAACGTATTTCTTAAACTCGAATCCTCAAAACTTCGATATATTTGGAAAGATGCATGATTTTGTGGTTCATTCATACCATCATTATCCTCCTGCGACGTACAGGCCATGTATGTGAGTCCATCAAAGTTTTTTTTCCATGAAATAAAATCAGTGGCTCACCATTGAAAGGCTTCGTGCGCAAGGTTTGGAAATTACCCAATTTTTGTGAATAACAGGCATATTTATATCACATTTTTCATCAGTTTAACCTTCTTACTAACTTTCTGAATCCAAAGACGATAATGGGTTTACGAGCTTCTCTGCCTATTTTGCGGTGCTTGGAAATTTTCAATCGTACTTTACAAGGAACAGATCAGTCTATTTCCGGAAAGCTTGCAGATGCGGAACTGATAAAAAAAGAACTTTTGCACTTTGGAGGTGAGGAAAAGGTTGCGCAGATAGTATCATTGGTGGATACTGATATAGCAGATTTTGACCTAGACGAATTCGCCCTACCGGTGTGAGCCTACCATGAATCAGGATCGTCTGAATTATGTTATGGTGGCAGAAATTCACAACTCATGGCTATAGATCCAGAAAAAATCGCTAAGAAATTTGTGGAAAGAAATCCAGATAGGAGTAGGCGGGTGTTTGGCGACTATAAATTGTAAACAGGCCAATATAAATAGTAGTTTATTTCGCTTCAATTGTTTCGATTTTCAAAAAAGTTCCCTTATCCTGCAACTGCAAAAATATATGTTATACACCGCTTCCAGCAGCAGCTGATATCGCAAACTAGGTAGTTGTTAGAAGTGGTAGTAGTTGGTAGTTGGATCGGTTCAATAGAATGGTACCTTGATGTTGATGTTTGAGAATTCGCATACGCCCCCCCAATAATTTTGACATAAAGGACTGAAGCAAATAAAAAAAAAATTTCATGATAATACAAGAAGTTACTGGTATGTTGTTAGGGCCAGTAAAATCAAAATTACTTTATATAGGCAGGAGCAGCATTGAATTTAGCACTACCACCCTTAAAAATGAGTTTTTGCACAATTTGCCCCCAATATGAAATTGCTTCCTACGGGCCTGGGATTATTCATACATCATAGCGTTTTCATAATTCAATCTATAAGCTTACATTAAAAAATATCTACCGTATATACCTTTTACTGGCAGCTTCTGAGTCATCACTATCAGTGCTATCATCACTACTAGAACTAGATGAACCTGAACTACTACTATCTGATGTAATCCCAATGGGTTCGGAAACTTTAACTTGATCTGCTACTTCAGCTATCTCTGGTCTCACTTTCTATAACATATTGAAAGACATTGAGAAATATGAGGCGTTTTTATCATAAACCTGTGCTTTTATGGATAATTACTTAGTCTTATTGATTTATCAAATCATATAAGTATTTTGTTATATTTGGACACCAGGTAAGTTGCTGCAGAATAAATACTCAAAATAAGTAATTTATAACTCACCTGTAAAACACTGTACCATTTCCTTGCCAATTTGGGACGACCGCGGACTGTTTTATGCCACACAACGGGAAAATTGATGACGCTGGCAAAATTCTGTGTGCATGCTATGGTGTCTTCTAAATTAACTACTACATGCCACCAGCCACTCGGCACAAATACTGTTTCACCAGGTTTTTGTAAAATTTCCAGCTACAAAAATATGATCACGTCAATTACGAAACATTATGAAAATGACATCAAGAAAGATAATATCAAAAGTATATCTGAATCAAAACAAAGGACTTTTTCAGCAACACTGTAAATTGGCATGTTAAATTTTCTTTTAATCTACTAAAATTATATAGTTTTTTTTTTTTTTTTTTTTTTTTTTGAAAAGTCACAATTGTCTTTTTTTCAAAAACTTTGGATTTCAAATTCATTTTATTAATATTTTCTACACTTCAGTAAACTATTCAGGCCATATCTGATAGGATAGTGAAGAAGTCAATGTTTTGAACCAGTTCTACCAAAGAACGGAATAAGAAGATTTCAAAAGAGAATACACTTTTGTCTATTGGGTATAAATTTGCTTCCCCACTCACCCCTATGTGGTTTGGTGCAGCAATTATTACCAATTATAAACCTACAAATTTATTATGTATAAATATTAAAGGTCCTATATTACTGCATGGTATTCCTGTATCACTCATGCTGTTTTTTGTCACATTTCATGTGGGCGTATAAAAATTGTCAGTGCGACCATTGACATGTTTGGGTAAACTTATATATCATACTAGGTAAGGATCTGATAATTTTGGACTACAAACAAATGAATATCTGTGTATTTCTTACTGGTTTATATTGTTGTGGCCAGGATGGTTGTTGTGTTTTAGGGTAAACTAAATCAAACCATGTCACAGCCTCATCCTGTTGTTTACCCCCTTCATCACCCTTTAACTTGACCAGCTCTCGTGGGGTTTCAGTAGGTAGTAAACACCATCTATATACAAAAAAAATACAATTACTTACTACCTACCCAGCCCAAGTGGTTTTAAACAAAAGGTTAAATATGCCCAATGGCAGCTTTGTTTGGAAAACAAAACAATTTTAGCAAGTGGAAATCTCTCAAGAATTGTGCCTTATAAAGTGTTTACGAGCCAAAAATTAAATGTTATCCAGAACAAGTGCAATTATTCATGCTTTATATTTTCTGATATATTTTGATTTCCAATTGGATTCGTCCATAGGTGATAATAAACAATTTCACCAAGTTTCATTCCAAATAAAACATTTCATGTTTAACGGGAACACTGATGGCAATCATCAAACATCTGTGGTTCCACTTAAACTAAATCTTTATGTTTTCACACTCCTAAAATATGCTTGTAAGTTGTTTGCTATAAGTTTTACCCGATACATATACAAATTACTTTGAAATAAATACAAACCTTTTATAACCACTCACTAATGCATTCCAAGCACTAGTACCTAATGGATCTATGTGTATTCCAGTCCCAGAGCGTGCTGATCCTACTACAAACCATCTGGAATAAAACAAAAGATATAAACAGCCATATACGACCACCACGGCAGATGGTAAAAACAAAAAAAGTCTTACATTTAATCAGAAGTAAACTAAACTTCATTTGATTCCATCAAAAAATCTTTGCGTTTACAAGCAATTGATGTTGATAGCAGCACTTACTGTATGGAGGTTTAAGGGCGATAACTCCTCAAAACTGACATAAGAGGCCTAAATCTTGATAAAAGCCTTAAATTTAATCAGAAGTAAAGTAAACTTTCTCAAACCTTTCAATTTAGGTCCAATAACATCCATTTTAAGTTTCATCAAAATCGGTTGATAACTAAGAGAGTAATAGTATATTCAAAACTTTTGGGCAAGGAATAATTGTTGGAAAGACAAATGTTCTCCTCACCAAGCCATTATTGGAAGTTCTAGATGCAAAATGGTTGATACGTGAATAAGGTCTATAAAAGTAATTTAAACCATTTTCAGCTTATAATTTGAAAGTTATAGTTCAATGAGAAAATAATATCATGACCACTACCTGTATGGGGGACGTTTATTTTCACCAGCATAACGAAATAAATCATCTTGAAAATATTTTGGAATCTCATAATCTTCTAATAACTTCTTCTTTTTAAAATTCTGTAATATATTAAGATAACACTGGTTGTTAATTTTTCCCATTGAACTAATGTGTATTACTCGATAGACGCCATATTTTCGTAAATACCCTTAACAAAATTGTGGCGTAATCTTGGATGAAGAACTAGTTTGCTTGAGTCCAATGAAAATTCCTAACGTAAATATAAGCATTAAACTGTTACCCTATGGCATGTATGATCATAATTTATTGCTCTAATAATATAATATTAAGAGTAATAAACTGCTTATCATAACATGTCTCCTACCTATTCTGAAAATTATATTGTAAAAAAATGTATACCAAACTCATTTGAACTCCTTAGTTATCAATTAGCACACTCCTTTTAAAACTCCTCCCTTTTTAAACAAAACCAGTTTGTAATTTGATATTTAGTCTTTTTAAAGAGTAATTTTTAACTTTTGGTTCATATGGAAAAAGGCAGACCTTTTCACTTGCAACTCGATACCTACCTCACCATAACTATCAAATATATATAATGGACTATCGTCATTATTATGTTTCATATAGTCCACAAAATATTTCATTTTAATTTTCACTGAATATCCGTCATTATCATCTCCACATGTAAATGCCTGATTTCGATATTTCTTGGCTAGTCTCTGAAAAATACAGCGGTATGAAAATCAGAGCTTTAGATTACATGCTAGTAGTTACCATTTTAAATAGTGTTCCCAAATTAGCAAGGCCCAATATACTTGTGACCAAATAAGAAAAAAACAAAATAATGCCTGTGTAGATATCAATAATAGCTTCCGGTAGATCAGTGGGGGTACCTTCCAGTAGATCAGTAAACACGTTAGTTTAAGTGGAATTGCAAGAACCACAGACGTCGGAATGGAAATTGAAATGGCTCAATCAGTGTCCCCGATGCACATATAAAGTTTAGAAAACCTCTTTACAATCCCTTTAAGTTAAAAAATATAATCAAAATACATAGTAACTCTTAAAGCTACAAATTGAAAAAAAAACATTTAATGCAAATTGTACAATTGTGTTTTGTTATATGTGCTCCTCGCTTCTAAATGTTGTTCAAATCTTATATCAAATTGTACAATGCTACTAGTGTTAACTTTAAAATGTGCATGAAACCATAATATGGTATCCACTGGATATTCTTAAAATTATATAACACATAGCATAATTTGAACACATTGTAACCAAAATTTACAAGAAAGTTATAATTTAAGCTTACGTCTAACGTCCATTTTTTCTTTGCCATCCAATTATTTTGGTTATTAACTAATACAACAGGAGTATAAGTCTTTTCATACTTCTCTCTAAACTCTTCTTGTGAAACTTTTGAGGCATCAATTCTCTGCACGGTGTCTTTTCTCCTAATTTTCTCTTTATCTAAATCAAACTTTTCATGGTAACAGCATTTACTCCAACCATTATGTGTTTTTAGTTCTATAAAGTAAAAAATAAAAAATAAAATCCTAATTTTTTATATAAGCTAAGGACTAAGGAGAGACATAAAAAAAATAAAACGAGTCGACTTGTAATAAAGGAAAAATTACATAAGGTAAAAAGTCAATTTATATAGCCTAATAGATTAAAGGGGAATGTTCAGCTAAGCGAGGTTAGATTTGAGCCTTGAATTTATGTAAATGGCCTTCAGATTTACTGGAACTGCCCAAAAATTGCACAGTTTTTCGGTCGAACGGTTAGCAGCCTACTGCCTGTGCAAGTTGAAAAGTTATGAGAATTGGAATATTAGCCTGACAATGCTACTGTTAGTCTTAGAATGTCTTTGCTTTGATTAAAAATAATTTTTTTGTAAGATTACATTTAATGGAAATATATTTCTCTCCTAGAAATTTCAACTAAAAATTGTCATCTGTAAAAACAAATTTTGAAGACATAAATTGTGTTCCTATTTATATTTTCATCAAAGCAAAGACATTTTAAGACTAACAATACTAATTTAAAGCTTCTATTCCAGTTCTCAAAAAAATTATGGCAAAAATTCAAAAAACTTTTTAACTTGCACAGACAGTAGTGAACATGTCCCTTTAAATCTATCTGTGTTTGGGACTAGTCCCTTTATCAATGGCATTCTTAGACAAATGACATGCAATTGACAATCATAATTTGAATATTTGTGACATGAGAAAAATATTCAGAAATCAATGTGGTCAGAGTAGAGAGTAGATGGAACTATTCACTAATAAAAGAATTTCTCATTCAGCTGCAGTCACTGCCAATGGCCAATGGATAATATGGACATAGTGTATATTCAGTGTATAGGCTAGTGATGATGATTAGCCCATGGATTAGCCTACCACTGTCCACTCAACGGCAGAATTTATCTGACTAAAACTTAAAACTAAAAGTAAAAGTAATGATAGAAAAAATGATAAAAAAATCACACCTGGTCTAGCCCTGTCTTTCGCGGTACGAACTCGTTTGCGTGTTCTGTGATCCATAGACTCCAGAGAAATTTAAGATAGGACAAGAGGAAAGAAATGATGAATGCAAGTTCTAGAAAATAGATGTTTTTACTTCACTTCTTCGTCCTACGAAAACAAAAATACAATGCACTGCGCATGCGGCAATGTATTCCGGCATTAGTTACGAATGATACTTCCGGGTCGATTCGCACCAAATATCTAAAGGAGCATAGTAGGAAATATCTTAGTCCAAAGTATTTGTGTTATCAAAATTGTGAACCTTTTAAAAATGAATAATTCCGTTTTTGAAATTGAGTTATCTTATCTTACTTATACAGCGTTTGAAGTTCCACAGTACTAACTCCAATGCTCCAATAAAGTTTACACAATCTTCAGATATAAATAGCCGATGTCGTAAGTTACTATTTAAAGTAACACAATTGCACCATACTTACATTATAAAAAGCCTCTGGGTCTTATTTTATCATTCATAGATTTCATTCTAGGAAACCAAGATGTTTTAAATGTGTTTGTAACTCTGTGTGATATAATAAGAAATTGACAATACCTTCAGAAAGTTTTATTCCAAGAAATTCATTGACAGTTAAATATGTGGTGAATATATTGTGATAAGATTTAAAGATAGACCTAATGTACTAGAACTTTTACATTGTAAAAACAGTTTGACAATATATTAATAATGCATTGTTAAAACTCATTAAGAAATAATCCATTCATTATGTGACGTACGGTATTTATTTAGCTTGATTTATCAATTTTTAAAGCTACCATGAACTTATAAAAAGTGTTAGATAAAAATTGGCGATAATAACATGATGGTTATTATCGCTATTAAGAAATCGCAGTAGCATATTTTCATTTAAGTTGCTGAATTGCAACTGCCGATGTTAAAAATGGGAGAGATTTGGCCTCCTATAGTGGAGTCGATGCAGCTTTTCTGAAAGGAAGCTGCAAATGGTGATGTGATACCAATAAGCTAACCAATGTTAGGAAGGGTTTAGATTGGTAACGTTCTCTGGCTGTTGACTGAAAAACTTCCAATAAAAACCGGTAAGCTAATCTTGATCATTATTCAAATAAATTTTGCGTTTTTAAATAGCCTTTTTATGCAAACACAATATATGCCCACTGTTACAATAGTATCAATATCACTGACAAAAGAGAAACACACGTAGCCTAATACAATAGAACCATAAACCTTTAATTTCTTCAAGTTTCTAGATCTGAAGATTACAAGTTTTTACCAAGTCATATAACACCATTATTTATTTTTTTCAGAAAGGCAAACATTTGGCGTATTTTGGTACCAATATTATTACCAATTCAACAACAGTTTTCATTGGAAGCTTCAAGAACAATAATTTCGACAGTTCCGGCAACAGTCAGGATGGATACCAACACAATGGATTGTGGGAATGTCAAGGAATTCCCCAGCTCAGCCAGACCCTTGTGGTCTTTGGTGGTTGGGGAATCCTTGAATTTACTAAATATGATGAAGAACAACGTTTCCTTTAATTCCTTTCCTTTCATTGCTTTAGATTGGCTGAAAGATACTTTTACAATCATCAAAGATAAGACAAAAAGTCATAGGTCAAAAGATCATAGTTCCCCAGGTCAAGTTGGAAAGTTTTCGACCTTTCAATCATATTTAAACACTGTTCCGCGAATTAGTCTCGTTTCCGATGAGGTTTATTGTCAGATAAATCCTGCACTTAAACCCATTATACGTCACGAAAAAGAGGAAATCATAGAAATAGATGAACGAATGCAAATGTGTTCGAGTTTCACAGAAGCTGATGTACCATTTGCGGAAACAGATTCGGACACTTCACTCAATGTTGATGACATGGGCTTTGAAAATCCACAAAATACCCCACACACTGAAGATTGGTTTAAAGATGATACGCCAACTCATTCTGTGCTTTATCCGAGCACCTTTAAACAAAGCGCAAGCACACCATCGACTGCAGCAAGCATTGGTCTCCGATCCTTTGAATATGAAACTGAAGCTATGCATAAAATAAAACATATTCTTGAAGACATAGATAGAGAAAATTCGTCCGAAGAAGATGAAGATGACGATGATTTCACTTCAGTTCAAAATAACGAAATTCAGACATTTAAAATCAGAAGCAATGAATATATTAGCAATGATTTCGATCTACTGTCTTCTAAAAGGTTACCACTTTTTGACCCATTTAGTACAAAACTTCCGAGATATCATGAAGACCTTAATACAGGATTGTTAGCTGAATTATTGAACAGTTTTGGCATAAGATTCAAAATTTCAAAATATAAAGCTAAACCACTTCGTCAAGACTCTAATGAAATCTTTTGCAAAAATCTATTTTTGAAGGATCGAAAGGGGACATTTTATTACATTATATGCAATGAAGACGAAAATTTGAATTTGAAAAAGGCGGCAAAATTTTTAGGTGTCTGCAGAAATTTATCATTTGCTTCTGAATCGGACACCAATGATTTGCTGCACGTTGAAAAGGGCGGACTTACTCCATTTGCATTACTTTATGACCGAGAGTGTAAAATCAAAGTTGTATGCACCACAGATTTGTTGCTGGAATCCGATCGACTATATAATTTTCATCCATTTGCTTCGAATTTAACACTTTGTCTTAGCTTTGATGATCTGAAGAATTATCTAACCATATTTAACCATTCTGTTGTTTTTCTACCTATATAAATCCTGTAATTATTTCTTTTAAAAATAAAATACTTAAATGATTATAATCATTATTAGCATTATGTCAATGATATGTATTGCCATTCAGTGGCGTAGCTAGAATTGTTTTCAGGGGGTGGGGTTTTGTTTTTTTTAACTTTAAGGGGGACAGTCTTGTTTTGAAAAGCCAGCAAGGGTAAGCCCATGAGAGGCATAAAGATTGCTCAAATATAGGACTTCAGCATACGAAATGAAAGAGTACGTCGTTACGCATCTTCTTATAACGGAAAAATTCGTTATGGTCGTTTTAATGGCCAAAATTTGATATCGATATCACCCTACTCTATGGCCACAAGAGGGTTTAGGTCTGGACAAAGCTGAATCAGGGTTAGCTATGTACAGCCTTATCCAATATTGATAAAAATATTATCGTGCAATTTGGTTCGTTCGTTTTGGATATTTTTTTTTTTTAGAAGAAGATGAAGATGACGATGATTTCACTTCAGTTCAAAATAACGAAATTCAGACATTTAAAATCAGAAGCAATGAATATATTAGCAATGATTTCGATCTACTGTCTTCTAAAAGGTTACCACTTTTTGACCCATTTAGTACAAAACTTCCGAGATATCATGAAGACCTTAATACAGGATTGTTAGCTGAATTATTGAACAGTTTTGGCATAAGATTCAAAATTTCAAAATATAAAGCTAAACCACTTCGTCAAGACTCTAATGAAATCTTTTGCAAAAATCTATTTTTGAAGGATCGAAAGGGGACATTTTATTACATTATATGCAATGAAGACGAAAATTTGAATTTGAAAAAGGCGGCAAAATTTTTAGGTGTCTGCAGAAATTTATCATTTGCTTCTGAATCGGACACCAATGATTTGCTGCACGTTGAAAAGGGCGGACTTACTCCATTTGCATTACTTTATGACCGAGAGTGTAAAATCAAAGTTGTATGCACCACAGATTTGTTGCTGGAATCCGATCGACTATATAATTTTCATCCATTTGCTTCGAATTTAACACTTTGTCTTAGCTTTGATGATCTGAAGAATTATCTAACCATATTTAACCATTCTGTTGTTTTTCTACCTATATAAATCCTGTAATTATTTCTTTTAAAAATAAAATACTTAAATGATTATAATCATTATTAGCATTATGTCAATGATATGTATTGCCATTCAGTGGCGTAGCTAGAATTGTTTTCAGGGGGTGGGGTTTTGTTTTTTTTAACTTTAAGGGGGACAGTCTTGTTTTGAAAAGCCAGCAAGGGTAAGCCCATGAGAGGCATAAAGATTGCTCAAATATAGGACTTCAGCATACGAAATGAAAGAGTACGTCGTTACGCATCTTCTTATAACGGAAAAATTCGTTATGGTCGTTTTAATGGCCAAAATTTGATATCGATATCACCCTACTCTATGGCCACAAGAGGGTTTAGGTCTGGACAAAGCTGAATCAGGGTTAGCTATGTACAGCCTTATCCAATATTGATAAAAATATTATCGTGCAATTTGGTTCGTTCGTTTTGGATATTTTTTTTTTTTATTTTTGCCGAGTCAAACACTGTCTGCTTTATCATTTCGAGACAAGAAGATAATTTTATCAATATTGGATAAGGCTGTACATAGCTAACCCTGATTCACCTTTGTCCAGACCTAAACCCTCTTGTGGCCATTTCCGAGTAGGGTGATATCGATATCAAATTTTGGCCATTAAAACGACCATAACGAATTTTTCCGTTATAATAAGATGAGTAACGACGTACTCTTTCATTTCGTATGCTGAAGTCCTATATTTGAGCAATCTTTATGCCTCGTGCGGAGACTACTCGAACGTAGATTCGGAAAGTTCCCCTTTAATGGAAAGTCTAACTATAGTCGCTGGCTGAAGTGTATCGGTATGATTTGCATCCTTTTGTCGGAAAACGAATCATCCAAATTATAGAACGTTTTCAGCTTGCGAATGGGAGGGCATATTCATTAAATCCACAAGACTACCGAACGAAATCTGTCTTCGAGCTATCGGTTTTGTCTTATATTACATACTGAAATCTATACAGGAATAAACAGCCCTATAACCAATTGCATGATATATATAGATAGACCTACACTTGCTCTTACTCTTGAAAATCCATTATATACATGGGGACGTATTGCTCGGATAATGGGATAAAATCAAATTATTTTTGCAATTAATGTTCGAATTATTATAAAAAAAAAAGTAGGTCCAGTTTCAACATATCATGGCAATGGATTTTTCTGAAAATTGCTGTCAGTAATAATATGACGTTTATTAGCTATAGTGTGGCATTTCATTGGGTTTTGGAGTTAACATTATATAATACATTTTGCATTTTTACACAATCATATCAGTATCAACACTTTGCATCATTGTAATAATATCCATTTTGTAATGGCGACAGTTTTGTAAGTTTCAACACACTGAATAACTTTGGCATCGATATACCTCCATAAATTTTACCTAATCAGATTATGACATAAAATACCAGAAAAATAGACTATTATTCACAAATAATCTTGTGCTTGTGGCGTAAAAATCTAGTAAAGTGTTCTGAAAAGACAAACCTCGAAAAACAAGAAAACACATAATTCGAACATTATAAGCTAAAAATGTAAAAAATAATGCGTATAAGCCTAGGCCTATATGAAAATTACGGAGAATGCATAATATATACTTAATTTGACGTTTCCGTGATGAATCTTTTTTCTGTCCGGAAATAACACTTCTATAATAAGTTATATCGTTAGATTTTACTGTTGAAGGGTGAAATTCTTAATAAAGAAATATGTCCAAAATGTCAGTTCAACCTCCTGCAAGTTTTCTAAGAAATTGTTGAAATCTTTCCTTTGTAACACGAGATCCTGGCCAATACTAATTGTTAGATAATTACATAAAAATTGAAAAGTAGAATGTTGCATAAAAACCTGCCTTTCCGCATCTAAATAGAATATATTCCTAAATTTTCTAAACCGGAAAGAAATATCATATTTAAACCAAGAATATCAAGACAACTTAGAAATTGGTGTATTATAGACAGATTAACCAAAATTAAGTTTATTCAAGTATTTTATCTCA
Organism: Lottia scabra; assembly: GCA_029955415.1. Classification (NCBI taxonomy): domain Eukaryota; kingdom Metazoa; phylum Mollusca; class Gastropoda; family Lottiidae; genus Lottia; species Lottia scabra. The sequence continues at coordinate 16,599,702 of JARJEI010000003.1, forward strand.
AATCAAATGTACCGAGGTCATTAAGTGTTATGGTGACATAATGAACGTCACGTAATGGTATTAGTAAATGATTGATATATCTTGTTAAAGGAATATGTTCACCAAAAAACTTTTAGTCTCAGAACCTGAAATTTTTACACTAATCTAATCGGTAATAATGTTCACAACTCTCCCTCGAAATTTTAGCATTCAAATTCCTGTGCATCCATAATTATCGGCGGTTGAAAGTAGTTTAGTGATAGATGCATTATATAGAAAACGCATATGTATACAGAAAATAATAGATAAACGTTTATTTTAATTTAGAGGTATGGAAAATTAAATAGTTTTATGGGTTTATTTGATTCTGTTTGTATACTTTGGACACTGTTGATGAATATTATACTCTTATTGACCAATTTTGAGAACTAAATTTTGTTGTTCATTGTAAGACGTAGTATCGCTTTAAAGGGGCACAGGCTTCATTTTCGTGGGTCGATTTTTCCAAGTCTCAGAAACGGGGCCTTTTTTTAGCTCAGCAATTTAGTACTGGTTATCACAACTCACCATTGAAATTTGAGTTTTCAAATCCATGTGCATCCATAATTATTAGCATTTGAAAGTTATAATGCCCTACTACACATTAGCAATACTATGCAATATATAGAAAAGTCATCTATAGAAATAGGCGGAGAAATGTCTAATTTAAGATATATTTGAAGGAAATATGCAATTTTCGTACATTTCTAGTGCTTCTGAAGGATACTTAAATATATTGAAGACCCAAATCAACCAATAAAAATGAAGACTGGTCCCCTTTAAGTCCACTGATGAATATTTAACCTTATTGGCCAAGTTGGAGAACTCATATTTATGCTCATTCCAAGAGGTAGTATCTCTTTAAGTATATGCTGTAAGCTATGAAGTCACCTAATTTAGTTCATTTATATTTATAGAAACAGGTTTTTACACCCAATAATGATTAATATATTTCGAACGTTAAGACAAAGAAACCGAAACTAAAAGTAGGAAAGATTTGTGTTTTCCTATAATTTCCTATAATAATTTCTGGTGTGTGGTGTAATTTCATTGTGTAAGTAAGTAACGTATTAAAGAAGTCATATTTTCTCTGAGCATTACCGTATATCGGAATTGTGTATGTAACAGTGAACTTAAAGTGTGTAAACGTAACATAACTTTAATGTTGATACAGTTGTGAACTTAACATAATATTTGTGAGATACAGGAACATAACAATTTCATTCATACACAAATCTGATTATTTCCAATTCAATTATCAAAAAAATAGTCATGGAAGAAAACAAAGGGAAATGCAAAGTTATCTTTTTTCTTTTTGTTCTAATTTTGAACGTATGTGACATGGTAGTGGATTGGTTATTCTATAGGGAATTAAAGGATTTAAAGACAGGATTAGTGTTCGGACCAGTTGATCCAGACATTCAAAAATCCGTTCTAGCATTCGCCATTATATCTACTTTACTAAGCGTTTCTGAAATACTCGTTAAAACATGCCAACTCTGTAGGCCTAATAGTGAGTTTTGTTTTAATAGTAATGACATATTGACTCTGTTAATAATTTTCCTCGGAGAAATGCCCTTGGTTATTTTAAACATCTTAACAGCTGGATGTCGCGAAGAATCTTTGAGCATATTTCAACTTTCTAAAGCCAGTGTCATTTTATTTGGGAATTTAGTTAGGATAATATTTTTCTTTGCCACCAATTGCAAAAACTGCAGTTTAAACGAACAATTTAATGGGAAGGTTTTCTGTTTATGTTTGTTCGGCCTAATTTTAAATTGCGTTGGATCCATATCCATTTTTATATTAACCCAAACACGTCCAAGTTCAACATTTAGCCCGCAATTAGCAGCACCCAAAAGTTTGTTTTCAGAAATCGAAGAAAACCAAAAATATTTCGGAGGCGTCAGTGTCTATTTTCAACATGGTGTTTTTAAAGATTTGCAGTCTAGGGGAGATAATTTTATTCGATTAGTACGAATAGACGACATAAGAAGTAAAGAAAAAAAGAAGATTTTCATCAATTTTAAATTCACCGATTCAAATGCAAAGCTCGAGATGTTTCTCAGTCGTAAAATTGAAAGTGGAACATGGGAAACCCCAGAACGTTACACCTACAACAAATTGTCCAATAATTTTTATGTCTTACCTGGAAACCATACTTATGACCAGTCTCTTACTTTCGCTTTCGATTTTATTCCACCGCTGGGAATATTGCTTAAAGATTATGTATTTGGTGAAATTGAATATAATGTTAATCAAGCAATCGGCCAATCTTGTTCTCGTGTTTCAGTTCCATTATTTTACTTTCGTACTGAATTGAGTGAAGAGTCGCACCTTGTTGTAGAAACGAACAAAAACCCACGGTTTTATACCCCTGGAGATCTTACTGATATATCTGAAGTGTGGAAAACTGGATGGCTAGGATGTGATAGTACTGGATCTTTAAAGCCCACTTTAAACACAAAATTGGACGCACCTTGTGTGAATTAGAGAGTATCATAATTAATCCATCAAATACATGCCAAGTACTTAAAGGTAAATTACCTCTTATAATAAATATAAAATTCAGATTTTTAAAACTTGTCAAAAGGGAATTTCATGTCTCTCCACCAATAATTTATGTTACCCGATAGCAGTTAATTTATAAAGCTATTTTAGCATATTAATTTATAGTTAAAATTTATGATAATGATACTTTGTATTTGCAAGCTATATTATTTGTACGCTATTATATTTGTAAACTATATATTTGTAAGCTATTATATTTGTAAGCTATATTTGTAAGCTATTATATTTGTAAATATTTGTAAGCTATATTTGTAAGCTATTATATTTGTAAGCTATTATATTATATTTGTAAACTATTATATTTGTAAGCTATTATATTTGTAAGCTCTAGTTATAAGCTATATTTCAGATCTATATTAATTTGTTAACTATATTTGTAAGCTATTACAATAGTATTTTTTCTATCTAAAATCTATATTTGTAATCTATATTTGTATTGTAAGCTATATTTGTAATTGTATTATATATGTACATATAGGTATATTTGCCGATCCCTTTTTTTTATGTCTATTTTCTGAATATTATAGAGCTGATGATTAAAAGAAAATGATGTACTACTTAAAAAAAATAGTCTTATATATTATTGCCACTTACGGCTTACCTGTTTATATAAGTGGTGTTTCTACGTAATATGAGTCCTCCCCACCTCAAATGTTCATAAAGATAAACTGTGGATATAGGACTAGTGCTCCGAGTCTCGCCGAGTCTCGATCACTCTACCTAATAGAAACACTACCTTTTCAATTCTTTACGAGCCAAAAGATCTCACGGACTAAGTGGCGTGTCTACGGGGGATCTTGTCCCCCTCACACTTTAAAATTCCGTATAATGTTTCATACGGGTACCTGGTGCTGTTAGCATATCCCCCCGCCCCCCCCCCCCCCCCCTTTGAAAATTATTTGGCCCAAACTCCCCCCCCCCCCCCACTCGTCCCCACCTAAAGATTCCTTTAAACGCCCTGCACGGTCTCAGGATGATTCAGAAACATGACTTCATAACGACAAATTGACTTCAGTATATACGGAAATTTTTATATTAATGTAAGTTCAGTCAAAGGAAATCGACATTCTGACAAACATAATGACTTATGGCAATTAATGTTAAGTAAGATTTTCGAACATAAATATTGAGTGTTGGCCAGAGTACAAATGACACTGAAATTAAATCATTTTTCTAAGTTCAAGGGAAGTAATTAGTTATGAAATGTAAAAATTTCAACCAATACTTCATTCTGATCAACAGAGAAATTCTACCTATCGGAGATATATCTGCGACACATACGGAGCTAGGAAAGATGCGAAGTTTCGTATGCCAATACTTGAGGGGAGACAACACTTACTGACCTAAGATACATATATTACTATAAAATATATCATTCATAGGGAAAATACAAATTTATTCTTTTATCAATGCTTTACAGCTATAACCTACAGCCTACAGCTTTTTGAAGGTTCCACCCAGTAGGAACTGAATGTTCAAGAGTTTTTCATACACAATTGAAAGAGTATTCTTTCAGAATTATAACAGTGAAAATCATCATGCGTATTTCCAATTGTTTTTTTCTCATAATTATACTTTTGGACCATCGGGACGGGGAAGGGAAACAGAGGCGTCCATATGGGGGCGGGGGGTTAAATGTCAGGAATTTGCATTTCCAGGTGTATAATTCCCAACATTTTCCCTACACAAATAAGTCAAGCAATGTCAGGAATTTGTGTTGTCAGGTGTCTAAATTTTCTTATTTTGGTCCCACAGTCCCTACACAAATAAACCTTAAATTCTCCAGGAAATAATGTCAGGAAATCGCGTTTCTGGAAGTCAAATTCTCAAAATTTTCTAGGAAAGGTCCTTTCCCACCTCTGAATAATCCCTATTCCAGTCCACAGCAGCAACAAAGTAACAAAGTTACACAGCTGTTTTCCAAGTTTTGTTGGCACTGCCTCTCCGAGGGCCTAGTTGGGGAAAAAACACCCCCAGTCACGATTTTATATGGACGCCCCTGGACTGCAAAAGATAACATTGTCTACTGCTATTTTAAATACATAATGGGTATGTATTCTAACTAAATTGAAATAATAGAAAATGTATTATATAAGCAATTGAGCACCATAACTCCAGTTCCTTTGGGTTCTTTATACTTTTGGCACATCAAGTTTCTCGTCCTGAGAATCGCTCTGGTCGACCACAATCTGAGGAACTCCTTCAGCAATTGCCGCTTTCTCATTGGCCAGATCTTCACCAGTATCGGATTGAAAAGCCCCACGAAGCAACTGAACAACATCTCTAAATACGTTGAAATCTTCTTTTCTGTAGATAGACCATAAGAGAAACAAACCATCGGTACCTTGGATCCTCTTCAGAACGTCTTTCACATCTTCCTTGGGAAGTACCTTCGAGAACAATTTTTTGGTATAGCTCTTACGGAAGCAGAAGCAAATCAAGCAGATCAGATGACCAAATGAGAGAATCGCTACGAGCACGAACCACAAACACAGGAGAATGGAGTACTTCTTGAAGACTTCATTAATGGGTAAATTACATTGTATTTTGAATTTTTCGACGTCCATAAATCTTCGTACCCTGGTTTCACACAAGACACTGTCTGGAAAGGCTTGGTCATTATAAGTATAATTCTCTTTCATTCCGTTTGTTGTCATGTATTCAGAATGTTTTTCTGTCGAAACAAACGTTGACAGGAGGTAAAATACTTGAGCCAAAACGTTCAGAAATATAATAAATTTGAGAAAAACCAAGGACAGTGTTCGAAATTTTTGAGTAGACAACTCTTCGATCCGTTGTGAGAGCTCCGCCGCTAGGTGTCTCTCATTTAGTTTAGGGTCAGACTTTGATTTCTCATAATCCACTCCTCTCTTTACCAAATGGTACATTCCTTGGAAAACCGTAAACAGTAAGAACAACACAAACAGAATGTAAGGAAACCATGCATGGGAAGACGCAACCATAGGTTTTTCAGTCAACAGCTTGCCTTGTGTTATATTTTTAGATGGTACTGGATACAAGGGTTCATACGTTTCTTTATCCCAGCAAACTTCATGTAGAAAAAGGCTCATAGTAGTTGTCATTTGAGGAGGAATAAAACAAACAATGGCCGAACGAATAAAGAGTATACGAATCAAAATGAAACTGGTAGCTGGCAATAGCAGGAAAATGGCTGTCCAAAAGTAATTGAAACCATTTGTAAACATAGCCTTTTTAGGTAACAAAGCCACCATCTGAAAATACACCAACAAAAAATATTTAGATGATATCTCTGATTCGAAGAAACTTATCAATCCATAGCTATCGATATGAGCATGGTGTCTTTTAGTCCGAAACTTGCTGACTCTATTCTCAGCCTTTGACAGCTATTTTGACAGATATGGCTGAGGGGAGAGTCAGAAAAACTAGGCCACAAAAACTTGCGATTTTCCACATCTTGCACGTGCAGTCGTTCAATGGTGAGTCACAGATTTTATATCTTGGAAAACAACTTTGATGGACTCGCATACGTGGCCTGTACGTCGTAGGGGTATGAATGAACTACAAAATCACCCATCTTTCCAAATATATCGAAGTTTTGCGGATTCGAGGTAATAAATACGTTTAAAAACCACCGCACCCGCAGAGGTGCGGAAAATCGCAAGTTTTTGGGGCCTAGTTTTTCTGACTCTCTCACAGCCATATCTGTCCAAATAGCTATCAAAGGCTGGGGAAAGAGTCAGCAAGTTTCGGACTGGGTAAGTCAATTTAACTGCTGTCGACTGAATATTGTGAGCCTGTAAGAAAAGAACGCTATCGTCATCATTTGCGATTCTCCGGTCATGTGCAGTAATTGGTCTGATTTTATCGAGCAATCTAGCATTCGAGAAACATTCGGTTGCCCACAGAACGATCACATGGCGAAAAATCTACGATTTCACGACCCTGGATACACCACTACGAAATACAATGTCTTATCAATCCTTCTTAATATATTAGAGAATTCAAATATTAGTGCATTTTTTGACAAAACCGATTTCATGCTTTGACCTACCTTGAATAGTTCTTTTCCGTAGACGATATACGACAGACGTTGATGAAACACTGATACTCGAAGCTTTATGACTAAATAAATTATTTCTGTATTAATATACAATAATGACCCTGTGAAATAATTGGGTAACAATTATTATATTGACATTAAAGAGGGCTGAATTGGCATATTGGTGTATTTTGAGTTTATGCAGGAATGTAGTTCAACAGTTTGAAGGAAAGCACACCGAATAAGTTATTCGACGCTATCCAGTTCTACCTGGAAAACTTCTATTTGATACCACTGTAATTGGCAGTACGAAACTAAAACAAGACGTTATCCGGATAAGAATATAAGGATATCACCAATCTCTCATACAGAGTTGTCTTCCCTTGCCTTGCAGTCCAGATTCTGGACTGTAGGGGAAGACAACTCTGTATGAGAGATTAAGATATCACGTGAAGAAACGCCTCAAAATGGCGGAACTGTTGGCGGGAGCGTAAAATTGTAATACATATAATTGAAAATCACAAGAAAAGGATTGACAATACTGTGAAGTGACCTAAGTTATCAAAATTAGCCAGATACTTGGTATAGTGCGAAAATAGCCACCCAAATATGATGCACTGCAAAAGCGGTCATCCAAATAAGATTGCAGTGCGAAAGTGGCCATCCAGATAGGCTTGTAGTGCGAAAGTGGCAATCTAGATAGGATTGCAGTGCAAAAGTAACCACCCAGATAGGCCTGTAGTGCGAAAATGACCATCTAGATAGGTTTGTAGTGCCAGAGTTGCCATCCAGATAGGCTTGTAGTGCAAAAGTAGGCATCCAGATATGATTGCAGTGCGAAATCAAGAAGCAAATTATTCTTTTCGATTGTTACTATAAGAATACAATTTATAAACATTGTCCCTTTAAGGCATAAAGAGTAATTCGATATTTTTCTGATAATTTCAAACCTTCCATCATCAAACCAGAAATATTTGTTTGATAAATAAATACAATATGACCTTCACTTTAATGACTGACATTTGTAACATTGATAAAGATATGTGAATAAAAATGAGCATTAATATGTTAGTTAATTGGTGAATGAGTCATTAACAATTATATATTATGAACAAGCAGAACAAAAGGATATTCTTAAAAAAAATATAAGGGCCTCATACGAAGGGTGGTGTGGAAGGGTGTTTCTTCTATTTTTTTTTTTTTAGATTTACCGAAAGTGGAATCATTACTGAGAGTGATAACGATAGTTCTATCGCTACTTTTAGCAAGTGAAGCGATACATTTACCAACCGTATCTTTTTTAAATATTTAATCCTTTTGGTGCTGAAATATAATCGTTGATATGCAATTATGTCTAATTGCGAGGGCGCCAGTGGATTGTGTATTAGGAATATTAAACCAATTTCTAAAGCACATATTTTCATTATTCCCAGCTTTATCTTTTAATTACGTTAAAAACATCTACGACTCACATTTCTTATTGATTTACCGTATCCACCAAAATATCATGTTTTTTACTTCATTTTTGTTATTTGCTTGCAATTTGGCACGTTTCCAATATTACGCTAATTATTTGGCTGGGGAATTTTGTAAATGGTGATATCTAGGTTTCACCAATGATATTAAGTTGTAATGTGCTAATGGTATTTTCCGGTTTGACTATTGGATTAAAGCTTCCTGGTTTGAATTATTCCAGTATTATTCACGAGATCTTTCTTTCGGATCATTTCCAATCTAATTATACAGCAGTTGTATAGGCAAAAACAAAAAACAGTCACCGGAAGTGGTACTAATTCCAGATATACTATGCAGTACCATAGTTACATTATACCTCAACTAATTTAGAAAAGAAGGCTTATGATAATGGATGGAAAATTTCGCCTATCTCACCTTTTCGGAATAAGGAAGCAAAACGAAAGAGATTAAGCCTACAATAATTGTTTCTGGGCATGCTATGCTTGAGTCAACCATTATCTGTTTTATGTTCATTGATAAAGTTGCTCATTGCATTGCTTCCGGCACAGAAACGACAAGAATGATATGTCAGACAGTTTGGAACATTTTGGCTATTAACATTGAAAAAGGCCAACACGTCGAGCCAAGACGATTTTATGATAAAACGCAGCTAAAATAACTATTGAAGAGGCAAGTTAACATTCACCCATGGCAGTTTTACCATTTGGTGATCATGTCCAATATAATATATAACCTTTTAAAAACATCAAAAATGCTTTTCTAAAAATATGGGACAATAGCCAATAATGAATTTTTTACGATCTTGAGAGCAGTCAACTAAAATGCTCAGATACGAATGCTCAAGGTCACTAAGAACAAAACGACGATGGCCATACTTTCACTTTCCTCTATGTTTACATGTACCGCCATTTTGTATCCCCCGATCTTGTACTCCACTTCCAGGGAAATGACAAGAACGATTTTGCTCTTGCCATTCGAAACCCTGATCTTCCGTTCTACTTACGCTCGAATTTTGAAGAACGTAGTTGCGAATACGACCTTATAGTGTGGGGACGGTCACGACCCAATCAACGGCCATGGATGACGACGATGTATACAATTTCCAATTTCAGGTCGGTGTATAAAAATGAATTCATGTATAATAAACATTTTAATAACAACAATATTTAAAATTTATAAAACATGATAAATTGAAGGATATATTATGTTTAAATTTGTTATGTCCACAGAACACAAAGAAACGATGATCCGAAGTCTTTCATGTAGTCCAGTCCTTCTAAAATGGCGGCCCGCGACGCCCTTGAGAATGGCCCCTCAAGAGTTATCTCTTCCGCCTTAACGCTCTCCTCTCTATGCTAGCTAAGCTCTATTTGGCCCTTATATTTTTTTCATAAAATGAATTTGGCCCTTTTCAAAAATTAATTGAGAAGGCCTGATGTAGTCGTTCACACAGATAAATTACAGATGAAAAAACAGTTTAAATCTTGATTTTAAACACCGGAGAAGAAAATATCATCAATAGTCTGTTTAGTTTAGAGCTGGGATTTTTATTTCTGCTAAAATTTAATGGTGGAACGAAATAACCGAAGTCCATTTTCAAATCAGCACTAGATTAACCTATTCAATTGTAAATAATGAATAAGTCGCGTTTTATCGCTCTATAGATCACACGATAACTAAATATTGTGATTATCGTATTATAAAAGCTTTTGTTTACAGTGTAAAGTTTTATTTCAGTAAACATTAATTCATGGTTTGTAATTCTCTTCTGACTGGCATTGATTATTTGTTAACCTATTTCTATCGGGGTTCAATTCAAGAGGTATATCATCGCAATTTGCGAGTCAAAAATGCTCCCTTTGTGATCTAATATGTCCTTTGACTAGCCAAAACGTAAAATTCTCAAGACGATCAGTAAATTGTATTGTATTCTGTATTTTGTATTGAGTTTTCTGCAAAATCTAAGAGAAAAAGACCCTTCGGTCGCTGTAACCTGATCGAACCTGATTGTTTTGAAGCTAGACAAAGGTGGATCCGCTCTCTACTAACAATACTATTATAATATCATTTTATACGTTCAAAATTTTCAACATCCTAATTTTATATTAATTTTTAATTTAAATTGAAGTATATAATTTGTTTAAGTCCTACACACAACATAATCACAGAGATCAAAACACATGGATATGTTATTCCTACGATTCCAGCAGATGAAGCTGAAGAAATTTCTTTGGAAAATGGTGGAGGCACCGTCCAATCTTGGGCTAAGTGAGCCATAGTTTTATTAGCGCTGGCACAGTTCGAAGATTCTTTTTGCAATATAAGTCGTTTCATTAATAAGTTTGAATAAGATTCATCACCACGTTGGATTGCCTTGGCTGTAAATGTGTTACACGAAGCTGCAGGCACCTGAATGATCTCATTTTTATTCAGGACAATCCAACAGAAATACTGTTTATCACCCTCTAATAACTCTCGAGAAATTATAATAGATTTTAAACTAGAAATATACGTCACAGAGCCTATACATCTATACTCAACGGTCTCTATTACGCCTCCATTTTGCAAATATGACAGAAATATTGTTCTTGGTTTGGAAAACGTTCCTTGTACGATGCAACCTTGTTTTCCGTGATTGTCTATAAAAGCACTTACTTTATTCATGGAAGAAGGTAAATTACACGTCACGTAATTCTCGTTGTTTGATTCGCGAACGATACTTTGTAAAGGAAACGTTTCCGACGTCTTAATGTCGAGTCTCTCCGTATCGACCAGCGTCTTGAAGTTGTCATCGTCACAAATTCTAGCGTCTGAAAGGTACACTGGCCACAACATAACTTTGCTCAATCTGAATCGCATGACACTTGGAGACGGCGTGTTGTACTGCAGACACGAAAATCGTGGATAGCATCCGTTTGTGAATTCTTGTAACAACACACGTCGCAATGGAATAATCTCCTTGTCAAACGTAACGCAACGGAATTTCCCGATTTGTGCGTAAACTAACGAAGAATTTTCAATTGTTATTTTTTCGTTGCCTTGTAACGTACTTTTGACCCAACTTCCAAGAATTGACTGTGGAAAGGAACAGTATTGTATGGTTTCGTTTGAATGACATTGACCGCACGTTCTGGGGCAAACGTCCTTGACCTCCGTGGCACAATATTCACCCACCGATTCACAAGCGTAAAATTCATCAGTACATTCGTGAGTGATGTTTTTCTTTCCAATTTTGTCCATTTGTAAATATTTGAGTCTGTTATTATTGATGTTGCCAGACTGACAAACCCAATCAAGAAACACAAATATTTTCGCTACGTCTCCATTAGGCGAGAACAACACCCGTATACACCAAAAATATCTATCATTGTTTTTCCTCAAGATGGCGTATCTGTCACCACCTTCTTCCCATGATGCAATACAAGTCGTCTTTTGCACAAGATCAAAATTACCTTCTGTGTGAAGACAATTTTTGTTACGGAATCTGAAAGTTATGCCCTCACCTTGCGTGCAATCACTTTCAATTCGTACCGGCGGTATAGTATCGGTGCACTTGTGATTAATATTCATTAGTCCACTATTGAAATACATGTCAAAGTTGTAACCACCAGTAAATGGACAATTCGCTCTTTCATCAAGCGAATAGTGCTCGTGAGAAATCCAAGGCCATGGGTCGAGAGCCAACCATTGATCACGGCACAGGTAATCGTTGGGAGCTCCTGGTTTGATATGCGAAGTACTGATTTGAATGACACTCTTACTTCTAAGCAGAAATTTCAAACACAGAAACCTTTCAGTAAATTCCGACTCAATATGACGAGTAAGAAAGCGATCACCGTCGACGATTTTCCAACATTCTCGACGGTAACTTGAGCACTTGAGAGTCTCCTTACTGCAATCGTTTACTGTCATTTCATCGTCCTCGACATAATAAGTGTTGATGCGATCTGTGTGATTTAATATCCATGGCTTTGATTCTGTCGTTTGTAAAAATTCTGGAAACAAGCACCTTATTCTTTTTTCACTTGCGGATTCCAGTTCAACACCATCGATCAGCAGTAGAAGGATGAGCAAAATAAACATTTTTGGAGGAAATCTGGAAAATAAAAAGGTTAGGTGAATTAGTGCTGTATTATGGCAAACGTACCTAAAATACCGTTATCATTTCAAAGAATACGATTACATTATCACATTTAAAATGACAAGGCCATTCTTTCCTTTAAAGGGATTGTAAAGAGGTTTTCTAAACTTTTCATGTGTATCGGGGACACTGATAGCACCAATTTGCACCATTACAATTATCATTCCGACGACTATTAGTGACGTCATAAAATCGTTAGCATTAGTGAAATTACAATCCCTTTAAAAGTTGGGCATTTGGATAGTATAGTCCTAGCGGTTCAAAGTGGATCGTCCCACCACACCAATCTTTCTGATTATTTTAGAGTAATAAGGAATTTGTTTTCGTTCTGAAGAATGTTACTGACCACAATGACGATTATCACTATCTAATCTTATCTCTATATCACTTCCGGTTTAGCAATATATAGTTTTCCTACACAAACGCTCACGTAACGCCTCGATAAATGAAACCAATTCACTTCTTTGATGATATTAGCGTTAGTAACAATTTATTTCCTGGACTCGTAAACTTTTCTTATAAAAAATTAATTCGGCACAAACATTTGTTAGTTTCAGAACGTTAACAAAATGCAATTTGTATCCATCACAGAACAACAAAAAACTGCCTCACTAAGCATAAATGTCTACAAAAAGGTCTCCTTATTAGAGCAGAAAAGAATTTGCTTGACTGTTGTACCATCATGAAACAAACTTTTATACGCTACAATGTAAGGATTATTTTCTGGTCTATCGATCCAGTAAACTTTTCTTCACGTTCTGAATCCCATTGCATGTTTATGTATGGTTCAAATCAGAATAACAAATAGGTCTGTTGTTACATGTATATTTAATACGTCCCTTGACAGTCCAAAAACATGTAGACTTTTATCCAGTCTCCGATAGATAATAATTTGACAAAATCTATGTTACCAGGAAACGTTTCTGTGAATCTACAAGTCATTGTCTTGTTTGTGCTAATTTTACACAGATGCTTTAATGGACAGTCAGATAGATCACTTCTCAGAATGATATTTTAACTTCCTGTTCGTCTACAATTAACCTTAATGACAATATCTGCACTGTTTTAGTGCTAAAAAGAATGTATATAACAATGGTTCTATAATTTGATTTTTCAGCGATTCCCTCTAACATTTGTTTTTCCGTTTCTGTATATCTGTTTTCTCTATAAGGCATAGTAAATGGCGGCATTAGGCTCTTATTTTGCGATTCTGTCACTAGTCTGTAGAGCATGCATCACTAGTCTGTAGAGCATGCATCACTAGTCTGTAGAGCATGCATCACTAGTCTGAAGAGCATGCATCACTAGTCTGTAGAGCATAAATCACTAGTCAGTAGAGCATAAATCACTAGTCTGTAGAGCATAAATCACTAGACAGTAGAGCATGCATCACTAGTCAGTAGAGCATAAATCACTAGTCTGTAGAGCATAAATCACTAGACAGTAGAGCATGCATCACTAGTCAGTAGAGCATAAATCACTAGTCTGTAGAGCATAAATCACTAGACAGTAGAGCATAAATCACTAGTCTATAGAACATGCATCACTAGTCTGTAGAGCATGCATCACCTGTCTGTAGAGCATAAATCACTAGTCTTTAGAGCATGCATCACTAGTCTATAGAGCATGCATCACTAGTCTATAGAGCATGCATCACTAGTCTGTAGATCATGCATCACTAGTCTGTAGAGCATGCATCACTAGTCTGTAGAGCATGCATCACTAGACTATAGAGCATACATCACTAGTCTATAGAACATGCATCACTAGTCTATAGAGCATGCATCACTAGTCTATAGAACATACATCACTAGTCTGTAGAGCATGCATCACTAGTCTATAGAACATACATCACTAGCCTATAGAACATGCATCACTAGTCTATAGAGCATGCATCACTAGTCTGTAGAACATGCATCACTAGTCTGTAGAGCATGCATCACTAGTCTGTAGAGCATAAATCACTAGTCTATAGAGCATGCATCACTAGTCTGTAGAACATGCATCACTAGTCTGTAGAACATGCATCACTAGTCTATAGAATATACATCACTAGTCTGTAGAACATGCATCACTAGTCTATAGAGCATAAATCATTATTAGAATCTGGACTCGAAACTTTAGATATTTTAATATGTATAACAAAAGCTTAGCTCAAATCCTAAAGGCACCATTAGTCATAGAGGGTAAATTGTATTCAGTCATCTTTGCCTTTGAAATTTTAGAAAGAATTTTTCTTCTCCTGCACTCTCAAGGGACGACCTTTTGAAATGTTCATAATATATAGATCTAGCATAATATTAATAATTTAAAATATATCGCATTATGTCTGCAACTTAATAGATGCGTTAATGCATTTTCTGTCGCATAATAAGAAGTTGTTTTCAGAAAACGGCGTCAAAAATTCTGGAAAAATAAAATTATTAAATAAAAAAAGTTGCTATTTAGGATGTAGAGTTCTCATAAAAGTGTAAAACAGGCAAGGATAACAACAATTCCCTGTCTACAAGTCTACAAATATAAACCTTACAGACTAATAAGAGATTCCAGGATCTTTCTATAGCTGACAGAAACTGACATGTCTGAAAAATTTCTATTTTGGTATGTTTCAACATGATCATGGGTTTTATTAGTAGCTCAGTCAGTTTTATAAATGAAATGAAATGAAGTGGTGTTCAACGTCCCACCTTATACTTGGCTAATGAGGACGCGTATATACCCTGCAGTGTTCAATGAGTGAAATTTTTGCCAGCACATCGGCATTAGCTTATACTCTTATTTTCGATTTCCAACTTTTAAAATGCTTGTTTACTATGTTCGATTACTATGAAAGACATCTTATATTTGACAAGAGTTTGGTAGTCTTCAATATGAAAGGAAACCATAAGTTAATTCAACGTTCAAATCTGCGTTTAAATGTATAGCCTTGTGACAATGCCAGTTTAAACCCATCTTATTTGTTGTCATGATTTTACTAGATCTCTACATGTAAATTGATCCAGTCAGTTATCATATACTATAGACCTCATACACGTTCTTACAATTAATGGAAAATATGTGTTTCAGTATCTGTACTCTGGGATATGAATGGCCGCGTCGTACACCCTATAGAATACTGTTATACACAACAGAAACGTAAATTCAGAACGGAAATGAATATTGGGTTTGATTTAAAATCGCCCTGAGACCAATGATGGCTAGAGTGTTATTGACAATAAAACTTGTGGAAATCCCTTGACTTGGTCCATTGTATAATTACAGATACCTCGTAAAATTCTTTTAATGTAATTACTTATACTCCTATAGTGTATTTTTTAAAATATGCAATGACCAGATTCCATAGGGACGACGAAGGGTCAAAACTGAAATGTCATTTGATGGGTGGTTGCAGAGCGACAACTTTAGTTAATATAACTCAAAAGACATGGGGTGTTATTACACCAAAATATTATACAAATAACGAACACTCTCAAGTGCGTTTTAACACAGATATAACACAAATCACTAAACACTCTAAATTGAGTTTTAACACAAAGATATAATACAAATCACGAACACTCTCAAGTGCGTTTTAACACAGATATAATACAAATCACTTAACACTCTAAATTGAGTTTTAACACAAAGATATAACGCAAATCATTAAACACTCTAAATTGAGTTTTAACACAAAGATATAATACAAATCACGAACACTCTCAAGTGCGTTTTAACACAGACATAATACAAATCACTTAACACTCTAAATTGAGTTTTAACACAATGATATAACGCAAATCACTAAACACTCTAAATTGAGTTTTAACACAAAGATATAATACAAATCACTAAACACGCGAATACACCATGAACTGTTCAATGAGTGAAATTTTTGCGTTTTTTGAGTTTTAACACAAAGATATAATACAAATCACTAAACACGCGAATACACCATGAACTGTTCAATGAGTGAAATTTTTGCGTTTTTTGAGTTTTAACACAAAGATATAATACAAATCACTAAACACGCGAATACACCATGAACATCACTAAACACAACAAACTGTGTTTTAACACAAATATATTATACAAATCACTAAACACGACAAATTATGTTTTATCACAAAGATATGATACAAATCACTAAACACGACAAACTGTGTTTTAACACAAAGATATTATACAAATCACTTAACACTCTAAATTGAGTTTTAACACAAAGATATATATACAAACACAATACAAACACAATACAAACACATATACAAATCACACTGTTTTACTACACAAAGATATCACAAACACTGCCAACTGTGTTATAAGACAAAGGCATTATGTAAATCACGCACATTACCAAATGCATATGACAAAGGCAGATCACAAAGGCATGGTACAAAACACAAAAATTCACTTCACAATTTCAGTCACTGCATGTAGAAGTTAATCACTTAAAAGAATGCAATAGTCTTTTAGTTCATTGTATATTTTCCAGTGGGAGAAACAAGGGTTATGGACTGACAATAAATTTGATGCTAGCAGAGATCAAGCTCGTCACTACTTAAGAAACTCGGCAGGGAAAATTAAGTCCTTCGAGAAAAGCATGATCTGGAAAGAGGACTGAACTTATGAACTAGAGGAACCCGTTCCTAGGTTACATTACCAATACATAATTCTGGAACGAGATGCGCAAGGATCGCGAGCTTGCGGTGATTTTGAATATTACATGTAATTCAAATTCCATAATAACACAAACTCGAGCTCGAACCCAGATCAATTTACAATTTACTAAAGTAAATGAAAGTTAATATGAAATGTGGGATCAGGTAATCGGAATTGGTTTGCTTACAAAGACGGCAATGGAGTCTTTTCTCTACTTTTCTGCACCTGTTAAAGCTATTTCCAATTTGTAGAAACAAATTTCAGCTCTATACAATTGAGGGAACAGAAGGCCATATCCTTACGTTGGTTGCTGTAAGATCAATGTTGGAAGATGTCAATAAGGCCCATTTTTAAACTCGTTGACAAAATCGATCTAAGATTAATGTTCATCAGAGATGAAAACGATAAAATTGGAGCAAAAACATGATAATTTCAGATTTTCTTACACGAAAAATTTGGAGACCAATAGAGAATGAAGATTATTTACTTATCATCTTTACAGTCTGTTAGCTTTGTCTGTTGCTCACAACGTATGCAACCTCTATAGAGGTAATTGTTTATTAAATACCATCCTTAGTGACCTTCGAGCTGGCCTGTTTTTATAATTCATGTCGTCAATTAGCTAATTGTCAGTCAGTAAAGTCAGTAAGCACAATATACTACCTTATATCTACTAAACTACTACAGTGAAACTCTTGAAAATCGGCCATGCACGGGACCAATGCATTTGTCGGTTTTCAGGACGTCAATGAATTAGTGGACCAGATATAGGAATAACTTTTACACGGGAAATCGTAATCCATTTAAAAACTTTCATTCGGAAGGAGTAGTGACGATGTCACATCTGTCTATGACAGTGGTTCCCAACCTGGGGGCCACGGCCTACTAGGGGGTCATGGAGCATTTGTCAGGGACCATGGGGCTTGAGGTGAAGTGTATTATTGTGTATTCGTCTTCAAACTCGCTCTATACAGTCAGTAGATTTGTCTGAACAAAAGCATGAAGATGATGATGATATCTTATGCTCACTGGCGCAAAACAGCAACACAAACAACTCCCTGTCTGAGCTGATAGAGATATCAACTGATATCATCATGCTAGAAATAAATATATGGGAGGGTTGAGAGCCGTGACGGACTAACCATAGGACGCAAAAATGTTAAAGGGTAAGTAAGAAAACTGCATACCAACACATTTCCTGAGATGTTTACAGCTACAAGGAAAAATTCATAAAAAGCACGCCTGAAACGTAGTGAGTGGATTTGGATCAATCTGTAATCAAGTGTTTGTTTATAAATATTAAAAATGTAAGTCAGCTTCCCTAAGAAAAATGACCAGGCATAGCTTGAAAGCATCACGAGACTTTCAATTTGTTTTTATTGAGTTACTGGCTTGAGCTTCAACATTGGCCGAGCAAACTATGTTGAATTGAGTGTAAATCGTTTTATGGCATCACTATCGCAAAAGTATCTGATAAAATCTACGATCATTTAGGCAATCTCTTATACAGAGTTGTCTTCCCTTGCATTGCAATCCAGATTCAGTGTTATCTGGACTGCAGGGGAAGACAACTCTGTATGAGAGATTGGCATTTAGAATGTTGACGTCTTTGTTTAGTGAAATTGCAAGAACCACAGATGACCGAATCGTACAAAGCGATGCTATCATTGTTCACAATACATATAAAAAGTTCAGAAAATCACTTTGCAATATCTTTAACCATGACAGAACTTCTATTTTCTGTTACATTTTACAAACGATAACAAACGATGTTATGTTTTGTAACTTTAAAAATGCACCATTCAGGTTGTTCTTGCTCAATATCCAATACAATTTATTCTATTCAAATATTCAGCGACTTTTACCAATGATTTACTATTGATGATATTTTTTTCTGGGCTTCTTTAATGTGTTTCCATTTTAGAAATGGGAATGAAATGTTTGTGCATTGGAGTGAAAGATATCCATTTCTTTTTGTTGGTCGATTATGACTTTAGTTATGAATATTACATCGAACACCAATTATGCTCATTGTAAGTCCATTAGTCAAGAAATACACTCATTACTGCTTAAAAGCTGTCATAACAAACTCTTTAAGATTGATTGTTTAACATTATAGTACTGAGTGAAAAGCTTTGATTTCTTTTGTGGAGTAAATCTCGACAATACGTTATTTATACAGTCATTGAGTACATTATTAATTCCATAACAAGTCCACGACGACTTTATTCAGAATCTATATTACGACCAAAAGGTGCGTCCACGATTATGTTGAGGGATAACTGGTACAGTCTTTTTCAAACCGTGGCCAAAATTAATGAAACTCCTGGAGCCGTGACCCACTCACTGTTCATTGCCAAACTAGCCAAAATGGCCTAATCACAGATTTTTTACAGATACAATTCTGCAAAGATGTAAATTTATAGTTTACAGAGCCCTATGGCCCCCTGACAAATGCCCCATGGTTGGGAACCACTGATCTAATTGAACCAATCCAACTACCAACAACTACCTAGTTTGAGATATCATCTGGAACCGAACGTTAACTTTCATCTACCAACCAACCACATTGTGTAACAGAATAAGTCCAAAACATCTAGAACAAAAAGTTGACCAACCGGAAGTAAAATGATTTCGTGAAACATTCTATAACCAATATTATGGATTTTCTTAAAACGGACCGAAACAATATAGAAAAAAAGATATTTTACATGTTGCACATGTTCTGAAATTCTCTTTCATTCCATGTAGGCCCTAATGCTGCTAATTTCTGGATACTTTCGGCTTCTTGTATGATCTCTTTTCTGTACAACTTCCTGTTTTTGTGGTTTTGTGGTTAGGCAATACTATCTAGAAAGTCAATTTAGAAAAAGATATTGTAATTAAATCGTAAGAAGGTCAAATGGCCCCAAGTGATTTTACATCAAAAGAAACAACAGAACAACGGATCAGATCTTTGCGTGTTTAAATCGGAAAATCACAGACACAATCTAATGCGTTTCTGAGAAATTGAGAAAGTTATTTCAATTGATGAAATGCATCTTTTGATTCCATGCCAACTCTTGTTAAAAGGTTTCATATATCCGGAACCAGAACAATAGCATGTTCTCAAGGCACAGTTTGAATAGCTTTCATAGTTATACATTAGTCCAATCAATTTAAAACGATCGTCGAGGAAATGATTCCCTTCCTGATTCAAATCGAAATAAAAATCAACAGGAAAACACGAAAATAATATTATCTATATATGTCTTTTATAAGGAATGTGCTTGAATTTACTGAATATGTATCGGCTTCAATTTGCCATGTGTTCTATTACCATGGCCATTTTCATGCATTTTCTATATAAAGCACTAACAACTTTGCTTTTAATGAAAATTATAGACCGAAATCTCGAGAAATTTGTCAATACTTCATCTGACAGCGGTCTTTGTGAAAGTTACGCCAGCACTCTGCAACATATTATTATCAACTGAAAATACCGAGGATTGTCAAATGATTCAAAATTGTAAATTTGTGTATTTTGCCACCAAAACTCATTTACTTATGTGCGATTTTAGGCAAATATATTCTAAATGCTTAAAGGGGACCAGTCTTTTATTGGTTGATTTGGGTCTTGAATATACTTAAGTATCCTTCAGGAGCACCAGAAATGTACGAAAATTGCATATTTCCTTCAAATATATCTTAAATTAGACATTTCTCCTTCTATTTCTATAGATGACTTTTCTATATACATGTATTGCATAGTATCGCTAATGTGTAGTAGGGCATTATAACTTTCAAATGCTAATAATTATGGATGCACATGGATTTGAAGACTCAAATTTCAATGGTGAGTTGTGCTAACCAGCACTAAATTGCTGAGCTAAAAAATCCCCGTTTCTGAGACTTATCCAAATCGACCCACGAAAATGAAGCCTGTGCCACTTTAAACCAGTTTCCATTTTAAGTTCGCTTTTTGATTGGTGTTTAAAAACTTATGTGCGATTTTAGGCAAATATATTCTAAATGCTTAAGCTGAAACAGAAAGTATCGATCCCTTATAATGCTCAATACCAAAACTAGGTTTACTGTTTACTTAACAATTAGCACACCCACACATAAACTCTTTTGGAACAAATTCACAATGTTCATGGCTGAATTACTTAACACAATATTAACACGAAAATAGTAAGAATACATGTCGTGGGTGTTTTAAATAGCCAAGCTACTTTAGTTAACTGAAACGATCGGATTATTTATTCTGGCGTATGATTTGAATAGCTCCGATTACATTATAAAATTTATCCGTTCTTAGAATAGTTCCGAGAACGGAAAGGATGAAAAATTAGTAGTGTAAACGGTCGAGCGTTCTGAGAACAGTTTCATTACTAGACTACCTAGGCGAAGTGGTCTCGAAATGCCCGCGAAAAAACTATTATTACCTCTTTCGTGAAGAGTTCCATTAGAAAGCGTCTGCTAACAGCTGGTCATTTACTCGGAACTGTTATCGGAATGCTCGACTTTTTGTTAGTAAAAACGGGATAAATTCGGGGCTATTGTCGGGTTACTATTTTCGTGTCTGGTATTTAATTGAAGAACGACAAGTAGTTTGAATTACTTATTTTGCATAATTTGTTTTCCTAATGAAAATAAAATATTTCACAATTGTCCCTTTAAACTTGATGGATAAAGACTTCGTTATCCTTATAAATTAGCCATCAATGAAACATGTCTACAGTCCATCTGATTTGAACAGGAAATAAAAAGTCATATTATTGATGTTTTCCATATGCACGCTGTAATATGGTAATATGATACTGGTTTTAAATAAATTAAATGTAATATTCAATTCATCTGAGGCCAGAAAAAGTCTGTCCAATTTATCATCATAACTACTATGATTTCGGTTAACAAACTTAATAGATGAGGGACGAAATTTTCCTAATAACAAGAATATTCATGGCGAAAGTTTTTTTCAGTATGTTGATATCGTACAATTGTGTTCTGTTGTTACGTTTTTTGTAATAAAAACTAGTTTTAAAAAATGTTATTATATTATTTGTCTGCAGCAACTTACTTATGTATGATGGATGGGACGATACACCGAGGTTATGTGTGCTACAGACTATGCCACTATCCTTACACAATGTATGCATGACGAGGACGTAAAATTTCATTTTTAGAGACTATTGATGATATTCGCAGAGGGATACCAATGAATGGCCTATTTTTTCTTCCATAATGCTCGATTGTTATAATTATTCCGCACTCAGCCCTTTCCCTGCCCCTCTGCCTCCAAAACACATGGTTGTTTTCATTCCATTGTGATGTAATATGTAATAACATGAAACGAAATAATAATATTAAATCTAACCGGGCTTTTTACAATGAATATAATTATCTAAAACACATTATTGGCTATGGGGACACTCCGAAAGGTATGTGTGACTGAGGGCAATGCATGGCCATCACAGTTTTATTTCAGTAGACTAAAAGCTTTCATAAATTTAAGAATGGAATCATTATATTCATCATGGGATACAGTTTCCCTATTCGATTAATAGTATTAATATAGAGTTAATACGGTTATAGAATTTCATTTAAGCTTTAGTTTTTAATTATTGGTTTCAACATCACTTCAGTGAGAAATGTATGCCTTGGAAAAACATATAATTTCTTATACGTATCAACGATAGGCTATATCAATTTAATTTATCGGGTGTATTAAAAAACACGTCCTCAGGTTTAACAGGAGGTATCTCAGTTGTTGGTAAACCAATCTCTTTCAAAACCCACACTGAAATTCTGAAACAAGTCCTTGTTCAATACTAAAAATCAGAAAGTTATAAAAAAAATAAATTGTACAAGTATACTGCTCCGAATAAATGGTGCCAAAAACAATCAATATCTAAGCAAATTACCTATTTCAGCATGTGTTCAATGTGCCCTCCACCAACATAAACCGTTTTTCAATCCCGAAATACTCAAAAACATGTATCTTCTCCCAAGAGGCTAGCATCCTGCCTTTCAGTAACTTTTTAGCCAGTTTGTCCAGCTGTCGCCATATGGGATTCTCGTAAGGAAAATGGGTACTGAGTTAACGGGGCACACTGGAACTAAAAAGCCGGATGGTTTCTTCTTAGGAAATGGTACATCTGGATCAGATATGTGACAGCAATTTAGGATGAAAATGGTTGATATTGGTGATCAAAATCGTAGAGGGATATAGAACACAGGTTGAAATAGGTAATTGCTCTGATCTTGAATTTTTTGACATGCTATTTTGTTCCATACAGTTCTTGTACAATTTTTATTCGATGACTTTCATATTTGCAGGGTTGAACAACGACATCTTGACATATATCTGTGAGAATTTCGAAAGAGATCGGTTAATCAATAGCTGAGATATTTCCAGACAAAATTGGGAACGTTTTTTGAGATGTATGTATTTTATTGATCACGAAACTAGACCAAAAAATACCTCTGGAGGTTAACTGAAATTTCTGTTAATATATATATACGATTTTATGTTATAAATACACTAGTCAAACTAATACAACACACCAGATTGGAAAACAATAGAAAACAAATTTATTTGCTATTCGTATTCGTTCTCTTTTAGCCTGGAACCACAGTAAAATTTTATTCCAATTTAAATCTAAAACTCTATTCTAAAAAGGAGCTTTATGAAAAAAGTTAAATTGAACTTACCTTTGAAGTCCAAATACGGAACCAGCAACAATGACAATTTACATTCAAAGTTAACTAACAGCACTTAAAAACCATACTATGAGTCCTAAAACGGAAATAATGAGTAGCTACTTCCAAGTTGATTAAGTTAATTGAAAAGCTAGAAGTATGACGGACCAGTGGTAGTAATATAATAGACTCGATGGCTTTCATTCCATTGACTATCGCGGCTCTACGTGATTATTGGAGTAAATGAACCGGTTAGAAAAGGAAAGGCAAACTTCTGGCATACCTCGTCCGACGAATGTTATTCAATAGTTTAGCTTTCCTAGAGAAACTCTGGCACTTATTGGAAAGATGGTAATAGCATTAGTGGTCTCTGAGGACGTCAACGTTTATTATTATGAGTAAGTGTATATAGATCTCACGATGTTAATGGTTTTCTACACGGTTCTGACTCTTCTGTTTTTCTTAAAACTTTCATAAATCATTTAAATATTGTTCAAATTTTGTTTCTAATTCTTTATTATTCATAACCAAACTTTTTATCACCAGAACTTACTTACGTGGGATTGAATTGAAATACTGTCATTTTTTTGTTCAATTAGTAGATACTCGTATTGTGCCCTTTTTTAACATGTGGTCTCTTTTGGTGTGCCTTCATTGATCAATATAGGTTTCTTTAAATCATTGATCAATACAACAATGATTGCTATATTATAAGTTTCACTAAATTATTAACCATTGATAAAAAAAAAAATCATTGATCATTACAAGTTTCACTGAGTCGTTGATCATAAAAGGTTTCACTATATCGTTGATCATAAAAAGTTTTACTAAATCATCGATCATAAAAAATTTCACTAAATCATCGATCATAAAACCCTTCACTGAATCATTGATCATAATACGACAAATAAGTTTCACTAAATCATTGATCATTGTAAGTTTCACTAAATCATTGATCATTGTAAGTTTCACTAAATCATTGATCATTGTAAGTTTCACTAAATCATTGATCATAAAAGTTTCACCGAATTATTGATTATTTAAAAAAAAGTTTTCACTAAATCATTAATTATTATATTAAGTTTCACTGAATCATTAATCATAAAAACGTTTCACCGAATCATTGATCATAAAAAGGTCTCTTTGAATCATTAATCATAAAAGGTACTACTAAATCATTATACGTTTCACATTAATAGATCATAAAATTCTTCACTAAATCATCGATCATTATAAGTTTCACTAAATCATTGATCAATACAATTTCCACTACGTAATTGATCATAAAAAGTTTCACTGAATCATAAAAAGTTTCACTAAAGCATAGATCTTTATGAATTATAAACGATCTGTATCACATTTTATCAAGAGAACAAACTTTAACATTTTCTATTTTCTGAATACAAGTATTATTATTTTATAAAATATTCATATATCGACAACCTTTAGGTGATCAATGTCTTGGCGACAATAAATACAGTTTTCAACATAAGAAACTGTGTTAAAACCATTACAGTTTGTATTTTTACTTGGAAAAACGTATTTATGACACGTTGAGTTAAAATTTAGTGTGGATTTTTTGTTGCCTTGGTTGCTAATCCGAAAATTCTTTCTTTTCTTATAATTTGCAAAAAATGTAATTTTCCGTATTTCCGATGTTAGCATACCCTACCCATTGTCCCAAGAATGGTGTTAAATCTTTAATGGTCCAAAAAGGTGTGAATATTTCAATAAATTTCAGTTGGAATATTTCAATCTCTCTGATATAAAGAAGAAGAATATCACGGACTATACAGAGCTGTAATGTTTATACGGTATAACAAGACAATCAAAGTGATAAATTTCAATTATCAACTAAATTACAGTCAATTAGTCAGTGTGGATAATAGAAGAGCCACAGACGATATTCCATCTGAAAACAGTTTAGTAATCTAAGAGAGGAAAAACTCAATGACGTTTCTATTAGATTATACTACATTGCTCAACTCAAAGTGGTTTGTTCCCATTTCAATCATTTCTCACTCCATGTGCAGCCATTGAAATGGAAAACGAATAAATGATTCAATAAAAAGTCAATAGGTTTCGTAAATATACAATATGGGTTAGATGACTTCCAAATTGAATCAACTTCACCAGAACTGGCCCTGAGGGTGTCGAGAAGCCGACTGAATACGTTCCACAGACGAACTTCTGCTACATTAACTTGAGCTCTAATTCAATTGGAATAGATATCAGGGGACGTGAAATCAACCCACTCTAACGATTGGCTAATCAGAATATAATGATCAATATGGCGACCGGAAAACTCTCCGGAGAAAAAGGCAATAATAGTTTATGATAGGTTTAAATATTCGTATAATTTTGAATAAAAACATTTGGTTAAATATAAATTATGCGATGTCTGGCGATATTTTACCTTCCTATAACGTTAAGGGAAATTAGCACCGCCCGCCTACCCCAATTACGTCCTATTATGAAATCAAATGAAGCTTAATGATTTTGTCTGAAACATCTATTAAACATAATATTTATCATTCACTATATCACCCTATATTCATTGCATAACCATTATACATATATCCAGACAGGACAATAAATAAAGTTTCGGCACTGCATAAAATGTGAAGGTTAAATGGATACGTTCATCATCTGTTCGACAAATCATTCCTTTGTCTTAGAAACTAGAATGTTTTCAGTAACTTTCAGAAATTTTAGCTCTCAAATCCACTTGTAAGCCTACCTATCCATAATTATCAGTGTTTGAAAGTTAAAAAAACGACTCGTAATTTAGTGAGAATTTTCTCCTTTATTCAGTTAAAATATTTCAAACAATCATGAAATTGCAACTTTCGAAATCTGAAGCCTACACACCAACATTGTCTGTTATTGGTTGTCCAATGCGAGATCACATGAGAAATAGAAACATTCTTCTGTTTACGTCACACAATTGTCATCCCAGAGTGACGTTACTTCTCAATTATAGAAGCAGTCGTATGAAATTCTTGAGAAGCCGAGAGCAGACTAACACCGATCAGTGAATTGAGACCTAGCCGGAATCGATCTAATTAGAGAGTTCAATAGTAAGTAATCAAATAATCTTGATATAATGGGAGAGAACTCCTAATCAAATAAACTAAGTAATTATCGTAGCCTAATGCCAGTATTGGTAACGATTGTTTAATGACAAACCGTCTTGGTACTCAGGAAAAAAAAGGATGCCTGAGAATCTTTCTTAGTATACTAGCAGTTATTTCCCTTGAAAGAAAAATCATTAAGAATTGTTAGCTTATTTAAAGGTTTGAATGACGACACCGGATGATTTTGATATTTAGGCTTGATTATTTGGTTGTAGGTTAAGTTGGTCACAGGAAAAATGGTCACAGCTCAGTTACAAGGGCACAGTCTAACTGTGACCACATTTCTGGTGACCAAATTTAAATTAACGGATAGTAAAATATATCCCTTTATAAAAAAAAGTTTTTTCGAAAATAACGTTGTGCGAATTTTCATGCAGATATTTCTTTTGTTTACTATTAACTATCTAACGGGCTTGTAATCAATGGCGTTTGGATTGGAGGTGATGAGGGGTCACAGCTCCAGGCACTCTCTATATAAAAAGCTACTGGTTTTTGTCTGAATTCGAATCTACGCCGTTTAGCGATTGTGACATAGCTTATTTTATGTAATAATAATAATAATAATAATAATAATTTATTTTATTTCAGTGTCACCATCTTGTACATTTAAAAACATAAAATAATTACATTGACTGAAAGATGCCAGCCGATATCGACTTACGAGACACTATAAATATTATATACAAAGTAAAACATAAATTCAGGTAAAATAAACATAGTAAAAGGAATAAAAAGCTCAAGGTATCACAGTTTGTTTTCTAAGTTCAAACATTTTAAAAATACATGATGCAAAATATGGTAAAATTTGTTCGTTGGTCATTAAAAAACACAATTTATCAACATTATCAAAGTATAAAAAATCGGGATTAATAAGACAGGCTTTGATACATAAAACTCTTCTGATATCAATATATAAATTACAGTTAAAAATAAAATGCTCCTCATTTTCAACTTCCCCATTATTGCACATAAGACATTTTCTTTGACAGAGAGGTTCAGGGGGTCTTAAAAATCTACCCGTTTCAACCCTTAACGGTAGTGAGCCCGCTCTAAGCTTGGACAGCACACGTCGGTGAGCTCTATTTTGAACTAGTTTTACATATGGTTCTGTTTCTAATACATTTTTATACATACGATATGACCTGAGTTTGTTACCATTAACATGTGTTCTATCATCCCACAAATCTTTTGACCACTGTCCTGCTTCCCTTTCCCACAAACTACCCCACACCTCATCAATGCATACAGTGTCCCCCTGGTCAGTTAATACATGTAATTCTCGACCGAGACATAATACTCTGTGATCCCAGGAGGACTTACGTCTACTGGCCCACTTATGTACAGTTTTACAGAGATTATTATCATTACGTTTAAGTCTATTCCAATATCTAAACAGTTCAATCTTAATTAAATTATCACCCTTTAGCCATCCCATGTCCCCCATTGCTGCTAAATTGCTGCTTCTTTTACTTAGACCTAGGAAGAACTTGCATGCATTACTATGCAACGTGTTAATACATCTATGTGTATTAATTCCCCAAATACCAGATGCATAAGTAAATACAGGCCTGACGAGAGAGTCATATAGTTTTGTGTACACGTCGTAACTAAATCCACCGAACTGTATAAATTTAGTTTTAATCACGGCCAAAGCCCTATTGGCTGATCTAGACAATTCTTTGGCACTGTATGAAAAGTCACAGAATTCATTCACCCACAGTCCTAAGTATTTATATGCATCTGCGTACTCAACATTTAGTTTACCACAATTGAAATTACAATTACTTCTATCTTTACCAGGGTTCCTAAAATGGACAATTTTTGTTTTAGACTCATTTACAACTAACCTCCATTTAATGCACCAATTGTTCAAAATATTCAGTAAAGTTTGAAGTTTTTGTTCATCTGGGGCCAGAAGAACAATGTCGTCAGCATATAGCAGTACCGAGATTATTGTGCCATCAATATTAATTCCACAATTAGCTTCATTTAAGTCTTTAACCAAATCATTGACATAAATTGAGAATAACGTAGGTGACAAAACACAGCCCTGTTTAACTCCTTGAGTAACTGGGAACCACTCAGTCAATGTGTCATTTACCTTAACAGAGCATGAAACGTTATTGTACAATGACGAAATACTATGCAAAAATCTACCACTCACACCTATAGATTTCAGTTTAAACTTCAAACAGTCCCTGTTCAAAGTGTCGAAGGCTTTTTTTGCGTCCACAAAGCAGGCGAAGGTTTGTTGTTTGGCTGCTTTCCTATTTCTGATAATATTATTTAATACATAAAGATGATCAATACAGTTTTTCCCTTTACGAAAACCATTTTGTTCTTGTGCTAACGTGTCATTGTCTTCCAACCAACTAGACAGTCTCGAATTTAATATTGTTGCATATACCTTACAAGGGATTGATAAAAGGGTAATGCCTCTGTACGACAGGGGGTCCCATTTATTCCCGCCATCAGTCTTGGGGATAGGTGTGATAATACCCTTAAGCCACATGTTGGGAACTTCACCTGTTTGAAAACATAAGTTTATGATCTTAAAAAGCAGATTAATACAAGTATCGTTACGTATACACTCACTTATAATAGAATCAATTCCTGCAGCTTTCCCTAGTTTAGTCTTGTACACTGACTTGCGTACTTCCTCTTCGGTTATATCACGGTTTAGTGAATCACAGTTTACACTCGGAAATGTGTGATTTCCGGTTTTAATACAATCCAAATGGGTGTCATCGAAATCATTACTTAAGGGTTTGTTCAGTAAGTTATGAAAGTCATTTTTCCATCGATGTAAAACTTCTTCCGGGTCACGAGAGAATCCACTTTCAGTTTCTACTATCATTGGTATTGTACTTTTCCGTTCATTGGCGATTCCAATTTTCCCAAATTGTTTCCAAAAGTCATGTTTGTTGGAGTAATCATAAAGTCTTAGTAATCGATCCTGTTCGTGTGATTGGTGCTGTCTCTTAAACCTACGATTTGTTTTATCAAAAATGTCTCTTACCTCACAAAATTCCTTGCGCAATTTTCTTTTATAACCATGTTCATTACACTTGATCCAAGCCTTCTCCTTTTCACAGACAGTCTTCCATAGTTTTGAGAGTTCGTCATTCCAGTAAGGTTTATATAAGCTTTTCCCCTTTTTTGTTGAATGTGATGATGTCTTCAGTATTGGTACTCGTTGTTTCAGTTCGGTATCGATGATATCTACAAATCTGGCGTAGGCTTCACTTATATTTTTATCGTTGGATAGTTTATTTTCTAGTTCTATGATTTTTGCTTCCACACCGCTAATATTTGTAAGAAAGTCTGTTGGTATTTTTCTCGTGTCATATCGTAAAGTTTTACTCGGTAATGGAGAATGTTCTGTATTTGAGATGGAGTTTTGCACATCAATTGTCCAGACAATAGGTCCGTGGTCCGGTACTGATTTTTCAAACTGAATTCCACATAGGTTTATTAAATCCGACATAAGATAAACATTACACGATTTACAGCTTGATAATTGTTCATGCGGTGTAACAACATAATCAACCACAGATTTTCCGCGTTTAGACACACATGTAAAGTTATTGGAACCATTTTCCCCATAAACTCTCCCATTTACCATACATAGGTTACAGCTAGTCAAAAAATCAATAAGTTTATCTCCATAGGGGTTACTTGTTGTATCGATTATGTCTCTGACAGGTATATCGTCCACCCCAGCGATGAAATCTTGTTCGTCACCACATCGTGCATTAAAATCACCCGCCATATATAGTATTCCTTCATTCTGAAAACAGTACACTTGTTGTAGCAGTTCATTATAAAAACCGTCCACATCCACTGTACGACTGGAATCGGATGGAGGCAAGTAACAAGCGCAAATACATAGGTCACTGTTAAGAAGAGTCTTATGCTTTAGTTTTAACCATAGAATGTCTTCTTTAGAATCATCCAACACTGTAGCATCATAAAATCCAAGTATATCAGAATTCACTAATATTCCAACCCCTCCTGAACCTCTCTTCGCGTTAGTGTGTACATCTGTCCTGTTTCGACCAAACCATTCATAACCAGGAATATTTAGTTTATCGTTTCTTCTTAAAAAGGTTTCACAAACACATAATATATCAACTTTTAAAAAATTTAGCACTGTCTCGCGTATTAAAAAATTGTCAGAAGAGTTGAAACGTGACCACCCATTCACATTCCAAGTACCAAGCCGGATGTTGTCCTACCTTCGGTTACTAGTGACTTGTCGAGTAATTCGTCCTCCAACAACTCTGTAATCCTTATCACCACCAACTATTTTAAGAATATTCATCAGATTATAGTTATTGTTTCTTACGTCACTAGGTAAATCATGTTCTATGTACACTCTATAGAAATCTTGAGTTTTCTTCAGACCGGCTTTGGCTTTCAATATTGTTTGTTTTTGATCAGCGTTCTCGACAGTAGCAACGATAGGATTAATCCTGTTGTTGTTCTCACGTGTTAATATTCTTGAAACGTGAGTAATTTTGATGTTTTTGAGTCCAAGTACTTGCGACACAAGGCGATCAACGGTGTTCACTACTAGTTTTGAATCGTTCACCTCTGCCTGACATGGTAACAAGTTTTTAATCACTATATTTTTTGTTCGTCTGCTCTCTTTGTTCTGGTCGACTGGTTCTCTTGTCAATTTCAAGTTTTCGATTTTATTCTCAATTGTTTTAATATTTTCCGAGATTTCTGACTTCATAATTGTTACTTCTTCTGACACACGATTCTTGACACTTTCCTCGATTTTAGCACTTATAGATTTGGAAATCCTATCTACTATTTTCTTTTCCAAGTTATCCTCTAAATCGTCTATCCTCATATTTAATTTCATAAAAGAGTCCTGCATACTATTAGCGAACTTAATAAATTGTGCGTTGAAGCCTTTAGATGAACCCCCATCCTTTTCAAAACTACTCTTACTTTTCTTTCGCTCTCTGAATGCACCAGTCGAGTCCTCAATATCACTGTCCTCGGAGTAAAATCTTTTTCTATCACTATTCTGATCACTTTCTGTAGTATTAGGGTTAGTCATTACCTCTCTAACATATGTATCGGCAATTTCGGCACACAGTGGTTCACTCTCCATCCTATGTAATATTAAAATCCAAACACTTTAAAACAATTTAAAAGACTACAGTTAAATCCAGACACTGTAAAAGTGTATATGTATATATCTTTTAAAGGGATCACTAATAGTGATCTACCGGAAGCTACTATTGATATTTATGCAGATAAATATTAGTGACGTAATAAAGCATGTTAGTTTGAGTGGAGTTGCAAGAACAGATGTCAGAATGTAAATTGGAATGGCACAAATTGATTCTATCAGTGTCCCAGATACACATACAAAGTTTAGAAAACCTCTTTACAATCCCTTTAAATGCAATACACTGTAATACCTCAGTTCCCAACCAGGCGAACACCACAAGGGGTACCTGAGAAGCCTCTCAGACAATTTTAAAAAGTATGGAATGGATTAAATATCAAACTCCAACAACCGTCAAATATCCTTTTACTTTCAAGTTGGCTTTTTATGTTACTTACGGTGGGCGAAGGGGTACCAGGGGATTGCTTGAACAAAATAGGGGTACGAAGAGTTCAAAAGGTTGGAAACCGAGGCTCTAATAGAATAATCGTATCTAACTAGGCCTATATGGTAGGCTTAACAGGCTAAATGTGCAAACATTGAAGACATACAATGTACCTAATGACATTTCTACTATAAACAGTAAACTATGTAATTACAAACTGTATCATTGTTTTATTATTTACTGTTATTAAATTACTGCTCGTGAAAAATAAATGTCACTTCTCTATTGTTAATATACTTTCAAGCCATTATAAATTCATTACTTTTTTCACGTTTTCCAGATTAATATTCAACCCGGGAATGGTAAGTTCAATTTATTTCGAATATACCTGTATAGTTTACATTTTGTATAATACTATTAACTCGACTGTTGGAAATCGACAATTATTCTACATCTTGTAGCTATAAACGCTTGGTACGAAGAAAATTGTAAGCATCTTCATTCGTTTGGTAAGCTGTGTTTTATTCAAAGGTGTTCTTGGCGGGGACAAAAATCAAGGAGGAGAGGATATAATTTTTGTCCAAATGTTAATGAATATTCCTATTAAAGGGATTGTAAAGAGGTTTTCTAAATTTTGTATGTGTTTCCGGGACACCAAAAGCATCAATCGGCATTCACATTTGCTTGAAGCCTTCAATAGTGCTAAACACGTAGTTTAAATGGAATGGCTGGAACCACAGATGTCTGATTGAAAATTGAAATGTTGCAAATTGATGCTATCAGTGTCTCCGATACACATACAAAATTTAGAAAACATTTGCATGTGTTAGTTTTATCACTTTTCACTCACTCACTTTTATGAAATCATCACTCTTCCATTTCTATTTTAAAGTTTTTCCATAAAGCTATTACGTAACACGACACTTTTTTTCTGAAATTGTCACCTGATAGTGCTCTAGAAATTGTTATTCCTCTTTCGATGATTTGATTCAATCTATGGAGTTTTATCACTTCACCAAAAAAACCGACAACGTCCCATTTTGGTAAAAGATAAGATATTTATGTTAGCGACACGAAAATAAACTGTTTTTGACAGTATTCATTTCTTACACAAATTGTATATGGCATGTTCTCTCTGAGGATTTGAAGTTCGAAGCATTCAGTTATCAATAAATGGATCCACTAAGGTCAAAGGTAGCTACCAAATTATTGAATGTATTTTAATATCTTCTGTTGGTTATAGAAGCCTAGTGTAATCTGACTTGAAAGACCCAGTGCTTATAGAGTGGAGCAAATTAGGCTTTGTGGCTTCTGTTTGAAGGTTAGTCAGATAAAACCTGCCGTTGAGCGGGTATTTGAAGGTGGCCTTTCCAAAATTTGTGAAAACATGAAATGCTTAAAATTACGAAACCGTATGGTTATGCGGCTAAAATCGACCCACCAGACTTCGAAATTCTGTGAGGAATAAGACTGTTCCTTGATTGATACTCAAAATTAATCAGGATTCAAATTAGTTTTCATGTCTTGATAATTGGAGTCATTCAAGCCATTGTGAAGAATTTGCCAAAAGCCAAAACTGGAAGTTACTTTTAACGTTAAGTAGAATCTTTCTTGAAAATGAAAACTTTCAATGAACAATGCAGCGGATGTAGTTTTTTTTTTTCATTCCTAAACAAGCACAGTTTCCAGTCAATTAAGATCAAATTGTTGTAACAATCAATGTTTCCATGCATTATTAAAGTCCTGTATACTAAGATATTTGCTGAGGCAAAAAAAACCCCAGAGATTCCGGTTATTTTCACCCTCTTCGAATACCCTAAACGACCATGGTTAGAAATTCGACATCTTATCATTGCCATATTGTTATGGCTAATAATGTTGGATTATGCTAATTAATGCACCGTTCGCACGAACCTGACTAGTCTAACCCTACATAGTTCCGCATACGACATGCGCTATCGCCAGTACACTCAGAAGTGATATATAGATGTGATATCGGCACTCTGAATGGGTTATAATCACTCTGTGGAGTCATAAACGGATGTTGAATCAGCACTCTCAGAAGTGATATATGTATGATATAGTCACCCAAACCTTACCAATGTCATATCAGTCGATTACGTCTGAAGAACTAGATATGGGTCTTGGCAGGCTATATCCGCACCCGCATATTGACATTGTCGTCCATAGAATCTAACGTGTAATCAAATCAAGCGGATTAAAGCACCTCGTTAATAATAAATCTGTTTTGTAACCATCTAATGTATTAATACAATCTCCATAGATATTGAATAACTTCACTCCATTGTTCTACCAAACATCATAATAATGTGATAAATAGATAATGGAAACAAACGTTTAACGTCATAAGGCATTGTACTCGAAACAGTAAACAAGAAATGCGACACAACATAACTGGAGTCAATTTTCCAATGGTTATTAAATAGAAATACATGGTTAATATTTGTATGAACCTGTAGCTCTGGTGAAGATACTCCTCTGGTGAAGATACTCTTACGTTTAAAGAGACCGTAAGGATGTTTTCAAGTTCTGTGTTTGAGACGCTGATAGCTTCAATTTGCACCAATTCGATGTTCCAGCCGATCTTGCTGTAAATTGGTAAGGGGAATCAGGGAAGTTCAATGACAAAAGATTTGACCGAGGACCAGCTTGTAGAAAGGGTCAATCTAAATTATCCTTGGTCAAAGAATTGTTGTCTTTTGTTGAATTATTGCATCTGAATTCCATTGAATTCAATTTTAGGAAAGTGATTATTAAGATAACGTTTATAATACTATATATCTTGAATTCGCATAAGATATAAGTTGGTTATTCGTTCTGAAATTACCAGCGTCTCACCAGAAATTTAAATGGGTCAAATTGAAGCTATCAGTGTACCCGATTCACACGAAAAGCCAGAAAACCTTTCTTGAATCTCTTAAGTTGCACTTTATGCCCATAAAACAATCTCTTTAAAGATACACATCTCTTTCATAAGCTGTAACCAAGGTCTAAAAACATAGAAATTTTATTGTGCGTGGTTAATCCAGACAAAACAAAAACTGTTGTTTTTCAAGTTGAAGAGTAGATAAAGTTTATTAAGGGTCTTTATTGAATTTCTCATTTCTTTTGTTGCAGACTTTGATTATAAAAAGTTGAATAGGAACTGGATATTGGACGGCGGTTGTCACAAGACGGGACGAATCAATAGTCTAGATCTACTGGTGTATATTCCTCAAGGTAAATCTAATCAATATTACCTGGTTGCCTCAGAACAATCACATTGATGGCTTTTAATAAAGCGTTACATGTTAAAAGGTTCAAACCGTTTCTCAACGTGAGTCTAGTTCACAGTAAAACTGGATACGCTATACTACGTGGTAGCAGCTTCTACGAACGGACTTTAAACGTATGCGTAAAACTTCACAACAAGAATGTTTGCGTTACGGTCAGGAATATCGAGCATCAGAAACTACAAGTTGTAAAGAGACGCAACACAATCATGAATCGAAGTGAAAAATTAGTGAATGCTTACAATTTGCCACCACTTAAACCATCAAGTGCCGACAGTGTAAAACACATCTCACACAGGTTACAGCGCGGATCGCAGGAAACAGGCTCCGGGGATCGTCTCCATAGAGTACATTTGTTACAAGAACGACACAAACATTCTAATCAAGATCTAACTAGCAGTATGAAACTAGATAATAGTGTAGTGTTTAATTCTCTGACGGATATACGAGGAACTATGTCATCACCAGCACCCAAGGAACATGTGGAAGAGCCTTTGAGTAAGAGCACCGGTGCGTATTCAAAACCAAGCAAAGATTCGTCTGGTGGATTTCCGGCTATCATGGTTCAAAAATGTGATGCGAATTCCCCCATGACATCTCGTAAAAACCGGTGCATATCTGATGATATGAGAACATTAAGTGCCAATAATTTGTATGTCCCGTCGCCGTTGATATTGCGACGACGGGAAGGCAATTCCGCAACGGAATCGGACGATCATTTGAGCCGCTCGGAAGGATGTCTGCACAAGTCTAATATATCTGAAACACTTGGTAAAGAGAATCCGTCTACACCATTAAGTGCCCCTGTCGGCGGAGAAAAGAAACGACCTGGAATCATAACTGCCGAGGAAGTAGCAATTGAAGAATTTAGAAAACATAGAGAAATGTATTCACCGTCCATGCCAAGAAAACCGGTTCGTTTAATTGCTTTAAGCCAAGCCTCGAGATCACAGTCTACTGGGGACGTCAATACAAAGCGACATTAAATTTTGATTACATTATTATGAACTAATCATAACACATTATTATGAATATAGCACAATCAATTTCTTTCTCTGAACTATGAACTGTGACCTTAAATTAACAATGAGGTCAATATTCATATGGTACTTCCGGTACCGCGAGTTTTCTGAGTTGTGTGTATTTTCAAAAGGACCCAGATTCTGTGTAGTTGCCGTACTTTTAAAATTGAAAACCATTGAAACTGAATGTGAATATGTGATAACAGATTATAAAAAAATATAGATTGATTTTATTTTAAACAAGTGGATATATGTATAAAATGTATTTTCCTTTTTAAGTAAAGTCTGTAAATTTTTTAATGTGTTGCTTTAAGAGGTATATTTAACAGTAATGGCGCGCATATCTAATTATGCATCTATCGGGACGTTTTCAGAAGAAAACTGGAATAAAAGGTTTTGGTTCCTTGGGGCTGGATAATTACTGGATATTAATAAAATTGTCAAAATTGTACAATTCAGAACTATTGCATTTCTTATACATACTGCAATGAACTAATTACAGTAAAGAATATTGTCCACGTTACTGATTTGATTATTTGCATACGAATTGATATATTTTCTCGACATTACAATTGTCATCATCAACATTATTCATCACCATCATCATCAACAATTATCATTGACATTATTTATCACATCCACTTTATTCATCACCATCAACATCATCATCATCCACAACAATATTACTAGTAATCATCATCATTAATCATCATCATGATCATCAACAATAATCATCATCATCATCATTGACATTATTCATCATATCCTCGTTATTCATCATCATCAACTTTATGCATCATCATCAATCCTCCATCAATCATTTATTAATCATTCATCATCATCATCATAAAAATATTCCATGCTCAGCAATGGTGTGACGAGTCACTTATCTTATCCCAATTTCCATAAAAGATTGAGAATAATCTAATTTAGGGTAGTAAATGATCATATAAACTAACATGGCAATCGAATTCGTATCGTAAATTGGATACTATAGCATAAATGGATGACAACATAGTTTCTATAATAGAACCTAGTTTGTTTAGAACGTACGTTAATAATTAAAATACATAAATGGCGTGGACTAATCAGAACGTCGATAGAGATAAAAGGGTTGACTATCCCAAGAGAATTGGCTCATGGTTATTGGAAATGATCGGGCCTAATGTCTGTTTTTCACGTTTTTCACATTAAAATGGTCTACGATACCACGGATATGAATTGGTTGTACTTTGCTTTCATTGGCTTAACTTATAAAAAATATAATAACACTTTAAAAATTAAAATCATCGAACAACATTTTAATTTTTAATTTTGTGACTTCTAGTCTTATTTGTGATATTTCAGCCTCAGCCCTCCCAATTCGCCTAATTTTACCACCAACCCCGTCTCCCTATCGCACGCCACTAACCTCGTTGCATAACAGTTTCTTCAGTCCTAGTCCAAGACCAAAAGAAGTAGACTTCCAGGTTCAAATGTACGTAATAAGCAATAAAGCAATAAAGTATTGATTATAGATGTAATCGATGAAAACAAACATATTTGTTTATTAGAACAAATAAAGTCAAGGTTGTATTTTTGCTGAGGGACTTATGGTTATATTGTGCTAAAAATAATCATTTATTGCTGTTAAAGGGATAGTGATAACTCATCTCTGATAGTTGGTATTAGTGATAACTCATCTCTGGTAAGTGGTGCTGATGATAACTCATCTTTGGTTGTTGGTGTTAGTGATAACACATCTTCTGGTAGTTGGTGTTGGTGATAACTCATCTTCTGGTAGTAGGTGCTAGTGATAACACATCTTCTGGTAGTTGATGCTAGTGATAACTCATCTTCTGGTAAGTGGTGCTGATGATAACTCATCTTCTGGTAGTTGGTGTTGGTGATAACTCATCTTCTGGTAAGTGGTGCTGATGATAACTCATCTTTGGTAGTAGGTGCTAGTGATAACTCATCTTCTGGTAGTTGGTGTTGGTGATAACTCATCTTCTGGTAGTTGGTGTTAGTGATAACTCATCTTCTGGTAGTTGGTGTTAGTGATAACTCATCATCTGGTAGTTGGTGTTGTGATAACTCATCGTTTGGTAGTTGGTGTTGTGATAACTCATCTTCTGTTCTGGTAGTTGGTGTTAGTGATAACGCATCATCTGGTAGTTGGTGTTGTAATAACTCATCTTCTGGTAGTTGGTGTTGTGATAACTCATCATTTGGTAGTTGGTGTTGTGATAACTCATCGTCTGGTAGTTGATGATCGTGATACCATATCCTCTGGTAGTGATTTTGATAACCGTCCTTTGCTTAAATCAATGTTTCTGTTCTTATATAATGATGATCCCAATTCGTTATTCTTAAAATAGTAACAAGTTGAAATTATAATTGTCCGGAATATTAAAAGGATCGATTGCCTTTGGTCTGATATTCATGTTTCGGAAGCCAACATTAATAGTAGAACAGATTTTGGTTCTTTTGATAACATGGGATTCAAGAAAACACGACCTTCAAAATGAATCCGCATCTTACAATGGCTTGATAATAGTTGTTGTTTAGAATGGAACAATAGATAAATCATCCAGCCGTGGAACTAAGTCAATCAGATCGAATCTAGACACAGAAATTCAATAAAAACAACTGTGATCTATTGTCTCAATACGATGTTTAATTTAGTTTAATTAATTTTAAAGGGAGAGTAAAGAACGTTTGATTTACTCGCTTTTTGAAAACATCAGTCAAGTATAGAAGTATACGTGAAATATTAATGCCAAACTTTGTTTGTTCTACTTTTCTATTACGATTGACCTACAATACAATGTTTTGGGACTGTGGTATTTGATGAATATCATTTTATTTCAAAATGTTGACAGATTTTTTTTTAATGTAGAAAGTCGCATATTGATTTCGGTCCACTAGGAGATCTGAACGTTTATAGATATTTGAGAAATATGAAACTTGATATGGGCTGAATGTGAGACAAAGTCAGGAAGTTGAATGTGGCAATTAGTCGGCTGAAACGGGGAATCAAGACCTTGTAACTTTGGCGTAGTGGGCTTAATTCCCACCCATGTAAAAGGCGTAAGTCCTATTATTATCATTGCAACCTTTATAACATCCATATCAAAATAGTTGTTGTTGTTCATTAGAATTTTACGTCCCTTCCATTCAAGTTAAATTTTCAATGTCCCAATAAACTCCTATTGTGAAGAAAGTTCATTTAATCAATCATTGTTTAAGCTAGTGAATTTAATTTCAATTGGATGACTGATTGGTGAGAATTGGTCTAATCAGTCGGCACATTCTGAACCTTAGAGCCACATTATGTTCGGAACTACTCGTATCTACCTAAGCAAAAATCGTTCAGTTTCAGCCAAAAATTCTCTACTTTGAAGTCGAAATTTTTCTTAATGATTCAATTTCCCTTTATTTGTAAATTCTTAAAAGAACAAAGTCTGAATATTTTTTAGTTTTTGAGATATAAGATGAAATATGCTTTTTTGACCTTGACCTGTGAGCGAGTCAATATTTGCTAGATTTCATTGAAAGTCTCGACTTAAGTACGTAGAAAATAAATGGCTTGGGTTCTAAGTATTGTGGTCTGGTTTATCTGACTGAGTGTGTTATATAACTGTAGTTAAGGTCTACCAAATATTGACTTTAACCGCAGGTAGAGCTCACCTCAACTGGCCGAGTCAATTTAAAGAACGAAATCGCAACAATGACTATTATGTAACACAAAATAATTTGAAAAGTATTGCTTATAGGGACAGTCACACCATGGCGTTATCAGTCAGCGTTCTATAACTTTTGAGAAAACGGTGGTTATCGTTCATGGTCGCTGGGAAAGCGCCGGATGAGCATTGTGTTTACGCTAGTAAACGCACGTCAGAAAAAAATCACACGCAACGTCGACAGCGTGTGAATAACGTCAATCGAACGAACGCCGTTCTGCGTGCAAAGCGTTATTCAGTCGTTCACATGTTATTGTTAGTCACACGCTCCACGTAACGTAAAACGCAAAACGTTGTGACGGACCCTAAAGGGGCTCCGTATATATCACAAGAGTCGAGCAAGACGCAGGTGGTTATTAAGACCCATAACATAAATTATTTTTTTTACACATACATAATATACTCTTACTCCATAATTGTGTTGTCTTTATCTATGGTTATGTTTCTGGACATGACACGACTAAAAAGTCCATGAAAAAGATAGAAGTGGTACACTATAGACGTTTAGACCATTACATTGAACACGTTATCTGTAATGTAATCCATAAATCTATATAATCAAAGAAACTCCACACTCAAACATCTCTAGTAAAAGTCAATCAACAAAGAATAGTATTTAAAGTAAAGATTAAAAGCACACTAAGAAGTACCTCAACAATGTTTTCATTGATTCAGTTTATAAACCGATCTATAAAATTCATTTTAACTTTCAATGCTGGTCAGTCGACAATAAGATAATGTTTTTGAAAGGAGAAAAAGCTAAGAGTATTATTTCTATCAATAAATGTGAACGGAAAACATACTTCTTTCAAGTTACTTAGCTTTTTTTAAAGAGTTCAATGACTCTGAAACTCATATAGCTCTTCCTTGAGAGAGACAAGTTAGCTAATCAAACAATTCATTTTAGGTCATTTTTATGATAACGGAATTTAGGGAGAAGCACCAGTAGACTTTGGGCTATCCTGTGAAAGTTGGCTGCAGAGGTTTCCCTTGACACAGTCTCTGTTGTATTTGGAGTAACAGGGAGATGTAGACAGACAAAAATCCAGAGAATTGCCCAAGAAGCACAAAAATCACCATGTTGGCTGTTGATACAGATGAACCATAGCAGCTAAAAACTTACCACCAATGAACAGTAACAGCATCAATACCGTTATTGTACCCCAACATCTGCCATATTCCCCTCCCCTTTCCAAGTGTGTACCGAGTCAAGTCGAAGTAAACATTATTGAATGCTAGTCTTTGCTTTGGACAGACCTTCTCAAATGGTGGCCCGCGGGTCAAATCCGGCCCGCGACGCCCTTGTGAATGGCCCCAGAAGAGTGACCCCTTCTGCTAAAACACTCTGCTCGCTATGCTAACTAAGCTCTATTTTGCCTTGTATTTCTTTCAAAAAATGCATTTGGCCCTTTACAAAAAAAAGGTCTTAGGACATTGGTGATGATGCACCAATAACATCAACCCTGTATGAACAAACTTCGGGTACACATGTACATTTATTTTATTGTATTAATCATACTATTATATGGAGTACTCTTAATTTCCTTAAAAACATTTCAATGAAAATCGATAAATTATTGTTAAATTTGTTTTCTGGTTTTAATCCGATACTTGTTTACTAAACTGTATACTATATAAAAGCTTCGGTGCGATCTCTGCTAATTAGATATTTGATAGCATGATTACATTATTGCTTTATATGAGAGTCGGCTCGAGTTTTCTATAGACAGGCTACACACAGTCTTGGACCTCGGCCCTCGGGACTAGCTTTCCAGGTTCCACTCCCTTATTCCTACGTATATTCTGCGCGTTCGTCCGTGTCTGTCTATATAACAATGAGCAATTTGGATTTTTTAGAATCGGATCCATTTATCTATTGGAAATACTTCATTTGCTTTCAAACATCCGTTCCCTCTAGTACTCAAGATCCAGTGTTACAGACAACGTTTCCCTATAAACGATTTCAGATTTTTAAACAACAGATATCTTTGAATTTTTTGCTGGTAAGATCAATCCACACAATCTGAAGGTTGCATTTACAGAACGTGTTTCGGACTAACTATTTAAAGTAGTCATACATAATAGATACATAATAAAGAAAAAAAGAATTTTCTTTGTCTGAGATGAAATCATTTTCAGCTCATTTCTTTGTAAAATATGCGATTTACCTTCCTAAATCTATTAAGAACAATGCTGATGAGTTTACACACGAAACCTTATTCATAATTCAGACCGGAAATGAGATTCTATATGATTTGGGTTGATCGGGAATGAATAGAAAGGTTGTCTATACATGGCACGAAATGTTTTAAAAAAAATTATTTTTAGAATATAGTAAAGATATCTAGATAAAGAATACAATTCCCATGATGCACCATACGACACCAACTCATATCCGGTTGTTTCATTTATTTTTAAAGTGTCAGGAATCATGGAAAATGAGGTTCTAGAACTCAGTTTTCTCTAGATTACCATCAAAGGTAGATTGTTGTGGGCGTGGTTAAGACATACGATTATAATTCCCGTGATGCACCATACTACACAAGTCATATCCGGTTTATCTTTTTTTTTTTTGACGAATTGCAGGAATCATCGACATTTGAAAATGAGATTTGAAGTATTAACATCAG
Source organism: Lottia scabra (assembly GCA_029955415.1). Classification (NCBI taxonomy): domain Eukaryota; kingdom Metazoa; phylum Mollusca; class Gastropoda; family Lottiidae; genus Lottia; species Lottia scabra. The sequence goes on from JARJEI010000003.1 coordinate 16,642,631, forward strand.
TGGAGATTGTTGCGTGGATAAGACATAACATAATTCCCATCATGCCCATAATGCACCATGTACACCAAGTCATATCCGGTTGATCTGTTTGATTCGAAAACTCAGTTTCCCGTAGGCATGAACTTAAACGTTGGGGCGTCTTAAACCCACAATTTCTTTTAGAAAGATTGTCAGACTAAATATGTCCCTGGAAATGATGTTTATATATAGCAAATAGTGATCGATATACAGACAAATTTATAGATCTTTAAACGTGTTTTATTGTTAGGAAAATAGAGCAGATTAACAATCCTTTGTGGTATCTAACAGAAAATCAAATACATTTTCTATAAACCTATTATAATGAAACTGTTTGAATTTCATAACAGTTTTAGCTTCTAAATACATATAGACCTTTATTACTTAATGAATATAATCTGGACAGAATCAACAAAGCTTCATTTTGTCGACATGGAAATATTTACTATTTTTAACGGAGTTGTATGTTGTTGACGTTGACTGTAATTTTAAACTAAATCATTTTGGTATAAAATTAATGCATCAATTTGCATCGTTTCAATTGTTAATCATGCGTCTGTGATACTAGTAATTTGAGTAACTACGTTATTCTAATCTGTGATATACCAATCGCAAATTCTCGGCAGTTTCCGTAACTTTCACGGAGGCCATTTGGTGATATATGTATACAAGACTATTTCGCGGTTATGATATCATCAAACACTTAAATGGTATTACTAGGACCAATGACTTCGTATTGAAAATTGGAATGATGTAATCAGTAACCCTGATACACATACAAAATTTAGAATTTACAATCCCTTTAACTCCCCCACCCCCTTTTTCTGGAGCCTAATCGAAACTGGTCTTGGTACCGTCCGTCGGTTACGATCCTCGATAACCTGAATGGAAATTGATCAATAGATCTTAATTCGCTTGTCTTTTTTCATCTTCTGATATGATTTTTGGAGGTTAATCCTGTTAATTGCCTGTATTTTCAGAAAAAAAATTAAAAGTTTCAATAAAACACAATATATCATATTGTCTTTGCTGCATTTATGATAAATTAAGCTGCAGTTAACAGACATAATGCATAATGATTGCGCAATTTCTTTCAGAATTTCCTACGTATGACGTTTTGTAAAAAGATAACAAGTTATTCAGTAGGGAATGTTTATATGAGGAAGTGTACCTTGTGTTAATCAGTTTTAATGACACTGGTCAAGAAAAAGGTGATAAGTTATTCATAGACAATATCAACAATTCACAGTCATAAGTAATGAAAAGCCTAGTTATTCTCAATGTAAAACTTGTCACTTTATGAATATTTATGACTTCACATTTCACTTCCTTGTTTTCAGTCAAGTACCTTTTTTCAGTTAAAAGTTCAAATTGTGTTGCGCATCGCTTTGAAAGTTATGATGAGCCTTGAATGGCATGAGCCTCGACAATTATTGCTAAACCTGAGAATAATCTCTTACAAAATTAATTTCTGGATTAATTATACCATTCAATAAAAAAAAATTCAATTCAATTCTTTTTATTTTTCAAGTTATTTAAAAAAAAAATCAAATTCCGTAGTTGTCTTTTTGAAAGCGTTTATGCTCTACAAATGACGTGTTTGCAATCAATTGAAAATATCGATATACTATTTAGAATAACTAATTTTTGAACCGATTAAAATTTAACCATTAGTCATTTGTTAAATGAAAAGAAAATTTAAATCAATTTTGACCGTTATTAATTTTGTATATCATATATGTATATCAAATGTGTTTTTCATACTAAAATATGATAGTTCAGATAATCAGCGAAAATGGAGATCTATCAGATGTCCAAGTTCTTACAAATTATGGTTCTTAATGAAAATAATCCTTTCAAAGCAAATATCAAATAAGATATATTAAGCAGGTCTAATTAGATGTCTGTCGTCATTTAATCCATATTTATATATCAAATGACACGAAATGGAGTTTTACGTCCTACTTTTCTACATCAGTAAGGGCTCACGAATTGGTTGAACGCCATGCGATTTTTCCAGAATAATCAAAAGGGACTTTTTCGATTTCCAATCAGAGAATCTTTAACGTACGAAATAAAGTACATGGAGTATCGATTTATTGGCCCATTCGAACGACTAGACCTTTCTATCTCAGTCCTTTCTACCTGCATCATTACAGGGTAAATGCCGGGATGAAAAAAAAAATCTGAAGGTATTGTCTCGACCCCGCGACCAGAAAAAATAATAATAGAAAAAGTGAGAAGGTGCCCACGGGTCAACCCTAGCGAGGTGCCCCAACCCACTCCATGTGCAAGTGTCTAACTTATCTATTTGAGTAAATGGATGAAGTCAGGTATCAATATCCACAACCCGTGTCAAATGAAGTAATCAGGAAAGCTTTACCAAAATCAATGAGATATCGGCTATAACATCTTGTTATTGATTATTTCACACGTATTGCAAATAAACCTGAAATATTTTACATCATTGTAAATATTGTCTTTTAGTCTAAATTGGCTATTACATGTTCAATCGTTCATTATGAATAATACAAAAGTTAAAAGCCTTGTGCATAGAAATGACTGCATAAATCGATTGTGTTTAAAAGGCCTGTGGAATTCAAAGTCAATATATTATGACAAACCAGTCAGCGATAGAACATTATCAGATTAGTTATGTTCTTCTATTTATTTTCTTCATATCATGATAATATATCACAAGCTCTAATAAATAATGTTAATAGTAGGTTTTGATAGATAATCTTAATTGTAAAGTTTGATAGATAATGTAAATTGTAAAGTTTGATAAATAATGTAAATTGTAGAGTTTGAAAGATACCGTAATCTACTTTGTAAAGTTTTATAGATAATGTAATTTGTAAAGTTTGATAGATAATGTAAATTGTTAGGTATGATAGATAATGAAAATTGTAAGGTTTCATAAATAATGTAAATTTTATGGTTTGATAAATAATGTAAATGTAATTGCAAATTGTAAATTTTGTAGATGATGTAAATTGTAAGTTTTGATAGACAATGTAAATTGTAAGGTTTGATAGATAATGTAAATTGTAAAGTTTGATAGATAATTGTAAGTTTTGATAGATAATTGCAATGTTTGATAGATAATGTCAATTGTAATGTTTTATAGATTATGTAAATTGTAAGGTTTTATAGAAAATGTAAATTGTAAGTTTTGATAGACAATGTAAATTGTAAAGTTTGATAAATAATGTAAATTGAAAAGTTTGATAAATGATATAAATTGTAAGATTTGATAGATAATTGTAATGTTTGATAGATAATTGAAATGTAAAGTTTGATAGATAATGTAAATTATAATGTTTGGTAGATAATATGAATTGTAGAATTTGAAAGGTAATGTAAATTGTAAAACTTGATAGATAATGTAATAAGTATGTTTTTTTATATAATGTAAATTGTAAAATTTGATAGATAATGTTAATAGTAAGTTTTGAAATATAATGAAATTTAAGTAAGTTATATTGGCAATTTTAATCTTAATATTTAATAGATAATGTTATTTAAAACTGAAAACACATGATTTAGGTAATTGTTATCTTATGGCTAAACACAACATTTATCACGATTACCTTGTTCACTAGAAATATTGTATTGTATTGGAAGCATGTTATAAACATCTAATCGAGTGTACAATTAACAAGTCGTTTGGAACAAAGTGAGCTACTTTGATCAGTCGCATTCAAGGATGAATAAACAAACAAAAAATTAAATGCTTCATCCAAATCAGTGATGTCATTGACAAGATTTATATGATCGAAATGATTCTAAAACTATATATGTTCCACTCGAAACTTTTCAGTAAATTAAAGGGGACCAGTCTTCATTTTTATTGGTTGATTTGGGTCTTGAATATATTTAAGTATCCTTCAGAAGCACTAAAAATGCACGAAAATTGCGTTTTTCCTTCAAATATACCTTAAATTAGACATTTCTCCTTCTATTTCTATAGATGACTTTTCTATATATTGCATAGTATCGCTAATGTGTAGTAGGGCATTATAACTTTCAAATGCTAATAATTATGGATGCACATGGATTTGAAGGCTCAAATTTCAATGGTGAGTTGTGATAACCAGTACTAAATTGCTGAGCTAAAAAATCCCCGTTTCTGAGACTTATCCAAATCGACCCGCGAAAATGAAGCCTGTGCCGCTTTAATAATGAACAGTTAAAAAAATTCAGCATGAACTGTCCAGAAAATCATGTTTTGAACTACTTATATCACAAACTATTCAATAAATACTTACTTTTTCAGAATGTTAAATTCATTGATTTCATTAATTAACTGTTCAGTAATTTTGAAAAGATCTTAAAAATCTATGATTAAATGTTCAGTAAATATAAAATGAACTGTTCGGTAAATCTATAATGAACTGTCCAGTAAACCTATAATGAACTGTTCAGTAAATCTATAATGAACTGTTTAGTAAACCTATAATGAACAGTTCAGTAAATCTATAATGAACTGTTCAGTAAACCTATAATGAATGAACTGTTCAGTAAATCTATAATAAACTGTTCAGTAAATCTATAATGAATGAACTGTTCAGTAAATCTATAATGAATGAACTGTTCAGTAAACCTATAATGAACAGTTCAGTAAATCTATAATGAACTGTTCAGAAACCTATAATGAACTGTTCAGTAAATCTATAATGAACTGTTTAGTAAACCTATAATGAACAGTTCAGTAAATCTATAATGAACTGTTCAGTAAATCTATAATGAACTGTTCAGTAAATCTATAATAAACTGTTCAGTAAATCTATAATGAATGAACTGTTCAGTAAATCTATAATGAATGAACTGTTCAGTAAACCTATAATGAACAGTTCAGTAAATCTATAATGAACTGTTCAGTAAACCTATAATGAATGAACTGTTCAGTAAATCTATAATAAACTGTTCAGTAAATCTATAATGAACAGTTCAGTAAATTTATGATTAACTTTTCAGCAAAAACTGTTCGGTAAGTTTATAATGAACTTTTAATTTACGTTCATGACAATTTTTTTCAGTGTCTACACCTTTCCTTCAGCTTTTCATTCCCAAACATTGTCAAAATGAAAAGTTTTAATTGTATGAACATTTAATACAAAACGACATGCATTTGAAAGTTACATGAGCAGCAGTTGACATTTGAAAAGACTGTATAAGTATATTTATTTAGTAATTTACATTTAACTAAAATACAAGTAACACGATAAGAAACTTGTTCGAATTTGATGTGCAGGCTTCAATCAGGTCATTCTAAGGCTACTGCAGGAAGCCAAGAGATTAGTTGTTTCATCAAAGAATTGCAACTGTTTCTAATGCACTATAACTATGATGATTGGGACTAAAAAATCGAAGACTCAACATCCAGTTTGTTTCAATACTACGTTCCAACTATTAAGATCCACCCAGGTAAGTTATAGTGAGTTTTTTTTCTTTCATTAAATGTTTGATAATCCGTAGTGGCGTGGTGGCTCCAAATTGGCTGGGGGGCACAAACCCTTTTTGGCGCTCCCTGCAACTCATGGTCCCCACCCCCACCCTAAGGTATTCTGTTCAGGTATGGATCACAATGCATGAATGCACTGATGCACATGTAAAACCTCTGGAGCCCTTCGACCATGGAACACCGCGTCGAAGAGGACGAACGAGGTAATACGGGGTTCCTTTCTAGAAAATTTTGAAAATTAAGACTGTTGTAGGTGTGATCTAGATATATTTCAGGCACTTGCAGCCCCGATAAAAATATTCGAAACTGAAACCCAAAACACAATTTTTTTAGGTTTAATAAGTAAATGTTATCAGTAAATGAAAGATTCTTAGAGTGACATTTTTTATATCACACGGGTTTTGTTAACATAATTTTTTTTCAAGTGGATTAACTTAATAGGCTTCATTCACACTATTGTCTTCATTGTCCTTAAAGTTTTCGTTTTAACTGTAGTAAACGCAGGTTAATTCAACATTGTTCTAAAAATTGAAATTAGGCCTTGGACCCCAGAAGTATATTCAAAGATCCAAAATAATTAATTCAGTCCGTAGGAAGACCGGAAAGACCTAATTTTGAAGTACAAAAGCAATTTTACCATTTGTCATAGTGAACGCTTGTAGCGAGCGCGGACCTGTGAGAGACCCTCATAGTTGTCTCCCTTGAATAACTGTAAGCAGTGAGATGTAACATTTCAGCTCACTCCCTTGGGTGATTACAAACACTCACACCAAGTTTCATCAAAATCCATCAAGAAATCAGCTCTCTATCGGGTCCACAAACAATTCAAGAACGAGGGCAATCATTCATAGTAAATATTGTTCAATTGCTCTTATTTTCAATAGGCTTAATCCTTGGGTGATTACAAACACTCACACCAAGACCCTCGGAAACTTCAAGGCTTTAGCTATTTGAAACAATGCAGGAAGGCTATTTGACGCTATATTTTTGTATTTTTTTGTATGTTTATGTCTGCGGTAGGTCGGCCCCCAGGGCCCCCCGGCCACCACGCCACTGGTTATAACGCTCCCGCAACACAATGTTCTCGTCATTAATGATCAGTTAACCCTTTGTCTTGGGCTATCTAGTCTTGATGAGCATGTCAATAATGTCGCGATGAGCGTGCTAAACTGATTCTTACAGTGAGCGTGCCCAACTGTCTTGGTATGTGAGCCGAACTGTATTGATGAGCGTGTCAAACTGTATTGGTCAGAGAGCGTCAAGCTGTCTTGATAAACGTGTCAAGCTGTCTTGATAAACGTATCAAGCTGTCTTGGTGAACGTGTCAAGCTGTCTTGGTGAACGTGTCAAGCTGTCTTGGTGAACGTGTCAAGCTGTCTTGGTGAACGTGTCAAGCTGTCTTGGTGAACGTGTCAAACTGTTTTGGTGAACGTGTCAAGCTGTCTTGATAAAATTGTCATGCTGTCTTGGTGAACGTGTCGAGCTGTCTTGGTGAACGTCTCAAGCTGTATTGGTGAACGTATCAAACTGTTGTGGTGAACGTGTGAAGCTGTCTTGATGAACGTGTCAAGCTGTCTTGGTGAACTTGTCAAGCTGTCTTGGTGAGCGTTTCAATCTTCTTGATGAGCATGTCAAACTTATAGATCAAACTGTTTTGGTGAGCGCGGCGAACTCTTAGAAACAAAGTACAACAAAGAGCTTGGACTCCTTTTCAGACACTAAAAAGTTTTTGGGTTCTCGTTAAGCAGCTTCGCTGTACTAATGATGAAATTAATACCTCAATAAATCGGATTTTGTTTGTAACTCAATTACAAGTGTAATGATTATCATTATTATCCTCTGTTATATAAAACTGTCATTATTAATGTATTTCATTCATCATTCAATGACGTTAGAGCCTTAATTAATTATGTATTATACTATTAATTAACGTAGGGGAATAAACTGTATCATTTTCATTACTAATGTATTATTACGGTCTGAATTAGGTCTTATTATCACATGAAGCGATATTTTCTTAGATCAATATATCGATCAGAAAATTAGAACCGATTTTAATATACATGTACAACTTTAAAGCTATGACAACTATAAAGGTTCGACATAAAGCTAAAATATACTATGGATACCTTTTAAGACTCAATTTTGGCTATCGATGGTCCTTTATCGTGAAAATTCCTTATAATTCTCTGGAAATGGAATGTTGATGAAATTTGTTTTTGAATATTTGCTGATTGACAGAAACGTATGACTGTAAAATCTTATCAATGCAAGGGACATAACTCTGATTAATTATACTATACAATTTAGCAATCCATTCATCTTTTTGTACTGGAATCTGGAGTAGGCTGTTGCGCTTGGTACACAATAGATATATACATTTAAAGAACACCTAAAGGTGTGTCAGTTTCATTCGCCGACAATTCCTTTTTTCATTCTTATAAATGATTTTCATAATGATTTATATAAATTGAAATACACCAAAGATTTCAAACTTTTTCTTTATTTTACCCCCTAGGCTCTATAAGGCATTACCCATAATTGTTTCCTCGTTCTCTATGTTCTCTCTAAGGTATGTTTAATTTGGTGTTGGAGATTTGGGGGGCGAGACTGAATGGAACGACTTCAAATATAATTGTCAAATCTCTATGCCAGTGCCTGAGCAAAGTAAATTGATTTCTTTATTGGATTATTTTGAATTTACGGGACAGTAATTAAGTGGTCGCTGGTCGCGTAATGAAGGTGTTCGCGCAAGTCCCTTGATGAGTTTAAACTCCTATTGACCAAATTAGAAAATTTAGATTTTTGGTTCATTCTAAGAGGTTGTATTCCTTTAATAAAGGTGGGCGCATGAGCAGGATATACTGTAATTCCTTCCATATTTTATATGAGAATTGGAATATGTGCAATAATTTTTTACCAAGACGGCTCATAGTCTTCTCTTTTTTTATTATTAGTTATCAATTGCAAAGGGGCATATATTATTATATGCTCAGTCGTTAGTAAACGGGGTCACAGTTTATTTTCTCTCAGAAAGTCAAGACAATTTTTCAATGTCAGTCCCACCGACCACCTGCATCTTTGACAACAGGAAACTGAGTAGAAAGATGCGAATGTATCATCTCGACCTATGTTCGAACCTCAAAACCTTCAGGTTCGCGAGAAAAGCGCTAAACTCACCCACCACAACCCAGATGTCATAAATTACATTGTCAGGTCACACTTGTATAGTTACATGTTTAAAATTCGTATCATTGTACAAACAAAGACATAACATGCAAGTTTACTTTTATTTACATTAGGTGATAACTTCAACATGTGTATGTAAGAATTCGAAATGAATATATCACGTGACTTTAGTTTAATTAGAATGCCGTGACGCCTAACAATTTAACTATTAACTTCATTGTAAAGTTATATAATAGACTTGAAAGGTTGAATCGAAACTCGCTATGAAGTATTCAAAAGCTCCTCCAAGTAGATAAGTATATAAGAAAAGATAGTTTAAAACGGTTGGTGTGAAATGTCGAATTTTAAATCACCTTTCCTTTTGTGAAATGAAGTTTAAAACCCTGCTGTTTAACACCTAACCTCTTTTACATGGTAATATAACATAATCACATGTCGTCACTTCAAGCTTGTATAAAATTAAACCCGGTCTTGCAAAATATGCAATTTACAAAAGAAAGCAGATCAAAATACTAATTTATAATGTATTTCGAAAAACTTTTCATATTGGAAGACAGACTTCCGGTTTGATAGCAATTAAAACTTCTTAGGGACTATGATCGTAGTATTAACGTCACGATTTCGACCATATCTACTTAAACTAGATACAGCATATTGTATAGACTATTAAGTCATAATTATCATATTTAACCTTTAACTTGCACCTTGTTTCATAATAAATCTTTACTTTGTGACCTAGGCCAGTGCCTTTATGAGACTATGTTCTCATCACCACCTAGTTACTATATCCTACCTTCCACTCCTCGTCTCCCGCTAGTCTACTTGCATTTTGTTTCATCCGTCGTTTTTTATTGTAGACGAACGCTACGTCTGCATTAATTCTTAAAAGTTATACGAGAGAGAACACGATTATATTTATGTATATAGATATATGGAATTTGTTTTTACTTGCAATCAAATCCAACAGATTGATGTTCTGACAGTCTAATTAGATTGATGTTCTGATATATTATAAGTTCACGTGTGGGCAATTGGGCACATTCTACTCTCACCTGGTCTAAATACTGTGGAGGCGCACTCTGTATAGAGCACATAATGATCACCGTCTTTCATTGGATAAGGATATATTTAATAGGCGATTACAAGAAGACTTGAACTTCAATTTTGAGTGTAACAAACTAAGGAAGGGTTTTGTGAACATCGAAAATTTGGGTGAGAAATTTAAACTATTTCGATATGATGTGTGTATATTTTTCTGTTAAATTCGTTTTAACACTATATTGTTATAATGTTTCGTGCCAATTTCAGAAATTGGAATGAAGTTTTACGTCGTGCATTTCCTCACTTATAAATCAGAATATGATAGTATATTTTTAAATAACGATATAGAGATGGGTGTAGGAATTTTGGGACCCCCCTGGGTAACTATAACAAATTTGGGATAATGGAATGCATTATTGCCATGTAGTTAAACAAACAAATCTTAATCCACACCCATGCAAATGATATTCATATTAAAATGAAAATAGGCCTATACAGTTAAACTATATGAACTATAAACCCATAAGGCATAAACCTACTTCATATGGAATTTAAAGATAAGGACATAAGACAATGGACATAGGCGCCATTGTACTTGTAGAACATAGATAATAATGATTTCTCACGGGCATTAACATAACAATGGAGACACCCATTATTTTCATTCATTTCATACATATTTAACATATTATTTCCTTATGTTTTATATTTTAAAGATGTGTTTCACCTCTTAACATGTTAAAGGGATTGTTAAGAAGTGTATATCAGGGGCCAGGTTCATTTATGGCTTTCTGGAAATCGCGTTTCTGGGCATATAATTCTCCAAATTCTTCTAAGTAAGATCCGTTGTGTTTGTTCTTCTGAGCTGAACTGAAATAAAACTTTCATACAAGACGGCCATCAAAATTGAAAGACAAAGGTTGGCCATGAAATATCAAAATCGAGAAAATATTGTTTGGTATGAGCAAAGTCATTTACTGAGAGGCTTCTGTGTTTTTGAGCTTATTCATCCAAATCATACTGTATGACCCGTCTAAAAAAAAAATTAAAACCCGAAAAATAGATGTTTATTACGTTAACAGTATTGTGCTCTGGGCGTGGTAGATATTAAGCCTAGACAATATTAAAGGGGAACATTCGACATTTTCGTGGGCTGATTTGGGTCTTGAAGTACTAGAAATGCAAGAAAATCGCATACATCCTAGAAATAAACCACTAACTAAATATTTGTCTTTCGATTTTCAGTAAAGTAGGTGTTTTCTAGGCAATATATGAAAGGCATAGTCTCACTAAAATACGAGTCGTATTTTTTACTATCAAACGATTTCCAAGTTTCAAAAAAAATCTCTTCCACTTTAATTTAGAAGACAATCCCTTTAACCTTTCACCGTAGAGTTAATGTCACCGTGCAGCTGAAGTAGAGAAGTTCATATCTTATTACTGGCATGTACCTACCACACCTACATTACTATTTGTTTTTAAATATTTTAAATTAAAGACAAATGGAAAGACTGGCAAAAAAGGATAGGTTAATACATGTATTATGAAGATAGGTGTATCGCACTCGCACAGTTAAACGGTGTAAAGGGAACTGTATTTTATCGTAATTGCGCTGTTTCAGACTGGCGCTGATATTATAGACGATATACATGCATGGGATCAAAATTTATAAACTATTTGAAGGAATATTAGCGGTAAAAAAAAAATGACTGTTGAAATAGTGCTCAATGCATTAATTGTAGAGCGATATAGAAATAACACTGTTGAAATAATACTTAATGCATTAATTGTAGAGCGATATAGAAATAACACTGTTGAAATATTGCTCAATACATTAATTGTAGAGCGATATAGAAATAACACTGTTGAAATAGTGCTCAATACATTATGCTGGACGTCCCCTTTAAAATCAAAATGTTTTCAACAAATATTGTCTAAACATATACCCCAAGGACTTTAATATTTGCATAAAAGGGTACACACAACTTCACACTTCAAGTCGTGGGGCCTCATTCATGAGCATAATGTTTTATTAACATTATCTCTTCTTTCATGTTATAAGTCTCCTTTATTGCCCTCCATTCACACAAAAACTTCATTGTATACTTGTTGAAATCAATATTACTCGCCTTCAGTTACCCACCCGAATATCTAACAAATAGATAAATATATGTATAGAAATTTAAGCCTGCACGTGTTCCAAGTGTCGTCTGCTAACTTGCTGTTAATGCGCATGTCAATTGGAGTAATGTCAATGGATAAAACGGATCAATAGGTTTGTATAAAAGAGGAATCTGTTACCAAGCAAAAGGTTATTATCTAGCATTCTATTTTAAGCCGATTTAGAATGAAAATTGCATGATATTCTTTTATTTCTTTACTTACAGATTGTAGGCGATAAGTTGGATTTTAACTTATATCTGAATGACATCGTCACCGAAGCGAATCCGACGAGTAAAAATAAACCGGTTTTACGAGGACGTAAGGAATTAGCAATTATCACGACAAGTTTGAATACGTTTGGTGGTAGGGCAAACACTACTCCAGTGAAAATGGTCCCAGTACAAATATCGGAGACAGTGTCAGTTGTTCAGTTGCCGAACTACGAGGAAAGGACGGTATCGAGCTCCGTGGATATTCTGTCTATGCAGAGGTTCAACGAGAAAGTGAACTTGGAGCCATCGTTAGCTCCTGTACATTTTGCTGACACAATGATTTGTTACAAGGATTCCACGCGGAAGAGATTTGTGAGCAAGACATATTACGAACCTCGTGTGAAACCGCGACAGTTTTCAAACACTATTTTTATTTACCCAAAACGACCCGAAAAATCGTTTGTGTCTCTTTTGGATTATCACATTGATGAATGTAGACAATGGTTCAAAACCTGTGTGGAGTTTAAAGCCAAAACATACACGACTACAAAAGTAGATATTTTAAATAACAATAAGGAGAATCTTTTAGTGAATGGACTTTCTGTGGACTCTGTAACACCAGGCCCTGGAGCCACATCCATGCTGCTTCCACTCTACCCCCCTAAGACAGACTCTTTTGATGACGAAATGAAATTGAAAGTTCATTTAAAACACCCGGATATTAATATGAATGACAGTATTCAAGTCAAGGGATATTGAAAACATTATTGTGCATGTGCAAAATAATAATAATCATTTATATACAACACCGGTTAGTGATTATCGGATAATCGAACGCATCTATCATTAAAACACTAACGGAATGGATTTTTGTCTCATGGTGAAAATGCTATCATGTAACTTTTGTCCACGAACTTAAAGCAACTTGGAAATTTTGTCAATCCATTGCACAACATGTGCACCAAGGTCAACTACTCCGAGTCTTTGACCTTGGTGATTCTTGGTGAATCTGTGGTGGTTATAAGATTACTATAATATGTGTCTCGGTGCTATCAGTTCTCTCGTTCCTTGGAAATTTCGTTCATGGAGGTTGAAGTAGAATATGGTGCCATCTGGCTGCTTATGTAAATAAAGGACCATGGTTAACTGAATACAGGGCAATATAATTACATTATAGATAGCTTATTAATAATAGATGATTGAGTGCTGTATTGGTTGATAATACAGAAAGATCGATGATAACAACAACACGTGTTATGGATGTTATTGATTTGATTGTAATCTGTGGATGACCCATGGTCGATATTCTTGTGATCTGTTTGGATGACCTAATAGCTCTTTTGATTGTGAAAGAGGGCAGATCTAGCATAATGAAATCATTTGTTGAGGATGCTGTTGGTTTGGAGTTACCAGAGGATGAAATTGTGTTACCTTCGTACGTTGCTATTAAGGTGAAGGTGCTTTATAGCTCATCTGAAAACAATTCACTAATCACTAGTCCGTACTTTCCAATTATTTGGTAAATGCCTTGGTACCCACTCATTTCTCTGTTCAGATAAGGTTGATGACAATCTGTCTGAAATGTTTCGTTTCGTGTGTCTAAATTTTTATACAAATTTCCATGCATTTGTCGCTCTTTCAGTCTGTTAAATATAATGGCAAATCTTTTATTGCTTGCAGAATCTGATTCGTGGAGTATATAAATGACTTTGGAGATGCGCTGTATAATAATTTTGTAAGATCATGGATGACAAAAAGAATTTAGATCTGCGTTTTTTTACATTGAATTTTTAACATCATGTTTCAGTTGTTATTGATTTTACTTTACGTTTGTTTTTATGAGAATTTTACAGTATATAGGTTTTTTAAAATCAATGTTAAGATGTATGAACGATCGATGCTATTGGCAGCATATGTTGCAGATATAGATTTATATATAAGCTAGCGTCCTACTTCTATGGGATTATGGGGGATTCGTAAAGATAACTTTTATTAGATGCCTGACCGTGGTTCACAGCAAAAACAATCTATATAGATAAAGTGAAAGTTGTTTATTTCTATAAATCTCTGTTATTAGAATATGAAGGCCTACTGCTTTGTACCTTTTCATGTATCAGTTACGTAGGCAAGCTTTCGGCCAAAACACTAATATTTTGAGGTTTTCATTCCGTATGCGCTATATATGAGGGAATGGGGACAAATGCATATCTATTCGCGGTCATCCTCAAGAAAATTGGGCGATTCCTTTGTGATTAAAACTTCCTTGGGCGCTTCCTTTGAGGACGAAAGCTTCCTTGTTCAACACAAATCACAATTTGATACAATGAACTCAAAAACAAAACAAAACTTTGTCACCAGCTGGACATTTATGATTTCCGGTTATTACCATCAAAATAATGTCAATTCACTTTTAAAATTACCATAATAGAATGATATTAACTCCATTTTTATTATCAAAATTTAAACTAGATCTCGAGCTCTAATAATATTCATGTATTCATTATACTGTGTGGGCTTTCTGTAGGTTATGTAGGTGATTTTTAAAGGGATTGTAAAGAGGTTTTCTAAACTTTGTATGTGTATCGGGTACACTGATAGCATCAATTTGCGCCATTCAAATTTCCATTCCGACGTCTGTGGCTCTTGCTATTACACTAAAACTAACACGTTTTATGACGTCACTAATAGTGATCTGCATAGATATCAATAGTAGCTTCCGGTAGATCATTATTAGTGACGTCATAAATCGCGCTAGTTTAAGTGGAATTGCAAGAACCACAGACGTCGGATTGGAAATTGGAATGGCACAAATGGATTCTATCAGTGTCCCCGGTACACATACAAAGTTTAGAAAACCTCTTTACAATCCCTTTAATGGAGATCATCACTATGATGAATTTTGTACAAAGCATAGAGTTACTAAGCTTATATAAACAGAGTTTGTCTTGCTTGCTTTTCTAAGAGCTCATTATTATAGCTTATGATATTTTGGGATATTTGCTAAAATTGTTTATGATATAGGCACCTAACATTGCATCTGTATGACACGATCATTCTGTAGATGGCTACAAAAACGTCTTTGTTGACAAGATCGCCAAGCAATTCTGAAATAATAGTGACTTTGATAAATTTCATCTAAACACGACCTCAGAGACACAAATATTTTTGTTCTCTTTTTTTTATACACAAGACGCAAGATTTATTATGTTTTAAGAAGATAATATGACAATTTTTTTATGACGAGAATGACCTGAAGTGATGAGAGGTGAACCAGTTTATATTGTTTTGTTATATTATGTATGTATATTATTAATGTTTTAATGTATAATAAAATATAGTGTATGTTTAAATGTGTTATTTGTTGTGGTGGTTCAGCGAGTTGGACGCCTGCTAGCTAACCTTAAGGACAGGAAATGGAGATGGTATCTTACAGTTTCTTTTTAAAATTCTCTCTTTCTTTCAAAAGTGCTGAAGGTACTATGCACTGATGTGAACCAAACGACTATAGTCGTTCGAATATTACAATAAAAACGGTGCTACAGGCTGTGACCGTTAAAGAAAGTCGGTAAATTGTTCAGACCGAATTTCAGTAATTGCACACTTTATGGTCCGAAAATTATTAATCCTATCTCGATAATGTAATTAGCTGTCATTTTGGCAGCAGAGATTTGCAATCCTCAGACTCAGAGGCAGATATTTGCCGTCATTATAATAACCATTATAGAGTTGATATAGCTAATAACAGAGATCTTATTTCTCTGCGAGTCAATAAGCTACTTCGTGAGATCTGATTTCTCGGTGAGTCAGAAAGCTACTGCCAGAGGTCTGATTTCTCTAAGTCAAAAAGCTACTGCCCGAGATCTGATTTCCTGGCAAGTCTGAAAGCTATCTGATTTCTCGACAAAAAGCTACTGAAAAAGATCTTATTTTTCTGCGAGCCACAAAGCTACTGACAGAGATGTTTTTTCCCGAAAGCCAGAAACCTATGAGCCGCGGATCTGATTTCTCTACGAATCAGAAAGCTATTGACAGTATCCTGATTTATCGACGAATTAAAAAGCTACTACCAGAGCTTTGGTTTGTCAACAAGTCGGAAATCTACTCCAGAGATCTAATTTCTCATTGAGTTAGGAAAGCGACTGCTTGAGATCTAATTTCTCGACGAGTTATGAAAGCTACTACACGATATCTGATTTCTCGAGATCTGGTTTCACAACGAGTTTGAAATCTACCGCCAGAGATCTGCTTTCTCAACGAGTTTGAAATCTACTTTCAGAGATCTGGTAGTAGATTTCTGACTCGTTGTGAAACCAGAGCTCTGGGAGAAGCTTTATGACTCGTCGAGAAATCAGATATCGTGTAGTAGCTTTCCTAACTCGTCGAGAAATTAGATCTCAAGCAGTCGCTTTCCTAACTCGATGAGAAATTAGATCTCTGGAGTAGATTTCCGACTTGTTGACAAACCAAAGAGCTGGGAATTTTTCTCTTCAAGTCCTTCTTTTGAGCTATTGAGATCTGAAGAGAGCTATAATCGTTTTTTTGGGGGATTGGCTTCTTGGGAGATTCGTGGTTATTTTTGGAAAGGATGGGAAATCCATCTGGGATATATAATAAGGTCCTGAGGCTATAATTATTTCTTCTTTCTTGTGGATCGATACATTGTGACTTGCAAATACATGTACTAATACAAAAAAATGTTGAAAAGTTAGGAGGAAAACATGTAATTTTAAACTTTTTAACATATATATTTATTGCCTCAGGCTTGTAATTTGTTAACACATTTGCCCATTTAAAAATCAACCTGCGCAACACTGAGAATAAAGACGTTCTCGAGTTCGGACGTTTGGATAGAAATATAAAAGGGTACGGTTGTACAGTTAAATCCTATTCAATACGGAAATAAGCGTGTGGAAAAGTATATCAGCAATTAAAAAAATGTCTGCATAACAGCCTTAGATAGTGTGTTTCAGCCTTAACGAACTCTTTGAATCAAAAGGAGTTTTACGTTTACGTTCTATTTATATACGTATATACTTTATGGCGTTACTGATTACAGGCCCTGCCTTTAAGTGTACAATGTGGGAAATTTTGTCAGGAAAGATTTCCCAATGTCCAGGGTTCTTAAATGCACAGCCTGTAGCACATAGGTTCCCAGTTTATTGTCAAATCCGAAACACCAAACACCTTTTGCAAGTCAATCTATACTTGCATCACTGTCTATTGAACATTTTTGAAAGATAGTGGCGTAGCAAGAAATTTTTTCAGAGAGGGAGGACCCATATGGATATAAAAATTCCAATATTGTGATTTTGTACTATATTGAACAAAAAGAGCAATGTTTTTGAGGGGATATCCGCCCTAAATACTCTACTGAAGATAGAACACATTGAATCATCAGCAGGAATATTAGCTGTGAAGAGATCGTCCGAAACGTTGTAGAACTAAAGCATTTAAGGACAATAACTCAGGCATTAAAAACTAAAAATTTCTCTTGACCTATTGCCAACATAACTAGGTCATATTTTGTCAATTATAAATGAATGTTGTTTATCCTGATATATATCAACTTTTTGACACGAGATTAAACTTGGAATGTTTTACCTCTGTATCCAAATTATCTAAATAGCTTAAAGGAGCTAGGGGCCTGAGTATATCACTTCACAGGGACGAGAATGTAATACTTATATTATAAAATAACAATTTTGGCGTGAATTTAATTTAACAACCTTGTCAATATACTTGATATGAATTGATAAATAAGTTCACAGTGCCCTTTCAAGTTTGTTTGTCACCTAACTTTGCTGAATAATGCAATGTATAGTAGGTGTATTAAAAAAATTTGTCAAAAAAAAGCCCATCCCTATAGTAGTATTATGCACCACATACATTGACTGTTAAAGGGAACGTTCACTATCATAACACAGGTGCTTCAATAATTAATCTTAAAAACGAAATTTTCTTAGCTAGGCTAATCGGCAATAGTTTTAAAACAACTCATCGTCGAAAATTAAAATCCATGACTGTTTATCCATCAGCGCTTGAAATAATAAAAAAACGACTAAAATTTATGTGAAATTATGTCTGATATACATAACACAAGTATTGAAATTGAAAGACAAATATTTAGTTCGTGGTATATTTGAAGTTTTTAGAAATTTCCGTGCCATTCTGGTACTAATATTAACGTATATTTTTAAGACCCAAATGGGCATTTTACCGTAAAAAAAAACTGTATGCATGTGCATCGAGCACACTGATAGATTTGCACCATTATTATTATTTTCAACCAGACGTCTGTGGTTCCAACAATTCCATTTAAATTAAGTGTTTGATTATGCCACATTTCAAATAGTTAGTAAAAGTGGAATTGCTAGAATCACAGACCCTCTGAAAATTAGAATGGTGCAAATTGTAGTCCGAAACTTGCTGACTCTTTCTCCAGTCTCCATCATCCCAATGTCATACCTTTCTCCTTCACTATGTACGGTAGTTAAAGAGAATAACTTGACCACGGGAAGATGCCCAGTCTCTGATAGCTATTTGGACGGATATGGCTGGGAGAGCGTGCAGCATTCAATGGCGAACGATATATTGATTTTATTGCTCGGGAAAAAAATTTGATGGACTCGCATACATGACCTGTGTGGTGTAGGGGGATAATGATGGTATGATTGAACTACAAAATCATCCATCTTTCCAAATATATCGAAGTTTTGTGGATTCGAGGTAAATAAATTTAAAAAGTTTAAAACCCCCGCACCGCACGTGCGGAAAATCACAAGTTTTTGGGGCCTAGTTTTTCGGACATATCTGTCCAAATATCTATCAAAGGCTAGGAATAGAGCCAAAAGTTTCGGACTATGCAAATTGATGCTATATAACATATTATATGGTGTGTCTGATACACATATGAATTTAAAAACATTCTTAGCAATCCCTTTGACATTGTAATATAAACAGTGTTTTAATATTTTCTCTTTTAGTAGATCAAGCACTTTTTTTACTCAAATTGTAGACATTCGAAGGAAAATTGATCGAGGTAAAAAAACACAATGACATTAACAATGGCACTATATATCTTTAAGTTTTTGAATCTAATTTATGTAAAATACAAATCCAAGCTAGTTTTGATAACTCTACTCTATAGTATGTGATTTTAAGTGAACATTGAGGCTACGTTTGTACTTAAATGATTTACTACACACTTCACAAAAGAATGGTCTTTTATCACTGTGCTTTGATAACATGTGATTCTTCAAATTTTGTGACCTGGTGAAATTCTTCTCACAAATACCACAAATATACTCTATAGGATTGTCTTCAAAATGACACTTCATATGTCCCACCATGTTTTGCTTTTGGACAAATGTTCGCCCACATACCCCACAAGCAAATGGTCTCTCTCCAGAATGAAGTCTGTTATGTATTCTTAAATTTTGGCTCATGCTGAAAGATTTACCACAAACATCACATTTATAAGGTTTTTCTCCAGTATGTGTTTTCATGTGCTTTCTCACATCTGCTAAATCATAAAATTCTCTCCAACATTTATCACATTTGATTCCTTTATATCTTTTATGAACTCTCTCATCATGCTGTTTTAAAGTATATTTTGAATTAAATGCTTTAAAACATACATCACATTTGAAAGCATTCTCATGTAAATGAAGTTTGATATGCTTTTTGAGAAGATAATCTGAAGTAAATGCTTTGCAACAGAGGTCACAAACAAAACTTTTAGTCTCAGAATGTATGGAACTGTGGCGCTGTAGATTCCTGGCATGAGAGAAATTTCTTCCACAAATATCACAAGAATATGGTTTTAAACCACTGTGGACCATAGAATGATTTTTTAGATATGTTCTTCTGGTGAATGATTTACTACAAATATCACATGTATGCTTTTTCAAAGAAGCTAAAACTTGATTTTGAACATCAACAATTTGAAAACCATTTTGACTTGTTGAAAAGGTAGTCTCTTTATCCATATTAGCTTTCCAAACATCCCGATTTCTATTATCAACAATCAAAGTTGGATCCATAGAAGTATAAGATATATTTGGCTCCAAAACAATCTCTGGTTCTGATTTCACATGAATCTTGCAATGAATTTCTAACTGTTTATATTCCAAAAATTTCAAAGGACACACAGCACACTCATGAAATGAGTCTTCCATTGTTAACATTTGATGCTATGCTCTAGGCCTACTTTCAACAAGAATCAGCTTGACTGGGTTAGGCTGGTTAGGCCTACTTTCATTACATATTAATTAAATTGGCGGTAATTGTCCTCATGCTTCAAAATATATTTTTTTCAGGCTAAATCATTTGATTGTTGCAGTTTTGTTATCAAAATAATGAGTTTTTTTTATAATAACAGATCTCTATTATGTCCACAGAGAGTTATATCAATACACATTTATGATAATGTCTAATACTGATTTGAGAGAAAATTTATTTGTTGTCTGAGTCCATTCATTGTCGTCAGTAAAAGATTTCGACCTTATTATACATCTAATTCATATCGATCAGCATCTTGTTGACTTTTCGTTGATATGCTCGGTATCCATATTCATTATCATCAAATAGAAAATGGAATGAAAAGTTTAAGGTTGATTATTTTCCACAAAACTAGGATTTTTTCAGAAAACTACAAAAATTATCGAACCGGAAGTAACTAGATCAGACATATCGACCCGACCAAGATTGTCTGTCGAAAAATGAGAGACAATTCGACCATTTTCAACAAAGGTTACCTTGATTAAAGCAATGATTTCATTTACACAAATAACACCAACAACATTTATCAACTGTTTTATTTTACTAAAACACAAAACGGCACACGACAGAACAAACAATATAATTAAAGTAAGTTAAAAATGAGAACTTCCAATAACAATTTTTCAGAACCTCATAATTAAATATCTTACTTAATTTTTGATGAGATTTCTATTAAAAAGCATAACAATCTTGTCAGATCACAAAGGCAGTCTCTCACAGAAAAAATCAAAAAATCTCTTTTAATCAACTTAAAGGGCCATTCTGCTTTTTTGAAAAAAGTTTATATTATCCAAAAAAAAAATCGCAAATGCTACCTGAGAGTATTTTTAAAGTATGCTTATTGTATCTCTATATTCTTCTTGATCAAACTGAATTTGTTTTTAAAGGGTTTATTACAAACAGGGAGTACTTATTGTTAATTAAGCAATTTGACCTAGTTTTGGTGTTTGCCCTTTAAATGGCTCAATATTTCTAGCTGAAACCTTTTAAATACACAAGAGGGACATTTCTCTACAATTAGGCGTTTATTTTACTCACATCCGTTCAGTAGTTTCCTATCAGCGTCCGAAAAACATAACACACTAAGGTTTTTAAAAATTTTCGCTTGTTTTTAGCGTTTAAAAATTAACGGCTGGATTTTTTTAGTTAAAACTTTCAGATACATTAAAGAGCACATAGTTACAAATTTTGGTATACAGACAGACAAATAATTATACAAAGAACAAGTGAGACATACTAATTTAATTTAATCAAAAATAATCAGTATTTTAACAAATTCAATATCATATGGATGGAGACAACTAAGACAGCCGTTATTTTTTATGCTTCTTAAAATCTACATACATGTATTTGAGTATTTGACAAGTCCAGTTTTAATATACTGGCCAATTTGTTTGAGCCAGCATAAATTGATCTGAATTGATCATATGATGTTGACCTATATAGTAGTGGTAGGTGTCGTGCGCGAGACAGACCATCCATGCTCACCTGATGGTACTTCTCTTTGGAACAGTCCACTGAAAGACCCAGATCTATCCCCATCAATAGCACCAGTTTAATACATCATATATTTATTCATACTGGATGTTACTCGTACAACATTATACAATCAACTAACAATATTTCTATATTCTTCATGCAGGTGACGCTTATCACTGCGCATGTCTAAACTTACATATAAATATTCATAGCCTCATAATTACTATTAACATTCACCATTTTTTCTCTTTTTTCTTTTTTTTTTAATTTTAATTTAAAAATTCTTATATGATGTTAAGATAAAATCATTGTTTTTATGTATTATATCAAAGTACAAAAATAAAAATTATATCACAAATACTAGCTTATGTATTATGTTGCCTTTTTACAAAATTCACATATTCTCTCTGGTGTCTTTAACATGGCTATCAAGCTGCTGCTCGACGCACCAGATTTGGTAAAACAATCAGCAATTTGATATTTATTTTCGACCCAAGCAATATGTTGTATTTCATTACGTGCCAGCATGTCTCTCAATACACATATGTCAACTTTAAGCCTTTTGTCAACTAAAGTCTTAGATGAATGCACCGAATCGCAGAGAGACTTATTATCAGTTAAACAATGGATGGGAACAGAAACCGGACTCAACTTTAACATTTCACATAACATAACTCTTATAAGAGAACAAGATTCTGCAGCTTCTAACAAAGCCATTGTCTCGGCAGCGATGGTACTCTTCACAACCCTTCTTATTTTTCTGGATTGCCACAAAATAGGTGCCAGTTTATGATTACTACCAACAAGAAATATGATAAAGCCACCTTGTGACCCGCTATTCTTTAAATTTCCAAGAGATGCATCACTATAAGTGACCAAACACAATTCTGAAACATTTCCTAAATTCGGAAATTTTAAATATAGATTTTCTGATTTTAATTTACGTATACTCTTATTGGCAGTGATCAAATCTTGAACCGTACCCCCTCTTAAAGACACACTCGTTTCACAGGCATTATAAGCTATATCGGGCCTCGTTTGATTTGCTGCCCAATTTAATTGGCCAGCCACCCCACGTAATTGTCGAGCCTCTTTTTCCGTAATTGGCTCATCCTTTGCCCTAAATTTTACATTTTCAATATCAATACATTCAATTTCACTTATATACTCATGCTGTTCAACGCGAATTTCATCTCGAAATTGTCTCAAATCTAGCCCAATGTATCGAAATACTTCAATATCCTCAGAACTTATCACAAATTTACTCTTTATAACCTCAATCACATTTTGTCTAAAATTGTCTGTTCCTCCAAAACAAAAATCATCAACATGGCAACAAATCAGTCCCTCAAGCACACCGTCAATATGCCAAAAGAAAACTGCTTCATCATACTGACTCATTGCTGCCCCACAATTTAACAGTTCTTCCTTTACACGCAAGTACCATACTCGTGGAGCATCGCATAGACCATATACAGTAGTTCTCAATTTCCACAGTTTGTTTGTGTTAGCCTCTTTCGGAGGTTTGAGGAAAACATCCCTTTCAATGTCTCTGCCTTGTAGGAACGCCGCTTTAACATCAATAGAATTTAATTTCCAACCTAAAGTTGATATTAAGGTTAGAGTAAGTCTTAAATTTTCCTTACAGCATATTGGCGAATCTTTACGAATACTGTCATTCATTAATTCCTCGAAACCCCTAGCAACAAGTCTAGCTTTCACTTTTAGAGTTCCATCTTTCACTTTCTCAGTTATTACCCATCGAACCGATATAGTTTCTTGTCCTGTATTATCCACTTCATAGAAGACATTATGTTGCCTCCAATTTTCAATTTCATTTAACTTAGCAGACACTTTTTCGAATTTAAGATCCACAAATAGAGCTGCTTCTATTGTTCGCCAAAGGACAGACTCAAGGTTCACACTTTTCACAGCACCATCATTATTGTCCTGAACATTAATCCACGATTTATTCTTTCCTGTACTCTTTCCAGCTCTACCAATAACCGTTGCCTCCTCCCAACTCGAGTCTTCACCAAGCTTATATTCAATTTTGTCTCCTTTAGAAGGAATTTTACATTGAGACAAGTCCCTGGTTGGACTATCTTGAAGTTTGCTTTCTGACTCTTGGTACACATCATCTTTAATTAACTCAGAAACCGCCGAAACCGCCGGAGACAAACTAGTGTCATTATCATCTAATTGTTTATCTATCTGTTCTGAAGATCCCTCATTAGATGATGTAGGTAGATCAGAACCAGTATCTAATACTTCATGTCTCAAGTGGCATGGATTTACACGGACATATGTACCTCCGTGTCTCACAAACACTTGTTGACCATCTCGTCCTATCACCACTCCTGGTCCTTTCCACCATTTTGAGTCATTTCGTTTATAGAACACACGATCACCAGATTGGTAAACAAGTCCTGTGGATGGTCGTACTTGGTGTCTTAATGCTCTCCGTAGTTTCTCACTGGCTTCACTCTGTATGAATGATTCTCTAGCAACCTGTTGTGCATTTAAATGTTGAGCAATTAATTTACTACTTGTCACACCATTTAAAGCTGGCAGCTTATCAAAGAGTACAGATGGACTGTTCGGATTTTTGCCGAAAACCAGTTGATTTGGGCTGAAACCATACACATTTTGAAGACTGTTTTTAGCGCTTAAGGCCCATGCTAGAGAAATATCTTTTGAACAATTAGTGTCTTTTATGACTTTCTCCATAATATTAGCAATGATTCCATTGTGTTTCTCGGTTATACCGTTTGACCACGGGGATTCTGCAGCCGTTGTAAGCACCCTGATATTCAGATTTTCAGCCATATCCCTAAAAAGAGAGTTATTAAACTCTCCTCCATTATCACTCAACACCTGTGCTGGAGCCCCAAAAATGGATATCCAATGCAAGAAGAATTTATCAACTATTTCTTCTTGGTTTTTAGAGTTTATGAAACAACCGGCACTAAACCTTGTAGCATGATCTATTAGGTGTAAAAATGTAGAGCCCTGAAACACTTTTAGGTCCATAGCAACTGTTTCATTGAAATCTCTTGACAGTGAGATTCCAACCACTGGTCTTAATCCAGGTTTCTTATATCTCTGACAAATTGTACAACACTTTTCACTGTCTTTCACTATGTCTATAAATTCTCTGTCATTTATTCCAGATTCCTTAACTAATTTCACAAGTTTTTCCGAGTTTGGGTGACCAAATTGTCTATGTAACTTCGTTGACACTTTCTGTTTTTCTGGTACAGTTTTGTTTGCGATAAAATTATCATCAAAAAATATCGTAGACACATCAGACAGTGGTATTGCATAATGGCCACTATCTGTGTATTTCATTTTAATCTCGCTTCCAAGGATATTTGCCACATCCGATACAAAGTCAAGTTTGGTTTTAGTTGCCTTCATCCAATCTTTACTTAGAAGTAAAGGAAGATCACAATTTACAACCTCTGTCTTGATCTCCATTCTATTTGAGTCAATGTATATTGGTATTGTCACACATTTGGTAGATTTCACTGCTGAACCATTTCCAAATCTGAATGTTGCATATGATTTTTCTTCCTTGACTTCACTCTTGTCATCAGGACTAAGGCTATCCACATAACAATTTAACCAAATCTGACCGCAAACTGTTCTTGTACATCCGCAATCCATAACACCCATATTGATAGTCTCTCCTACAAACTTTTCTATATAGCATTCAAAAATTTCCTCTGAAAATAAAGTCACTTCCTCAGTATCACGACCAGCAGCTTCGTAGCTATCGGGACAGTCACGAGCCCAATGAAAAATGGATTGACAAACAGCACATCGGGATGGATTCCCAAATTTATCAGGCGGGTTGCCTTTTCTTTGAGAACGTCCACGACTTGCCTGAAACCCTCGTCGATTATAAGAGCTTGGTCGAGATCTATAAGAGCGCTGTTGACGTTGATAATAATTAGGCTTTCCACGTTGTGAAGAGTTTGTGCCTCCATAAAATATCTCATCTTCATCCACCTTCACGCGATCAGTTTCACCCTTAATTCTGTCACTATCCACAATGTTTTCACTACAATGTTCAAAAATCGATTTCAATTGTTTTTTCATATTGTCATAGGACAGTTCTGTAATGGTAGCTCTAGCCAATTGTTGTTTTTCATCACTGATATTAGCACTTTTTAACAGTCTATACGCTAAAACACCATCTGGTAATTCCATTTTATATGATTTTAATTTAAATTTCAACCGTTCAAACTCATTCACATAATCCGTAATACTTTGTCCTTTAGGCCTTTGGAGTTTTTCAAACTGTTCATAAGCAGCAAAAGCCACTTGATTACTGTCTTTTGCATATAGTGTTTTTAATTTCTCAATCAAAGTATCCACTCCGTCATTGCCACTCAGATCCTTAACGTCAATGTCAATACAAGCATTTCGAGCTCGTCCTTCCAACGATAAATATATTGCCGGGCCTTGTTTCTTTTTGTCCAAGTCCGTAACACACTTCCAAATCTCAATTTCTCTTAGCCACGATTCAAAGTCATCATTTAATGTCGGTGGCATAAACATTTTTCTTCCCGAGGCAGCCATTTTGGAATCGCTCCAATCATCAACAAAAGTTACTCCACCACATACAGTTAGAAATACACCCAAAATTACGCACCAAATAAATATTGTTCTAATTGTTCTACACACTTTCATCTCAGTTCTTAATGTTTATCAAAAAAACTATCTTCATTACACCTTATATTGTCTTTGTTACTCAATAATATTCACTATTCACCATCACGCTAACCACGCTTCCTATAGAATTCGGCCGCTTACATCATTGAAAAGATCGCCTTTTCTTCAAAACTTCTTTTTTTTTTTTTCTCGACAAATTCACCATTTATTTACCACACGCTCTGCTACCATGAAAGACCCAGATCTATCCCCATCAATAGCACCAGTTTAATACATCATATATTTATTCATACTGGATGTTACTCGTACAACATTATACAATCAACTAACAATATTTCTATATTCTTCATGCAGGTGACGCTTATCACTGCGCATGTCTAAACTTACATATAAATATTCATAGCCTCATAATTACTATTAACACACTATTATACAACTTTTTCCCTGATTTTGCCTTTCTTGCTTTTTATTCATATATAAGAACTATGTAAAGTAAGACCGCACAATATTTTTTTTAATAATCAGTTTGTTAATATATGGATGCCTTATGTTAATAATTTCTGTAATAATCAGTTTGTAAATAAATGGATGTCTTATGTAAATAATTTTCCGTTATAATCAGTTTGTAAATATATGGATGTCTTATGTTAATAATTTCTGTAATAATCAGTTTGTAAATAAATGGATGTCTTATGTAAATAATTTTCCGTTATAATCAGTTTGTAAATATATGGATGTCTTATGTTAATAATTTCTGTAATAATCAGTTTGTAAATATATGGATGTAATTTTCAGTTTGTAAATAATATATGGATGTCTTATGTAAATAATTTTCTGTTATAATCAGTTTGTAAATATGTAAATAATTTTTGAAATAATCAGTTTATAAATAATATGGATGTCCAATATCATTATTCTTCTGTAATAATCAGTTTGTAAATATATCATATATTTACAAACTGATTATTACAGAAGAATAATGATATTATGGATGTAATTATAATTTTGTAAATAATATATGGATGTCTTGTGTAAATATTTTTCTGTTATAATCAGTTTGTAAATATATGGATGTTTTATATAAATAATCTTCTGTAATAATCAGTTTGTAAATAATGTATATGTCAAAAGTAAATAACATTCTGTAATAATTAATTTGTAAATAATATATGGATGCCTTATGTAAATAATTTTCTGTATTAATCAGTGTTTGATGTGAATCATTTTTTGATAGTTTATGAAAAAATATTTATTTCATTTTCACAAATAATTTAAGGATTTTGATAATTAAACAAAAATCAAGTAATTGATTTAATAACTTAAGACATTTAAGTAACAAAGTATTATAATAAATAAATAAATATGTATCATTGTATAGTATACTATAGTATTATTTTACTTGTTAAATCACATCACAGATCAGTGGTTGGCAACATAACATACAATTTGTGGTAACAGTTTTGAACAGAACAATCCTAAGCTTAAGGAATAAGCTAAGAATAAATACCCCTTTACAATGAACTTCCAATAACAGTTCTATGGATTTATCAACTCTATATATGGAGGATTCTGTTACGGTATATATATATGTCACCAGCCAAGTTTGAGAATTTAAACATTCCACCCCTTTCACAATCATATCATACTTTGGACACCATTCATTAGAAAGTTTTACACCTTTTGGATTTATGGAATCAACTGGAACTTTAATAAAACAATTTATTTCTATGTTTCTGTAAATTTGTCTAAAAAGTTAGTTGGAAAATTCAGGTCAATCCTGTTTCACTTTTCCAGCCTTTGCAGATTTAAAACAATGAAAAGAATTGTCTGTTATCTAAACTATTTTTCAATTTACATTCATTTTCAAAAACATTTCAATATCTGTCTAATGCAGTAATACTAATGTCCACATGACACTGCCTTTCCGTCACCATTTACCATAGCATAACTATTTCTTACCACTTGAGCAGACGTGTAGTCTTGAATAACAGGCAATTCTCTTCTAGAAGAATCTATTCCTCCAAATTCATCATTGATTGGAAAGCCATTTAATCCATACTGTTTAACCCAACCTAATCCTTTATCTTGAGCAGCAGCTAAGTAACGCTTCCTTCGATTTATTTTGTAAATGTGAATTCTCTCCCTTTCCGAGTCAAGAGTATCAAGTTCATTTTCCCATCGAATGCTCTCATTAATCACAGGTCCTGGATGGGAAGTTGTCTCTACGATATTTGGCATAACAATTGATTTTGATGAATTCACATCAGAGATTTTTCTATTGGGATTTTTAGCACTGTTTTCTTTCTTAGAACTTCCAGATTTGGTCTTTGATTTTGAAGATTTTGACTTCAAGCTTATATTTGATAATTTTGAACTAAGATTTTCAAAAGCAGATGAGCTGTCTGATTTTGATTTTGGCTGAGATAAATCTTTTTGTCTAGTTGCAGGTGAATTAGTACCTAAACTATCTGAAGATATCACTCGACCTGTGTTTTCGGAATTCACTGTAATATCTGATGATGAGAGTTTGGGTAACAATGGTGTTTTATTAGTTGAAGAATCAGAATCATCTCCTTCTGTAATGACAAAAAAAGAAAAAGAATTTCACTTGATAGCTGTTAAGACTGCACACAAAGAATTGTTCGGGTGGCGAACAATTTTGAAAAATCAAACATGTTTGATTTCACAAACATTTCTCACAACATTTTTGTTTTTGTTTCATGATTCAGCAGACGGCGAACAAAATAATACATATTTTTCACAATTGTTCGCCTTAAATGGTCCTCATCTGCATTGGGCTTTATTGAACCTAAGTCTTATTTTACATTTTCCAAAATTCAAAGAAAGGATCTTTTTGACTTTCATTTTACTAATCATTACAGGGATTGTAAAGAGGTTTTCTAAACTTTGTATGTGTATCGGGGACACTGATAGCATCAATTTGCGCCATTCCAATTTTGACATGTTTTATGACATCACCAGTGGGGAGCTTCTATAGATCTATGCAGTTCTATACATTAGATTAAGTGGAATTGCAAGAACCACAGATGTGGGAATGAAAATTGGAATGGCGCAAATTGATGCTATCACCGATACGCACACAATGTTTAGAAAACCACTGTAAAATTGTTTAAAAAAAAATAAAATGCAGAAGAAAGCAGCGTTCTTAAATCTTTGTTTTGATCCATCAGATCTATAAGCTTACTCTAGATAATAATGAAATTATGTCTAATAGTAAGTTTTACCTTTAGGGAATGAAAGACCTTCAACTTCTAAAATATCTTCTTTATTTTGACAAGATTCACTCTTAGAAGTTGACTTCTTACTAGATTTTCTCTTCTTTTTTGAAGAGGTTTTTTTATTTTTTTCTCCTGATAAGGACCCTCTTTTACCATTAGAGGTTTTAGAAGATTTATGGTCTGCAGACGGCATTGGTGTTTGATTATCAGCATTCCGGCTTTAATTGACTACTGTAAATAAAATCAAATCATGACAGATAAGGTGCAAATAAAATAAAATCATGACAGATAAGCTTAAGGACATTTTTTTCTTTTACTCCCAGAAGATGGCCTAACTATCAGTAACATTTAGTGAATTAGTAGTAGTTGAAATAACTAAATCATTTTCTATTTATAAAATTGAAGATATTTAATACTGGTATAAAAATATATGTTCAGATTCAGAGGTAGTCAAATACAAAGCTAGTTCCACTATCTTCTCCTTGCCCTTTAAGATCCTTGTAGTTTGCTTGTCAGCAATGTTAAGACAGAATTATAGTAATAGGCTACATGTTGATTTATCGCGCAATTTCCACATATAAGTGCTTTACAAAAATGGAAGATTAAATCCATGTGAATCCATAATTATCAGCGTTTGAAAATCAAAATACTACTCAGATTTTAGTGAGACTAAAATAGAAATAATTTCAAATAACATTTACGATGTTATTAATAATAATAAAAACTTTGATCAAAAAAGCAAAATGCCCCTTTGCAATAAAAAGGACAATTTATATCGTATTTATTAGTACACATATAGTATATATAGCTGTAAGTGTAAAGAGAATAATAATCCTGTAATCTTGAAGGATCTGTAGAATTTTGTACTTTTCACATTAAGTAATGTAGCCTACATCATAGATATCCACACTTTATGTCCATGAATGTCATTGCCTTGAATTAAATTAGTTTTAACATGAAATAAATATCACAATATTAACTATTTTTCAATTTGATTTCGTACATCAATTACATAAGAGATTTAATTAACTGTCATAAACAAATTTCTAATGTTCATATCAATATAAACAGTAGCAATGAATAAAAGCCATACTTTGCCCCCCTTGTCGAGCCATGAATGATCTTGTTTACACCTGCTTATCAACAGACCATTTTAGAGAGATATCCTACATCTAAAAAATATAGTCCCAACAAAAAAATATAAGTTTCATACATTTATAAAAAGATTCTCAGCAAAATGAGTCCAGATGGCACTGTCATTAATATCATCACGAAAAATGTATAAATTTCAATGCTTATGATTTCGAGTATGAATATGTCCCAGTTTGAAAATAAGCGAAAAAGACAAAAAAAATGGCGGACATCGAAGAGAAAAATACAAACGAGTGCAATATAAAACACCAAATCTCTACCAACAATGAAGAACATCAATATTGGGACGATGAACTGGACGAAGATATACTTGCATTTTGCGATAATGTGGGTAAGAATATTTTGGTTTTTGATAACTAGCCATTTGCAACAGAAATTATTGAGAGGCCCACCATTCGCTAATTCAAAGTATCAACAAACGAGAGTTATTTCCCTTCGTACTTTGGCTGCAGACTACCACCATAGAGTTATAATAAGACAAATCGCCCTAAGATATAGTCAGAAATAAAACAGTATAGTACGTATACTCAAATACAGCTTCATGTTATTTCTGCATACAGTTAGGTACGCAAAGCTGTGTTTGTAATCTTTCTAAGAGTCACAGATAGGGATATTCGTTATTTAACCATATAATTACTTCTAATGTTCTAATTCTATTTCAGTTTTTTAAAAGACTACTGTATGCAAAGTTTACCCATCTTTGATTCTAATTTATTTCAAGTTCACTTCTTTCTCCTTGTTGGTCAATGCTTCTTTATAGAATTCTGTTTTGTGTAAAATCTTAGACCTTTACCTAATCTATGAAATATTTATATATAGTGAAAGAACGATTGTATATTATATTATGTGTATACTTTATAGTGTTATCATGTTTTAGTGTTATCATTTTATGTTATAATTATTGCTCAGTTATTGTTTGGACTCAATTGTAAAAAGGCCTTTATGCCTAATTGTCAGCCAAATAAAGAATTTATTATAGTCAGTGCATGGATGGCCATATCCAAATAAAACTTTCACTATATGACTAAGCTTACATCTTTCCAGAGATATCAGATGGTTTGGAACTTTAGCGCAATATCTCTTTGGGGGTATTAGTCTATAATACGTGCATCATTATCTTTTGTTTATTTAAAGAAAAGGAAGAGTTAATGAAAAGGAAAACAGAAGAGAAGAAAACACAAGGCGAACCAGATAACCGAACAGAAGAAGATCTCCAAACGCCTTTACAGAGATTCAGACCCGGCTATCTTTGGGTATCGGATCTAACTAAACAGAATTGGTGTGAACAGCAGTTATATTATTCGTTCACTTTGCCTGGAATTATTGTGGAAGATAAACATTCAATGAAAGAAGGATCCAGTCTTCACTTAGCTAGAGGTAGGCTAAAACCATTTTCCATAACCGTCTACATGTATATGGTAGGGCAAACCATGCAGTCATAATAAAACGTGAATACACATTTCTTCCTAAATTTTCTGTTTCATTAGTTAGTTTTTTTCGCATCTGCCTGTCAATGGTATTCCAGTCAAATAATATATTTGTGGTAGGGCCTAGTCTGGGGTTTACGCAAATATTTGATTATTAGATGTAAAATAAATATTACATGTATATTAATATTGCTAATACAATTCGTGTGTTGTAAAGAGGTCTTTGTAACTTTTTTTTTTGTGTATCTGGACAGCATCAATTTGCATAATTCTGACGTCTGTGGCTCATGCATTTAACACGTTATTATGACGTCACCAGAGGAGAGCTTCTTTAGATCTATAGATCAATGCAGTTCCCCTCTACACATACAAAGTTTAGAAAACCTCTCATAAATAAACAAGAATACCATTATACATTTCAAAGACTTTCTGTTATTTGCATTTTTACAGAATTGGCTGTCCATGAACCAGTGCCAGTTAATATAACATCAAATGAGGACATTTGGGCTGTCAAGGTCCTGAATCTGTTGAATACTGTTCAAGGTTTTCTAAATGGTGTGTGTTTGGCTAGAGAAGTCCCAATATTTGGAACCCCCTTTAACAAAGGTGTGTTTTTTGTGGGATTGATCGACGAACTGCGTTTTGATCCAGAATTGTACACGGTCACATTATCAGAATTAAAAACCAAAACTTACAAATCACCGCCAAGCAAAGCCCAAAAATCGCAACACAAGTTACAAGTGATGCTGTACAAGAAATTATTTGATGATTTAGTAAAAGGTGAATTGCGTAAGGAATCAGTGGCCAAACACCTGCGAGTCGATCTTTCGCGGGAATTTGGTGATAGCGTTACCAAAGAACTCGAAAAGCATTTAATTGATTTCAAAAATCTTAACCAGCTTTTGGACTATTTATTTCAAAAATTCCAGGCGTTAACTTGTATAAACCAAATGCAGATTGAATATGTACACCAGGAAAGCAAGGAAACTCTATGCCATTCCTCTGTAGATTATGATGACACAGAACTAGAAAGTCTTCTAGATCATTATTTTAAATTCTGGAGAGGGGAACGTGAAATTTTAGGAGTAGACATTGAAGACGCTTGGAAATGTGGGAAATGTGATTTTTCTGACATGTGTGTTTGGCGCGAAAAGAAATCTCAGGAATGTTCAAATAGTAATAAACTTAAACGAAAGTGATTACAAATAGAGTTCCCCTAGATCAAAACTCAAATCATTGGTTGGTTGGTAGCGAAAAAGCGAGAGAGAATAGTAATATATCGCGCTGTGCCGCCCTTTTTTTCTACCTCTCACGGCCATTCATTTCACTTCTTCTGGCGGAAATGCTGAACCTAGTGGCATATTAAGGGACCCCCGCCCCCTGGCTCGGGTCGGGAGTTTTGCTATATTTTCACTTAAAAAGCGCAAAATTTAGCAATTTCATAAGACACCCCCTCCCCCTTTTACAAAACATTCTTGCTACACCACTGGCTGAACCACGATTTATTTTAGTATGCTTAGTCTTGTTAGTTTCCAATTTCCTAATGCACCGGAAAACCCCTGAAAATTATAGGTTAATCAAATATGCAGCCTCCAAAAATCCCCACATATTATGGTAAATGTTGCTCAATAGTGAGTTAAAATAAAATATTGTTTGTATGCATATGTTTTATTAATGCGAATTTAAAGCATTTATTTAAAGCCACATAAGCCCAGACTTGGACTTTGAGAAAAAGTCTTCTCATCGTTTTTTTTAAAAGTTAGCACTTAAAAATGAATATTGAAAAAAAAAAATTTCGATTCCCTTCGTGGTTCCAATTCTACAGCCATTTGAAAGAAATTTTGTTTGTTTACAATCAACACATCAATAACTCACAAGCTCCGCCCACTACTAGCACGCGCTACTGGAGATTGGTGTATGACGTCATTTAACTAACACGCCCCCCGCTTGACCTCATTAGCCAATCTCTCATACAGAGTTGTTTCCCTTCTGTGTAAGAGATTGCTCATTAGCATGTAATTTAATGGAAATCATTTTATTAGATCCCGATTTTAAATCCAGCGGCATCGAAGCCATCTGAGTACCCAAAGCCGTGAATTTTAGTTTTTTGACTTAATTAAACATCAGAGATTAATCTAGAATGCCTTTTATACCGAAATCCCGTTTTTTTCATTTTGTAAACAAACGAATCCCGCAATGTGGCTTTAAGCCACTATGTGCAAGAATTTTATTTTAATGGTTTAAATACATTTATATGATTATATTGGTGACAATTTGACGCACACAACCGCACAGTGTGTCATTGCGAAAATCAGCTGGGACAAGTAGGCTATGCTGTTGTGAAAAGTCGCTGGTCATATTATGCATCTTCCAAATACCAGAGAGTGTTGACATCCTTGAACATAAGTATTAAGTGGCTTTAGAAAGTCAGAAGAGAAGAAAGATAAGCGAAAACAAGAAAGAGGGTATTCATTTCAGTCCATTTCAGCGCCCTGTAATATAGAGAAACAAGTTTTTATTGCATTGTAACGAAGTTTTGAAAGTTTTGTGTGCGTATCGGCAGGGGCGGACTGGGGCCGTGACGCGGCCATGGTTTTTTTCCATTGACCGGCCACTTAAGTGTGCCGAGCATAGGGGTCTTAACAGGACAGATGCACGTTTTTGGAAAGGGAGGGGGCGCGTAGATCCATATTTTGGCCGAGCGAAGCGAGGGGAAATTTTTTTTTACCTTTTTTGGGGCTTAAAAACATAGAATAAGTATAAATTGTATTAATTTAACGGTTTTGACGTGGGTTAGACATTTTTGATTTCGTATTCTCCCCATTCTTTAAAAAAAAAGTAAAGGACAAAGTAAAGGGGAGCGTACGCCCTCTACGCCCCCCCTGGGTCCGCCACTGCTTAAGGGGTCCTCCCCAAAATATTTTGGAAAAACGACTACCATAAAGGTGATTTCCGAGCGCCTCCAGCGGATTTCGGCCACTTTCTTTTGAAATTTTGAGTAGACCTATAAGTCCAATTTTTTTTTTCTTCAAAATATAAATATTTTTTTTTGTCATTTTTCACAAACCGGCCAGTCCGCCCCTGCGTATCGGGGAAGTTATTGACATCTGTAGAGTCTTTGATTCCAGTAGTCAGGCAAAAGTTGAACTGATTGTATCTCATGATGTTGACCTATATATAGGTGGTGTGCCGCGAAACAGTCCATGCTTACTCTCCTTGAAACACCTGATGTTTCTTTCTCTTTGGAGTAGTCCACTACTATACAACTATTACTCTCGATTTTGCCACGTTTTTGGATGCACAATGTTATATTTTACTTGTGTAAACGAATGTATTGGTTTGATCTTGATGTGTTCTTCGTGTACAACACCGAACAACGTTCCGCATGTCGGGCTCACGGAACTACAAACTAAGATTGAATTGTGGTAAGATAACGGGATTCTGAGTAGACCAAAGCAGTCAAAGTTTCCCAGAAGTATGAACAAGCTCCCTACTGTCCCCACTCACCTCGGCAATTTATGTTGTTAATTAACTATTGTACATCAATGTCAACAGTGACCGTAGCATTTGCACCAGGGACTTCTGCCGTGACAATGGCATTAAGCTGGGTTTCTAACAGTTTAACTCCTGGTTTGACTAATATACTACCAGCTGAAATAATGATTTTATGATTAATGTCGAGAGATAGGCTAATGATCTGAATATTCATTTATTGAACTTTTTATTTTATTTATAGTAATGCTCTGGGTTGGGTTTAAAATAGTTAACAACTCATAAATAATCAATTTTCAGTTTGAAGATCCTAATATTTTATAAATAAATAATAATATATAAAATTTTTGTTGCAATGCCATAATTCATAATACGGATAAAATTCGATATATAGCCCTTAAAAGAAGTATGCGAGCACATGATCCCAAGTTGAAAATGATCTGCATTCATTGTTGCCTTGTCAAAAAAAAGAATCCATTAGGCTACATGACGCGAACTTACCAACTACAATTTATAAACTATGGAAAATACGGACATTCCCCTTACGAATTAAAAAAAAAAGGCCAACTAATATTATAATCTATACTTACTGAGAGAATCTAATTCAAAATAAATAAAGAAGAAAATATTTTCGGAATCCACTGAGTAAGTGATAGGGGTGTTTGAAGATGCAGCGGCTGATATATTAAGAAAATTTCCAGTTTGGTCCGAATCAATGGTCACTTCATAACTTGATTCATCAAAAGCAATCGTAACTGGTTCATCTGGAATAAAATTCGAATAAACATCTGTTTATAGGTTTATGAGACGAAAATTTCAGCCAATCAAAAACTACCTTCAAGATCGCGGGTCTGTGCATTGATATGCACTGTGGGAAGACGAAACAGAAAGTAGAATTACACCGCAGTCCAAATTATGACGTAATACGAAACGTAAACTTTGCTCTGATTGGCTGAAGGGTGGCACGTGCTAAAAATAGCTTATTTCTTCAGCAGAAGACGCTCGCCTTATTAAACTTGTAAGATTACAATGAGTCGAAAATAAAAAAAAACCAAACGAAATGTTATCTGATTTTAATTAGATTGATGACTAATAGGAGTCGCACACGTATCCGTTTATTAGCAACGTCTCTGGCCCGGTCATCTGTTGGCCCGGAGTGTCGCGGACGCTTTCGTTTGTTGAAAAAATATGTATAGTTCTCCCGTAGGTTGCCCGTCTTTGGCCAGGAAGTCACCCGGAATAGAAATGACTCGCCGCGCCAAAAACCGGCCTTTTATATGCCCGGAGCTCGCATTCGGAGCTCGTTGAACGCTCTCCCGCTCGGCTGTTTCCGTGACACATCCGGGTGACTTCATGGCCACGTCAGGGCGAGGTTCGCGCGAGATCGCCCGGTTTCTTATAAACGGGCGAGATCCGAGCGAGATCCGAGCAAAGACCGGAAGACATCCGGAGCGGTCCAAGGTCCGCGTGACGTCAGGACCGGATTTGAAGCGGACTTGGAGCCAGCTCATGGGGACCTCTCGCGGAGACTTCGACCGCCCCAGTTTTTTGAACATGTTCAAAACTCGCGCGGAAATGAAAATTAGGCTAATGACCGCTTGTGGACCTCTTGAGGATCTCCAGCGGACCCCTCACGGACCCCCCAAAAATGACCGGGCGAGCTTTTTTGGGCAGAAACGGATACGTGTGCGACTCCTATGACACGAATACACAATCTCTCACACTACTGTTGCTATTCATTTCCAATCAAATCTGGTTGTTATTATGTTCATCAAATTACACCAAAAGCCACAGACTATTGATTATAATCTTCGTGGTGAAATAAAATATGCCTTTTATATTGTCGGGAACGTCCGTCCGTTCTTCGGTCCGTTCGTCCGTCAACATTTGCTCGTAAACGCTCTAAAAACTATAGTTTTTGATGGAATCAAATGAAATTCGATATGTGTATATATATTCATAAAACGAAAATCAAGTTCGAATTAAAGCTATTTTCGATCATTATAGAAGCAGAGTTATTGCCCTTGCCCCAAAATCTTGTATATGCTATTACTCTCTTACTTTTCAACCGATTTTGATGAAACTTAAAATGGATGTTATTGGACCGAAATCGAAAGGTTTGAGAAAGTTTAGTTTACTCCTGATTGAATTTAATGCTTTTTCGATGGGCGTAGGCCTATATGGCTGTGGTCCACTATCTTTGTTTTTCTTCACGGGCCTTTCTAAAGGGATTCCGAGTTGAGAAAACCAGGAACAGAGTGGTACCAAGTTTCCTGGAAGTTTGGGCGCCCCCTTCTCTTATTGACAGTTACCACGGCACATAATGTCATGGAGCTGATAATAGATAAAACAAATTCCTTTTACCTGACTCTACTATAATTTGAACTATGGTATTAGCACTAGCACCAGGGACCCGTGCCTCTACCTGGGCAAAAAACGTGGCAGTTGGTAACACAACTCCGGGCTTAACAGATATACTACCAGCTGAAAAAATAACTTCATGATTTACGCCAAGAGATAATGCTCTAAACATAAAAGAAATTGTAAAGAGTTTTGCCTTATCTTTATGTGAATCGGGGACAATTACAGTGTTAGTTTTCATCATTCCAATCAGACGTCTGTGGTTCCAAAAAATTCCACTAACATTGTTATTTATTTATTTATCTTAATAAACCAATAACTTAACTGTACTTTAAAATAGGCCAGTGCTTTTTTATGGGAATTTTATTCTCATATCACCGTAACATTAAGGGTGTGGTGACGTCGGATCCGCGAAGGTCTTTGTGGTTCAAGCATATTGGATATGCTTGACCACAGAATGTGACATACATGTATTTTCAAACCTTATATTTCCATGTACCCGAAGGTCTTTTTTAGACAAGTGGCATGCATTTGACAATTATATTTTGAATGTATGTAACACGAGAGAAAAAATTCAATTAAAAACTCAATGCAATCAGAGAGTAACCTAGTTATTCACACGAGTGGCACATTAAAATAATGGATACTTACTAAGAGAATCTAATGAAAAAAACATATCCCAGGTATCAGGTGATGCCGATTTCACTGTATACACGATAGAAGTGTCTGGCGATGAAAAGGCTCTTATTGTAAGAACATTCTCAGTTTGATCTGTGTTTATGGTTGTGACATAATCGGTTTGTTGAAAATCAACTGTTACTGGTTCAACTGCAACTAAATTTGAATTTTACATCAGTATATTTATATTTTTATCATTATATTATTATTCATTTTTTTTAATTTGAAAAAAAAAAAAATATCTGGAAATTTCACATTCATCGATTTTGGTTGTGCGATAGGCCTATATTTTTTTTTTATTTAAAAAAAAAATCTTTCATTTTTTATGAATAGTTTACATATGGGAGCTCTTCAGAGACCTACGGATAGTTATTTTTCAATTTTGAATATCAAATTACGTAAGCAAAATATCGGGTGCGGAATTTCCGAAGAACACAAAATAATTTGGTATGGCCTAAATGTATGTAATTTTTGAAAATTTTGTAAATCACCGTTTCATATTCAGAATAAAGATAGGCATAATAATCAAAACTTTTCTGGATAATCATTAGAGGAGAAAGCTAAATTGTCCTTTTATTTCTTTTATTTGTTAATTCGTATAAAATAAAACGAAAATCAAGTTCGAATTTAAGCTATTTTCGATAATTAGAAGCAGAGTTATTGCCCTTGCCCCAAAATCTTGAATATGCTATTACTGGAAGTTTGGGCGCCTCTTACTCTTACTGTCAGTTACCACGACACATAATGTCATGGAGCTGATAATAGATAAAACAAATTCCTTTTACCTGACTCTACTATAATTTCAACTATGGTATTAGCACTAGCACCAGGGACCCGTGCCTCTACCTGGGCAAAAAACGTGGCAGTTGGTAACACAACTCCTGGCTTAACAGATATACTACCAGCTGAAAAAATAACTTCATGATTTACGCCAAGAGATAATGCTCTAAACATAAAAGAAATTGTAAAGAGTTTTGCCTTATCTTTATGTGAATCGGGGACAATTACAGTGTTAGTTTTCATCATTCCAATCAGACGTCTGTGGTTCCAGAAAATTCCACTAACATTGTTATTTATTTATTTATTTATCTTAATAAACCAATAACTTAACTGTACTTTAAAATATATAGTTCTAGATTCATGACCTAGGCCAGTACTTTAAAATGGGAATTGTATTCTAATATCACCTTTACTTTAAGGGTGTGATGAAGTCGAATCCGCGAAGGTCTTTGTGGTTCAAGCATATCGGATATGCTTGACCACAGAATGTGACATACATGTATTTTCAAACCTTATAATTTCCATGTAGGCTACCCGAAGGTCTTTTTTAGACAAGTGGCAGGCATTTGACAATTATATTTTGAATGTATGTAACACGAGAGAAAAAATTAAATTAAAAACTCAATGCAATCAGAGAGTAACCTAGTTATTCACACGAGTGGCACATTAAAATAATGGATACTTACTAAGAGAATCTAATGAAAAAAACATATCCCAGGTATCAGGTGATGCCGATTTCACTGTATACACGATAGAAGTGTCTGACGATGAAAAGGCTCTTATTGTAAGAAAATTCTCAGTTTGATCTGTGTTTATGGTTGTGACATAATCGGTTTGTTGAAAATCAACTGTTACTGGTTCAACTGCAACTAAATTTGAATTTTACAACAGTATATTTATATTTTTATCATTATATTATTATTCATTTTTTTTAATTTGAAAAAAAAAAATATCTGGAAATTTCACATTCATCGATTTTGGTTGTGCGATAGGCCTATATTTTTTTTTTTATTTAAAAAAAAAATCTTTCATTTTTTATGAATAGTTTACATATGGGAGCTCTTCAGAGACCTACGGATAATTATTTTTCAATTTTGAATATAAAATTACGTAAGCAAAATATCGGGTGCGGAATTTCCGAAGAACACAAAATAATTTGGTATGGCCTAAATGTATGTAATTTTTGAAAATTTTGTAAATCACCGTTTCATATTCAGAATAAAGATGGGCATAATAATCAAAACTTTTCTGGATAATCATAAGAGGAAAAAGCTAAATTGTCATTTTATTTCCTTTTCGCTGAAATTCACACCAATTTATTTTTGATCGAATAATTTAATTTACCATGAGCTTCTTCATTATTTAACTATACCGTCCCACAAGATTTGCAAACAAGTAAATAAATAAGACAATTTTATGGATAATACTTCTAGAAAGTTTATTACTTCAACGTTTCAATGTGGTTCTCACACCGTCATCAAGAATATAATGATGACAAGTAAAAGCTTCTGTAAATATGGTTACAATTTTCTTACCTTCACATGTGACACGTGGAATCCAAAATAAACCAAAGTTACATTGAGCCTTTACTGATAATCTGAATCCAGGATTGCAATTATAGACTACATCTTTCGATCCAGATCTTGCTACTTGTCCATTATTCAGAGAAGGTATATGTGAACATTGACGCCAATGACGCCATTCTGTTCATAGATAAAAAAAAAACACTTGATAACAGCATGATACAGTAGTTTATGAAACTTATTAGACAGATGTAAATCAGAGTAGGAAGTCCCTATTGCCAACTCAAATCCCGAAACATCTTTCAGAATGCACCAAATCGATGCCATTTTCCATTTTTTTTTCTTTAGGATGAGAACCTATCTGTTCGGCAACGGCATTTTTGTAAGTTTTTGTAACTTTTGCCTAATCCGTTTACATTTGTTTGTAATAAAATATATTTAAATCAAAACCCCCACTCCAAAAAAAAAAAGGTTTTGGACAAATCCACGCCCTTGGTTGTATAGTAGCGATAACCTTGCACCACTGTCCATAGCCGAGGGTTCCATGTAACATTCATGGTATTTTCATTATAAGCAGTTAGTTTGATATTGCTCTGTAACTATAACTGCTATAGAATTAACATTATGACATTTTTAATTAAATCATATCTTACTGTTCATATGCCAAGCTGATGTTCCACTGATAGCTAGAAAGACTAGAAAAATCAGTAAATTAGATCGAGGTGCCATCATACTATAACTTGTCTTCTATTTCTGAATATAATCGGCCAAGTTGGTGAATGACTCTTAAGAGATTTGAATAGTTTATATACAATTTGAACTGTATTAAATCAAGATACTTAATTTATGATAAAAGTAGATTTACAATTTTCAAGTCTATTGATTTTTTATTAAAGGGATTGTGAAGAGGTTGGTTTTTAAATGCGTATGTGTATCAGTGATCAAATTTTCAATCATTTGTCCGTGGTTCTAGTAGTTCAGCTCAAAGTTTTTGATAACGTCACACTCTTGCAATATGCTTATCAATCTGTCAACATAGTTGTCGTTCCTTGCCGTCACATTAAGGAAAAGGACTGTAAGGACCGACAACTCTGTTTGAGAGATTGATATGATTATAGCACAGAAGACGCAGGTCTAACGTCGTTGAACACTAAGTGAATATTGCTGAAACCACATAAGTCTGACTGAATATTTTCATTGCTTCGAGTGCGTGTACAAATTTGAGAAAATCTCTGAACAATCCCTTTAAATTCGGTTTATCAAATTCAATGGATGTTGCCTTTAACCATAGAACTATAATCTAACTGGAGGTTAAGGACTTCTCATCGTCTACTGAACTTCTGTTTCAATTTAAAGTTGACCTTATTTCTCCTTCTGCGACCCGTTTTGATTTCCAGTACATTATAAAGATATCGCTCTAAACATTAACAAAAAAACATCACTGATGATTAATTTTGTAAAGTTTCAATAAGTATCAAATTAAAATGAGAGACTGGATGTTTGCCTAATACACAAGATTTATGCTTGGCACGCATGCGTTGAATTGAAGATATGCCCATAACTTCCGGTTTCTACAAGATGATGAGTAGACTAAGACTTCCAGTCTTATATATTTCTATGGCTTATGTAGATATTGAAAATATTCATGCTTCTTTCAGAAACCGGAAGTTTATTTCGCCACCAGTATTCAGCACATGCGTGCCAAGTATAAATTGTTTATTGACTGTTTGTTGTTATTCCAGTTAGTTTATATTCTATGCTTTAACCAACTGAATGACATTCGCAGTTATAATGATGTATGTGTATTATATTCATATGAGGGGAATCAATATGTTTCATTAAGTGGCTGAGTTGAAGAGTTCAGTATCCAGATGGTGATTCATCAACTGAATGACCACAACGCTTAGGCCTTTGTTGTTGGCCACGTGTCAAAGTTAATAATTCTATCTGGATAATTACTCTTTAGTTTTAAATTGATCGCCTTTGTCAAATGAATATGATTCACGAATCGGCAGAATAGAGTTAGCCGCTGTTGGAGTCAGACGTTTGATTTTAATACGTAGTTGACTGTACTGTAACCCTCTTGTATATAAAATATATATTATTTGTATCCGTGATATGTATCTTTTATTATAATGGAATTAGAGGAATTAGAATATAGAAGAAGTAATTACACAGTATTTTCTCTTATACCGAATATTTCTTTCGTTTTTCACGTTGCTTCAAATACCGTTATTATCTCTCAACAAGATGGGATTTTTTTTTTCTGAAGAAACATTTTGTTGACTTCTATAGGTACAGATGTAAGTTAGTTGGTCACTAGATATTTTGTAGTAATAAGGGCACAAGGTATTTTGGTAATAGTAATAAGGGTACAAGGTAGTTTGGTCACAGTGATATGGGCAGTGTAATTTGGTCACAGTATGGGCATATAATAATGAACGTTTTTTTTACATGGGTCAGAATTAGGTCCGATTCATCAAAGTCAAATGCTTAATTTCATGTTCTTATTGTAAAGAAAATTTATCCATGCTCAATGCCAGTTTTAAAGATGTTTACTTATTATTTGATTATTTGATATAATGAGGGTAGATTTGTCGAGGTATTCAATTTTATGACTAATCAATACGCTCTAATATAAATCAAATTCAATCAAATCTATATACAATATGCTACATTAAAACCCATAAAACTAACTCAATCCTAATCAAAGTTTACATCGTTAAATTCTGAAATAATTACACTATTGAATATACTTTCAGATGAAATGTTTCTTAAGATTTTTCCAAGAAAAAGGGTCGAAAAGGCATTTTTAGTCAATTATTCTCGCTGTATATAGGATGATTAGTGACGTCATATTCCTTTACATTCATTTAACGTCGCAGTTTATGAATGGCGCCATCTGCGTTCAAATTTTTTGATCATACATAGTAGACATGTGTCAAGCAGACACCGAGTACTCGGTTAGTCGAAAACTAAAAAAGTAGGTATATCTCGACGTCGCTTTGCACAGTAGTACATCCATAGATAAATAATTATACACTAGATAGGAATGACGTCATGATATCTGTTTTCAGATGTAAAATTTATAAATTTCGATGTACGTAGCCTAGCCTACATGAAAGACTTTTTAATATTGGAGGGGAACATTCAGCATTTTCGAGTGTCCATTTGGGTTTTGAATATATGTAAATAGCCTCCAGAAAAACTACTGCACAAAAATCGCATAATCCCTTCGATTATAACTTGCCAAATGTTTAATTCATTGCTAAGACAGCAACCTGGATATGGATATATTTGGAGATCGATTTTGATTGGCTATTTTTCCGCGAAAGAAAATGACACTTTCTGAAGAATGTTTGTGATTGGCTGAGATATAATTTATCCAATATGGCGACTACCGTACAGTATACAGTTAACTAGCCATTAGTCTTGTTCTAAAGTAGATACGAGTGACAAAAGATACGATCCAGTCTCATATTAATCAGCCCACTTAGACATTAACAATTGCCAAAAAAGTAATAATAAATAAATTGAATTCTTTTACAATTTCAGTTTAAAGAATATATCAATTTCAATCTACTTTTTTCGTAAACATATGGTGAAATTTTTTGTCAGGTCATACATTTTTGAGACCATACGGTAAAATTATTTACTCAGACAGGTCATAAATTTTTTGTTTTGACATTAATAGCTTTTTATATATTATTCATAAAGGCAAAAAATGTGAAAAACTATCGTAGATATGAAAATCAACCTGTTGCCAACCAAGCATGATC
Source organism: Lottia scabra (assembly GCA_029955415.1). Taxonomy (NCBI): domain Eukaryota; kingdom Metazoa; phylum Mollusca; class Gastropoda; family Lottiidae; genus Lottia; species Lottia scabra. The sequence continues at coordinate 16,687,591 of JARJEI010000003.1, forward strand.
AAATCTAACGGCGGGAGTGGTAATGTGCCGGCCATATTAGATATACTTAGAGCAAGCTTTCTCAATTAATTTTTGGAAAAGGCCACATGCATTTTTAGCAAAGAAATATAGGGGCCAAGTATACCCTAGCTAGTGAGGCGAGCGCAGTGTTTTAGTGAGTTTTACTGCTTTGTCACTAACTTTGCATCAAAAAGCATTGATGTATGATTTTGTTGATTTATATAATTTGTCTTTTTTAGTAAAGTCTTTGTGCCACTCTTGGGAGCGTCACGGACCGGATTTGGCCCGCGTGCCGCTATTAGAGAAGGCCTGTATTAACGTAGCCTACCCGCTGATGCCCTAAGTAGGTCAGCCAATCACAATCATTCTACAGAGAGTGTTGTCTTCTTTCGCGGTAAAAACAGTCAATCAAAAGCAATCTCCGAACAAGGGTTATCTTCCCTTGCCCATTTACCAGACCAGATGGCACACTATCATGTCCGAGTCATTATATAGTCTCGAACAATGACGAAGGTTGAGCCAAATGAGCCGATTGGTCTCATTAAAAGACTTGCAAATTTTCTTTCCTCTTTTTTGACCTATATATCTTGAATTTTGTAAAGGCTAGCGCACACGAGATCTCCCAGCTGAGTAATATTTCATTCGTCAAGCCAATCAAAAACAATCTTCGAACAGGAATTATCTTCCCTGTCCATTTATCGGGCAAGATGGCCGCCTATCATCGAGTCATTGCATAGTCTGGAACAAAATGACGAAGGCTACCTTACCCAATGGCTAAGCCTAGAGCTTTCGTAGACTGGATGTCGAGTCAAAGAGACATAACTAGATATAATATGTTTGATAATATATTCAATAAACATGGTTAATTATGATCTATAAAAAATATTCTACTACTGTAGCCCAGTGCCTCGACTAACACTGTGACTAGGAGGCAGCGCTGCCGCTCAGTGAACACAAAAGTCAGCCGCGGTCGGCAGTCCTTTATTGTTAAAATATCGCTAGCAATCGAAATTCTAAATATAATTAACATAACATACCATAACAGAAATAAGAATAATATGTTCTTTCGGAATAATTTTTCTGTTTTTTTCGTCGTGTTTAGTTTCAAATAAATATCAAATATCGCCGCATTTCATAGAGACTATTTGATGTCTGTTTCACTGATTGCATTTCCGGCGATCTAGTTTTCAACGTCGCCTGTTCAATTAACTGCAGTGCCGCCCAGTAACAATTCCATAGACGAAGCACTGCTGTAGCCTAGCGCTTTACAGATAGGAAGCTAGCCGATCTTTTTCAAACAAGTCAGGTTACAAATTAATAAATAATATAACAGGATAGAACAGAAAAACAAGCGTTTAAACATAGGTATTCGCCCTTTCAATTTCATGACTATTAGAAAACGAAACACCTTCGTCAAGAGTGTCCATATCTCTGCCCTTCTCAACAGACAGTGGTCGTCTGGTTTTGTTCCTTTGAGTACGAAACGACTTCGTTTTTGTTCGATCAGTTTCAATCGATTCGATCAAAAGTGTTGGTTCTTCCGGTAATTTGGTTCGTATTCTAAGCTTATAAAAATTGTGACCACCATCTACGTTAGATTTTAAACGATTGAGACTGTTTCTAGTCATTAATTCTTCATGAAGCTGTTTTTGTTCATCAAAATACGACTCCATTGTAGATCTGCTAAAGTCAGGAAACTCGTCCTTCTTATTTGCTGCCTCTTGGTGTCTTTTTTGTCGCTTTGTCGTTTGGTCCACAATACTAGATAGGAAATTACCTCTGGTATTAATTCTGGGTAAGCTTGCAGGAACCGTAGAATCAGACACTCTTGGAACTGCTTTTGATTTCGATTCATTTGGATTCACAAGAACGGGCATTGACAGAGTTTTACCAAAATGTGAACTGGTTTTAGCCACTTGTGATTGTCGTCTATTTGCCTTCAAGTTGATTTTTCCCCAATGGCCACTTTCGTTGGGAGCTTCTTCTTCTCTGTACGAAGTTAAACTCTGCTCAACTAAATTAGAACGTTCTTCTGTTTCTGTTAGTTGTGTTTCTAATGCACTGTTAATCATTTCATCAAATGATTTGATCGATTCACAAAGAGTTTTCTGGTTTCCAAACACTAGTGACCATTTGCGAAGGACATCCCGCTTTTGACATTCAATGTTTGTTCTCGCCCTCACTACGTCTTTATCTACTTTGGCTAATTGTCTGTCTAATATCTTCACTTCGTTTTTGTTACTTCTGTAAATGACATCACCAGTTTTACTTTTTGAGACGCTCAAAGCACCTTTCATAACTCGAATGATGTCCATAATCTTACTCTTGTCCGTATCGCCATCGATAGTGTATAACGAATCGACACAGGCGTGCATCTTTGGATGATTGCTTGGGAACTGGAAAAGAAGAAATCAGTTTTTAAAAAAAGGTAATGAAAACAGGAAACACCAACGTCAATGTAAAAAGTTTGCTAAGAACGCAACTGTTCTTTTTCGATTTCCAGTTTTTGAGGGTAACATTCACACCGCATGACTGACAGGAGGAAAATGGGTTGATCTAGAACACTGGACCTTAACATAAATGAGCAAACCGTCTAACTTACTGAGTCGCCACAGGTTCAAATGCTTAATAAGGCAGAACCAGGCCTGTACATTTTTTATTCAATGGATTTCGGGATTTGGCAACGATATTCTGAAGTATATCTATGAGAATTTTGAAAGAGATTGATGTACTAACGGCTGAGATACTTTCTATGAAACTTAGGGACTTTTTTTTGGGGGGGGGGGGGGGGGAGGGGCGCCCGATACATGGTTTAAGACACTTAAAATACTTGAATAGAATCAATACAAGGAAAACGATTGAACATTTTCTTAAAGGAATATAGTCGTCTATATATTTATTTAAAACATAAAAAATCCGGTATTTTCTTAAACCCCCAGTTTGCAATTTTGTAAAGTCTAATTGAAATTGCAAGACTATCAAACGTCGGATTTTAATACTAAATTAAATGGTGATACAAAGCAATTGACGACGATGAAAAAATTGTTAAACTATGCATAAAGAATTTTCCCTAAAAATTCTTACCACCATTTTGCTGATCAAAATCTATGTCCCTTGTTTACGAACTCCAAACATCAAGTGAATAACAGTTTCTATAATCCAGATTACACGTGACTCCACAATCCTGATTAAAGACCTATGATATTATCAGATAATAATAGTTTATTTTCAGATCGACGTTTCTAACGATTTATTTTTCGTTAATCCGGATTATCTCGTTGGAGAACCTGTCCGTAATTGCTATTAAGCTATAGAGTTGCTACAAACTGGCATTGTTTTTCTCACTGCAGGCCAGCAATATACTTACTTACCCGATTGAAATGAGTAACTTTAATTTAAACTCTATCCCTCCAACAAAAAATCATTTGTGTAAATATATTGAATTGGGGAAAAAAATTGCGAGATCATAATAAACCCGAAATTGGCAGAATTTAGGAATTATTCGCTTTCTACCTCATCTGCATATTCTATCTGGATAAGGGTATCTATAATATACCTTAGTTATGATATAGGCCTATCATGAAATTGATTTGTACAAGAAGTAGGCCTATTGTGTATTTGATCCATTTAGATCCATTTAAACATAAAGCTTGTTACAGTTGTTGCCAATGGAAAAAAATGACTCTACACTCATCTTCAAAAAATCAAGATGTCAGAGGCTAAACTAATATAGGAACTGTTTGTTTATGGGCCTCTGTCCCCTAGGGTTGCCATTCCTGCAACTCCAAGATGTACAAAATTAAAAAAAATGTACCGAGATAGGTATCACAAATGGACCCACACTTTTTAAATCCTGAAGACCCCTGTAGTTAATACCATTTACTCGGGGTTATCATATCTAGTTGTATGGATGTTGATCAATGTGGCTAAGTGGGGCCAGTGAAGATGTTATTTTATGGGAGGTAACTTCATTTATTAAAAGGCGAAAAGTGCCTATGTATCACACGTGTATGTACGCTTCTTCAAGATCACTATATCGTCGTTTTATTCACGAATTCTATGTGAAGGTGCAGGACTCGTTGAGTGTTTGTGGGGTTCTCTCGCCCCTTCCCATCCCAAGAAAATGAAAAAGGGCATATGAACCAATTTCGGAGACGAGATATTCGACTCAAACATTTCGGTGCCCCCTCTCATTCTGAGTTCAACAGAAGTAAGCGTCCCCAACACCACTACTAAAAACCACGCCCTTGGGTGCAACCGTAAATGGGCAAGGAAAGACAACTCTTTTTCGGAGATTGATTTTAATTGGCTGTTTTCAGCACGAAAGAAGATAAAACTTTCTTAAGAATGATTGTGATTGGCTAAACTATACTTTATTCAATATGGCAATCTCTGTATTGTATACAAGGTTATCTAGCACGATAATCTAGATCATTGTTGTTCGAAATAAAAACTTTGAGGACAAAACCGTGTCATTGCATGGTAATGTTTTGACTTTGATACGCTCTTTTTGATACTCGTGAACACTTTAACTGATTAGTCCGCTACACAATTCTCATTCCTGAACCGAGGGTCCGATAGTTGTTCAGATCAAATTTGAACGGATGGTTAAAGGGATATATTCACTAACCGTTCGACCAAACAACATTTAGTCTCAGAACCTGGAATTTCTTAACTCATCTAATCCGTAATAATGTCCCAAACTTTTCCTTGAAATTGAAGCCTTCGAGTCCCCATGTATCCATAATATTATAAGCGTTTGAAGGTCAAAAATACGACTGGTATAGAAAATACATATGCAGAAAATAATAAAAGTCAAAGTACGAGTATGGGTAAAATTGAAGAGATTGTGCAATTTTGGCAGTTCCAGTAAATCTGAAGCTATTTACATAAATTCAAAGCCCAAATCGATCCTCGAACATGCTGAACATTCCCCTTTAAGTATCAATGACATTTAATCCAATACAAGTCTAGATATTATTGATATAATGGGATAATCTGATTATAAAACTAATAGTTGACCTGTTGGCTGCCTCGAGATTTTTATGTTTGATAATATCTACTTCAACTTATCTTATTATAGGCAACGTCAAAACGGCACACCTTCGATATGAACCTTGTATGTAATTTGGTATCAAATACCTAAAATACGACATTAATACTATTTCGGTGACTATAAGGTAGAGATTGTGATAGAACATGAAAAATTGTCGGGGTATTTTCTGTAATGTGTGGTGTATATTTTAAGAAAATTCAGTGTGGCGTAACTGTTTCAAAGTTGTGAAGGACTAAAACGTATCCTGTGAAATAAGGAAGAGAATCGTTGCCATTAATGTGAAATGTATTTTAAATTCAAACCAAAGATTTTCCTTTAACAAATAGTTGAAACTTTTGATCAAAGTCTCCATGGAATTTTCACCATGAATATCAACGGAATCAATATTCGAAGTTCCTGCCGGGATGTGAAACTTTTAGCCAAGCGAGAACAATTGGAACCAGATCGTCCAGCATCTGTCACTCATGACTATTACGACAAATGGGCCAGGAAGACTAATCCTGATACAGAAACAGACTCGGATTCTGCAGGCAATAATTATTCTCCAAGACTTTTTAAACGTGAATCTGGAGTAAGAAAAGCTGTGTTTAGTGCTATACCACCAGAAAAATATTTACGACCAGAGAGTAAGATTCGCCGCATAATCTACCGACCAGAATCATGTTGTTTTGCAACCATATCCGAGCATGAGAAAATAGACAATTTAAGACTGTCCAAATCGTCATTAGGTTTCGAAACGAAACCCCCGTTTGGTGTGATACCAAAAGACAACAATCATCGTATCATGTTAGAAGATGTTACAAATTTACGTAGAAAACGAATCTCGGTTAACGACCAAGCGACGCCATTACCTATGAGCAGTGCCACTTTGAATTTCACCGAGGACACAGTGTTGAGAGGTGATAGATATATGTTTATTAATCAACTATATAAACGTCTTAAAGAAAATAAATCGACCTTGAGATATTCGATGAACGGAAGTCAAAAAATGAATATCAAACCACAAAAGAACAACGAGAAATCTGTTTCTAGAGCTCAACTTATAGACTTTTCTGAAATTAAACATATTTTGTCACTCAGAAGAGAGAAACTTGAAAAAGAACGATTGGAAAATTTGAAGAAAAGTGACTTGATGACTTTTACTGTTCCGTTTCGCAAAGCACGTAAAGTGAAGTCGTAAGCGCGAACCTTTTTCTGTGTAATCACATCTAGATTTTTAGCATTAATTGTTTGCAAATGAAATTTAAAATCAAGATTTATCATAAATTTGACACTGTTAAATTTTGATTGGGAGATTATTTTTGAAAAACTATGAGGAACTATGTATCTGTCAAAGTTACAGATGAATCACTATTATGCCTATGAACTGTGTATCTTTCAAAGGTACTGATGAATCACTATAAATTGTTGAACTATTTGTCTTAGTTATTGATGAATCATTATAACACTGAGAAACTATTGTCTTGTTACTGATAAATCACTATAAATTGTTGAACTATTTGTCTTAGTTATTGATGAATCATTACAACACCGAGAAACTATTGTCTTGTTACTGATAAATCACTATAAATTGTTGAACTATTTGTCTTAGTTATTGATAAATCACTATAATACTGGGGAACTATTTGTCTTAGTTACTAATGAATCACTACTGAGAAACTATTGTCTTGTTACTGATGAATCACTATAATACTTGGGAACTATTTGTCTTAGTTACTAATGAATCCCTATACTGAGAAACTATTGTCTTGTTACTGATAAATCACTATAATACTGAGAAACTATTTGTCTTAGTTACTAATGAATCCCTATACTGAGAAACTATTTGTCTTAGTTACTAATGAATCCCTATACTGAGAAACTATTTGTCTTAGTTACTAATGAATCCCTATACTGAGAAACTATTGTCTTGTTACTGATAAATCACTATAATACTGAGAAACTATTTGTCTTAGTTACTAATGAATCCCTATACTGAGAAACTATTTGTCTTAGTTACTAATGAATCCCTATACTGAGAAACTATTTGTCTTAGTTACTAATGAATCCCTATACTGAGAAACTATTGTCTTGTTACTGATAAATCACTATAATACTGAGAAACTATTTGTCTTAGTTACTAATAAATCCCTATACTGAGAAACTATTTGTCTTAGTTACTAATGAATCCCTATACTGAGAAACTATTGTCTTGTTACTGATGAATCACTATACTGAGAAACTATTTGTCTTAGTTACTAATGAATCCCTATACTGAGAAACTATTGTCTTGTTACTGATGAATCACTATAATACTGGGGAACTATTTGTCTTGGTTAAACATGAATCACTATAATACTATGGAACTATTTGTCTTAGTTATTAATGAATCCCTATACTGAGCAGTGGTGTGGTGGCCGGGGGGGGGGGGGGCCTGGGGGGCACGTGCCCCCCCCCCCCCCAAGCGAATGGAAACCAGGGGGCGCCGACGTCGCAAGGGGGCGCCAAAAGCCCTTCGAAAAAAAGTCGGTCGTTAAGAAATACTAATTATTTTCGAGCTTATTCTTTTAGGCCCAATACAACTCGGGCCCTCCCCCTTATTTTTGATCGAATATTGTCAGAACACTCTATAAAATTGCCGCTCGCGTCTTCGGCGCTCGCAGTGCCGTTCCATTTGAAGCATGTTATATTTCAGACTCCCCCCACATTTCTATTTATATCCGTCGGTAAAGTTGAGCCGACCGACCGCAGACATAAACATACAAAAAAATACAAAAATATAGCGTCAAATAGCCTTCCTGCATTGTTTCAAATAGCTAAAGCCTTGAAGTTTCCGGGGGTCTTGGTGTGAGTGTTTGTAATCACCCAAGGATTAAGCCTATTGAAAATAAGAGCAATTGAACAATATTTACCATGAATTATTGCCCTCGTTCTTGAATTGTTTGTGGACCCGATAGAGAGCTGATTTCTTGATGGATTTTGATGAAACTTGTTGTGAGTGTTAGTAATCACCCAAGGATAAAGCCTATTAAGTTGTGATAAATGAAGGGAGTGAGCCGAAATGTTACATTTCACTGCTTAAAGCTAGCAATTCAAGGGAGACAACTATGAGGGTCTCTCATAGGTCCGCGCTCGCTACAAGCATTCACTATGACAAATGGTAAAATTGCTTTTGTACTTCAAAATTAGGTCTTTCCGGTCTTCCTACGGACTGAATTAATTAATTGGATCTTTGAATTTACTTCTGGGGTCCAAAGACTAATTTCAATTTTAGAACAATGTTGAATTAACCCACGTTTACTACAGTTAAAACGAAAACTTTAAGGACAATGAAGACAATGGTGTGAGTGTTTGTAATCACCCAAGGATTAAGCCTATTGAAAATAAGAGTAATTGAACAACATTTTCTATGAATTCTTGAATTGTTTGTGGACCCGAAAGAGAGTTGGTTTCTTGATGGATTTTGATGTAACTTGGTGAGAGTGTTTGTAATCACCCCAAGGATGAAGCCTATTAAGTTAATCCACTTGAAAAAACATAATGTTAACAAAACCCGTGTGATATAAAAAATGTCACTCTCGGAATATTTCATTTACTGATAACATTTACTTATTAAACCTAAAAAAAAATTGTGTTTTACGTTTCAGTATCGAATATTTTTATCGGGGCTGCAAGTGCCTGTAATATACTAGATTGTACCCACAACAGTCTTAATTTTCAAAATTTTCCATGAACCCCGTATTACCTCGTTCCTCCTCTTCGACGCGGTGTTCCACAGTCGAAGGGCTCCAGAGGTTTTACATGTGCATCAGTGCATTCATGCATTGTGATCCATACCTGAACAGAACACCTTAGGGTGTGGGTGGGGACCATGAGTTGCAGGTAGCGCCAAAAAGGGTTTGTGCCCCCCAGCCAATTTGGAGCCACCACGCCACTGATACTTAGAAACTATTGTCTTGTTACTGATAGATTAATATAATACTGGGGAAACCATTTGTCTTTATTACATGAATCACTATAATACTGGGGAACTATTTGTCTTAGTTGTTAATGAATCCCTATACCGAGAAACTATTGTCTTGTTACTGATGAATCACTATAATACTTGGGAACTATTTGTCTTAGTTAAACATGAATCACTATAATACTGGGGAACCATTTGTTGTAGTTATTAATGAATCCCTATACTGAGAAACTATTGTCTTGTTACTGATAGATTAATATAATACTGGGGAAGCCATTTGTCTTTATTTAAACATGAATCACTATTATACTGGGGAACCATTTGTTGTAGTTATTGATGAATCACTATCCCGAGAAACTATTTGTCTTAATTACTGATAAAGCACTATGATTTTATGGAATAATTTGCCGTTGTCACTAATGCAAGCACAATATTTCTAAGGAACCATTTCAGTCGGTTAAAATCATTTTTAAGACAGATCTGTCTACCACTACTTCTTGCAAATCACTTTTATTCAAAATCAATCTTCCAATAATAGTCGTCTGCCCTGGTCCATTTATCGGGCAACATTTCCAAGGGCGTGGATTTAGGTGGCTGGGCGGTGGGGACGTGCCTCCCTCCTAACTCAGAAGGAGGGGACGAAAGGGTCTTAGATACTTAGGAGGGAACCGCGGTGGCTCAGAGAGTTAGTACTGTATTCAAATTCTAGCAAGTATTGTATCAATTCAGTTTATATCTATGGTAAAAAATAATGTATATTATACGGGTTTAATGTTTTATAAACTTTTGTATATATTTCCAGTTTTATCTCTATATATATATTTTTTACATAAAAAAGAAACCCCGTATGCTAGATTAATTGACCATATTTTGTTATGATTCTGTGAAACGACTTGTATATATAATGTGATTTATGTGAATAAATTTTACCTACAAGAAAAAAAAAAAGACGCTTGCTCGCTAACCTGTAGGTCCAGGGTTCAATCCCGACATGGGTCGAGATGATACCTTCGGATTTTTCAGCCCGGTTTCCCAGTGTCAGTGATGCAGGTCGGAGGGGCTGACATTGAAAAAGCGTCTAGTCGTTCGGATGGGACAATAAACCGAGGTCCCGTGTGCAATTGGCTGTGCATGTTAAAGATCCCCCGACAGTTGGAAATCGAAAATAAGAGCAGGCTAATGCCGCTGTCCTGACAAAATTTCCCTCATTGCCCTGGCGTTTGCCCGTTCTCAATTAGCCCATATAGGTGCAGAAAAGTTCATTTCATTTCTATTACAAGCTACTCGCTGGTGACCAAGCAGTATTTAAATTATTTGATGTAACTTTCCTTCCGTTGATTACAATATTTTCCTCTCGTCTACCCATAAAATGTGTAGTTCCAAAAGTCTTTTTAGCGTCCAAACTTGCCAGCATGAACACCGGAGCTCCACTAGATCCGGGGCAAGTTGGACAAGAATACAGCCTACATGGAACATCACGTTGGTCTTCCTCTCCAATATCATTAATATTTTCTGTATAATAAGCCAAATGATGTCCGAACGACACAGTTGTTTTTGTACCATGTGGATGTCCTATGACACAAAAGTCTTTTGTTTTGGGTATATCTGCTGCTAATGTTCCTAAAGAATCTAGAAATAAGAACATTTCCTTAGTATGTGGTTTAATATCAAAGAAATACACACTTTTCAGCTTTGACTCCAAGTCCACGCCATTACTTGCTAAAAAGAATTCACGATATTCTTTGTTTTCAAAATAAACACCTGTACCACGACTGATAGAATTATCGCCAAAATGAACTGTCATTTTCTTAGATTCTTTTATAGTTGCTGGTTCATTGAGTTTGATGCAATATATGTTCTCTACGTAGACACACGTTCCCGAAACAACTTTATCTTGCACATGTTCCTTAATTTCTAGGGTGCTGTTGGACTGTATGAGAGAATCGATGTTTTCAGGAATGGGATCAAACAGTAGGTAATGGCTGCTCGGATAACTACATGTTTCATCAGGAAATATCAATTTGATATCTTGAATATCTTGGTTATTGATATCGATGTTAATACCATAAAGTAATGTGTTATTATTATCCTCATATCTGTAAATACAAGTTGTGTCTGAACAATCGTTATTATACATTACTACAACTGTTGGAAATAAATTACCAAAATTTACTATTTCCATCCTTTCAAGAAACTGGGGAAAGGGCTTAAATGAGAACAATGTTACATCTCTCAATGGACATGTCCATTGCAGTTTCTCTCCACGGAATTCTAGCGCCTCCCCATCATATGTGTCATAATTAAAATATATGAAGCAATTGCGTACCTCATCAGTTGTTTTTACAACATGGTTATTTGTTTTAATTGTATACTGGTCCTTATATTTACCAACAAAACTTGTTCCAGATTTATATTTCTGAACTTTTAAATCAACTGATTTCCCTACACACTTTTCAAAATCATCAAAATCCATTGCTGGAAAGAACGTAAACAAAACTTGGTTCTCGTCACATTCAACTGAATCCTCGTTATAAGCTCCAAACAAATCTTCACCACGGTAGATCTTCAGGCAGTCCCACAGTTGCATTTCAAATTTGCAGTCTTTCACATCCTCGTCGGTTTCAATAAGTTTTTTATTCGCCTTTATGCAAATATCATTATGATAAAGCACTAATATCCCCTCACCTTCTTCAGTTTTTCCTATTTTCAATTTTACCACCCTTTTTCCCATAAGCCGTAATTTGTTCAATATATCTTCAGTCCTATTTGTTTCAGGTAAATCAGATAGTTCCAAATCATTGAATGGAAACATATCTGTATGTCCTGGATTTTTATCACACGGTATTTTTTGTAGAGGAACGCCAGTCTCACAAATTTCTTTCCCTTCTGCAATCTCTACCTTCCACTTGAACGATGATATAGATTCAGACATTCTGTTTAATCAACCATCTTTATATGTGTTGTCATCAATAATCAATTTGTATTTTTTATTTTTTTATGCCGCCTTTAATGACGTAGGCCTATATGCAATATATCTTATCTTATTTCATCTCAATAGGCTCAAACTGGTTCAAATAATTAAAATAGTCTTATATTTTCAATATATCTAAACAAAAATCCTTTATAATGTGTAACTTGAGATATATATTGTAACAATCTATATTAAGCACCGATGTAAGATATGCATAAATTGTACCGCTTGGCTAAAGATTCACGTTTGTGAGACTTGGAAGGATTGATAGACCGGATCCAACGATGATATATTTTTATTTACCAATTTAAGAAATAAAATATTGTATTTATTTTAAACGAGATTAGGTAAGCCAACAGACCCAGTCGTTCCACCAACAACTACATGAAGAAAACCGTAGTGAACTTAAGTCAGAAGGCTTTATCTCCCGACCAAACTACTTTGCTAGCGAAAAGACTCAAGTTCATCCCCACCCCTAGTAATCCGAATATACCAAACGTCATCGCCAACATCGAGAAAGGCCTTTACCAACTGGCATCATGGTAACATCGACTACCTTCGACATCAAATAGTTGACATACTCAAGGAGACCCAAACCACCACCAAAGATAACCTAACCAAAGTGGAACGTAAGGCCATGCAAGAACTACAGGGAGACAAAACCATCCTTGGCTCGGTCTTACCCCCCCTCCGCCCCCCCCCCCCCCCCCCCCCCCCCCAACTTTGAAATTTCATTTTTTTTGTTATAATGGATACCTGGTGCTGGTAGCCCCCCCTGACAATTATTTGGCCCCAACTCGGCCCCTCCACCTTAAGATTCCTAGAAACGTCACTGAGTAGAAGTTGATAAAAGTAAAGCCACGGTTGTTATGGACAAGTTCAAATATGAAGATATGGTGAACCAATCCCTCTCTGATAACCAAACCTACCTGACCCTACTACCACCATGGAGAAGAACCACAAGATCTCCTGAAGTCCATGGCTGACAACGATGAAATCACTAAAGAACTATTCAACAGACTCAACCCCATCAACAATCGGCAATCCTCGGCAGTTTCCGTAAACCATAATCTGTCTCGGTAATGAATGGTGTTTTTCGTTGTGTTTTCATGCGCGAGACTCTTTACTTTGACGCTTTACTTCTTGCTTGTAACGTCGAGACAAAAATATAGTTCAAGGCAATATAATTTATGGAGGAATATTCTGAAACTTTCTCGTGCATTTGATGCTACATCGTGACTATCTGTTAACCAATTACGCATTTTATCATAATTTTAAATACATGTCTGTTTGTTTTCATGTTCTTTGTTTACAAATACCTGTAGCATCGAATGACCAGTCTCTGATGTTTGAACTACCAGAAGCACGAGATTACGTGACAACTTTGATGTAGTCCGGTCAAATGGCCGCTGTTCATTACCGTGATATGTTGCAGAGCGCTAGCGTAACTTTCACGGAGACCGTTTGCCCCATCAACTGCGTACAGCCCCCTATGCCCGTCCTACCATTAAAATCCACATACCGGTACCCTAAAGATCCAAATTCTGGTATGTTCTAGAGCCTGGGTTTTTAACTTGGGGCACATGTCCCGAAATGGGGACATTTGGACATTTTCCTGGAGACACAAACTAAGCTTTAGATCTGAAAAAAATGTAATATATTGTATTTTCTGGGTAAATGTGTCCACAGTTTCCACTAACCGTAAAGAATCTTTATATCTGGGCCACAATTTTCGGTAGTAGGGCGTTTCACACCCAGATAATTCCCGTCCGGACAATTCCCGCCCGGCCAATTCATATCAGGACATTTCGCACCAGGATGATTTGCATCAGGACAACTTCCACCCGAGACATTTCCCACCCTGGCACTTTACACCCAGGACGATTCACATCCAGGACAATTGCCACCCGGAAATTTCACACCCGGGCAATTCGCACCCATGACAATTTCTATCCATAAGAATCGCATTCCTGTCTCTTACACAAATAAAATTCGTAAGTACAAAATCATGCGTAGTTGCCATGGTAGACTATGGTAGTTCGGCATAATTTTGTACTTACGAATTTTACTGGAACTGGCCCCAGGGTATAAGTGTCGCTAGGTGACTACGCTCCAATATTTCTTACACTAAATGTATGCAATGGGATTTTAACGGACAAGTATTAAAATGGGCCATAATCTGCCTCAAAGTATGACCGGCTGCCGTTTGGGACTTTTTAGCGAGAATTTATCTACAATCATAACTTATTTCTTCTTCTATCAATTCATGCATTCCTTTTTAAATTTTATAATGGGAGCAAAAATGGGTGCGAATTGCCCGGTGTGAAATGTCCGGGTGGCAGTTTTCCTGGATGGTAATTGTCCTGGGTGTGAAGTGCCAGGGTGTGAAATGTCTCAGGTGAAAGTTGTCCTGATGCCAATCATCCTGGTGCGAAATGTCCTGATATGAATTGGCCGGGCGGGAATTGTCCGGACGGGAATTATCTGGGTGTGAAATGTCCGCGCACGCCGATGTTCATACACACAGGTAATCGTCAAGAAGAGGAAAAATGTGTGTGTCAACCAAAGTGCTAGAAATTCTCACATTTAACTGTTCAGGGGACATTGTTATATATATCCTCATGCATGTTTGAGGACACTTGAGGAAACCAGTTGAAAACCCAGGTTCAGAGGAAGTATCTTCTACACCACTGCCCTGTTCCTTTCTCAACTTCTATCACCTCTAAGTAAATTGACCAGCTCCTACATTAAAGATTCTTGTACCTTATATAAAGAAATAGCCTAACTACCATCACCCAAACCAGTGGCCCAATGGAAAGCTATGATGTCATCGATCTCTTTACCAATGTACCTACCAATGAAGCCCTCTCCATAATCCGCCAAAAGATAGACAGCAACGGCAACCTTTTAAATACCACCATCAGCACTGACACCATCATTACCCTGTTAGAATCGTATATTCCATCCACCTATTTTACTTGGGACAATGGCACTTATCAACAGATACATGTTTTACCCATGGGCTCTCTCCACTGTGCCCACTCATCTCAGTGCATCGACTAACACTGTCACTAAGGCGGCAGCGCTGCCGCGCAGTGGCGATATTCTGCCGCCCAGTGAACACAGAAGTCAGTTCCGGTCGGCAATCCTATATTGTTAAAATATCGCTAGCGATCGAAATTCTTTAATGTAAAATATAACTAACATAACATAACAGAAATAAAAATTATATGTTGTTGTCAACAACGGCATGATGTCTGTTTCGCCGATTGCATTTCCGGCGATCTAGTTTTCAACTTCGCCTGTTCAATTAACTGACGCCCAGTAACAATTCCTTAGACGAGGCACTGACTCATCTCAGAACTGTATATGGCCCACTTTGAAGATCAATGCCTCTCTAACTCCCCTGTCGACGATGTGTTGACGATATCTTCACCATCCTTCCTACTAACGCCAATCCTGCCACACTTATTAGATCACTTAAACTATGTCCACCCACGAATATAATTCACTGTCGAAACTGAAATTAACAGCCAGCTCCCTTTCATTGACATACGATTAATGAAAACAGATGAAACGGTATCAACCTCTGTGTATAGAAAACCCACCCACACCGACCAGTATATAAAGTTCAAGTCTAATCACCCTAACCGAACTAAGAACAATACCATCCGCAACCCTCTCCCTATGGAATGTTAAATCTGGCTGATTTGTGGGCAAAGAGGCTATAAAAAAATTGGGTCGACTTGTCTAGTGTACGATTTGACTGACAACTAACTCTTCATTGAAACATTGAAAGAAAGCAACGCAGGTTGTACGCTGTAGACAAGCATGGCGGAAAATCTTTAAAATCAAAGAGAAGATAGTAAAAACTTAATAGAAATCGACGTAAAAATGGACCTGGGTGGTAAAAATGATATAAATATGGAATCAGAAGATTTTTCTGATTCCAACAGTAGTGATGACGACGGTGAAAACGATTTAGCGCTAGAGCTAATTGCTCAGTTACGTGAAAAGGTGACAATATAAATTAATAATAAATAAATGAATGATTGATTTTTAATGAATAATTCCATCCAGCTAGACATAGGCGTACGGGGTGTTAGTTGAGCGGGGGGGCAAAACTAATTTGCCCGACAACTAATGCTAATTTGCCCTACAACGAAATATAAATGCCCGACAATTCGACAACCACCCAACCCCTAATTCCAGAAACTTCTCGCCATCTGCCTGATCACATCATTTCCGAACGATTTTATTTTTTAAATTTCCTTCATGAAAATCACTGGGGGGGGGGGGGGGGGGGGGGGGGGGGCAAATTTTAACTGAGATGAGAAATTTGTATTTGATTGACATTTTGCTTGCCAATGCATTTGATTTCCATTGCATTTCCATCATGATTCCTTTATATAAATTAGGTGAAAGCCAGGCCTATGTCTACTATCTGGCCATATCAATTTCTGAATTATTGTCACTGATATTCATGCATGGGCAGGAGCTATTTACCATGCGTGGCAAATAGCCTAGCCAATAGCTATTCAAATGGCTATATGAATCATATAGTATATGCGTATATTACAGACAAATACCAGTCATTACGGAGAGCTGTATGCCTCAGGAATAAAACCTGAGGTCAATTCTTGAAAATATTACAGTTTGTGTTTGAGATTCCGATTGGTTTAGGACGTTCAAGGAAAGTGCATTCCATTGCACACCATTGCACACCACTATATATAATATATATATAAAAATCTGAGATTGAACAATTTACTCATTGACTAGACTAGGCTAGGCTGTTAATTTGCAATGACAGTTAGGGCCAAATTTTACTGTTTATCACTTGCCAATTGCTTAGTTACTTTTGAAACCTTGCATCATATCTTGTAGAAAAATAAATGAATATTACTCAACTAAGATAACGATATTATTTGAGTAAAATGTGTTCACGAGACAACTCATGATTTGTCGATGACTTAATCAAATCTGCTTGTTGACGAGTTGGCGTGGCGACGACTTAACTGGACTCTGCACAACAGACAGGATGCAGACTAGGGCTGAGTCAAATAATTGAAATAATCATATTTCATAATTGATTAAAATTAATAGTCAAATTTTCATTTAATATTATCTGTTACACAATTATCAGCAAAGTCACAAACCATTTTATCATGTTGATCATACAAGATTCTTGATATTACTAAAGTTTCATTTGTCTTCAATACCATATATTGATAAATAATTAACATTCAGGTGCAAAAACGTAAACTAACAGACGAAGATTAGAAGATTTCCCAATGAAAATATTTCGTTTATTAATTGATTATTGATCAGTACCCTGCCTTCGATAATCGATCTCAATTTGGTAATCGATACCCAGCCCTAATGCAGACACAATTTGTTTCTACTTATTTCTGCTGTATTGATCATCTTGGAATGGACATTGTTTATTTGTTGCCTACTTCACTTAATGCTTATAAAAGGAGAACTGTTTTTATTGAAGGTGCATGACAAATGGTGGTTAAGTTTCAAAAAATGAAATGAATGGAGTTTTACGTCCTACTTTTCTGCACCTGTATGGGCTAATTGAGGACGGGCAATGAGAGAGATTTTGCCGTGGTTAAGTTTCAGCGAATGTATCAATCACTAGCCTAAAGATATGTTCTGTTTTGAATACCAATTCAATTGTTTTATTTATAGATAAATGAAAATCCATACATGTATGATAACCACACAGAGTTAATAAAACTGTTAAAGTCTAGTGGAGAATTGGACAAGTTGAGAGAAGCAAGAGAAAATATGAGAAAGTATTTTCCATTGACAGCAGGTAGCCTTATATATTATAATGTTTTTAATGCAATGAGGAGACTACTCCCAGTCCACAATAAACCCAGAAATATTCAATATATATTTTCCACTATTTGCTATTATAGTTATAGGTATAAGAATGATTTAGGGTCATTAGAAATGCAAGGGTTGACAATTTTTTGTAGACTGTAATGTAAGAAATATCAGTGTTTGAAAATTTCTGTGTGCTTTGGAAAATGAAATATGAATTCGGAAAAGTGATAACAGATTGCTCTTTCATTAGTTTATTACAAGTACCATGTGCCTATTAAAATTTTAGTAACATTTGAGATCTTTTTGTATGTAAGTTTAGTCACCTGGTAAAGTTAGAAAGAACACTATAAATATAACTTGCTGCAAGGTAGTACTTGGGTGATATGTTATTCATTTATTTTATATCTTAATGATAGCTTGTCTGTAATCAACAAACTCAGTGACTAATCCCACAACAAGGATTAATTAATCACCAATCATACGAAATCAAAAATATCGCTAAGCCGGAAATCAGTTATAAGAACTCGAAGTGACACGCGACTGGATTATTGAGTACTAATTACTATAGATTTCGATAATTGGTTGCTAATCACCGTCGTGCGGAAGTGATCATCGGGTTAACGGTTAATTTTACATAGTAAATATTTGGTTCCCGGTAAAAAGCGTGCGGATATCGGGGTTTCCAGAGTACCGATGGACGGATAAACGCGGTTCTACTGTATTTTCAATGTTTGTATTTGTAGAGCTTTGGTTAGAGTGGATTAAAGATGAAATAAGAATGATAGAAGATGATTCCACAGATAGAGACAAGATTTATCAGTTATTTTCTTCAGCTGTACAAGATTATCAATGTATGTATCCATGTATTTATCACCATGGTTACCAGAAAGAACCAAATGATACTTTAAAGAGCTTGTTCACAATCCATTCAATCAATTCCACCCAGGTCTAAGGAACAGGAGAGGGCTTTAGATAAACCTTAATTTGATGAGCAGATTTGAAAAATAAATGCACAAACTGAGAAGGCTACTGAAGCAATTTCACTAAATAAGAACTTTTTAAGGCTTATATACATGTAATTTCATTAATGCAAGGGCTTGATCATCTCCATTTATGAAATATGACCCCTAAAAGTTCTAAATTATTGAAAATCATTCTGTGACTTTACTCGTGAGCTTTTGCTGCCAATCTGTTCAACAAATACCTCTGTATGCCCGAATTAAGGTAATCTAAAGCTCTGTTGTCACTGTTTATAATGTGAACCCAAAGTCTATAGTGTCAAAGGAAAACAACCTCTTAGAATGAACAAGAGGTCAGATATATATTTTTCAGGGGACTTACCTGGTGGCATAACCTTAATCTGATCATTCCAGAAAACTATGTTTATATACAATTGAAAAAATGCTTATAGAAATTTTTCAATAATAACCTGTAATTGTATGGAAAATTACATAGTTTTATGGGGTTTATTTGATTCTGTTAGTATACATTGGACACCGCTGATGAATATATACTCTTATTGACCAATTTTGAGAACTTATTTTTTTTGTTCATTCTAAGAGGTGGTATCATGATAACATTCAAAATATGCTGTATGTAAATTTCTATTTCAGCTGTTCCCCTGTGGTTAGAATATGTCCAGTTTGCTATAGGTGGTATGAAAGATGAAGGAGGTATTAGTAAAATGAGAAAGATATTTGAAGAAGCTATAACTGCTGTTGGTCTACATGTTACCCAAGGATCAATGTTATGGGATGCTTATAGAGAAACAGAAAATGCGGTATTAGCTGGCTTGCTGGTGAGTCAAATTATTCATTCGGTCTAATGAAAACAATTTACTGTTCTCTGTGAAAAAAAAAAGGAACAGCAATAAACTATATCTTTAGGATAAATGAAATGTATTAAGGAGCACCAGCACCCAATAGGCTATGAAGCTCCAGAACACAACAAAAATAAACATGTCATCTTTAGGATAAGAACTTGGGTTCACATAGATTCTTTCTACTAGCTGGTCTTTGACTAAATCCTTAGGTATTGATCATTCTTGAAATATTATTGTAATATACAAAAGATAAATAACGGTAAATTTCAATGAAAATACGCTTTTCATTGACAAATGCAGGAGCTTCAACCCAGGTTATTTTATTTCACAAATTCAAAAACTTCAATTTTAGCCAGCACTAGGTAGTGTACCAACTCCTGAACAAGAAGAAGTGTTTAATGTGCAGAATCAAAGAGTTTCAAGTTTATTTAAAAGACAACTAGCAGTACCATTATTAGGTAAGGAATTATTATTTATTACATACATGTGTAATACTATGACAGCCAATCATTGAATACAAGCCCATGTAATAATTGAATCCATATTCAACGGTCATTGAATACGGTCGGAACTATTTTTTCTACTGACTCGCGAATGACGCCATCTTGTTTTTTTTTTCTCACTTAGAATATTCCCAGTTGCATTACAAGTTTCAATTTAAACAAATGATGATGAATTAAAATAAATTCTTAATTTAAAACATGTCCAAACAAAAATAGTCTACAAAACCCATAAAGAACACCGTAATAAATGTTTTTGAAAGCAAAATAGCCTTGGTTACGTGTTGAACGGCATTGGGAATAGCCTATTTATAGCCCGAAATGCCCTGTTTAGGCTAGTAGTCTCTATTACCTAGGCGTAAGACTACTTCTCTCATAACCTTATCGCACGTTGTACGTTTTTTAGTGTACATGAAAAACCTACACTCCATTCAAAACAATCAACGATAGTGTATGTAATAAAAGTAGAACTGCACACGAGTCTATAGGAATTAAATATTGCACTCGGGGCTTGGCGGCGGGATATCACTCGTGTGCTACGCACACTCGTGATATCCCTACGCCAAGCCCCTCATGCAATATTGAATTCCTATAGACACGTATGTGCAGTTCTACTATTTTATTTGATAACATCTCGAAAAATAACTCTCAGTATTGACTGCCACTCATTAAAGTCACATTATTTGTTAAGCTGTCAAACATTGTTGAAGAAATGAAATGAAATTTTACATCATACTTTTCTGTACATGTTTGTGTTAATGACGATGTTAATGTCATGCTGACTCTTTTGATTTATTATCTTAAACATGAACAGCCTGTAGCACAAGGGGTTCAGTTCATTGTCCCATCCGAACGACTGGATTGGATGTCAGCCTTTCCACTGAGAGGGGGAAAACCCAGTTATAGATCCTTGCTATATACCTTAAAGAAATGTAACATGGAAAAGAAATTCACTCAAATCCCAGTATTTATGTATGTTGTAGATATGGACCAAACTTACAGTGAATATAAAGACTGGAATGGAGGAGATTTAGATATTTATACTGAAGAAAGTTATAGAAAATCTTTAGCTCAGCTTGAAAAATTAAAACCCTTTGAAGATTCTTTAGTAAGATTTAGTTAAGACAAACAATACAAACACAATTCAGTCTTAGTTTTGGTTTTCTTCATGAAATGAAATGAAGTTTTACGTTCCTGCTTTTCTGCACCTGTATGGGCTAAGGAGTACTCTTCATAGTTAAAGCGATTG
This sequence comes from Lottia scabra, assembly GCA_029955415.1. NCBI lineage: Eukaryota > Metazoa > Mollusca > Gastropoda > Lottiidae > Lottia > Lottia scabra. The sequence goes on from JARJEI010000003.1 coordinate 16,708,970, forward strand.
TAAAGAGGTTTTCTAAACTTTGTATGTGTATCGGGGACACTGACAGCATCAATTTGTGTCATTCCAATGTCCATTCCTACGTCTGTGGTTCTTGCAATTCAACTAAAACTAACGCGTTTTATGACGTCACTAATAGTGATGCCGGAAGCTACTATTGATATATATGCAGATAAATATTAGTGATGCCAATAAACGCGTTAGTTTTAGTGGAATTTGCTAGAATTTCTCTTTATGTGTAATATTTTGTAGGTGACAGCAGAACCACCCTGTTGGGAAGAATATCAGACCTATATAGATTATGAATTAAAAGGAGATGATCCCTCTAGAATACAGTGTATATTTGAAAGAGCTATCACAGAAAACTGTTTAAACCCTGAGGCTTGGTTAAAATATACCAAATATTTGGTAAGTTACCTTGAAATAGAATACTCTATCATTTAGGGACACTTTATCACATTATCACAAATTTATGATATACTACTAGAATAAAATAAAGACCCTGGGCCTTATTCTTGAAAACTACTAAGTTAAATCCAGATTTTAACTGTAATCAATTTGGATAATTAAACTCAGTTTTAGAGCAATTAGATGACTGGATCACGAACATGGCTATAGTCATGATTTAATAGAAGAAAAAAAATATAACTGCAAAACATAGAAGAATGTCTCATAGAATTATCAGAAGCCCTAAAACACAAGTAAAAAAACACTTCACAATCCCTGCATTTCACAAAAAGCAGCCTTACTCTAATCTATTGATAATGAAAGTTTAAGTGTAGAGCTAATTTCATGTGATTCTTATATTATATTAGTGATGTTCATACAATTTTTTTCCCACTAAAAGTGTAACCATGGTAACATATTGGATGGCTCTGTATATTTTTAGGACAACAAATTGAAGATTAAATCAGTGATATTACCAGTATATGAACGAGCTGTCAGAAATTGTCCTTGGTGTTGTTTGTTATGGCAGAAATATTTATTAGCTTTAGAGAGACATCATGAAAGTGGTAAAAAACTTAAAGGTATGGTAACAAATCAAATGTTAGGCCTTAAACAACTTTTTGGACACTTCTACCAGAAGTTCAATTAACAGATTGGAACAGAGTTCAGAACGTGATCCAACCGTTCCGAAAAAAAAAAGTAGGTGTAGACAGAATTAAAAATGGTGGAGAAGGAAATAGAGGGGTGAATCTTTTAAATTAGCGGGACTGCTCCCGTTCATTTTGATTGACAGATTGTAACAGACAACTATTTTAGAAATCGCCAATCGAAAGCTTTCCCATTCTTTGGTTGTATTCACAACTATGTTCCTGACAATGATGGCCATACTTTCACTTTCCTCTTTGTTTACATGTGCTGCCATTTTGTATCTACTGTTCTTGTACTTCACTCTTGTCAAAATGGGGAAAAGCAGGACGTAAACTCAATTTCATTTCACTCTCGACGAAATGGGGAATGACAACAATTTTCCTGAGTTCATTTTTTGCCATTCCAAACCTTCTATACAATCTTGAGATCTCAAGAACATGGTTGTGAATATGACCTAGATATCAATCAAAGGGTATTAAACTGTATGTCACTTTCAAAATTAAACCTTCTTTTCTATTTTCAATATTTTCTGGAGCTACGTTTTCAAGCTCATCTTTATTAAATTTTTGGTTGTGTGTCTATTATTTAAAAGTTTGGTTACTTATGTCTGTAGGTAGGCCATTAGTTCTGTGTTTCTAATTTTAGATGTAACAGCAAAAGCTTTAACAAGTGGTTTTACCCTATCTAGTGAATATAGTACTATATGGTCAACTTATATTGATTATCTTAGACGACAAATCAACTGGACAGAAGGTACTTTATTTCTGTATAATTATTTATAGCATAAACAAATTGTTAAAAGTTTTCTAAATTCTGTATTGCAATTTTCGATCAGATATTCTGTGGTTTTAGCTATTCCACTCAAACTGTAGGATGATATGTTATGTGATGTCACACCTTCAAAATATATTTATATCACAGAGGACCCTTAGAAGGATTGACTACCCAACCCTATTTGAAGTCAAAATTGTTATGGATGTAAATTTTTAATATTAAAGGGATTGTAAAGCGGTTTTCTTAACTGATAGTATTAATTTCCGCCATTCCAATTTCCATTCCGACATCTGTGGTTCGTGCTATTTCACTTAAACTAACGCGTTTTATGATATCAGTGTCCCCGATACACATACAAAGTTTAGAAAACCTCTTTACAATCCCTTTAATATACATAAAACATTATTGATATTTTTCAGATCATACAGAACAATTGGAATTATTTAGAGAGACTATTGAGAAAGCTTTAGAAAATTTAACAGAATGTTAGTTTTCCTCATTAGTTTTTTTTTTTATCTTGTAATCCTCATTAGTTTTAATATCAGGTATTCGTCTGAAACATATCAAATCATATACAAGTCAATTTTTTTCTACCATGGTATACTATAATTACAATTAGTAGTTGCCTGAATTGTTGGATATGTTTCCTCAATTTTGAGGCAGCAGGTAACAAGAAAAGAATAGAAAACATTTGTTGTTAAGGGTTAAAATCTTAAATGACAATGCCAATTAATCTAAAAGGATGAAATCAGTAGGATGTAAATCTTCATTTCATATGACTATTGTAGATTTTGGTAATGAAGGAGATGAAAATGGTATGATGAGACAATACTGGGCTTTAATAGAGGTATCAAATATAGTAAAAAAATTTATACTCGGGTTAAATAGACAATGAATTGAAGTGATCAATGCTAAGAGACTGAGACAAGAAAACATGTTATCATTGCAATAATAAATAAAAAAAAACTAGAGATATGTGGAATTTGTTGAAAATCAGAGACAATAGTTTCAGGAGCCTTAAAATCATATTGTGAGTTATTATTTTGATTTCAGGGTAAAATGTGTAAAAATATGACAAGAGCTAGAGAAATCTGGAATGAAATAATGGCGTTAGGGAATGGTAATCAAGCTAGCATGTGGCTAGAATATTACAAGCTAGAAAGGTTTGTATTCTATTCTGTATTTGACATTTTTTACAACAGGGCATTTCTCCTGCAAGTCTTGTCCGTTAAAGGGACAGTCTGAATTTTTTTTAGGTAAAAATTTTTTTTTTGCTCAAATTTGTGAAAACTTTACACCAAAATCTGTAACTATGTGCCTTTTAATGTATCTGAAAGTTTTAACTAAAAACAATCCAGCCGTTAATTTTTAAACGCTAAAAACATGCTAAAATTTTTAAAAAACCTTAAGTGTGTTATGTTTTTTGGATGCTGATAGGAAACTACTGAACAGATTTGAGTAAAATAAACGCCTAATTTTAGAAGAATGTCCCTCTTGTGTATTTAAAAGGTTTCAGCTAGAAATATTGAGCCATTTAAAGGGCAAACACCAAAACTAGGTCAAATTTCTTAATTAACAATAAGTATTCCCTGTTTGTAATTAACCCTTTAAAACAAAATTCAGTTTGATCAAGAAGATATAAGATACAATAAGCATACTTTAAAAAAAAGCAGAATGGCCCTTTAAATTAGCTAGACTGTAAAAATCTTGACCGGACAAATTGGAGAATAGTCCTAGGCTGAGTATTTGTAAAATGTTGGGAAATAAACCAATAGTAGGATTATGAGGCAAAATGTCCCTAATTGCACACTGCATGACCTTACCTTGTCTTTGCTAACAATTCTGAATGGAATATTATTTCTATTTCTTTTCTCCTTTAACAAAGGACTTCACAATGTCAGACGTGTACAAATTGTTTTCTGATGTCATTTGTTGTATTTTCAGGGCTTATGGTGATAATAAACATTGTCGAAAGTTATTACAAAAAGCTTTAAATTCTGTCACAGACTGGCCTGAATCTATCACACAGGCTTATATAAACTTTGAAAGAGAAGAAGGTACTCTAGAAGATTATGATGTAGCTATAGGTCGGTGTGAGGCACAACTTGACAGACTTACAGATAGAAAAGCCAAGGTAATTCTTTAAAATCAAGATTTTGCTTTATACCCAGAAACCCCTATAAGGAACATACCCTCTTAACTGGCATGTCTGAAAATGCCACTCTCGAAGGACAGACCTGCTGCCATCACAGGCCAAATGACTATCAGAAAATGCCAGTTTAGAGAGGTCACTGTATTCAATATTATTTTCAGTTCTTGCAATGGGTCAAATCTATTATGCAATCCAAATGGTCCTGGTTTTCTCTCCCACTAATCTGGATAGCATTGTAAATAGATCACAAATGGAGAATGAAGATGGCGGCCAAAATGCATTATACTTTCTCCCAACAATTCGGATAAAGACTCTTACTACTGTGTTGGGGCAGCCATTTTGTCACGTCATATCTCTTGAGATCACATCTATGGACAGAATGGAGAAAACTGGACTTTCCAACAGTCATGTGAATAGAAATGGAGCATCCAGACTCTCAGCTATAACATATTATAATTGGAATGTGGACTTATTTAAGATTCAACTTTTGTTTCAGGCAGCTGAAAAAGAAGAAATTGTCACTCAACAGAAGAAACAAGGGAGAAATGAAAAGAAAGCTCAGAAGAAATTTGATAAAAAACCAATAAAGAAAGAGGTAAAGACCCCACCTGAAAAACCTGTCAAGAAATCACCCAACAATAAAAGAAAGGTAACTCTGATAGTCACTAGACTTAAAATGTATAATTGTCTAAAATCAAAGTCGTCCTGTACCAACTGAGGACTTCTTGAAAAAAAAAACACCACCTACAAAAATCTATGTAGTATGGACTACTCATAGAAAGTCAAAAATTCATCAGTTGTACATGTTCCTTCAGCAATGTAAGATTTTGGCATTATCTACCGTTGCTGGATTGACATGGTATTCTCGTCTTTAACAACTAATAACCTCGTTTTAAAGTCATGACTTCACTTTCAATTTATCCAATAAGCGATTTCGTTACATTTTGAGTGTAGGACAGAATGATTTGCAAAGCAAGTTCGACTAAACGAAAGAGTTAATTTCTCTTGGCATTTTGCCATAATTGGAAAAAAATCCTGCAACCTCGACACTTTAAAAAATTATTTAAAATTGAAGCTTTAGAATATTTAGGATACATATTAGAACATATCTGCCAACTTTGATATCGGTAGCTCAACGGGAATTCGGGAGGTGAGGATCAACATCAGTGCCATAGAAAATACAAGTCTTCGATTTTTTTACCCGATTACTACATTGCAAAAGCGACAAAAACTTATACGATCCGTCATTTTGGTATCAATTCGGCCTTGACTTGAGACTTGATTATCACAAGGTAAACTTGCTACAAGAAATCGGGCTTCTGGTCATTCGAAAGTTTTCCCGCAATAATGTGTTACAAGGAATCTAACTGGTCGAAGAGTTATCCCTCTACCAATCAAAATTAATGACGAGAATGTCCTATCATGAGAGCAACAGATAAATGAAATGATAACTGTGCCAGTTGTAAGGAATTAACAAAATAAGGATACACAAATGGTGGACACAACACCAGTTGAGAAAAGTTAGAGTACAAAATCTAACATATAATTCATTTAATACAGAATTCCTATAGCTAATATTACATTTCTTAAAGCTTGAAGAACCTAATAATGTCACAACTGGTAATTCTACAGAAGACAAGACTAATGATTTCCGTGTTCCCCCACCCCCAGGATATAAAGGTGAACCCCCACCAAGTAAAAAACTGAAAACTGGTAAATATAACTATTATTACAAATATACCTTGATTTGTAGATCAAAATTTCATTTAAGTAGAGAAAACGTTAGTAACTCTGTTCTTTCGCTCTCAACTTGAAGTCAAGAACATAGACTCAAATACAGCCTGAAGTATCCATAGATTGGGATAGAGGTACGTTTTCACCTGGGCAATTCAGGTTGACAACAATTGCTGATAGCGTGCCTGGTTGATGTAGATTTGTGTGTAAAAAGTACTTTTCGAGGTAAGACAATGCTCTCAAAGCCGATTTTAATGGACCCAAAGACATATGTAGCAAGTTGAATGCACTGTCAAATGCCATTAAGTACTTCATATGCCTCAAAATTCTGATTCAGAACCTCTGGGAGCCACAGATTAGCCATAAGACATGATTATGAATGGAGTTTTACGTCCTGCTTTTCTGCACCTAAATGGGCTAATTGAGTATGGGCAAACGCCATATTGTGTGCAATGAGGGAAATTTTGCCAGGACAGTGGCATTAGTCTGCTCTTATTTTCGATTTCCAACTGTCGAGGAATCTTTAACGTGCACAGCCAATAGCACACGGGGCCTCGGTTTATTGTCCTATCCAAACGACTAGAAGCTTAGACATGATTATGAAATATTTATTATGTATTACAGAAGAAGAAGAAACAACAACAGAAGGTGTAAAACATGACCCTAGTAAAGATAATAGAACAGTATTTGTTAGTAATTTAAACTTTGATATCAATGAAGAACAAATTAAAGAGATATTCTGTAAGGTAAGATTTACTCTGTTCATTTATTGTGCTCATTAAAGTGACGCTTATTTGTGACTTGTTTTGTTTATGGCAGCATGTATTTAGCACTGTGTCTATTGTCCTTATCTTCTATTTGACAGTAAATCTTTTTTGTATTTGACATTAAATCTTCTCTTCTATTTGACAGTAAATCTTCTCTTGCATTTGACACAATGTCTTCTCTTGCATTTGACAGTAAGTGTTATCTTGCATTTGACAGTAAATCCTCTTGTATTTGATAGTAAATCTTCTCTTCTATTTGACAGTAAATCTTCTCTTGCATTTGACACAATGTCTTCTCTTGCATTTGACAGTAAGTGTTATCTTGCATTTGACAGTAAATCCTCTCTTGTATTTGATAGTAAATCTTCTCTTCTATTTGATAGTAAATATTCTCTTGTATTTGACAGTAAATCTTCTCTTGCATTTGACAGTAAGTCTTCTTTTCTATTTGACAGTAAATCTTTCATATTTGACATTAAATCTTTCATATTTGACAGTAAGTCTTCTCTTCTATTTGACAGCAAATCTTTCATATTTGACAGTAAATCTTCTCTTCTATTTGACAGTAAATCTTCTCTTCTATTTGACAGCATTTGACAAAAAAAAATTCTGTTGATTTGACAAAAAATTTGACAGCATCTATTCTCTTTACAGTGTGGAGAGATCAGTGAAATTAGATTGGTTAAGAATTTTCATGGTAAATCTAAAGGTTATGCTTATGTTGAATTTATTGATGAAGTAAGTAGTATATTTTCTGTCTCGTTTTTTAAAAGTTTACAATAGTCAAGTTAAATGGACATTAAGACTGACATTTGCAAGAGAATTTATGAAAATATTTTGTTTGCCTTGTTTGACGTAAAAAAACTAATGCATGATTATGAATTTCCAGTTTCTGAATGACTGGATTAAGCATAGTCATTTGTCTTAATATACTACTTTATTTGTGGATTACTTGTATTGGCAAGCTATATTTAGGATTGAAGATTTGAATGACATGTACATAAGATAAAACACAAGACAATAAAATGGAATATAACACACTTAATAAAGTTAGGCTCATAGCATGTATCTTGTGTTGAAACGTTATGTGCCTTACTTTATTAAAGAAGTGTGTTATTGTCTTGTGTTTTGTTTTATATATTGGGTTTCCCCAACAACACGTTCCCATGTTTGACGGTAAGTTATTCAGCTGTTGGTGAAGCGATCACTTTCATATTTTCAGTGTCTGACAAGAACATGTTGAAAATATGTAAGAATTTTTAAAGATCGGTTCACAAGCAACTTCCCGTCAAACATGGGGACGTTTTTTTGGTAACACCCGATATTTAGGATTACTTTATTGATATTGATTTTCAGTTACCTGTAACTAAAGCTATAGAATTAGATAGACAATCAGTACATAACAGACCAATGTATGTCTCTAGATGTGAAGATAGGGGTGGTGGTAAAAAGAAGGCAGAATTCAGGGTAAGAATAGCTTACTTAGCATTTTAATAAGTCAAGATTGTTGACAATAGTTTTACTTGTGTCATAAAGTGTGATCAAGGAAACAAGATTTACCTCAAAAGCAATGATTTATGATGATGCTTGGGACACTTAATCCCAAGAGGTCCATCAAATTTAACCTAAATCAATATTTATGATTGCACAGTTAATAAATTTGATGAATAGTTCGTAGTTTTTTACCTTTTAAAGTGTCTGCCAAAGGGCTTGATGTTGTTTTTCAATTTTTGAAAAGCTTGGTTTATTTTTCAGTTTTCTACAGAAATTGAAAAGAATAAATTATTTATAAAAAATTTACCATTTACTTGTACTAAAGATGCATTAACTACCATATTTAATCAGGTGAGGGAACCTTTAATTAGATTATTTCTTACGAGAGTAACACTTAAATCATCTTGAACAAGGTCATAACTCATTAGGCTCAAATTTTGTGAATGTTTGAGATTAACATTATGACTCATTCATGATAGGCAGCCATCTGGCCTGGTTAATGGGCATGGGAAGACAACTCTTATTCGGAGATTGATTTTGATTGACTGATCTTAACACTCGAGAAGTCAACTCTTTTGAAAGTAGTCTAGTTCCGAAATGGATAGAGTAGACCCAAAATATATAGATGAAACAAAAATTCACTTTCACAACATGCTTCTTGATGCCATGGATTTTAGTGAAATTGCATTAACCACAGATGTCGGAATGGAAATTGGAATGGTGCAAATTGATGTTATCAGTTTCCCTGATACACATACAAATTTTAGAAAACCTCTTTACAATCCCTTTAATATTTTCTATTAGCATGGTAAATTAAAAGATGTAAGAATTATAACCTATAGAAGTGGACAACCAAAAGGTTTAGCTTATGTTGAATATGAATCAGAGGTAAGTCATAAATTTATCACATTTGTCAATGATCATGAGAGGTTATCATTACAGTTTTTTGACAGCACCTTTGCCAAATCTGCTATTAATATACAAGAGATTGTAAAAATCAGAATGAGCAAATTGATGCTATCAGTGTACTCAATACACATAAAAAGTTTAGAAAATCTCTGCATAATCCCTTTAAGAGTTAAGAGATACCATCTCTTGAAATTAGCAAAAAATTTGTCCAAAATTCACAAACAGAATCCAAAAAAGTATTTTTGATAAAATTATAAGTTATTATTGAAAAAAGCTTAAAAAATTGTGTTAATGTTTTTCAATAATTATATAGAACATAATTTTCTGAATTACGCTGATTATACAGATATCTGTTGTATTTAAATGACACCAAATATGTTCACTAATGAATATATAATACTCTAATTGACCACGTTTTAAAATAAAAGATTTTGTGTTAATTCTAAGAGGTAGTATTCCTTTAATATAACATTTGAATATTTTTTGTAATTATAGGAAGATGCTAAGCAAGCTGTTTTTAAAACAGATGGTTTACTGATAGGTGAACATAATATAGAAGTAGCTATAAGTAACCCTCCAGCTCGTAAACAACCAGTCAATAAACGAGATGAATTCATACCTTCTCTAGGTAGTGGTAAGAAAGAATCAGAAACGTGAGTCACTATTTAGCACTACATTATTATCTTCGATACATCTCTGAAACGGGTGTCTACTTGTCGTATGACTAATAAATATTCAAGTCCTGTTTCATATTAACTATAATTGGGTCCTGTAACATTAAAAAAAAATCATACACTCAATTTAGAAATATCATACTATGAATTTGAAAAATCATACTATCAATTTAAAAAAATCATACTATCAATTTGGAAAAATCTAACAATCAATTTGGAAAAATCATACTATCAATTTGGAAAAATCATACTATCAATTTGGAAAAATCATACTATCAATTAAAAAAAATCATACTATCAATTTGGAAAAATCTTACAATCAATTTGGAAAAATCATACTATCAATTTGGAAAAATCTTACAATCAATTTGGAAAAATCATACTATCAATTTAAAAAAATCATACTATCAATTAAAAAAAATCATACTATCAATTTGGAAAAATCTTACAATCAATTTGGAAAAATCATACTATCAATTTAAAAAAATCATACTATCAATTTGGAAAAATCTTACAATCAATTTGGAAAAATCATACTATCAATTTGGAAAAATCTTGCTATCAATTTGGAAAAATCATACTATCAATTTGAAAAAATCTTGCTATCAATTTGGAAAAATCATACTATCAATTTGGAAAAATGATAAAATTGTAGTGGACTAAGTTCATATGCAATGGGCCCTAATGGATAACAGTGTAGTAGACTTTGTCCTATAGGAGTTAACTTTGTCCAAAAGGAAATGGCCTTATTTGATTACAATGTAGTCCAACAATGAAGAAAATTGTAAGCACATTTCTGTCAACTTGAACACTTTGATCTAGATAAAAAAAAGATTCCAATTCCTTTTCAGGCGAGGAAAAGCCAGAACACAAATTTCACTATTACCTAGATCAGTCCAAAAGGCACCAGTTCCTAAGAAGCCAACAAAACCATCAGCATCATCATCAGCAGCAACAACAACATCAAATAATGAAGGTGCTGGTGATTCATCTGCTCCACCAACAGCCATGTCCAATTCAGATTTTCGTAACATGTTATTGAAAAAGTAATTCAATTGTCCAGACCTATATTTCCTAATGTTATTGTTATATTATGTTCAAGGGCAGATTGAGAGGTCACCAGACATGGTTTTAAATGCTAGGGGATATAAGATTTTTTTTAAAAGTTGTCTCTTTGCATTCATTGAAAGAAAACACAGCCGAAAAACCCTATCAAATAGGGCTCTTTCAACTAGAGAGTTCAGTCTGCTTTTTGCTCACTCTTACCTTGCTTCTGTTCAATGACAATTACTGGCTGATGTAGGGTCAAGATTTTCCATAGAGTTATAGAAAATGTATTTTCTAGAAAAAAATTCATGTGGTCCTTGAACATGTGGTGTTATGCAATTAAAAATGTTGCAGTTTCAGGGTTCGTACAGGTCATGGAAAACCTGGAAAATCAGGGAATTTTAAAAAAGCTTTTCCAGACATGGAATATCAGGGAAAATCATGATTATTCTGGAAAATTGTCAAAATAACCTGGAAAAATGATATTTCATACCATTCTCCTATTTTTGCGTTATCAAATAAAAAAAAATCATGATCCAGAATAGTCTCAAGTTACCCCTTCCGTTCATGATTTTTTATTAAATTGGTCATTGAAAATGACTAAATACTATCTGGAAAGTCATGGAAATGTCATGGAAAATTTTCTCAAATGATCTGTATGAACCCTGAGTTATACTGCAAGTTCTCCTTTCATAAGAACAAACAATTTGTTCTAAGTCATTGTCATTGTACAGGAAAACTCATTCATAAATTGTTTGTTTGTACCTGTTTATTTGTTTTTGTTAAGAAAAAGTATGAGAGATACTAAGTTGTTAAAATTTTACATCATGTATTTTTCATGGAATTACAATATTACTATGTAAGAAATAATTAAATTTTTTATATATTATATGTGTGATCCTTGATCCTTGATGAAGGTGTGATATCCTTATTTTTGTAGCTTTTAGCTTTTACCAAATAGCCATGGAGACTGGAATAGAGACGGATGTTATGGTCTTCTTGGCAGACATCTTTCCCAAATGAACCTTACCTATTTACAATCAATCAACCTTACCCCTTTACGGCACCAAGCATGTAAGAACTCAGTGATAAACTATTCGAACTGGAGTTAGAGGAGTTAAAGCCGGGTCAATGCAGAAAAAAGTATATGCAAGAGAACATTTTAATTCACAAAAAGATCCATGTTGATTATTTTGTTGATTTGACACCACAGGGTGGTACTACATCAGTTTTCCAATCACAGTTCTTCAGTTCAGCACTGAAAACAGTTCCTGAAAAAAAAAATTGGTTCAGTTCATTTCATAAATCCTCACATCAAGTATGGTTGACGCAGCTGATTATCTGTAAAGAGCTTTCTTCTTCTTGGCGCAATGGCCAGGATTTTGTTAGTCAGACTTGGGGGTTGCTAGGATGGTATCCTTTAGTTTAATTAGGAGACCCTTCCTAAAAATTGGCTCATGAACGCATTACATATTAGGTTTTATTTAGTCCGAAATTTGGTGACTATTCCCAGCTGCCTTTCATAGCAGCTATTTTCAGACTGTTTTATTGGACAGGACGTATTTGGTAGGCAGTTTTCTCCCGCGAAGTGGTATGTTGGGGTTTAGCACGAGTTACAGGCCTTGACAACTATGTTATGTGCTCTCCTACCAATAATATCCATTTTAAAATTGTGATTTGATGGTACATGTATTTATGAATGGTTTTCTAGAACCTTACCTCCTGGGCAGAAATTGTGGCCTAAGTAATACCCAGCATGACATGAAAAATATGAGGTGCAATTCTGTTTCAAATCTGGATAAGCACCATCTTTAAGTTGCGAACAATCTTTTACTAATCCACATGGTTCTGGAACATTCTTTGGTCTAGAAATGAAACGATCACTAGAACATTATGTGTAAACAGAAAGATCTTTTGAAGACTTTACTATAAGGCTACCTTACCTTACTAAATTTTATCGAATTTAAGCTGGTGTATTTTTCAATGGATTCGTGGATTTCTTTGAAAATTGGATCCGCAACAGACCACAGGTGCTTGGTTTGAAAATTGATCCTTATACGACTTCCCCCATCATCGAAATTCCATTCTTATACTGAAAAAAGTCGTAAGGGACATTTTTCGATCCAAGCGCCTGTGCACCACTTGGTCCCACAAACAGCATCTTGAAGTCTGTCAATTCCCAGTTGAGTCTATAGTCAACTTAAATTAAGTGCCAAAAATTAACTTTTAAAGGGTTTATTAATGGAAAAAGTATTTAAAGGGGAACGTTCATCATTCTGTCAACCAATCATACAAAATACAGACTCAGAAACGGTAATTTTCTGTTTCAGCTCAGATAGTCAGTAATATCAACAACTCTACTTCTGAAGGGACTATTTGATTTTCGTGCAGTTGTAGTACTTTTGAAGGCTAATAACATTAAAGACCCAAATCGAATTTCGAAAATGTCGAACGTTCCCTCTTTCTTTTTTTTTACTATACATGATATCAACCTTAGGCTACTATATATAGAGGCGAAGCGGTATTAATACTCACGCATCGCAGATTTTCAGCTTTGCATTGAAAACTGTTGTACCAGGACATTCGATTGTAATAGATTTACTATTGACACATTTTATAAACACCTTACAACCAACTTCATAATTACCATCTGCCTTGCTAGTACAATCATAACATTGAACTGAAATTAACATTGGTACAAAAACATAGAATTGAAATTAACATTGGTACAATCAAAACATAGAACTGAAATTAACATTGGTGCAATCTGACTGAACTGAAATTTATATATTTTTATTAATTCAGTCTAAGGGCATGGATTTGTCAAAAAAAAAAAAATTTGTGGGGGGAACCAACCAGGATGGTGTAGAGTCGAAGTACGTCGTGAAGCGCCGCAACCATAAGCCCAAACAGATGATCCTCAAAAGTTAAAAATGAAAAATGGCATCAATTTGTTGCATTTATGACATTTCGGGATTTGAGTTGGCAATGGGGATTTCCTACTCGGATTTTCATCTGATCGATTTTCTTTTAGGAGGGGGGGGGGGGACCAAAAACCTTTCGTCCCCAACACCCCCTTAAACCGACGCTCTTGATGCAGTCATAACATATAAACTTATGTTGATTCAGGAGGGGGGGGGGACGCTCGAGCCGAGGAGTCACCCTAGGATCCACCCCTTTCGATAATGTGCAATATGGACATCAAAACTGACAAAAAACTAAGCTAATAGAAAAAATGGTAGGTTTGGAAGTCGCGTGCAATGAAAATTTGTAATGTTAGTAAATCTATGCAATTTATTAGTATTCAGAAAAATGCATAGTTTTGTATGTTTCAACTTTTACAAATCTTATTTTCCCAGGTTGACCTTGTGATGTATAGCTATACCTAGGCTCTGGACATTATATAGAGAACATTTTGGACCACCTGGAATTTAAGTTTTAAAAAGAATAAATAGACATATTAATGAATATATGCCTATATAATCTTACCTGCAATGAATTGCGCAATTGCAATCAAAATGAACAAATCCTTGCCGGCCATCTTAAACTGTGCAGATTACGTTTAATCTTTATCTAATCTCAAATGTGAGCTCATACTTCTTAAATAGTCTTCTAACAGGAAGACGTTTCAGATGATAAGAAAAATGTTAAGGACATTTTTTACCTATCTATAAGCGATAAGATGCAATTATCATAGGAATTTCCGAACATCCTGTTATGTTATGTCGGAGCGGGCGGATCATCTCCCGGTTCTCGGCGGATCAATAAATTTTCCCGGGGCCCACCCCCAATTCCCTACTGATCGTGAGAATGGCACATTAGTTTGTTCATTGTCCTTATCCTACATAATATATATAGGTATTGTCTTATCAATGGTCCCTCTCACTGCCATGTCATTCGACCCGACCAGATCTTACGAATTCTCCAATTACCAAACCAACAGCACAGTAACATCCTATTGAACCAATCAACTACCAACTACCACCACTACCAACAACTACCTAGTTTTCGATATCAGCTGCTGCTGCAATGGAAGCGAACGTTAACTTGTCATATACCAGCCAGGTCAAATAATTTATCTTCCAAAATGTTCGAACGCCAATTCAAACTTGCTACCAATCTGGTTTTAGATTCACCTTTTGACAATAAATTATCTCAACTACATAAATTAAGAATTATGAATATTTCTGATCGCCACACTTTTAATTTTTATATCTATCTTTTTAAAATCTTAAATGGTAATGTACCATCTTATTTACTTGATACTTTTGAAAAATATAATACTCCTTACTCCACCATCAATACTAAACTAATTCTACCTAGACCTAGGATATCCATTGTGAAACAGAGCATAAAATATGTCGGCGTATGTCTCTGGAACTCTCTTGATCCATATATCAAAAATTCACCCAATATTTCCACTTTTAAGAAAAACTTATCTGTCAAGTACATCCAGCATTGACTTTTAGTGATAATTATCAATTTTATTTCACTTTCTTCTTCTGATTAGGGCAGCACTTCTTAATATAAGTATTTATACGAAATCTAAAGAATATAGTGCCTATATAGTGGATACTGTACATATTTTATTGTTGTATTTTACATTTGTGTTTTATATTGTTGATATGTTTGTTCATTCAATGTTTGGGCCCAATTGTAAACAGGCCTTTATGCCTAATTGTTAGCCGAATAAAGAATTTATTATTATTATTATTAACCAACCATCAATGGTCCCCTTCTTTAAGGTTACTGTTGCTTGTCCCATTGGGGATCATGAATCCATAATCAGGGAGAAATTTAGGTCTCTTGCATTATGGGCTCAAAACGAGGTAGGATCTCGATATGTAGCCTACAGAAAAAAAAATGCCAATAAATCAAAGCTCGGGTAAAGGCCTTATATAGTTGTTGCCACTGTACAATGCTAAATTAAATTTCACGATTATTGAAATATAATAAAATATCTTATAGGCCCTGGGTTTTCAACTTGGGGACATGTCCCAGACTGGATATATTTGGGAATTACCGGGGTATAGGTCTGAAGTGTTTTTTTTTGTAATATTTTGTATTATCTGGGTGGATATACACCAGTCTCCACTGCCTGCAACAACTCTATATGTATGTAGACATCAAATTTCTGTTTAGGGGACATGTCGATTTCCATATGCATAATTAGGGACACTTGAAAACCAGTTGAAATTGAAAACCCAGGTTATAGACTATAATATAAGCATGTCATTAACTGATTTGAAATGAAACATATTTCAAATAGCAACCGTATCTTTCATTCTGATAAAAAAATATATTAAGCCGTTTTGTCTCTTTTGTGTCGATTTATGTATGCTTCAATGACTGCGGTTGGTTGACAATTAATGGTCGATTAGTCTCACATCACAGAGGGCGCCATATTTGAAAAATGAAAATAAATAATTTTTAAATGCAAGTGCTCGAAAATATCTTTTTTATGATACGGTACTGTATTTGTTGTAAGTATGTCTAATATGTTATGCTTCGATCGTTTTTGCCTTTAAACCATAAAATTACAGAAATCATATGGTAGGCTTATCGGAGACAGAAAAACTAACATCCATACAATAAAAATGTCAACAGAAAAACAACTTGTTAATTCACTACCTCAACCTGTGGCCCTTGCCAGGGTCATATTCAAACTACTCAAGGACAACAATGGCTAAGGCCTAGCCTACTATTTAGAATAAGATAGTAACAACACTCCCCAAACCCTCCTCTGGGGGTACCAAAATTAAATAAGATTTGAATGAATAAGCTTATTATGTAAATAGCCTCCAGATTTAATAGAACTGCATGAGAATCTCACAATACCTTGAATTACGGTATAAGTTTACCTCTTTATTTATTTTCCATTTTCAATAAGATATTGTGTTTTCTAATAGGCATAATCTCTTATTTTGACTTAATGAAATACGTTCACCATTCTTTTGACCAATGACTAATAATCATATCTGTCTCAAACGCCATCAGGCGCCCAAAATCACGCACCACTCTAAAACTCATTAGCTAGAGCTCACTTAATCCTATCTTGATTACAAAAATGCGTCTAACTTCAGAAGGGGGGTTGTTCTAGTTTCTAGTACGGTACATTTCAAGGCTATTAACATTTATTCGATACTCACTTGGCCTTGGTATTAAATTGTCCCCAATTATGCACAAGGAAATTGACATGTCCCCTTTACAGAAATTTTCGGCAGAATTTTCCTCTAGTATATAGTGTTGTAGCAGGCAGTAGAGACTAAATGTATAAGCTTATCAACCCAGATAATACAAAATATTAAAAAAAATATTTCAGACCTATACCTCAGTTTGTGTCCCCTGGAAAATTTCAAAATGTATCCTACTAGTAAGTTGAAAACCCAGGCGATTCTCAAATTGATCTTTGAAAATACTGAATATTCCACTCTAGATCTTCTCTTTTATTCTATTTTCAAAAAGGTACGTCTGTCTCACTTTCTCATCATTTACAAATATGTGCTCATTGAACTTTTTTAGGGAAAGTGAAGAATATTTAAAACCATGTTGTCTGGTCGAAGTAGATTGAAAGGTTTGTATTTATTTATTTTTTCACTCAATTTTTAGAAGAATGAAAGAACTGGAAATGTGCATGGGATCACACCTACTGCTGGAATGACAATTTCAGTGGAAAGGAAATGAAATGAAATGAAATGAATGGAGTTTTACGTCCTACTTTTCTGCACCTATATGGGCTAATTGAGGACGGGCAAACGCCATGCAGTGTGCAATGAGGGAAATTTTGCCAGGACAGCGGCATTAGCCTGCTCTTATTATCGATTTCCAACTGTCGAGGGATCTTTAACGTGCACAGCCAATAGCACACGGGACCTCGGTTTATTGTCCCATCCGAACGACTAGACGCTTTTCCATGTCAGCCCCTCCGACCTGCATCACTGACAGGGGGAAACCGGGTTGAAAAATCCGAAGGTATCATCTCGACCCATGCCGGGATTGAACCCTGGACCTTCAGGTTAGCGAGCAAGCGTCTAACTCACCGAGCCACCGTGGCTCCTTTAGTGGAAAGGAATAAGCTGTTGATGTCCATATATTGCTATAGTTGTTTACCCCAAAATGAAAGTAGGAAATGAGTATTGAGCTTTTCTACATATAGACCTAGGAATTGTAGGGTGTAAAATTACATTGAAGCAATGCTACAAAAGCACAGGCACAGTAGATTCAATGCTTTCTAAAGTTTTTTTTGTATTTTGACTCAGTGTTAACAGAAGGTGATGATGAAATTGAAGAATACTTCACAGCAAGTCCTATTGATCAAGCTGCACTAGAAGATGTTAAAAGAGAAAGAAAAAGAAAGAAAGTAACTAAAGAATTGTTTGAAACTGAGAAAGCATATCTTCATCAGTTAGACCTTATACATAGAGTAAGTTATTAACTCATATTTCATAGTGACAGTAGCTCAAATTCTAGTGCAGTATGATGTTTAATAATTTGTAGGAGAAAAAAGAGGTTCTGATGGAATTGTTACGGAGTTTGTTTCAGATTTGTTGGTAGAAGAGATAGCCTACCTCTGTTGACAAACCTTAATTGATTTGAAAATTTTTAATGATAAACTATTAAAATGTTTTGGTTTTATTTCAAATTTATTCTGTAGTGACCACAATTGCTGTTATCTGAGAAAATAGTTAAAAAATGTTTTTGATTGGTAGTTAAGAATAAGCACTATTCAACACAATTTTTACAAGATTTTTATCGGATCATAGTAACAAATTATCGAGGTCTACATTTTGATAATATGCATGTTTGAATTCTTAAAGCTCTTGAATTTCTGAAAGTGTTTGTAAAGAGGTTTTTTAAACTTTGTATGTGTATTGGTGACACTGATAGCATAAATTTGCGCCATTCCAGTTTCCATTCCGCCTGTTGTTCTTGTTTCACTAAAACTAAAGCGTTTTATGATGTCACTTATATTGATCTGCATAGATATAAATAGTAGTTTCCGGTAGATCACTACTAGTGATGTCATAAAACGTGTTAGTTTTATTTAGTGGAATTGCAAGAGCCACAGACGTCGAAATGGCGCAAATTGATGCTGTCAGTGTCCCCAATACACATACAAAGTTTAGAAAATCACTTTACAATCCCTTTTAGATTATTGTCTTCTGTTTCTTTTTTCAGTTTTTTTACTTCCCACTTCAATTTGCCTGTTTGATATCAGATGATGCCCATAGTAGAATATTTAGTAATTTAGAACAGTTGATAGAAGTCAATCAGAAGTTGTTAGAACAGATGAATCAGACCACAATAGGACAAGCCTTTCATCAACTTGGACCCTTTCTTAAACTCTATTCTATGTATGCTAATAATCATGAACAAGCTGTATCCACTCTTCAGGTATGATTATTTATTGTTTAATTTCTATTTTATATATGTATGATGGATCAAAAGATACACATTTTTTAATCTTTCCAAAATGACATCATATATGAAGGCTTAGTTTTGATAGAATTGTAAGAACCACAGCCATCTGAGAGAATATCAAAGAAGTGCAATTCTTTGCTATTATTGTCTCCATTACACTTAGTCCACTATCTTTATCTTTGTATTCAATTTATTTTATAGGAATGTTTAAAAAGCAACAAGTTTTCAGAATATTTACAGAAACAAGAATCAAGACCTGAATTACAAGGGTTGAAATTAAATGCTCTGTTGATTACTCCAATACAAAGGGTTCCAAGGTAAATATTAGTACTGATAGAGATCTTATATCTGTCTCCATCTATTGGAGAAAGAATCCTTTGTTATCCTTGTAAAATATAGATGTTACTTTCTTTCCTTGATTGAACGTTGTATTATTTCAGATATAAATTATTATTACAAGAATTAGTTCAATGTACAACAGAAGATAATCATGATTATAACAATCTATCAGGTAAGTTGTATATCAGTTTTTATACGCCCTCATGTCTCTATTTGCTCGTAAACGCTCTAAAAACTAGAGTTTCTGACGGAATCAAATGAAATTTGATATGTGTATACATATTCTTAAAAACGAGGATCAAGTTCGAATTTGAGCTATTTTCGATCGTTAGAAGTAGAGTTATTGCCCTTGCCCCAAATCCGTCGGTCCATCCATCAACAATTGCTTGTAAACGCTCTAAAAACTAGAGTTTTTGATGGAATCAAATGAAATTTGATATGTGTATATATATTCATAAAACAAAGATCAAGTTTGAATTTGAGCTATTTTCGATCGTTGCAAGCAGAGTTATTGCCCTTGCCCCAAATCTTAAATATGCTATTACTCTCTTAGTTTTCAACCGATTTTGATGAAACTTAAAATGGATGTTATTGGACCTTAATCGAAATGTTTGAGAAAGTTTAGTTTACTCCTGATTAAATTTTTCGTTAGGCGTATATGGCCGTGGTCCACTATCTTTACAGTTCTGATTATAATTCATTAGGAGGTTTTGGGGCCAAAAATTCTAATCTGTTAATGTCTAATGGAGACTGCTAAGCATAAATTTTCACTATTTCAAAGACATTCTATGGTTCTTGAACATCCACTAAAACTAAGTATTGTGTAAGATAACATGTTTTATAAAGGCCCTTAGATAGTATAATCAACTTTTGAGATATTAACATCAAACACTGTGTAATATCTTAATGATGGTTACACTTCATAAACTGATTACGTTTTCTACTACAGAGTTGTGATTTTCTCTGTATATTTTAGTTTGTCATTGAGAAACATAAAAATTATATTTCCTCACTATTGAATAAATAACTTGATAATTTTCATTTTGGTTCACATTGTAGAAGCTACAAAACAAATGGGAGAAATTGCTTCACATATCAATGAACATATTAGGCAACATGAAAATTTTCAGAAAATGTTATCCATACAGAATAGTTTTGACAGTTCAGCTCCTAAACTAATGGCTCCAGGTAGACAGTTTGTAAAAGAAGGACCCCTGAATAAGGTATTTATTAACTCTGTCTGTAGGTGAAGAGACAATGATGTATGTTTGATAACATGTGGTTGATATTTGGCGGTAAAATGAAACCACGTATGTAGCTATAAGTCTGCTGACTAACATGTGGGTGGTTTTAGATTGGTAAAATGGTAGTCGAAAGGGTGGTTGATGGACAAAAACACTGACCAATGTAGCAAATGCATTTTCCATAAGACAAGATTGCAAATGGAATCCTTGAGAACCTATTTTGTATCTTTTTGTTTAAAAATATTTAAATGCATTTACATTAATGTAACAATTTCTAAAATAACAGTTTGTTAAAGGGATATGTTCACTAATTTGAAATTTGTCTCAGAACCTGGATTTTTTAAGCTATTCTAATTCATAATTCAACACTCTCCTTCGTAATTTTAGCCTTCAAATCCCTGTGTAGCCATAATAATCAGCATTTGAAAGTCAAAAATACGACTCGTTGTTTAGTGAGACTATGCTTTATATAGAAAACACAGAAAATAAAATATAGTTCTAGTACTTCTGGAGGCTATTTACATAAATTATATTATATTCAAGACTCAAATCGACCCTCGAAAATACTGAACAATCAGAAGTTTTTTTTATTACACAAAGTTATTTTTTTCTAAACAAAATTTATTGTTTACAAATATGGTCCTCAGAAACCTGATTTTTTAATGAGATAGATAGCACTTGAAAATGAATTCCATGTTATTTTCAGGTCTCTAGGAAAGGTGGAAAATCTCATGAAAGAACGTTTTTCCTGTTTTCTGATATATTATTATACGGTAAACCTAAATTTATAGAAAGTGGAAAAAGATCGTATAATTGTTGCTGTGTATTTCCACTTAAACATTGTAAAGTAGACAAAATGTTTGCTCCTGATAGTAACAATACTTCTAGCGGTGGAATGTTTAGTGTAAGTATTTACTAGAACAAAAATAAAATCAACCCTAGGATCATATATATTGTCTATTTTTCATTGAGTGGAATTTGAGTTAAGAAACTTGACTTGCTTCAAAATATGTTCATAAATACCAGTATGAGGCTTATAAATGAGAGGTGACAGTTCAGTAAAAGATAACAAAAATTAAGATATCTTTGACAGGCAAGATTTTGATATGATTTGACACATTTGCAAGCACCCTTGATATACTGAACAAGTAGGTTTATCTTGCTAGCAACCACTTGTTGTTTTGTTTTTAGATGTTCTAAGCATCTGTAACCGAGCACTTTACTAGACTTCTCTTATGTTGTGAAGAATGAGGATGCAAGTATGACCTTTCAGTCCAGTGAAGTTAAACTCATTATAACCAATATAAAGTATCTATGATTATTTTCTAGTTATCATGTAAAGAAGAAGTATTATTACTGTATTCTGATAATCAGAGTGAAGCTAGTGATTGGGTAGATATATTAGATAAATCTATTAGGTAAGAACACAGCATTATACATTGATTTTATTGTCATCAAACTGAGACTATGTGTGCTTCAGTCTGTGCTTGGAATAGAAAAGAAGTATGATGATGTGAATATCCTGGCAAATTTTCTTCATTACCCACCACATGGCTTTGACCGTA
This sequence comes from Lottia scabra, assembly GCA_029955415.1. Taxonomy (NCBI): domain Eukaryota; kingdom Metazoa; phylum Mollusca; class Gastropoda; family Lottiidae; genus Lottia; species Lottia scabra. The sequence continues at coordinate 16,731,182 of JARJEI010000003.1, forward strand.
CCCAAATGAAGAAATTGGATGCATTTTATTGAAATATATTTATTTATGAACTCCATGTGCTCTTAAGATATTTTGGTTCATATTATAGAATTATAATCAATTTGCGCCTTTCCAATTTCCATTCCGACGTCTGTGGTTCTTGCAATTCCACCAAAACTTACGCATTTGGTGACGTCACTAATAATGATCTACCCGAAGCTACCTACCATTGATATCTATGCAGATGACTGTCAGTCAGTCCGTGATACACATACAAAGTTTAGAAAACCACTGTAGATATATTTAACCTATTATTATTATTCTGATATATAAACAGTCTTGCCAAATTCAATGCGTTTTATTTCTTCAGGAAATTATGCACTGACAGACAAACATTACGTAAACCTAGTAGTAATAAAATACCATTACGTGGTAAATCATTACGCAAACATCGTAAATTTCAGAAGAAAAATGATCCAAAGGTAATGACAAAAAGAATTTTTATCTTGCACCTTCCTTTATTAATTGGCAGTTTTGTGGTTCATAAGCATGTTGAAATCTGGCAATATTTCTATCTTAAAACAATGGCTCAAAATTTTCACATCTGAAACTATCGTGTCGTTCTTACGTCATAGAAATAACAGACCCAAACCTAGTTGGAGTCCATTAAATTACTTAGCCCCACTAATCGTTATGTGTTTCCTGTTTAGAAAAGTAGTTCGGCTTTAAAATATTTCCTAACTATCCTTGTGTCCTGATTCTGGTACGCTAGGTCAGGTACATTCAAGTATGAAAATTTTCATTAGTAGAATTTTTACATTGAATATTTTTTGTTTAATTTCAGAATACAATAACAAGAACACCTCTACGTCCAATGACAGAGGAAGATGATACATGTTCACCCCACTTAGATAGACTACAACCTGTACGACAACAACTACAATTACTTTATGATAACAGTGATATCACCAAATGTTTGTCACCAGGTAAAACTGGTGCTGTAGAATGTTCACCTCAATCTGACTCCAGTTCACCGCAGGTAAGCTCATGTATGATAGTTTTTATGCATTAGTTTGGGCATTCCTTCTAAAGATCCCTCGACAATTGGAAATCAAAAATTAGTGCAGGCTAATGCTGCTGTCTTGGCAAAATTTCCCTCATTGCACACTGTATGGCGTTTGCCCGTTCTCAATTAGCCCATATAGGTGTAGAAAAGCAGGACGTAACACTCCATTCATTTCATTTCATTTCTCCATTCCTTAATTTTTTTGCTGACACCATTTGCTAGGTTATGTCAATTTCTTTTCACATACCCTTATATCCAGAATGATCTGTAATAATAAAGGAGGAAACTAAATTCGAACATTACATTTAGATTACATACATTTTAAATTATGTTACCTTATTTCCCCAGAAGATGCCTAGTTAATTTAAATTTTTTCTAAAATACTGTATCATAGACTTATATTCATATTTCAAACATCAGCAAATAAATAACTCTTCTTTTTATAGCTAGAAGATTCATTTACTATAGCAAGTAGTGCTTCATGTGTAGATCTACATGCTGATGTAGATTTAGATGATTTGCCAGATAATATTTCTGTTACAACTGCTAGAAGTCATGACCTTCGTAGTGCCTCGTTACCATGGCAACGTCATTCTGTAGCATCAACTACCAGTAGTAGAAGTAGAACACTTAATTCTAGATTGAAGGCCTATGTACGCAAACCCTGGCAAAGGTAAGAATTGTAGAGAGAGTTGTCAAAATATTTTTACTGCATATCAAAGGTGCTTGATGTTTTAGATGATACAGCAAATGGAAAATGAATGTTAGAAATTCACAAATTTCCCTTATTGCACACTGCATGACTAAGTAAGATTATACTAATTTCTATGTAATCGACTTTTATTGTAAATTGCTTGACTTTAGTTTAGTCAGGAAGGACAAGCTAGACTTTAAAACTTGTTCATTTTGTTATATTTTTACATTTGCTTTTATTTTTTCCCATTGACCTAATGTTAATGTGTTTGGCGTTAATTGCTCAATAAACGCCACTACTACTAATTTGACGTCATATTTGCTTAGATACTCATAACAAATTGGTGGCGTGATCTTTGATAAAGAAATAGTTCTCGGATAATCTGATAACCTTGAGTTGAATACAATAAAAAATTTCATGTTTTCAAAACGTTAATATAAGCAATAAACTGTTACCCTATGGCGTGTATGGTCTTATATATATATCAGGACACAGGTTGGCTGCAAAATTAATCATAAATGTGCTAGCGCGCATTCATTCAATTTTGCAACCAACCTGTGTGATGCATTTACACATTATTGATGGTGAGGAAGTTGATTTTGGTGGACATATATAAATTGATTTTGTAGATTTCTGGCTGTGAAGAAAGTTATTGGTCAACAAGAGAATTGCTCACCATTTAGAAGACGTACCAGAAGTTCTTCTAAAACAGCTTATGGAGCTCATTTACCTCAACGAAAGTAGCTACAGGAACATTCCAATATCTATATTTTTTACTGTTTTCCTGTTCCTGAAAAAATCTTATTATCAATTTTCTTTGTTAATGTAGCATTTCTAAATGGAAAATCTACAATTATGACAAATTTTATTGAAGATTTATGGAGGAACTGGCACTGATATCTAGATGTTATATAAAAGTTATTATATACATGATATAGCCCAGAAATTATATGTGATATTCCTTAAGAGTATAGACAATTATGATATTGATATTTACTTAATAAAACACCTAAACTTATGAAATTTTAAGACTAATTTTATGTATCTATCTACAGCATTACTTAAACTTTCATAATCACTTTTTTTGGTCAGTAATTATGACATGACCGACTTAAAACTTGTAAGCAAATGTCAGAATACCTGTTAGCAATGTCAGAATACATTTAAGCAATGTCAGAATGTGTGTTAGATATGTCAGGATACTTTACAGCAATGTCAATACTTGTAAGCAATTTAAAAATAGTTGTAAGCAATGTCAGAAAATGTGTTAGAAATGTCATAATATGTGTTAGAAATGTCAGAATATGTGTTAGAAATGTCAGAATATATGTTAGAAATGTCAGAATACTTGATAACAATGTTGGAATACTATCTTTGAGTAATGTCAGAATTTCAACAGCAAAATCAGAATACCTTTAAAAAAGAAAAGAAAAGAAAAATATTAACATTATATATAATATAGAATATTAATGACATATTAAGCATAGAATGTTAAAATTAATGAGCAGCTTATAGGATTTATATCTTATTAGGTTCCTTAATTTCTTTGGACTAAAAAATGTAATATTGTTTATAAGACATATAGAAGTAGGAAGATTACATTAAAAACACTAAGATATTTGGATGTACTACTTCTGCATTTATTACATACTACGTTTCGAAGCACATACAGGAAACGTTGTAAAGTAAAATGAATTAACAACAAAAAACAATACAATATATAATGAGAAGTGTGAAGCCATTGGGAAGAGTAAGGAAAGTGCTTGATTGTTGTTATAATTTGTTTCCTTTAATCTTCCCAATGGCTTCACACTCCTCATTATATATTGTTTGTTTTTTGTTGTTAATTCATTTTACTTGATAACGTTACTTGTATGTGTTTCGAAACGTAATATGTAATAAATGCAGAAGTAGTATATCCATATATCTTAGTGTTTTTAAAAAATGTAATATTGTAAAGCTGTAGAATAATTATTCATATTGCCACTATTGATATATATTGTGATTGATTGTATTTAGTATTTATGGTAGAAGCTTTATTTTAATCCAATTATTGTAAATTTTTATATTTTATAAATTGTATCAAAGGTAAAATTGTATTTAAACTATAAAGAATTAGAAGTAACTCACTTTTTTCATCCAATCAGCTTTGATTATATCTCCTGTTAAGTGAATCACTTGTTCATTAACAGCATAGATGTATATAACAACCAACAGTGGCTCAAATTTGATTGATAGATTTTAAGGCCCTGCAAGATTTAAAAAAATCTGAAACTGGTTTGGTACATCAGATTTGTGTTGTATACAAGTGGAATTTACAAGAAATGTGAAACTAGATTAATTTTGTAAAAATTTGTATTTGAATAGAGTTTCCACTGAATTACGCCATATTGAATCCGATGAATCCGTCCAAGGAGGCAGATTCACGAATTCGGTATCCAGATTCAGGACAAACCGTTGTAAACGAGTGACACGGATTCAGAATCTAGTTTCAGATTGGTTGTAAATGAGTAAGATCAATATATAAAATTTATGCTGTTAAAAACTGTGCTTTTATGATCTTGTCATTACAAAAATGTAAATTCCCCAGCATCTTTTCAATCTTTTGGTATCAAGTTTCACCATCTGTGCAAACATGTATGAATTTCAGAATTTGATAACTATTTGAACTGGAACCATAACTGATTTCTTTAGAAGGATATACTATAATTATGACCAACCATTTTGAATGATATTTAGATCTTATCATAGCCATAGGAGACAGGGGGGCAGCTGCCCCCCTAAATATTATGTTTTCAGGCAAAAAATCCCCAAAATCGGGCTTAATATCATTAAAATAAAGATAAATTTCAATCAATCAAAAGACTTGTCTCATAATGAAGGTTTTAAATCCAGGGCTGTTGATTTATTTTTTTGCCAATCGGACAAATTTAACGTTTAAATTAAATCACATGATACAAAATTGCGTGATATTATATGTGTCAACTTGTCGGTCTAATCTTGATGCTTTTTTAATAGTAGGCCTATGCCTGCAAGAAAGTCTAGTACTAATGTGATGTTGCCCCTGGTAGTTACCATAGGTAGATCCTGTTTTTGGTGGATCTTGATCTTTTTAAGCGTTTTTCAATAATGAATTGGTGTTATGGATTTGTATTCTATTCTGTTGTATTTATATGACAGCAGGTAAGTTCATTTATGAATATACATGTATTTTTATTGGCTAAGTTTGAGAACTTAACATATATTCTCTTTTGTAAAAGAACTTGGTGCATTCCTTTGTTATGTAATAATTTTTCCATTTGGTTATATTATATAACATTAGCTGAATTATTTAACTAACTGCACTATCGATACTATCTCACTTGAGGTTATGCCCACATGCCTGTACCCGTGCTTTCGTAACATTGCTTAACCGGAATGTTACAACCCATAATTCCTAACCCTCACTCAAACCCTCAACTGGAGAAAATATATGATAAGAGTTCCTGAGATCATTTATTATAATAACTTTTGTTCCATTATTAATTACGGGGGAATAAATAAAGTCACATATATGGTGAATGAACAAGTAACTTAATATCCTTTCCATTTTTTCAATCTCATAGATATCTGCACAGCTAACTCACCACAAATTTCATTTTAACGTAGTTCAAACTGTATTGTGTGTGAAAAAAGAGTTGATGGTTTTTTGTAATGTTTTTTTTATTATGAAAGTTTTTATTTTAGAAATCGTTAATTCAATATTTTTGCAGACTGAAAGAATCAATTTTTCGCCTGTAATTCTACTAAATCATTTTATTACAATAGGTAAAAGATATTTATAGCAGCTTTGCAATAGTGGTGTAACAACATGCTTAGTTTTGCTAGAACCAGACATCTGACTTAAAATTGGAATGATGAAAGCAGTGTCTGCATACACATAGTGAAAGTATCTTTACAATCCCTATGATGTGGCTTGCTATAGATCAAGATTTTATGCTGATACTTTGTGCTTTTCTAAAAAAAAAAAAATTGTGTGAAGTAAAACAATTTTGAATACAGAATCTTTTTTTTTTCAGTAAAGTGCACACATCAAAATCTTTGGATGACAGATGATTAAAAAAAAAAAAAGAAAGTTCTTTTGATAAACACTTACAAATGTGTCTGGGGTGGTTCAAGGAAAAAATAGGTAAGTTAGTATTACTTGGTAAGAAAAGAAGAAATTGAAGTCAGGTTATGCATCCAACTTTTCTGCACTTGAACAAGGACAACCAAACTACTTTTCTGCATTTGATTCAGTTAATGAATATTGTACAGTGAGCAATAGAGGAAATTTTTACAAAGGATTCAGCAAATTTTTCTAAATTTAATCTGTGTTGAGGGGTCTTTAAAGTATGGAGCCTGTATATAATTCTTACAAAATATTTATTAACTTGATTGGTCTATATATAATATATTAATCTACATTCTCCTGCCATACCAGATTAAAAATTGTTTATGAACATATTCATTGATAAAATCGTCATTATCTTCTAAAGTTCCGCCATTTTGGCTTGGGTATAGGTTAATTATTTCTTCCATTTCATAATTTTGGAATTTTTTATCCAAATAAAAACATGAATGAGGACCACAGGTATTGTTATTTGGATGTTGTGTTCTAATCTCATTAAATTTAACCTTAAACTCATTTGATTTATAGTATATTTGATTTTTTGAATCTTTTCCCTCAGAATCGAAATATTCTCGTGTATTATCGAGATTGACCTTGAGAGCAATAATATGTCCCATTTTCTCTGTCACTGTCTCTGAAACCAGGTAACCTCCTGGTTCAAGATTTCCTTTTGTTTCAGAGGAAGTTATCCTTCTTTTGAATTTTGGTCGATGTCTGGTCATATACTGATCAAGTTCTATACCAGTAGTGCCAGCCTCTTTGTAATTCTTTGGTAAATATTCAGAATGATAGGTAACTAACTGACCAGGTTGTTCTGATCTTATGAATCCTCTGTTAATTGGTATATTGTGAGATGTTCCCGTAGATTCTGGATTCACACACAGTTTACTACATAAATTTGTTTCCTTAGCCATTTCTGTTAAACTTCTGTTTCAGTATGAATACCTTCAATATATGTTTAAAACAAGGTGCTGAGTAAGTCTCAAAACCTACAATTAGAAGAGAAATGTTATTAATAATGCAATAACAAAGAAAACATTGGAGCTTCATTACAAGAATCAATGTCAGGGCATTATGCCAGTTACTGCATCAAACTTTACCAACATGACGCCATTTGCTTGGACACAAGGAAATGAAGGTTGTTTTATTTGAGAGTTCGGTTCTCGACTGGGGTGTGAAAGCTTGATGACCTTGAATAAGTCATCTTCACTCATGAATTCCAGTCTACCCAGTTGTAAATAGGTACGGATAATCTAGGAAAGATCAGTGTCAAGAGGTTTGGCCAAGGACAAGCTGAGAGAAAGGATCCTCAAGGAACCTAAGTTATCCTTGTCAAATATAGATGTTTCTTTCTTTCTTTTTGTCAACTAAATTCATGTCAAATTCTTAACCCATCAGAACTCGTAAAGCTAAGTCTATCCTTGTATAAGTTACTATTCACACAACTTGAAAAACTACCTGAAACAATTGTATTGAAAACAAATTGGTGAATATTATTCAATAAAAGTATTCTTCTCAAAGTTCGAATTATTTTTCTGTAGTCTCTACTTGTGATCTAATGGATTGAATAACTCTTCCTGTAAAGAAACAAAAACAAAATGGAGTAATGTCAATTTTCCCTGGGAATAGGGCTATAGATGACGTAATTCAACCTTTATTATCAACCTAGATTTATATTGTAGAGACACTAAAGGGAAGTTATTAAGTAGGTTGAAAAGTTAAATTTGAATATCCGTAATTAAAAAAAATTGACAAAATTGTGATCTGTCTTAAAAAGCTTTAACTAAAATTATGTAAATTATCTTGCAGTTATATAGAAGTTAGTAGCTATTTTAGAAATTTTTTCATTCATAATTGACAACATTAGGCTATTCATAATGAAAATTTTAAATACTATTCCTTTAAAGCCACATAAGCCCAGACTTGGACATTGAGAAAAAGTCTTCTCATCGTTTTTTTTTTTAAAGTTAGCACTTAGAAATGAATATTGAACTAAAAAAATTTCGATTCCCTTTCTTGGTTCCAATTCTACAGCCATTTGAAGGAAATTTTGATTGTTTACATTTCAACACCGAGTTGATTGAGGGAGACGTCAATAACTCACAAGCTCCGCCCACTACTAGCACGCGCTACTGGAGATTGGAGTGTGACGTCATTTAACTAACACGCCCCCCGCTTGACCTCATTAGCATTTTATTTATGGAAATCATTTTATTAGATCCCGATTTTAAATCCAGTTGCATCGAAGCCATCTGAGTACCCAAAGCCGTTAATTTTAGTTTTTTGACTTAATTAAACATCAGAGATTAAGCTAGAATGCCTTTTGTCCCGAAATCCCGTAAATTTCATTTTGTAAACAAACGAATCCCGCAATGTGGCTTTAACATATTGAATTACAACATGAATGAACAAGTCAAGGTCAAAAACTGTTATCAATATGGTTAAATGCATTAAAGTGTGACATCTATCAAAATGTCCATCTTGACAATTGAAAAAGAGTAGGTTTAGCTATTATGAGACAAGATCTCTTGACAGTTGAAAAAGAGTAGATTTAGTTATTAGGAGACAAGATCTCTTGACAACTGAAAAAGAGTAGATTTAGCTATTATGAGACAAGATAGGTGTCTTGACAATTGAAAAAGTGTAGGCTCAGCTATTATGAGACAAGATCTCTGACAATTGAAAAAGAGTAGATTTAGCTATTATGAAATAAGATCTCTTGACAATTGAAAAAGAGTAGGCTCAGCTATTATGAGACAAGATCTCTTGACAATTGAAAAAGAGTAGGTTAAGCTATTATGATACACGATCTCTTGACAACTGAAAAAGAGTAGATTTAGCTATTATGATACACGATCTCTTGACAATTGAAAAAGAGTAGATTCAGCTATTATGAGACAAGATCTCTTGCCAATTGAAAAAGAGTATACTTAGATATTTTAAGACAAGATCTCTTGACAATTGAAAAAGAGTAGGCTTAGCTATTATGAGACAAGATCTCTTGACAACTGAAAAAGAGTAAGCTTAGCTATTATGAGACAAGATCTCTTGACAACTGAAAAAGAGTAGGCTTAGCTTTTATGAGACAAGATCTCTTGACACTTGAAAAAGAGTAGGCTTAGATATTGTGAGACAAGAGCTCTTGACATTTGAAAGATCCCTGATAGCAGGGACAATTAAAGCCACCAATATTTATATGGTTTATGGGCTTGTAAAGTGTTTTTGAGAGTAGATATATTTAATACTACCGGTATATTATCAGTGTGATTTTGTAGCAAGTACATCATTCTTAACTATCACTATAGCATACTGGTACCAACCTCGTGGCCAGTTGGGGTTCGAGGGGTTCGGATAAAACAAATAAGCACTGTTAAAGTCAACGTTCTGTTTGAATTGTAGCTCTTAAAGTTGATTATGATTGCTTCGCTAGTCAATGTAACCCCCCCTTGGAAATTCCTGGCTACGTGGTACCAGTGACATGATATGTATCTAAAGGACATGTTACTTTGAACTTATTGACCATTTGTTCAAGTTAATTAGAGTAAATAAACAAGACCAAGACAAAATATTTTATTTCAATGTACATTTAAAATCATCTCTGGTTCATTTTGTCGAAAAAATGGTTGTTATGAAGCTGACCTCATAACATATACAAGAAATTTGTCAGTTTTTAGAGAAAAAACCTCAAGGAAGAAGAATATTTCAATGCAACCAAATTGGCTGCGCGATTTCAACATAACCATTTATGGTTTCCTATCCCTCAAATTCACTAATTGAGGGACAGGATGTTCCTATCTATAATGTCACACTACTTTCACCATTTCAATCACAGCTATATATTTGATTGAAGATAAACATGTACTCCATTTTTCTTCTGAATCCTATATTTGTATCTTTATTAGCCCAATATGGCTTGATGTAAAACTCCATTTCATTTCTGATTCTTTCTTAAGCCTGCAATTATAGTAAGTAATGAAATTAAAAAAAAAAAATGAAATATCAAAGTGAACAGGGTCATATACATTGCGTTTAAAGTTTTCACAGATTCAGATAGATTTTTATCAATTTATGTTGACTATTTCCTGAAACCAACAGAAACTCAGATTTTTATTGATTTCAATTCATCTTATTGCTCTGTTTTTGATTTTCTAATATTATTGGAACGAAAAAATAAAAATCTTCAGAAATTTGTAGATTTTCTTTTTCATTCAACGTCGCAAGTCAAAACAAAGTCGAACATTTTAAGCTTATAATAAAGTTGGAACGAAAAAATGAAAATCTTCAGAAATTTGTAGATTTTCTTTTTCATTCTACATCGAAAACCGAAACAAAATCAAACATTTTGTGCTTATAATGAAGCTGGAACGAAAAAATAAAAATCTTCTTATATTTGTAGATTTTCTTTTTCACTCTACTTCGCAAGCCAAAACAAATTCAAATGTTTTGTGCTTATAATATAGCTTGAACGAAAAAATAAAAATCTTCAGAAATTTGTAGATTTTCTTTTTCATTCAACGTCGCAAGTCAAAACAAAGTCGAACATTTTAAGCTTATAATAAAGCTGGAACGAAAAAATGAAAATCTTCAGAAATTTGTAGATTTTCTTTTTCATTCTACATCGAAAACCGAAACAAAATCAAACATTTTGTGCTTATAATGAAGCTGGAACGAAAAAATAAAAATCTTCTTATATTTGTAGATTTTCTTTTTCATTCTACGTCGCAAGCCAAAACAAAGTCAAACATTTTCATTTTCTAACAATATTGGATTCTAAAATGTTTTTTTAAAGTCCTGCAAGTTTTAAACTTTTTTTAAAAGTAAATTCCCCCTTTGTGTTGTCATCAGTATGAGATGAATTGTCCATAAAAATCTGTGCAAGCAAGATAATTCTACTTATCGCAATACACTTTCACAGAATGGCAAAATTGCGAGCAATCATTGTAGTGGACTCCTCAAAAGAAAAGTACTCTCATGTCTTTCGAAAAGAGAAAGCATGGTCTGCTTTGCACAACAACTGCATTAAAGCTATCATGCTCTAACTTAGCTAAGTATAATTATTTTTTTAAAAAATAAATCCATTGGTCCGCCATATTTGCAACTAGCAGCCGCCATATTTGCTGAAGAAATATGGCCGCCACTAACCCACTATAAAACCCAGGTAAGCCACGCCCATCGTCCAGTTGATATGCGAACTTCAAACTATCAACATCGATGAACGACACTCACAGTGAAACCAACTTAGCTTGAAACTAGTCAACTGATAATCTTTGAGGCTTATGAAAAGAGTCATTTCAATGTTTTCATTTGTCATATGTAGTACAGATTCTGATTGATATTGATGCATAGGATAAATATTTCCAATATTTTATAATTATGATAATAGCATACAATTATAATGTAAACTAGTTAGTTGCATTGATATATCTCTGTTTAGTCTGCTTGGTGAATAAGAGAAGTAACTCTTATTTGTCACAAAGTTATTATTTATAGGGATTAGGGTGATTGAACAGCAACAAGTTACTATTCAATATAAGGCACTGGCACAGGGTTAAAGTTTTGTTTAAAATAAATGTGATGCTATAAATATGCAATGAAAATCAAAGAAAAAGAAACATCACATAATTCTTCTTGGACCTAATCCAGAAATTTATAACCGTAATAATTTCAATCTATGAAAATAACAAAAAGATATTGAAACAATTCGTGAGATACAAATGCATAAATAAAAAAATATTGCTGGGTTGTGCTTAAAATTTTCTGGAATAAAAAGGAAAAGTAATTAATGGCTATTTGTATAGAATATAACTTGCTTCATAGTCCTATATAAAAAAATGAAATGAAAACACTCAATTAATCTGTAAAATCATCAGTGGCAGTGGGGTCAAGTCGACCACGGATGAGTATATCTTGAAGGTTTTTGAAATTTTAAAATAACTTACTCTCTATACGTTTGTGATATAAATTGTAACTAAATTTTTCGTTTTTTTTTTTATAGGAACAAGAAGTAGATAAGCTTATGGACAGTATTTTTTCCGAGCAATACGATGTCAAATCTACACACCCATACGATCGACCAGAACATTCAGAAAATATTGATGATGTTATGTGTGATGACAATGATTACTCTAGTGTTATAATGATGAAGAAGAGATAGAAAACCAGAATTTCTTTCAAAATTTGTAAGAAAAGATTGTTTATAATAATAACAATAACTATGCAGAATAAAACAAACTATGACATAAAATATAATACATTTATCATATTTTTTTTGCATTTGTACAATTTTTTTATTTTGTTCTATCAAAAGATTATTGCAAAAATTTCAGAGATCAAGACAAATTTCACCAAGAGAGAGATATACTAAAATAGAGACGGTTTATAGTATCGGAGGGAAAACTTTACGACCTAATAAAGAACTCATTTTGTAAAGAATGTGGAGTAAAAGTTGATTCAAATACACATTCCTTTGTTTACACATGGGCAGCATTTTATCTGCAACAATGAAATAATCTGTAAGAAAAGTTTGATCTGAAAAATCTGAATGTTACTCAACAGAATAATTATTTATTTATCATATTCCAAATAAACACGAGTACATAATGTGTGATTATATAATATTTTGTTTTGTAAATAAAAATCTAGTAGTCACAATTTGTTATGAACAGCAATGGACAATATTTCAGGAGCACGGATATGGTTTATAAATATACATGCATGATCATGTATAATAATGTATTTGAAAATAATCCCGATTTCATTACGATCGTGAAATTTGATCTAACCTCAATATCCATTATTGTTTTTTTACGTCAAAGTCAAGGTTGGTTGGTTTCACTGTGAGATTTGATCTTGACCTGCCGAGATCTGACAACCAACTGATTGATGGGCGTGTCTTACCTGGGTTTTATACTGGGTGGTGGCGGCCATATTTCTTTAACAAATTATAGTAAATATGGCGGACGGACAGTCTTAATTATTTTTTTTAGATAATTATTTTTAGCTAAGTTAGAGCATGATAGCTTTAATCACATATTTGGGATCATCTGAGGTGGCAATATAACCAAACCTAGACTCCAGTATCAGCACCGCACTGATCAGGCCCAGAAGGCTGAAACAGTACTGTTTGCCGTTAATTTCACATAAAAACACTGTCCACATGAAATCAACCCGTATAAATCTGATGAGCTTTAAAGAAATGCCAAATCTATGTTTTTATTTGTAAAGTAAACATTTTTTTATGATTCTTGAAAAGGAAAGCTAATATAAAGGGAATTATCTTTGGCATTTCCCTAAAACATTCATTCTTTACATCTTATTTGATACACAGCTCATCAGATTATAGCCACAGTGGGGAATAAGACTTGAATTGGGAAGAGAAAATTTGGCCAGACTTCCCTCAGAGCCTAAAGAAGTAATTTTTTCTCTGATAGATAAAAACACATTCATACTTAGGTTCATCAAGAAGTGAAAATAGCCAATGGGTGGTGATTCAAATTGACATCAAATCCACAGGGACAAACCTAATCATGGCACTCCAGTCTTGATTTGGTCCCTCTCAAAGAATTGACAAAATGAACAATGTCAGATCTATAAGGTTCTAATCTTTGCCGTAGGACACATGACACTCCTTCGAGGATCATGTAGCAAAATGGTCCCCTCACCTACTACATGACCACTTCCAGAGGTGCACGCCGACCGTCCATCCAATTTAGCAGTTTTCTAATCTTTGCCGTAGGACACATGACACTTCCTTCAAGGATCATGCAGCAAAATGGTCCCCTCACCTACTACATGACCACTTCCAGAGGCGCACGCTAACCGACCATCCAATTTTGTAAATGGCAATACCCAATTCATCCTTACAGTGAGAGGGGGTTTTCCTAAAGTAAGACTTTACAATAAGTGCCATTTCCTACAATTTGGACAACTCCCCTTATCCTAAAGAAGTTGTTTTTAGAGAGAAAACTTCCTGATGACCTCACAAAATACACATGAAATCAACCCTTATAATTCTGATAGGGTCAAATTTATAATTGGGAAAAAATGAGCTAAATAATATATTTACTTATTTATTGATATACTTCCTCATAAGAAAAGTTCATTAGCTGCTACCAATGTATTGTCAATGTGTTTACATGGATTTTGAGATTTGTTTTACTTTGGGATGGTTCGTTCTTGGTTTTATTATCATTATTATGATTGAAAACAGATTAAATTTTACAAAATATTGATTAGAATTTCTCAATGCCCTAAATCTCAAACAATTTTATACCTTTTCTGCTCAAAATAATTTTTTTTTCACCACAAAGTGTCAATAGGTACACACTTTAAATGAACCATGTCAGCTGAACACATGAAAACTGGGAATAATTTAGAAAATGTCTGGCACTAGTCTAGTTTTGATCCCCCTGAAGCAAGGTATAAAATATAGAATGATGTTTGATTTTGTGAAGATCTAATCTGCGACCGTAGGACTTCATGACCAAACCTACTCAGAACCGCCCTGCAGTAATAGTGGCCCCCACACCTACCACATGCATGCCTTCAGTGGCCATACAGGTCGCCGTTGACGCCAGCCCCTATCCAATTTAGTAAAAAACAACATCAGCAATCCGATAGCCATTGCTACAGAAGGAAAAAGCCTAATATATATTAGACAGAAATATGTCCAGTTACAGCCAAAGTTAGTTTTTTGACAACTCCCCTTATCCTAAAGAAGTATTCATAAACAAAGCCCCTGTTGAACTTGGAAATACACTCATACTTGAAGTTGACTTCATGTTTAGTGACCAATAACGTCAACATGAAATCAACCCTTATAAATCTGACGAGCTTTTAACATTCATTCTTTACATCTTATATGATACACAGCTCATCAGATTATAGCCACAGTGGGGGATAAGACTTGAATTGGGAAAAGAAAATTTGGCCAGACTTCCCTTATAACCTAAAGAAGTCATATTTTCTCTTCAAACAAAGATTTTAAGATTGACTGATGTATGTATAAAATCACATTCACACAATTACTGAAAAGTTCAACAGGCAGCATAAATAAACCCAATAGATTCTCAGATTCAAGTGTTCCGCTCACAAGGAAGCTAGCTACAAGGAGTCCTGACATGTTAAGGCTTCTCCAAGCCATGTAATTTACAAAATATCACACAATCCAGTTTTACGTCCCGCTTTTCATTACAAATTAGAACTTACTGCAATTACATGATCCAAAAATATTTTTTGTAGAATTAAACTTTTAACGCAATGGTTTCAGGGCATCAAGAAATTCACCCACAACAAATTTAGTTCTTGACATTATAATTATTTATAATATGACCAACATAAATGTATAGTTTTAAAACTCAGTCATAACTTATCTACATTTGGAAATTATTTGCATGTTATATTTACTAAATCTTCAGATCAATACAGGAATAACTTAAATTAACTATCTTTAAGGGTGTTAATTGGGCTATTTCACGTTATGAAAAAATGGAATAAGTATATGAAATAATGATTTCTTGAGACTTGTTGTGCATTTGTTGATGATTTGGGGTCCTTCTCGATAGTTTAAGGTTGATTTCATGTCAATCAGATTTTTTTTTAATGAGTTGACAGCCCTTTCAAACATGTCATAAAAATTGGACATTTCAAACCTTTGATACAAGTTTAAAAAAATGTGAATGGATCAATCTACATCAAACTTGGCATAAATGTAGACAATTACATTGCCGAGAAACGTACAGAGCGATTTTCCCCAAAAAATTATTATTTTGGTGGTTACCATGGAAATACGAAAATTTACACGTAGGTACGGCAAACATTTTCCAGGGGCCAAACTGATTAGAATTTTCGAAAAAACTCTCTGTACGTTTCATCCTTATTGAATAAGCTTTCAATCAAGACCAAGATCGTAATTTTCCAATAAAAAATGGCTGAGAAATCTTGTACCAACCGGGACACATTATGCTACTTTTTCCTAATTTTTTAGCAAAAACTAACGAAATACCTAATTTCTTGTCGGTTTCTTTCATTCTATATAGTTTACAAATAAAGTAATAATAATTATCTACAATCTGAGCCCAAAAATAATAAGTAATTCGCAAAAATTCCATCTCGTGTTATTTTTCTCGAACGTTAGCCCAATCAATACCCTTAAAGTTAAACTTAAAAATAGATTTTTTGATAAGCAAGGTATGCTAGCTCTTATAGACACCTGATATCACTTTTCATTATGAAACATATACTCATTTATTGATAATCTTCCTCAAGTTCCTTAGCTGCTACAAATGTATTACCTATGTGTTTACATGGATTTTGATGATTGTTTTACAGTTGGGATCGTACATGCTTTGGTTTCATTATATTAAAATTTGTTGGTGTTACAATTTTACAATGTTAAAAATTTCAATTTAATATAATATATTTTCATTATCTAATTGAAAGAATGCAAAATCCATTGAAAAATGAGCAAAAAGCAAAAACTGATAGTGTAATTGTCTAATAGAGATTATTATCAGCATTGGAAGCCTTAACAGAATATATTATTACTATCCGAGATATTACAAAGACAAAACACATTACACACACATTATCGTTACTCTATTATTTTATAATTATCATATAGGAATTAGATTTAAATTCCAAATTTTACCAGAATGAGTATTTTTAGACCTATTTTTCATCCTTTAAGCTTTCAGCAGTTAATTCTAAAACTAAAGACTTTATGTTTAATTCAAGTTCTGAATTGAATATGACAATTTTAATGGGGATAAAAATAATAATGGGGAAAATAAAAATATTAAAACAAAAAAGAATTGTGAATAGTATCTCAGGTAGAGTATAGCACCTGGTCAGTGACTTTTGGTATATCTACCGTCTGATAAAATCCACACGGACAAAAAATAAATAATTAGTATTGCCTATTATTTTGTATTAATTCTAAATATAATATGGATAATAATAATAATAATGGGGATAAAAATAATAATGTAAAAAAAAGTGAATAGTATCTCAGGTAGAATATTGCCGTTGTCCAAATACTATTGTTATAGCAAGATTGTAGCCGCACTTGAAGTCGGATATAGAAATATCTACCGTCTGATAAAATCCACTCGGACAAACCTACTCATGGCACTCCAGTCTTGATTTGATCCCTCTCAAAGAATTGACAAAATGAATAATGTCAGATCTATAAGGTTCTAATCTTTGCCGTAGGACACATCACACTCCTTCGAGGATCATGTAGCAAAATGGTCCCCTCACCTACTACATGACCACTTCCAGAGGTACACGCCGACCGTCCATCCAATTTAGCAGTTTTCTAATCTTTGCTGTAGGACACATGACACTTCCTTCTAGGATCATGCAGCAAAATGGTCCCCTCACCTACTACATGACCACTTCCAGAGGCGCACGCTAACCGACCATCCAATTTTGTAAATGGCAATACCCAATTCATCCCTACAGTGAGAGGGGGTTTTCCTAAAGTAAGACTTTACAATCAGTGCCATTTCCTACAATTTGAACAACTCCCCTTATCCTAAAGAAGTTGTTTTTACAAAGAAAACTTCCTGATGACCTCACAAAATACACACATACTTGGAATTGACTTCATGTTCAGTGACTAAAACACACTGTCCACATGAAATCAACCCGTATAAATCTGATGAGCTGTAAAGAAATGCCAAATCTATGCTTTGATTTATAAAGTAAAATTTTTTATGATTCATGAAAAGGAAAGCTACTAAAAAGATAATTATCTTTGGCATTTCCCTAAAACATTCATTCTTTAGTCTTATATGATACACAGCTCATCAGATTATAGCCACAGTGGGGAATAAAACTTGAATTGGGAAGAGAAAATTTGGCCAGACTTGTCTCAGAGCCTAAAGAAGTCATTTTTTCTCTTCAAGCAGTTGGATAGAGGAAAGTTTCAGATAGATAAAACACATTCACACTTTACTTAGGTTCATCAGGAAGTTAAAATAGCCAATGGGTGAATCAAAATTGTACTTACTATTTTCTAAAATAGCCCTAATTCTTAATTCAGTCTACTTTATTCTCAATCTAACCTAATACAACTTAATTTATATTCTTAATTCAGTCCATTTTATTCTCAATCTTAATTCAGTCTACTTTATTCTCAATCTTAATTCAGTCAATCTACCTTAAATTCTCAATCTTAATTCAGTCTACTTTATTCTCAATCTTAATTTAGTCTACTTTATTCTCAATCTTAATTCAGTCTGTCTACTTTATTCTCAATCTTAATTTAGTTTACTTTATTCTCAATGTTAATTCAGTCTACTTTATTCTCAATATTTATTCAGTTTACTTTATTCTCAATCTAACTTAGTACAACTTAATTCTCAATCTTAATTAAGTATAATTTATTCTCAATCTTAATTAAGTATAATTTATTCTCAATCTTAATTCAGTCTACTTTATTCTCAATCTAAATTCAGTCTACTTTATTCTCAATCTTAATTCAGTCTACTTTATTCTTAATCTTAATTCAGTCTACTTTTTTCTCATCTAAACAATTTTTCATTTATTTGGAATATTCCTTACTTTGATATGAATACAAAAATTTTAAAAGTTAAATTTAAATGTACTTACCAAATAATTTTTGAGGTACAAAACAGTTTGAACATCAACCAATATTCAAAACTACCATGTTACCCCTGGCAGACACCAACTATACAAACCTTGAAGTAAAAATATAGAAGTCATTTTCAGTTGGGCTGGGTATCGATTACCAAATTGAGAATGATTATCGAAGGCAGGTTACTGATCAATAATTGATTAATAATCGAAATATTTTAATTGAGAAATCTTCTAATCTTGGTATGTTACATTCTGATCAACAGAGAAATTCTACCTATCGGAACATTTTTGTACCTGAACGTTTGTTATTTATCAATATCTGGTATCGAAAAAAAAAAAATGAAACTTAAGTAATGTCCAGAATTTTTTTGTATGATCATCATGATAAAATGGGTTGTGACTTTGCTGATAAGCGTGTAGCAGATAATATTAAAAGAAAATTTGACTATGATTTTTAATCAATTATGAAATTTGATAATCAAAATCAACAATTTGTAGAGTTGATAATTGATTATTTCAATTATTTGACCTAGCCCTATTTTCAATTAATAAATAATCAAACAGTCTTGCATCAGACCAAATTTTCAAATTGAGGCACAGATCCAATAAAAGATCCACCATTAAATTAAACTATAGTGGCTGAATACTTATCTTTTTTCTCCAACTTTAAAATAAATTAGTCTTCAGTTCTTCATCAAATGTTTTTTTCTGCTTTCATAGCAACAAGAAGTGAACCCTGGGACATCTGCTGACTGAATGAGGCTGTATACTGTTGTTGTCAACCTGACTATAACCCCTGAATTCTACTCACACCCAAGCTGGGGGTAAAATATCTTAGTCTCCATATCCACAATATTAAAACAAAAGACTAACAATAGAGTGAACACTTTTCATCCCTTGGTCATAGTTTTAATCTTTTATCAAGGATCAAATTTGTAATCAAGAATAGTTCCCATTGTTTACAATCAGTATTGAGCTACTACACTAAAACTTTTAGTAGGCTACATTAAAGCTGCACTGTCATTTAAAAATTTGTTTTATAATTTTCTTCTCCTTGGGTTTTGATTTTTGGTCTAGTTTTAGTTTGGTTGAAGATCAAATTGGTAATAAACATTAGATTCAATCAATAAAGTGATTTAAAGGGCCATTCTGCTTTTTTGAAAAAAAAGTTTCCATTATCAAAAACATTGCAAATGTTACCTGAGAGTATTTCTAAAGTATGCTCATTATACCTATGCATCTTTTTAATCAAACTGAATTTGATTTTAAAGGGTTATTTACAAACAGAGAGTACTTATTGTTAATTAAACAGTTTGACCTAGTTTTTGTGTTTGGCTTAATAATGGCTCGATATTTCTATTTGAAGACTTTACAATACATTAAAATTGGGCCTTGAATATGTTTAAAGATACAAGTATATTCAAACTTAATATTTTTTGATTTTTCATAGAGTTCAACATTGGGTGATAAAAAAACTCTCACACCAAGTTTAGTCAAATTCTGTAGAAAATTGTGCCTTTAAGCTCTATATGAGCTAAGATTGGACACAAGAACAAGAGAAATAACTCAAATTAAACATTTTAAAAATTTTCTGATTTTCAATAGGGTTCATCCTTGGGTGATTATGAACACTCACAAGTTTCTTCAAATTCTGTAAAGAACTGTGACTTCTAGGCTGTTTGCGAGCTAAAGATTGGCCACAAGAACAAGGGCAATAACTCCAACTAATTTTTTTTTGTTGAGTTTTCTGATTTTCAATAGGGTTCATCCTTGGGTGATTATAAACACCAAGTTTTGTCAAAATCCATCAAGAATTGTGCCTTCAAAAGTGATTACGAGCTAAAACGCTAGAATGTGGTTTTCAAGAACAAGGGCATTAACTGACCTGTAGAGTGTAAACGTGCTAAAATTCAAACGTGTTTTAAAGAACAAGGGCAATAATTCATAGTAAATATTTTTTGATTCTTTCGATTTTAAATAGGGTTCATCCTTGGGTGATAATAAACAATTTCAGCAAGTTTCGTCAAAATCCGTAAAGAATTATGACTTGTAAGTGTTAACAAGCAATTGTGGACGGACAGATGGACCGACGGACATGGGTGACGGCAATATATGCTCCACATTTCATGTGGGCGTATAAAAAAGAGTAGGGTAGGTAAAACAGGGTAATTTCGCGCAGTTAAGATTTCATCATACATAGCCTGTTCCACGCTTCAGCAATGACATACTTATTCATTGTGATATCCAAGTCCTATATTTACGCTCTATTTTTATGTGTCGATGTATTTGATTGGTTGATATTTATAAATTTTACAGGAAATCAAAGACAAATAACTGATACGGGGAAATTTCGTCAAGAGATGAGGTAAATCCGTGCACCAAGTTGGGGTAAAATCGTGCATTTTTGCAACATTGGGGCAATTTCGCGTTAATTGAAAATTTGAAGCTGTTAGACCTAGGCCTATTCATAGATGGTTTAAAAGAGGTTTATGTCGATATTTGATATGGGTCACTTCACGGGATTCCCCTTTTTAGCGCATGCGCCCTTCTCACTGGTATTGACATCGCGGGCTATAGGCCTAATCCTATGCTTGATTATTCTATTAGGCCTACTAATTTAACATTTAAATATTCTCTGGACACAGTGGGGGTCAGGGGATGGGTTTTTGATGGATTATTTAAAATAGAGTGGGTAGAGGGTTTTTAGTTATACATGTAGCGGCAATTTGAATTTTTACAATAAATTATTTTGAAGTTATCCAACTGTAAATTCTCATTTTATTCGAATAAATGGCCATGCACTAACGATCCTAACCGTAAAACAAATGTCGAAATTCGAAACAATTACCATATAATACTTTTTGAACAATAATGTTGGTGTTTAATTTCACGATCTCTTGCACCACATGCAAAAAAATGGCAGATCTGGTGTAAGTACAGTTGATGCTGGAAGGCAATCAAAATGTGTCCATTGCTGGCAATTGTCACACTGGACCCACGACTCGTTACCGGCACCGGATCTTGGTTTATCTGAGTTTCGTTTGTTACAGTTTGCACATTTAATTAGACCCTTTTTGGTTTTAGTGTTTGATTTCTGTAAATTCATTTCTGCTTTCTTTTTTCTGTTAATTTTTCTCTTCTCAATATCTGCTTGTTTTTTAATTTGGTTGCTTCTTCTTCTTTCTTTTTATTAATTATTTCATCTGATGTCAACAACCTACAACTTGTAATAAGCCGTGGATTGGGGGGCTTGTCAACATTAATTGGGGATATTTCTGGTAAAAATTCAGCGGATGCATTTGCGTCCCAGTCTGTTACTGGACATAAGCCGGTGTCATTATCAGTGCAAGCACCACCATCTGCCAAAAGATTTAGCAAAGATTGCACGTCAGCATCTTTTGGCCCCGAAGCAACAACCACGGATCCTGGAGGTATGCAGTTAGTTTTAGAGGTTTCGACATCTAGCGTGCCAATGTCGAACAAAGGTGTGGCTGTAAAATTTATGATATCACTTCCATCTACTGATGCAGAGAATTCAAATGGAGATCCTAGTGTTGTGGAACCACATGGTAAAGTAGGAGAAGAGGCAGGAATGGAAGGCGAATCGCACCTTGGAGAAACATCTTGTAAGGTTGTTGTGGTGTCGAAGGTCGAAGATGATGGTTTATCTGTTGGTTTGTATGTTTCCGATGGATTGAAGGCTTCATCGGGAATGGCTTGTGGCGAAAATGGATAAATGCCGCAAGACCTGAACCCCTGTGCTATATTACTGCGGGTCACTGATCGGACGTATGCAGAATTGAACAATCCAGGCCAATTAGACTTCCTAATGGTTTGGTTTGGGTTGGCCAACATGTATTCTGAACAAACAGTATTATAATTATGTTTTAGTGATCTAAATACAGATCTATCCAATGGCTGTAGATAATGCGTCGTAAATCGTCGTAAGCTATAATTGTTATATTTTCTTCTCTGGCCCTGTCCAACAAACCTAGCGTCTCATGAGAACTGTGGCTGTCGAGAATCAGCAACTGGGGTCGATGAGGACCTATCCCGGGAAGAAAAACCTTGGAAAACCATTCTTCTCCAAGGATGTCCTCCATCCACGCCCTACTCTGATAGGTCCACATAGCCCCAGTTGGCCCATCATCAACAGCCCAGGCATTGAGAGATTTTGAGGTTTTGCCCCTTACGACAATCATCGGTGGAAGATTTTCACCACAGGCATTGACAGTGACCACAGTGGTTACACTCTCTCTAGAATTGCTAGTTCTGCAGGTACAGATTTGCTGCCCTTTCGAGCAATTACAGATTGGGGTGTGTGTTCCATCATGATGCCTGTCTCATCCATGTTCCATATATGCTGGGGCTGTTCTCGCAAATTTAATTTATCGAGTGTCTGTTGCAAAAGCTGAAAATAGTTGCCTACGACATCTCTATTCATCATTCTGACCCTCGACTGTGACAATTTTTCGGGTTTTCTAAGTGATAGTTCAGGGTGGCGTCTTTTAAAACCATCCCACCAATCGGCCCCAGGGATTCCATTTCTGAAAGGAGTTTGAAGTTTTAAATTTTTTACAACTTTTCCAGTTTTATGCATCAGTTGAAGACGTGATATACCAAAACCCATAGAAGCAGCTTTTGTAAGTTTGTCAGCAATTGCCCCCTCGAGCTTTTCGGGAAGGGCTGGTGGGCGCCCCATTCGAGCCCCAGGCTCTATTCTCCCTTTAACATGATCTCTTAGGGTTGAATTTGCTACACCGTATCTTTGTTTTGCTTGGGAATATGTCATTGCTCCAGAAATAATAGCTTGAACAGCATCTTCCATTACTTTGGAATCGTGAGATTTGTAGGCACCCTTTTTAACATAATTACGTGGCATTACTGAAATAAAAAAAAATAAAAATAGGAAACACAGGGTAGTTGATATAATTTATTTCATGTTGTTTTTATTCTAAAATTAATGTACCACGACCTAATATGAAGGAATGGTCATGGATCCAATATTATGTTAATGCACGAAATTACCCCTATGCCAAATCTAGGCATGATTTTGACCTGGGGTAATTTCGTGTCTGTAAAAAGTGTCAATTACTAAAAAATTTTGAATGAAAATATAATCGATAATATTTAAATAAGACACTTAATTATATTATCTTTTAATCGAAACCAAATATTGTGACGAACAGGTGGTTAACTTCATACCATGATATAAAAGACTATAACGGTACTTACTGATGTAAACAGAATTTCTCTGGAAAATTCCGTAGATGACGTAAGTTAATTCACCAATCAAAACTCTCGTATCATTTTATAATATATAAACCACGTGACGTTTCGGGGGAATCCCTATGATGGAAGTCAATATTATGGTGGAAGTGGACGGACATGATTTATTAATTTTGTTGCATTAAATATGACGTAAACGACCCAGAAAGAGAGTGCGCGATATTACCCCCTCGCGCGAAATTACCCTGATTTACCCTATACTCGGCTATCAGGAGACAAGATCTCTTGACAATTGAAAAAGAATAGGCTCAGCTATTATGAGACAAGATCTCTTGACAGTTGAAAAAGAGTAGGCTTAGCTATTATGAGACAAGATCTCTTTCCAATTGAAAAAGAGTAGGCTCAGCTATTAGCAGACAAGATCTCTTGACAATTGAAAAAGAGTAGGCTACTCTCTGACTTCCAAATGCTCATAATCGCAATTTTCGATTTGAAGGTCTATAAAATACTTCATGGCATTTGACAGTGCATGCGACTAGCTACATTTGTTTTTGGGTCCATTAAAATTAGCTTTACTATCCCAATCCTACCTTTCAAAGAGTTTTTTACTCCTAAATCCTCTGCAGCCGACATGACTTTCCACGATGCATTTGGATCATGAACTGCCCGGATGTACAATAACGACCTCTATGACAACTTTTTTCATTCGAAAATGCTCGTTGTTCTCATACTATTACTTGGCAAGATTTAGTCCGAAATATTCAGTAATAATTTTTGAATTAGAGACTGACAAAACGTCCTTGGTGCAATACCGGGTCTAATAAAGAAACAACACAAAAAGTACAGCAGTTTAATATTCAAACTGAAAACCAAAAACATGTACAACAAATTACATTGATTTAAATAAAGTAAAAAATTGTAAGAAAAATTAAAATAAAGTTCTAGTCGTGTTAGTAAGAAATTAACCTGGTTAACATTGCAAATTAAATCACGGTATTACCGAATGAAAAAAGAGGTCATCCGGAATGAAACTGAGGTCGTTATTGTACATCCGGGCAGTTCATGATCCAAATGCACCGTGGAAAGTCTTGTCGGCTGCAGAGGATTTAGGAGTAAAAAACACTTTGAAAGGTAGGATTGGGATAGTAAAGCTAATTTTAATGGACCCAAAAACAAATGTAGCTAGTCGCATGCACTGTCAAATGCCATGAAGTATTTTATAGACCTTCAAATCGAAAATTGCGATTATGAGCATTTGGAAGTCAGACAGTAGGCTTAGCTATTATGAGACAAGACCTCTTGACAGTTGAAAAAGAGTAGGCTCATCTATTAGGAGACAAGATATCTTGACAATTGAAAAAGAGTAGGCTCAGCTATTAGGAGTGTTACGGTTCCTCATCTGCAGAATGAGGCCTTCACTAAATTAGAATATAAAATAAACATTGAAAAGATCGCGGTCGTGATCTAAAAATAGTAACAAATCTCGTTCATCGATAAATGCGTGAAATAGCAAGTCACGCCTCTGTCACTTACCTTGTACATAGTATTTTCCAAGAAAATGACATAGATCACCTATTCATCGTATTTATTTATCATAATTATTGTTAATGTAGCCGTATTAACTTAAAATTTATTTATTTTCTTCTTCAAAGTAGAAAAGTCAGCCATTTTGCATTCAGCGCCACCACAGTCGTTAAACTGGATTACGTCCCTTTTTTTCGGGAGCTGGATGTCCAAGTCTAACTAGAGCCTATATAAGAGCAAATCAATCTGGGCTCATTTGCCATTAAGACATTGAGCACTTCGGATCTCTTAAGCTTAGCTTAGCTTAAGCAATGGATAAGGAATGGATAAGGAAATAAGGAACCGGTGCAAAAAGTACAGGATGTAATGTGAATTATAGGGGAACCGGTAACCGGTAACGTAATACCCTCAAACGGTTGTTCTGGCATAAACCGATTCATGTTCCCAAATTCTAATACATTACACGGATACCGTCTTGTAACCGGTGTGTCTGGAAGTTCCAAATAACCGTACTAGCATTTGATATATAGACTTTGGCTCCACTTTAGTTATATTAAAAACACTATCGAAACGGTTAACTGACCGGTTGCAGTCGAACCGGTAGAGAGAATAATTAAATAAGCTTAACCACAAACGGTTGTATAACCGTTGGTTAAGGAACCGGTGGATATAGTAGCTTCGAACGGTTGTATAACCGTTAGTTACAAAACCGGAGGATAACAATTATTCTTGATCTATAAAAACGGTTGCCCCACTGCATAGACCAGTCAGACCGGTAGTCAACTAATTTAACTAAGTGTACGGTAAGTTCTAGTTATGAATGCTATTGGCTGTATGTTTTAATATATGTTTCCTTAAAGTATATCATTATTTTATTGTTGTAAATTTCTAATGTTATTGAATATATAAAATTGTTATTGTTATAAAGTATTTGTTCTTATTTCTCCACCGGTCAAAGCACTAGTCAGTAGACGAGCCCCTATTGTGCACGCTGTTCCCCTGACTGCAGCGGTTCGCAACAGGAGACAAGATCTCTTGACAATTGAAAAAGAGAAGGCTTAGCTATTAGGAGACAAGATCTCTTGACAATTGAAAAAGAGTAGGCTTAGCTATTATGAGACAAGATCTCTTGATAATTGAAAAAGAGTAGGCTCAGCTATTAGGAGACAAGATCTCTTGACAATTTAAAAAGAGTTGGCTTAGCTATTAGGAGACCATGTTCCTTTAGCACCGTTAGACATTGGCATTATCTACCGTTGCTGGATTGACGGGGTTTTCTCGTCATTAACAACTAATAACCTCATTTTAAAAACACTACGTCACATTCAATTTATGACCGTTGAGACTCGATTATCACAAGGTAAATTTGCTACAAGAAATCTGACGTCTGGTCATTCGAAAGTTTTCCCGCAATAATTTGTTACAAGGAATATAACTGGTCGAACAATAATCGTTCGACCAATCAAAATTAATGACGAGAATTTCTTATCATGATAGCAACGGATTAATGTAATGAAATGAAATGATAGCCGTTGCTAAAGGAACATGTTAGGAGACAAGATCTCTTGACAATTGAAAAAGAGTAGGCTCAGCTATTATGAGACAAGATCTCTTGACAATTGAAAAAGAGTAGGCTCAGCTATTAGGAGACAAGATCTTTTGACAACTGAAAAAGAGTAGGCTCAGCTATTAGGAGACAAGATCTTTTGACAACTGAAAAAGAGTAGGCTCAGCTATTAGGAGACAAGATCTCTTGACAATTGAAAAAGAGTAGGCTCAGCTATTAGGAGACAAGATCTCTTGACAATTTAAAAAGAGTTGGCTTAGTTAATACAGTAATAAAAAAAATTTAATTCATGATTTGTTTTAATAGTTTGAAGTTGATTTTATTTACATGTACAAAACACTTTGATTGTGACTTTTGCCACTAAAAAGAAAGAAATGAAAGACTTTTAACCCTCAAAAATTTAATCCTGACCATAATTGAATGATACTAAAAAAAAAAGAATAAAAATTTATATGATACATGATTAGTACAGAATAATTTGATTAACAAGTTTCACATGATTATATTACCGTATAAAATTATTAGACCGCTGATCACTTAATTAAGCTTGGCACATCAAACGAGGTGGTCCATGATAGTCCTGCAACCATCACTGAGTAAAGTTTTCACATATTCTGTCAGCATCACACATCACTGAGTAAAGTGTTCACATAGTCTGCCAGCATCACTGAGTAAAGTTTTCACATATTCTGTCAGAATCACTGAGTAAAGTGTTCACACATTCTGTCAGAATCACTGAGTAAAGTGTTCACATATTCTGTCAGAATCATTGAGTAACGTGTTCATAAATTCAATCAGCATTACTGAGTAGTCCACAAATTCAGTCAGCATCACTAAGTGAAATGTTCACAAATTCAGTCAGCATCACTATCTCAATCAGTTACAACATCAGTGTCAGCATCACTGAGTATAAAGTTAACAAAATCTATCATTTCTACTGGTTGATCACTGTCTAATCTAAACCAACATTCAACATAGTTGACAGCAACAATAGCCTGATAAAAATGTTTTTCACATAACACTAGTCACTAGAGAATTTTACTTTTTCTTTTCCTCCTTACATGTAATACAATATCTTTGAGCAACGAGTAATGGTGGAGAGTAGCCATCAGCGTAGGAGGTATCTTCAAATAAAACAGAGTAATCATCTTGTGGCTGAAATAAAAATCATATCAAAA
The DNA here is from genome assembly GCA_029955415.1 of Lottia scabra. NCBI lineage: Eukaryota > Metazoa > Mollusca > Gastropoda > Lottiidae > Lottia > Lottia scabra. The sequence continues at coordinate 16,759,172 of JARJEI010000003.1, forward strand.
TTAATCCTTTGCATTTTTAATTAAAATTCAAAGAAATAAGCTACGCATTCAGTTTTCTGCATGTAAATGTGACATATTTTCTTCCTAAAAATTTGTCATGGGTGGATATGTTATATACGAGTAAGGTATCTCTTTTTTTCTTCATGGGCAAGCAGGTAGACAAAACCATTTAACTGCGAAAATGATTGATTTACTTACTCCTTTTGGTGGAACTTCAACTACCGCTCGATAAAAACAGGTTGTCTGAGGGTATAATGCTAACATCAACTGAAAATGGATAGAAATAAGATTTTTCAAATTTGAAAGCAATTTGTCAAGAAGATGGCCATATGCTTTTAAATTCACTTATTGAATGAAGAATTGAAATAGTTTACAGTCAGAAATCAAAATATGCAATGTAAAGTCTAAAACTTACTGTTCCTTTAGGAAACAAGGCTTCTGGATCAGTATCTGGATTGGCTTTCCATATTGGAAGGGGAACAACTCTCCTTTTACTTATTGTATGTCGTCTGAAATGAAAACATTTTCATATGCCCTAAATCAGAACAAAAGCTAAACTCAATAAAAAAAAACTTGACAAACAAGGTTACAATCATGTGTTTTGTAAGTGATGTTCAATAATGTCATCAAGGATCGACGTAGCTCAGTTTCCAATTTGAAAAAGTTGAAATTCATGCGTAAGTTTTCGAGTTTGAAATCAGTCCAAGTATTACTTACTCTTTTCCTTCTTCAGCATCAATATCATCTACTTCATATTTGTTAGTATTAGCATTAAATGATACCACTTCAGCTAGGATCCAATTTTCTTCACCATCAGTACCCTTAACTCTAGCTGCTACTTTATCACCAGATCTAGCTACGTATGTACCATCAGCTGGTACTGCACCACATAGTGGAGGTGGTCTACAAATAGTTAGATAAACATATAGATATCATTTAACTGGAAGTTGAAAGAGGCAAAAGTCAAGAGTTTTCAACATATACTGGCCGTGGCAGGAACTTTGATTGGCGATCAGGTCTGCAACACAAAATTTGGTGATACAAACCACATTGGGTGAGGTCAAATTCCGTGTTAGTGTTAACACTGGTGTTAATACAGAATTTGGACTTGGTCAAATACAAATATTACCTTATTTGATTGATATTGAAACACTTAATTAGGTAAAAGATATACTGGTTTCGCGTGTTCACTCCCTAAAAGTACTATATTAACACGGAAAATTAGTTCAAACGTTGTGTTAAATTTATGTTAACACTAACACGGAACGCTAACACAAGATTTGACCTTACCCACTGTTTCTTTTCATATCAACTGAGGCTAATTGAGTGATTCAAAGCTTTGAAAAGTCGAACCAGATACATTTAAGAATACGGATAAAACTTTGCACCACCTTTGGTCATCTTCACGACACATTTGGCTCAACCTTTTGTTCGAGACTATGTAATGACTCGGCCATGATAAGCGGCCACCTTGCCCGGTAAATGGGCAGGAAACTATTGTTTTGATTTTGATTGGCTGTTTTTACAGAAAGAAGATGACACTTTTGAAAAATGATTGTGATTGGCTGAGCTATATTTTATTCAATATGGCAACTACCATATACTATAAGAGGAGTTCCAAAGTGGATACAAGTGCTTTACGACACTCCCTACCCCACTTGAAGTAAGTTGCCAACTATTCAACAGTTGATCAATCTATCTTTAGAACCACTTTAATGTCCTTAATTAAGTTTCCAGAAAATGATACCGAAAAATAGTACGTTATGATTTCAAATACATGACTTACCGCTCTCCAGGTTTGCTAACCCACAATGGTAATGTAATGGCATTCTGTTGTAACATAGACATCAAAACACCTCTTCTCATAATCTGTTTAGGTCTATCAGAATCTAAAAAGTAAATAATTCATGAAATACATTCACTATCTATTTAAATAAAATGAAAAATCAAATTTTAGTCTAAGAGCCTGGAATTTTTCAGCAAATTTAATCTGTTACAGTGTTCCCTCAATATTTAAGCCTTCAAACCCTTGTGCATCCATAAGAATCGGTGTTTGGAAGTAAAAAATACAACTGTATTATAATTGATCATACCCAAAAAATGAAAAATAAATGTTTTTGTTTTATACAATTTTGTTGTTATTCAAAATAACATGACATGAGTTTTGATGTAAAAATAAAATATCTTACCTTGTCTTCTATTGTCTCGTATTGTTTTGATTTCACTAATTTTATCTAAAGCTTTCCTTAATAACCTAAAATATGGCATTGGAAATTAACATCACAGATATCAAAGATTGAAAAGAATGATTCTTGGACATTACCAAACCAATTTGTTCTGGACATTATAGAATAAACTGGTTTTCATACACATGTGTAACTAAATAAGCACTTTTTCTGGCCTGGGCAGTTTTCTTGATGCAATTGATGTTTTCATTTTAGATTTCATATATTACTTAGAATTTATTAAATCAACGTACACCAAAGTCCAAATATCACACAAAGTTTCATCAAAATTGAATGAAATTTGTAACTTCTATTGAGGTCACAATCAAATTTTAATGTGTTTCTACAAAGGCAAGATTCAAAATTGACCGAGATCTTACCAATGTAAAGGATTATACCAAGTTTCATCAAAATCAGATGAAAACTGTAGTCTCTATAAAGTGCTCACAAACAAATTTTGACGCGTTATAAAGTCTGAGGCAATAACTCAAAAACTGTTTATAAAAAATATGTCAAATTCTAACCTGACCGAGATCTTATCAATCTATAGGATCATACCAAAATTCATCAAAATCAGATGGAAACTGTAGTCTTTATGGTGCTCACAAGAAATGTTGACGGACTGACCGACGGGCAGGGGTGACGACAATATACGACCACATATTTATGTGGGCGTATAAAAATGGCTTATTGGAAATGGCAGAAGCACAAAAAAATAAAGAGAACACTTTTAAAATCTCTGTTAGAATTTGTTTGACTAATATTGATACTAGTAGTACTCACTCTGCCTCAGCTTCAGCATCTTGCATAGCTGTATTATATAATCCTCGTAATTTAGTTTTATAATATGGTGTTACTGAAATAAAAAATCATGGACAAAATTGCCAAATGAATAAGCAAAATCTAAAGGCATTTTACCCAAACATCAAATCATGGGTCATGACCCAAAACTTTGGCACTGTTCAGGGAGGCATAACAGTTCAGAAGCTTTGTTTTGGGTTTGGAGCTAAGAATAGTAAGAATATGTGAAGACCAGGGTTCAACTACTAAAATCTATTACTTTTTAGAAGCGAAGAGATTTGATTTTACATTTTTATTACTTACTTTTTTGTTCTTGTTGCATTCTCTCATGTGTTTTTGATATATTAGTCAGATTATGTTCACCTCTTGACCTCTCATCCTACAAAATTGATAAAAAAAATACTTTTAATGTTGGGTACAAATTAAATCTTTATTTACTAAGAAGGTTCATCTTAGTATTATGAACAAAACCACAGCAGAAAGTTGATTTGGGAAACAACACAATTCAAATAATAATCGCTTCTCACATAGACCTAACATGTTGATAATCACTAATCTCGCATCTGGTTTTTACTGATGAATATTTGTTTAAATTATTACCTGAACCAAATGAATTAACTTAAACAAATCCTTTAAAGCCTCTCTAATTTTGACTTCAGCGTTAACAGTTGTATTATCAGCTAGTGGGACAGGTGATGCTGATAAACCAGCATTAGATTTATTTCTTCCCATATTTTTATCTACAAAATAAAAAAATAAGAATAGCATTGATAAGTGAACCAGTTCTATAAGACTTCAGTTTTTTTCAACAAAAAAACACTAATTGTTGTCTCAGTTAAAATATTCAGACGGAGAGCCATTTAGTAGACCGACAAGTTGACACTAATATTTTAACTAAGATTAGAGACAACAGTTATTGGTTTATGATGACCTCATAACATACAAGAAATTTTTCAGTTTTTACAGAAAAACCTCAAGTGAAGAAAAATATTTCAACGCAACAAAATTGGCTGCGCGATTTCAACTTGTTATAACCATTGATGGTTTCCTGTCCCTCAAATTTACTAATTGAGGGACAGGACAGGATGTTCCAGTCTAGGCTTTAAATTCCATTTCATTCCTCTAGGCTACTTGTCCCAAATTAAAATGATAAAAAGTAAAAGTAACTCAGTTATCTGCAGCAAGCTCTCAGTCTCAGTCTCATCTCAACTGACTCAAGACAATTTCTCAACTTCTCATTATGTAAATGAACATATATCTTCAATCCTTCATATCTATACCACAATATACATTGAAAGAACACAAACCTTTATACAAAGATGCAAAGTATACTCTCGTAAAGTCCTTGGGTTTGCAAATATACGAGTATTTGTCGGAAACTGGTAGAGGATTTGCTTTTCAAGAAATGAGGATTCCCATATTATACAAAACATTTTGTTATTAGGACCATGATTGGTTCATAGAACTTATATTTTGTTTCAAGTAGTTTGATTGGATAAAATGAGGAAGACCCCCACGCTTAGGTCAAGGTCAATAATTGCATGACTATCCAGTATTTTCTGTAGAGCAGAATGCATTGAATGTCTGGATAACGTTTCTTTGTATTGTATACTGTAATGGCGATTGTGTACTTAGTTATTGCTACAACCGGTTTACTTTTTTTTATTTTCTTGTATCTACTGATTCAAAAGGTTTTGAACAACCATTTCACTGGACATCTAAATAAACATGATATCGCTAATATATCAGAAAAGTATGTGCCGTGCAAGTCGAACAATGATAATTTTATTCCTTAGCTTGTGACTAAAAATGATTTATTAATAATAATAATAATAATAATAATAATAATAGGCCTAGTATATAATGCATATTCCTACATATCAAAAATGTCTGTTTTCCTGACTCTATTTGCCATTTTGAATCCACAGTGGTCAGGCTTAACATTAAGTGGCCAACAATTTTCAAGTTAGATGCTCCCAATGAATGGCCTCAGAGTGTCGGAGGTGGTTTGCCTCAAGAAAATTGTAAAAAATAGAATTGTTTTGGTGCATTCTTATACATATTTCAGGAAAAAAAATGTATGATAATATATTTTGAAATTTCGTTTAAAAAAAGTTGGAATGCAAATAGCTTAATTAAATGCTTATAGATTTAGCTTACCCTAATCATTTTTGTAAAATTAAGTCTTCTTCATTTCAGAAGTGTATGCAGTATACAGGCAGTATGTTCGTGTATAGCAGGTTTTATAATAGCTAGATCATGTCAAGATATAATTTATGACCAGTAAGTAGCCTATGTCAGAATCCTACCACTGATTTGTTACATTTCAACAACCATAACCATAATTATCAGTCAGAATGGATTTGTAAAAATTTTCGAATGGATTTAATGAAATTTTTGAAACGGGGTTACATGACCAATAAACTTAAAAAAAACTGACGGCACTTTTTTTCTTTTTGGAGGAGCTGTACATTTATTGCTCTCAATTTTGACATTTTCTGGACAAGATATTTGTAAATTGAATTGTTTAGCTTAGATGATTTTAATTAGCTAGTTCAACTCTCTCTCTGAAAGGGCTGCTAAGTTGGGAAATCCCAGGTTTGTTTTTCAGGATTGTAAAGAGGTTTTCTATACTTTGTATGTGTATCGGGAACACTGATAGCATCAATTTGCGCCATTCCAATTTCCATCTGACGCCTGTGGTTCTTGCAATTCCACTAAAACTAATGTGTTTTATGATGTCACCTCCACTGATCTACTGGAAGCTACTATTGTTATCAATGCGGATCAGTGGGGTTGAGAACATAAATTGTGTTAGTTTAAGTGGAATTGCAAGATGCTTTAAAGTGAGCACTGAAAATTAGAAATCACTTTCATTTGCAGATATTTCCTGGAGCCCCTAGACCTAAAACTGTCAAAAACCACAATCATTCCACAAAAAATATTCTGCTCACATAAAAATGGAAATTAGACATCCACTTTCAAAAGTCTATAACTGAATTCATTAGGTCTTTTAAATTTGATTATTGTATTTTAGACACTGGTTATCAAATGGTTATGCTTGTTTTGCTCTGCCGTATTTCGTATTTGATTGTTGGGCTATGTACACCACACATTTTTATGAGCATCAAGAGATTTTAAAATACCAAGATGTGATCAACAGACTCTACCATTTTGTGATAAACAATAAATTATTACTTATCCACCATGTTGTATTTCCTATCATATTTTTTCCTGTCTTAATGGTAGGTATTGTTATCTATGAGCTTTAACATTTGAAGTTGCCAAAACATTGTACAATGATTATCATATTATGTTCAAACAGGATGGGAGGCAACTCTGTCTTGTCTGGAATATCAGCATACAACAAACTACAGCCTACTAGAACTTCAATGATTTGAAAGAATAATCAGTCTAATTAAAATTAGACCCAAAAGTTTGTTTTGAACGGCTTTTTTCCCACAAAATTTGCCGTCTCCTGCGCTGGGATTTTGTGACGCAAACATTCTAAGGTTCCCAAGTGTTGTAGACTCGTTCATTATGTCATATTATCAAGGTTAGGTCAGAGTTCAATCTGACAGTATTACCTGAAGGACATGATTAGACCCTAATGTAGTTTGGTCAAGGGCCATTAGGGAGAAAATATCCTCATGGAAACAAATTGTTATCTTTATAAAAATATAGATGACCCTTTCTTTTCATTCTTTTTAACTCTAATTAAACTATTTTAGTTTGTTCGAGGAGGGAAGGGTGATTTTTTCATTGGTATATTTTATATGATAGAAATCACAGTGCCGTTTATTAGTGCCAGACAAATTATGTTACAGGTAAATAGATATATGTATTTATATAACAATTGAGCACCTACATAAAAGGGATTGTAAAGAGGTTTTCTAAACTTTGTATGTGTATCGGGGACACTGATATCACTTTGCACCATTCCAATTTCCATTGCGACGTCTGTGGTTCTTGCAATTCCACTAAAACTAACGCGTTTTATGACGTCACTATTAGTGATCTGCATAGATATCAATAATAGCTTTCGGTAGATTATTATAAGTGACATCATAAAACGCATTACCAAACTTTAGTCAGTGTAGACGCAACTCTTGAAAAAGCTGAGTTTTGAAAAAACCCGTTTTTAAATAGCCGATTTTTACTAGCCTAGTGTAGACGTAGCTTTTAATACTATATCATACCAGAATGATAATTTAGATTTTATGGTCATTCCAAGTGAGAGTATTCCTTTATGCATTGTTTGTCCTATAAATAGCTAATAAATAATTGCTTTGTCATCTTATGTTCTATGTTTTTTATTCATTTCAGTTGAAATTAACAGACTATCCGTCCTACTCTGTTGTTGGTTTATCAATGATTGCCGTGTTTTTCATTAGCAGAATTTTAGTCTTTCCTTATTTATATACTTGTTATGCCAAATATGCCAAAATATCATTTTACAGTGTATTTACTTCTATACCGGTAAAGTGTAATTTGGGTTGTTTGGCTCTTCTTTTACCACAGATATATTGGTTGATATTAATGATAAAAGGTGCAATAAAATTTTTCACAAAGCCAAGATCAAAATTAAATGGCTCAACTTTGTTAAATAAGATAAGTTGATTATGTGAAAGAAGTTTTCTAGTTTAACTTAATGGAGTTGTATTAGCAACTATCAGGGGCGGATTTAGGGGGTGGCGTGGCGGGCGGGCGTGCGCCCCCCCTAAAATTTGCAAAGCATGGGTTGTCCGCACCATTTTACCACAAACACTTCGCTTGGCAAGATATCTATCTACATTGCACCCACTCTAGAAGAATATTTCAATAACTTTGTTTAGTTTAACCTCAAATAATTTTTCGGCTCGCTCCACTCCCCAAAATTATAATCTGCGCCCCCCCTAATGTCAAATCCTGTATCCGCCCCTGACTATGTTCTTGAGAGCCTGAGATTGTATAGAGCAAAAAAACAGGGATTTGAATTTCAATAATAAACATGAGAAAAAAATTTTGTCACTCCACATTTTGCCAGGATTGAAATACAAAAATGGTTGATTTTGAGAATGTCAGAATGAACATAAATGTGGAGAAGGAAGTGAAAATATGGATTATTTTTGTTGTTGGGTGTTTTTCAGCTTTAGTAACCAAGCACTCTAGTAGGATTCTCATGATGTTGTCAAGAACACAGTTGAAAATATGTTATGTATGTTTTATTTAATTTCTTTGCTCAATTTTTTGAATTTTACATATTGTTAAAATACCACGAGATTATCTCCCATTTCTGACTTCTTATGGTTACATTTAGATGAAATTTATTTATATTATGAGCTGAAACATTGTCATTTATTGGTGTAATAAAGCTCTATTATAGACTGAAATTACATATTTTTTTTACAATGCTTATTTTTACTATGTTACTGTATTTAAAGTTATTAATTACTATTGTTATTAATTTTGTTTTTTATTTAATAATAAAATATTTAAATTTAGATATTAACAAATTTTATTGTTATTCATTAAAGGTAAAGTGAATATTCATGGCATTATAGAAAATAAAGATATCTATGGCTGGGATTGGAAACATTTCTCTGATTTTTAATAAACTCTTAATAAAGGGGAATGTTCAGTATTTCCGATAGTCGATTTCGGACTTAATATACATAAATAAACTCCAGAAGTACTAGAATATAATATAATTCCTTTAATTGTATCTCTACCTTAACATATATCCTTCATTTTCTGTATTATGTGTTTCTATATAACACATAGTCTTGCTAAACGACAAGTCGTACTTTTTACTTTCAAACGCTGATAATTATGGGTATACCATCATCCCAATGTCATACCTTTCTCCTTTACTATGTACGTCATGTATTAGATGTACGGTAGTTAAAGAGAATAACTTGACCACGAGAAGATGTGGGTATACATGTGTTTGAAGGCTTAAATTTTATATGAGAGTTGTGAATAATATGATGGATTAGATAAGTTAAAAAAATTCCAGATGATGAGACTAAATCTTTTTGCTCGAACAATTAGTGAACATCCCTTTAATCTTATGGCATGGACAGAATGGACCAAGTTTCCCCTATCCTGTCATTCCTGAATGTACTTTATTTTGACCCAAATAAAGGACATAATATAGACCAACTAAATAAAAAGTGGTTCACAATTCAGCATTATGAGTACCTCTTTTCTGAACTGTTATCAAGAAATTAAGAACCATTGCATTCCATAATTTCGTTTTTCTTCACTTCATAATAAGATTTCGCTTTTGTACACATGCGAAGTTCGAGAAAGAATGCAGAAGTAAACAAAAAATATAATAATAATGCTCTCTTTTATCAGCCAGCCTCCATTTTCTTAAACTTTTCGGTTAAATTAAAAGATGAGTGTCTTATTCTCGTCATGCATTAAATTTTATACGAGAAATTGGACAAGCAGATGAACCGCTACGCCAAATAATCCGTTACTTGACCTTGTTCTTCAGCTCAGCAGTTCTCTGATGCCATTCGCTTTGGGGTTTTTTTATATCGCGCATGCTCAGTGGTCTATAAATGGCCTATATTTTTCGTTATTATCATGGTAATCGACTTTGTGTGGGAATAACACGACAGAACAGACGGTTATCCGAAATGGCACTTGATCTGAAGAAGAAAAATAATTTCTACAAGGTCGTGCTGACAGGAGGTAATTATTTACAGCATTGTTATTTCGTTTATTATCTTGTCTTGCGTTAATTAATTTTCTTAATCCACCTTGGCGGAAAGATCAAAGCTTATATTATGTAGCTACTGTGTTGTGGTGATATACAAATATACCATGCTGATGAAATCTAACACGTGCATTTCCTTGTATGAAACATAATAATAACATTGGCCATATATATATGGTATTCATTGACATTAGTCCTGCTATTACTATTATTGTGTTTTGTTTGTACTAGGCCTATTTTGATTTTGAATGTTTTTCCTGTTATGGGGGGATTTTTTGCAATTGGAGTTAAATTTTGTAATATTTAATCAGTAGCCTACAATTAATTGTATTTTAACTGCATTTTTAATATGTGTAGCCCATAAATTACTGTAAGCTTACCTATTGAATTTTTTGAATTTAAAGTCTGCTTTTATGTTACCGGTACCTGTATGCTTTTAATGGATTTTCAGATATATACTTATATAGGCTACTTTGTTGATTGAAAATATACAGTTACAGATATTAAATTAAATAATTCTTACTTTTATTGTGGACAAAATGTGTCAGCTATCATTGTAAGAAAAAATTATCTTGTTTGATAAAATTCCAGAAAATAATTTTGGCAATATTAGGATATAGATGTCATACCTATATCTTATCAAAACTATTTTGAATGTTCTAAACAAAATCAATAGACCGAATTGGATAAATTTTATATTTCCTTTAATAATTTACAATGTTTTTGATAATAGAAATTTTGCAAAAGTGATAGCATCATTTGCAGCATTCCAATTTTAAGTCTAATGTCAGTTTGATGATGTTGCTTGTTTTAAAATATGATTGCGATTGGATCATCAGACCTGAGATATTAGCTACGTCATGCAATTAGTTTTAGTGAAATTTATATTAGCACTGATGTCTGATTGAAAATGGAATGGTGCAAATTGATTTTATCAGTGTCCCAACACACAAAAAAAGAAAAGAAAACCTGTTTCAATCTCTTAGGAATTTTGATTGTCAGAATTGTGACATGGATTTGAACTCTATCCAATGTTTTGATTAGTATTCAATAGCTATGATATAACAGGATGAAATGTTAATCATCTGGTATTATACTATACCAGCCATCAAGAGATATCTTACTCAACTTTTTATATTGACTTATCACTTATAAGCATTGGCCACAAGCTTTAGTCAAATATCATTTTGTGAGCTTTTACACCTTTCAAATAGCCTGCAGACAGGTTGACAAATGGTGTAATTATTTCAGTGGTAAGTCAAGAGCTGTGCAAACTGTTGTATCAAATTGCTAGATATTGTTGAGCTTTTGTTGTCCTGTCACTCGAATGAACTCAACTACAGGTAGCCAAGAGGGCTTATGTGTTTGCAGCCATTTTGACTACCCTTTGACATGGTTACATAGGTTTATTTTGATTTGGTCCTCACTGATCCCCTTCAAATGTTTCAATACAGCATGTCATGACCATCCATGTAGCCAACTCAGTTGCGAAAAAGTAAAATGTCACACAAACATCCCTCTCATTTTGTCTGAATATTCAATTAATTTTGTAAGGAAAGAAATTGATCTGAAATTGATGTTTACTTTCTACCCAAGATTCAATTTTATAGAATAAGATATTGTTCTCTATGTAATCATTAGTCAGGTTATTACACAATGATCCATTGTCATTATTAATTTACTCAACTGAAATAGAGTTAAATGAGTCACCACATGCATTATATTATTCTTTGATGCTGTCAATTTCATTCAAAGTTTTGTTTTTGGGCATATAAAATGTATATGAAAGAAATGAAATTTAATATTCTGCTAAATTGGCACCTGTGTGACCTAATGAGGACAGACTAATGCCATGCAGTGTGCAATGAGGGAAATTATGCTAGGACAACAACATTAGCCTAATCATGTTTTCGATTTCCAACTGTCGTTGGATCTTTAAGATGCATAGTCTGTAGCACACAGACCATAGTTTATAGTCTCATACGAACAACACTTTTTCCCTGTCAGCTCTCTGATACATGTAAGCAGCTTCCAGAAGTACTAGGTATAGGACTGCTCAAGAATTTCACAAGCTCTTCAATCCTAAACATGTATTTTTTATTTTCAGTATAATGTGTATTCTATATGAGATACATGTCTTTTTTGACCTTCAAACGCATATGATTATGTATGCTCGGGGATTTGATGACTTAATATATTTCGAGGGAGAATTGTGAACATAGATTAAATTCGCAAAAATATATGAAGATTCTGAAATTAAAATTTTATTTGTCAAACAGATGGTGAACATATCCCTTTAAGCTCTGCTATCAATTGATCAGGTGTATTGTGTTTTTTATCATTTTGATATATTGTTTGGCAAAACCAGCTTATTTTTATATTTCCAGTATTAGACTTATGCAACTGATTAGAAGGCTTGTGTAAACTATTGTTACTGTTAGTATCAATTTGTCATATATTGTTGGGCTTATGTCAATAGAAGAAATATCTGTAATTACTTTAGGTCAATAATCTAAATAAAGATAACTAAGCTATTTGTTAGGATTGTTTCTTCAAATCTAAATTGTGTCTTCGTAAAGGGAAAAAAAAGGAATTGAACAGTTCAGCTCCAAGAGTAAATTTTATTTAATTTATTTCCTGGTCATGTGCGTTCTCGTTATTCTACTTAAATTTTGCATTTTAATGATATTACTTTTGCAAAAAAGCTAAATTTTAGTGGAATTGCAGGAATAAAAGATTTTTTAATAAAAATTAGTGCAAATTGATGCTGACAACTTCCTCAATACTCATAAAAAGTTTAGAAACCTCTTTGCAGTCCCTTTAATGGGACAGTCTGAATTTTTTCTAGGTTAACAATTTTTTTGCTCAAACATGTAACCTTGAAAGTATCTGAAAATTTAAACTAAAAAAATCCAGCCGTTAATTATTTAAACGCTAAAAATATGCTAAAATATTTCAAAACCTTATATAAGGTTTTTATTAAGTTCATTATGTTCATTATGTTAGAAAACTACTGAATGGATTTGAGTAAAATAAACGCCTAATTGTAGAGAAATGAAATCTCCTATGTATTCCAAAAGTTTCAGCTAGAAATATTGAACAATTATTGAGACGAACACAAAAACTAGGTCAAACTGCTTAATTAGTAATAAGTACTCCCTATACGAGGGGGGGGGGGCTGAAAAGTTCATAGCCTAAATCAGAAGGAGTTATGCCACAGTGATGAAACTTGGCATCCATTAAATTCAACATTTTCTGATACTAACGACGTGGTTTATTTTTCAACATTGTCTCCCCTGCGGTCCACACACTTATTCTAGCGGTGTTGGGGTGCTTGGATCCCATTGGTATAGAAAGTCTCATCCTGATCACCAAAAAAGTCCTGAACAGCAAATATGACCTCATCATCAGGACGGTACCGCTTCCCATCCAAGTGTTTTTTCATGTTCGAGAACAGAAAATAATCAGATGGTGCCAAATCTGCTGTTTAGGACTTTTTTGGTGATCAGGATGAGAGCTTCTATACCACCGGGATCCAAGCACCCAAACCCGCTGGAAGAAGTGTATGGACCGCAGGGGAGACAATGTTGAAAAATAAACCATGTCGTTAGTATCAGAGAATGTTGAATTTAATGTATGCCAAGTTTAATCACTGTGGCATAACTCCTTCTGAGTCAGGCTATGAACTTTTCAGCCCCCCCCCCCCCCTCGTAATTAACCCTTCAAAAACAAATTCAGTTTGATCAAGAATATACATAGGTATAATAAGAATACTTTAGAATTACTTTCAAGTAACATTAACAACATTTTTGTTAATGAACACTTTTTTTTAAAAATGCAGAATGGCCCTTTAAAGCTATATCACCTCTTAGAATGAAGTTCTTAAATTTGGTCAATAAGAGTAGCCTATATATTCATCAACTGTGTCCAAAGTATATAAACAGAATAAAATAAACTAATAAGAATATGTAATTTTCCATACAATTATTATTCTGGATTCATCAAATTATTTAGATAATCTTTTGTATAGTTATGACTCCTGCAGGTAAATCCCCTGATGAATATATAAGTCTCCTAATGACCAAAGTTTAAAAATTTAGACTTTTTGTTCATTCGAAGAGGTTGTATTCCTTTAAGCTTGATTACAAAGGCATTGCCACACAGCATGGACATTTTTGAGTTGATAAACTTGATGTTGATTTTGGTCATTGTGATTTTGTATTTCATAAGACTTATAATTTAATCTGTTGGAAACAATCACTCATGGAAGAATTTTTTTTCACTGATGACAATGGATTTAAATAACAAAAGTTTTGTGTCACTATGATTCAAATAATTTATACTTATACATTGTAATCTTCTGTACCAAACAGAAATCCACTTGCTTTGTTTATCACATGATAAGTAACCTTTTAGTTTGATAACCTATATCAAATATTATTTAGAATCACTAAATTAGAATTAATCCCTAATTAGTTTGATAACCAATATTTAAAGACCAAGATTGGTACTGTAAAGCGTATTTTATATTGAATACGTTGTCAAATTGAACTACAGAAAATAAATTCAGTGGTCTGTAACACATTAGGCCTTGGTGTAGTGTCCCATTTAGACAACAAACTTTCCATGTCTGCCCAGTCTAGGCAAACACATCACAGCTCTTAATAGCTACAAAGAAAAATGCATGAGACAATGCTAGTTTTCTATCAGAATTGATGCTTGTGTCTTGTAAATGCCATATCGATTTTATCAAGTCAAGACTAAGTAACTAATTAGAACAGATTAGAAAATAACTAAATCAATATAAACATTTTAAGCCATAACACCTTACTAACTTAATGTAATTATCACTTATAATGGGATAAATGATAGTTTTACTGATAAATATATTTTAAATAGGCAGATGTGGACTAGATAATTAGTATTTATGACTTCACAAGATGACAAAAGATTAGGTTTGTTGTCCTGGGGGGAGCCATAAGATTAGTTCTACAAATTCTATATGGTAGATCATCACCTAAAAATGTAATGTTAAATATCTTTCATGTCAAGATCTGTTGCAATTAACATAAGAATACCTGTGAACCATGTTGGCAGAAAAGTAATTCCTGTATCTGTGTGTGTTGGCATTGTGCAGCTTCTGATAGCCATTTAAGATGAAAAATGATATACCCTTAAAACTTGATCTAGTCTTTCCTGCTGGCTACTGTCGCAAAAGCTATCATAGGCTAGAATAGGGTGAGCATGTTTCAAACTATTTGCATGTGAATAAGTAAATATACCTTCCATGAAAGTGACTATAGTCTAAATAAAACACAATGGTAGGCCTACATGCCTGTAGAATTGTTGGAGATCCTGATATGGGATATTAATTGAAATTGAGCTCTATGAATTGGAAAAGCAAATATTAGAGGGATTGTAAAGCGTTTTATGACGTCATTGACAGTGACATAGATATCAATAGTGGGTTCTGTTAGATTACTGTCAGTGACATCATAAAATGCGTTAGTTTTAGTGAAATTGCAAGAACCACAGATGTCAAAATGGAATGGCGCAAATTGATGATATCAATGTCCCCGATACACACACAAAGTTTAGAAAACCTCTTTACAATCCCTTTAATATGATGATTTATGAGGAAAATATTTTTCTATGAAATTCAGGAAACCAGCAAACAGGAAGGATTTATTATTCCAGTCATTATATTGATCTTGAACTACTGTGAAATCATTGTTAGGACTCAATCTTCTTAGATTTCGTGGATTTAGTCTGTCCACTAATTTAGTTTTCACAAAATCTAAACCTTAGAGATATTACAGTACTGTTATTGTCAGGGTATATTGGAATGATTTGTTGGCGATTAACAAACAATGGCAGCGGCTTTAATAAACACCAAGATTTGTCCAGCCAAGTTTGACAGAAACTGAAAACTATTCGAGTAATTTAGTAAACCATGACAAAATACAAATTTCTGAATTAACCTCTTTTTAGAAATGCTTCAGAGAACTTAACAAATTAGATGCCTATAAAATGATCAGTTATCTCTTGTATAGAAGCTTTATAAGTCATTTTGTTTTCCATCAAGTATCTTCTGACTATAACTGCGTTTCCAATGAGAAATACAAAGTAACTGCAACTGTGTTTAACTAGTTTCTGAAAGGTATACACCTTGATCAATCTTTTATTAGTGAAATCATGTGATATAAACCCGCCTAAACCAGTCTTAGTCTACAGTTTTATATACTTGTTAGTAGAAAGACTGAGCGCCCCCTATTACTGAATTAGTAAAAGTCAGCTTTGAGATGACCCCTTGATAAGTTACCAAACCCAACAGTTTCAGTTCCAAACAGTAACAGTTCAGCAATACTAAGTCGAAACACCAGAAAGCTAGCTTAGACCCAGATTTTTCTATCACTGCAAACACAGTTATAATATAGTTAAAACCCAAGTTTGATGTGATATATACTGTCTATTTCAGGACCTTGTGGTGGAAAAACAACTGGTCAGGCAAGATTGAGTACATTCTTTGAAAATTTAGGATGGAAGGTAAGATTTCCATCAAAATTCTTCTGATTTGAAATTGCTGTTCTTTTTCTAATAAAAATATGAGACTAATGATCATTCTTAATGTGATTCAAAATATTAAAAAATTAGCTTTAGAATTTGTAAATTCATTGATTTACAACTTTTTCCTGAAATTTCTGATGCCATACATCTCTTATTTCCTCACCACATAACTAAGATTTATTTATGCACAGATGTATTCCTTCCATTTTCTTTTAGGTATTCCGGTGTCCAGAGGCTGCTATGATATATCTAAGGTAGGCTTACACACTTTTCAATGATAAAAATTGTATTTGATTATTGCTCTTTAGAAGTTGGAAGTCACAGTCATTTTGTAAGCTCTATTTTGGTTGAAAAAATTAGCTTGAAATTATATGGTGGTATTTTTGTATGGTATGGTATAACAGATTGAATTTATGAATTATCGCCAGTTACAAAAATTCCTCCCAATTTCCGCAATTGTGGATAATCATCACCGCAAAAAGCGTACATATAGATTTCTTGTGCTCAATTTCTAAAAAGTAAATTATCATATAAAATTAATCAGTTGTTGACAGTTGTGGCCATTAATAGAATTAATGAAAAATATACTATTGTGTAAGATTGTATATTCAGTTACTGGGACAAAATGGTAAATTAATGAAAAATATTTGGTTACTTTTGTTAAGACACCTATTGTTATTCTGATGTAAAGGTTTGTTTATGAATTTGTCAAAATTCTCTAAATATTTCCATTAGATTTACATTTATTTTCTTGTCATGTAAATTTAGTTCAAATTAATGTGTTTTTGTAACACATCTCTTCTCAAGGTTATTTCAATTTTTTTTTTAAGATTAAGGTCACTTTGAAAAGTACAAATTTTTAAAAGATATTTCAGTGAGCTAATCTATGGAAACTTATGGCTTGCATCATTGTGACAGTGACACTATTAGCTACTATTGAACAAATTGATTTAGATGAGTAAATGCTGCATTTAAAGTAGATCAAATGCTTCATTTAAAAGACAATGTAAATGTTACATTGAAAGTATGATTCAATACATCATCAAAAGCATGGTGTAAATTATACTATTAAAAGATATAAGCTTTATATAAATGTACTTCATTAAAAGTTAGATATATACATACTTCATTAAAAGTTAGATATACATACTTCATTAAAAGTTAGATATACATACTTCATTAAAAGTTAGATATACATACTTCATTAAAAGTTAGATATATACATACTTCATTAAAAGTTAGATATATACATACTTCATTAAAAGTTAGATATACATACTTCATTAAAAGTTAGATATACATACTTCATTAAAAGTTAGATATATACATACTTCATTAAAAGTTAGATATAAATACTCATTGAAACGTATGATATAATTGTTAATATTTCATTTAAAGTAAGATTTAGATGCTCCATTTTAAAAGAATTGATAAACAATGTAGATGAATTGTAAGAAAATGTTATCAGGAAGTAAACATGTTATTTATTTTATTTTATTATTTGTTATCTTTTCTAGTGGAGGTGTGAAGTTTTCAGATTTAAATAAAGATCAAGGTAAGACTAATCTCTAAATAAACAAAGATGTTGTTACCGTCCACTTGTTTGTGTTTGTTCATTAGCGTCAACAATATAGTAAACAAATTGTATCTGTATAAATTTAGCTGTTCACACACAGTTGTTTACCAACTAAAAACTAGTATAATTTGGTTCCTTCCCTTATGCTCTTGGCCACCATTGTCGTAAATATTTTAAAATTTCATACTTTTTTAGGATTGGCTGTTTACCTTAGCTACATTTTTTGTTGTTTGCAATGTTTCATTTTTTTTCTCCTATTGTTCGCGGGCACAATTGGAAAGAAGTTTACCATGAAAAAATTTCATAATATTAGTCAATATGATGTCTTTAAAGACAATTTATTCAATCAAATTGAGAAATGATTACACATGATTCAATTTTTCTGGGCCTTGAATAATTTTATTGGGCCCCTTGTTGTTAATTACAAGGTCAGTTTGTGTCTGACTTGATGTGCTTCATCTGAATCCATGGAATAAATGTGTAAGCTCTTAATACTTTCGGATTAACCTCCTTAAAGCATTGGTTGTTTATGTCAATGACGTCAATGGTATTGATATGTCAAACAAATGATGGTCTTTGATTTTAATCTTGGTTGGCATATGGAAATTGGATGACCTTGAAAAGGTTACTTGCATCCGTAATTTCAGTTAACCCAGCTTTAAATGGACATGTATAATATACTAGTCATATGTTCCTCAGAATGAAAGCTTTGTTTTGTGTCAAAGTAGGACGTAAAACTCCATTCATTTCATTTTGTTTTGTGTCACATAATCTAAGCACTGATTGATCAAAGGAGAGGTCAATAAGGTTAGGTGAGAGTGGTTGTAACAACAATATATAATTGGAATTACGAAAGCACAGGCCGAGGTGAAAATTCAGCTCAATCCACAAAAAAAAAAAAAAAAAAAAAATAATTATAATGATCATTAGAAATCTTAAAATGTCAGATAAAACCAAAAGGAATGGGAACGAGTTTGTTAAGGTCAACAGAATGGAAAACCATGAAGGTCGTTGATAGATAACTGTAGTCTTAAACAACTAATAAGATCCAAATGAAATGAAAATGAAACAAGGCAAACATTGATTTGTTAATTATTGACGTTTTTACAAGTGGAATGTCTACAGGAAGATATTTCGTGCCCTGATCTATTGTAATGATATCATCTTATCTGGGTCACTGAACTATAAATAGTAACATGGAGTAAGAGTCTTTTATGGAATACAATCACTTTATTTCTTTAAACACGACGTTTCGACAAGATTCCACTAGTCGTTATCTAGTGAACAAAATATAACAAATGAGAAAGCATAAATATATACAAATACATTACATTCCATTGTTACATATTTGTAAATATTTATGCTTTACCACATGGTTTCTCATTTGTTATATTTTGTTCACTTGATAACGACTAGTGGAATCTTGTCGAAACGTCGTGTTTAAAGAAATAAAGTGATTGTATTCCATAAAAGACTCTAACTCTATTCGTGTCGATCACTAAATGCCTATAAAACAGTATAAATAGTAACATGCTATCAGATGTTTAAAATCTCGACCTTTGAATACTCCGTCACTCTGTAATCAAGAATTTACATTTTCTTTTCATTTCAGCCTACAAATTACAAGAGAATATAATTAGAACTATGATTGGTATAGAAAATACTTATCGTGATTTAGCTAAAACATGTAGTCAAGATATTTTACTCATTTGTGATAGAGGAGTAATGGACGGCTCAGCATGTAAGTATATTGATTTAATGGATATGGAATAAATCATTCAAATGTAAACATACTGCTTTGC
The DNA here is from genome assembly GCA_029955415.1 of Lottia scabra. NCBI lineage: Eukaryota > Metazoa > Mollusca > Gastropoda > Lottiidae > Lottia > Lottia scabra. The sequence continues at coordinate 16,778,852 of JARJEI010000003.1, forward strand.
AATTACATTTTCAGCAATTTGATTAGAACAGCCTTTAGAAGAAATGGTGATGTCACTTGGGCTAAAGCTGCTAAAACTATCTAAGGGCCTATATGCGATAGTGTTGTCATTTGCTTAATTTGAGTGAAAAAATACAAGAACAATAGATATCTTACTGTAAATTGAAATGCTTTGAGTGTCTCCAATATCCACTTTACAATCTCTTTAGAAAAAAAATTGAAATGGTTTAATTGCTTTTAGAATTTTGAAGTTTTGTTAATTTTTTATTTCTACAAGCGGAAGAGTTCCAATTGTTTTTTTTTTAACTGAAACATTTCATGATAAAAATTAATAGATTTTAAAGGGATTGTAAAGAGGTTTTTTAAACTTAGTATGTGTATCGAGGACACTGATAGCATCAATTTGCGCCATTCCAATTTCCATTCCAACGTCTGTGGTTCTTGCAATTCCACTAAAACTAACGCGTTTTATGAAATCACTAATAGTGATCTGCATGGATATCAATAGTAGCTTCCGGTAGATCACTATTAGTGACGTCATAAAACGCGTTGGTTTTAGTGGAATTACAAGAACCACATACGTTGGACTGAAAATCAGAATGACGCAAATTGATGCTATCATTGTCCCCGATACACATACAAAGTTTAGAAATCCTCTTTACAATCCCTTTAAGTTCTTTCAATAATCAATAAAAGTTAATATAAAAATAGAACAGTTGTTTTGTTGTTTAAGTTTATTGTAAATTGACCTCTAAATTTCTGCTTCAATAAATAGTATAATAATTATATTGATTTCTACATGTTATAGAATTCATTTTGTTCATAAAGTTAGTTAGGATGAATTAGTTTGACAATATGTCACATAAAATGATCTATATTAGTCTAATCAAAAATCATCTCTACTTCATAGAAATACAGGTCGTATTAAAAACTAATAATAATTTCTAAACCACATCAGAAATAGAATTTCTAGAAATAGAATTTCTAGAAATTAACATTTCACAATCATAAAAGTTTAAAACACCCCTCATTTTTTTAATAAATTCTTCCAATCCTACTCATGCACTTGCACTGTTGACTGTATCAACATATTTGATTGAAATGCATGTGTAGAAGAATTCATGAAAAGGTTAGGGATGTCAAATACATAGCCGTAGGGGCCCACAAATCAACAGGGGGGCAAACCGACTTTTTGTCCAAATTTTAATGATATTTTGCCCGAATTTGGGGATTTTTTGCCCGAAAACACCCTGTCTCCTACGGCTATGGTCAAATAGAGAGAAGTGTTCACTATTTTTAGTCTTGGAAGTCTGTTTCATAACAGATTTTATTCTAGGAAAAGTGAATCAAATTAAGAGATATACGGTAGTTCAATAAAGAGATAAAGCCATCTTTTGGTTTCCATAAAATTCAGTATTAATGTACTATGAAGGTTATTGCAATAATCGCTTCTAGGCTGTTGTCATAAAATATCATAAAACCACTTCCCCTTATCAAAGAAATATTCTTCTATCCTCTTAAAATACTATGTTGAAATAGTCCAAGTTGTGGTTTTCTATGCTCAACCAGTGTTGAGCTCCTAAACAATAATTACTCTCTTAATTGACATGAACGTAAAATCAGAAATTCATCATGCAATATTAATCTTGAAATAACTGCTACATCAATCAGACTTTAAGATTACATGCTAGTTACAACAGTACAAGAGAAAATAATTTCATGTTACTTCAGCACTGCAGAGCAAAATATGGCAACATCTTTGAAGGCCTGTTTGATCATAACAAATGCTGAAAATGCTATTGTAGGCTTCCAAGGAGCTCTTGCTGCCTATATATCCATGTCCGTTGAACCCCCAAAAATGTAATCTACAGCCCTGTCCATTTTAAAAATCGTCTATGCCTCTGACCACCTCTAAAAAAAAGTTGTGAAGACATTCTTGACTGCAGTTCAATGTCTAGTGGAACTATTATCTAATTTTTCTTAAAAAATGAACCAGAAAAATAATCTTTAAAATGTCAGTCATAATCAAATTTTTTTAGATTTTTCAAATAAATTGGTTGTTGGTATTTGGAGCACCAACCGGTGTAAATGTTGTAAATGAAGATATATCATTGACTATTTATAGATATAAAACGTGAAGATTGGGAGAGAATGAAGAGTGATAATGGTTGGAATGATATAGAACTACGTGATAATAGATATAATCAGATCATACATATGGTATCAGCTAGTAAAGGTGCCGAGGCTTTCTACACTATCGCTGGTCATAAAACACGTGAAGAGGGCATGGAGTTTGCTCGAGAACTTGATGAAATCACAGCTGATGTAAGTATTTGTGTATAAGACTGGGCAAGACACATCCCATTATATCACAATACCTTAAAGGGATATGTTTACCAACAATTCGACTTAATACTTTTGGTCTCAGAGCCTGGAATTGATTAGCTAATCTAATCTGTAATAATATCCCAAACTCAATATTTAAGCCTTGAAATCTCTATGTTTCCATAAATATCAGAGCTTGAAAGTCAATATATGTTTATTGGGACCATGACTTATATAGAAAACACATATACAGAAAATGAAAGATGACTGTTAAGGTACGGATATAGCTGAAGGGATTGTGCAATTTTTGGGCAGTTCGGGTAAATTCAAGGCCTAATTCGATCTTCAAAAATGCTGAACATTCCAGTTTAATACCTACAATTTTTTGTAGACGTTTGATTAGGTTAGAAAATTTTCCAGAAGGTTTTCCATGACTTGTACGAACCCGTAAATACATTGAATTGAATTTAATAAATCTTTTCGCGTATAATTGTCAACTTATTTTGTTCATGAATTAAAGACCTTCCCTTTCAATTTTATTAGTCTTTAACACAAGATATCTTCTCTAACACCTACCAGTATAACAAGATATGTATAGATAAGAAACATTCAGGTACAAAAACTTACATCAACAGACAAAGATCAGAAGATTCTTCAGTTAAATCATTTTGAATATTAATGGATTACTTGTCGTTAAGTGATTCCTAGTCCTATTTGTTTATCACTTTTCAGAATGATAAGATGACATGTTTGTCTATAATGAGGGAAATTCTCCTTCTATACAAACTGCAAAATGTTGCCTATTATGTATACTGAAATGATATCGTTCTACTTAGTGACTTAGATAAGATAACATTAATATAACACATTAAGTATACTGAAATGACACATCCTTCTAGTTAGATCAGATCATTCTAGTGTGATATGTTAAGTATACTGAAATGACATATTCTTCTAGTTAGATCAGATCATTCTAGTGTGATATGTTAAGTATACTGAAATGACATATTATTCTAGTTAGATCAGATCATTCTAGTGTGATATGTTAAGTATACTGAAATGACATATTATTCTAGTTAGATCAGATCATTTTAGTGTGATATGTTAAGTATACTGAAATGACATATTCTTCTAGTTAGATCAGATCATTTTAGTGTGATATGTTAAGTATACTGAAATGACATATTCTTCTAGTTAGATCAGATAATTTTAGTGTGATATGTTAAGTATACTGAAATGACATATTCTTCTAGTTAGATCAGATCGTTCTAGTGTGATATGTTAAGTATACTGAAATGACACATCATTCTGGTTAGATCAGATCATTCTAGTGTGATATGTTAAGTATACTGAAATGACATATTATTCTAGTTAGATCAGATCATTTTAGTGTGATATGTTAAGTATACTGAAATGACATATTCTTCTAGTTAGATCAGATCATTTTAGTGTGATATGTTAAGTATACTGAAATGACATATTCTTCTAGTTAGATCAGATCATTCTAGTGTGATATGTTAAGTGTACTGAAATGACACATCATTCTAGTACTAGTTAGATCAGATCAATCTAGTGTGATATATTAATTGTACTGAAATGACACATCATTCTAGTACTAGTTAGATCAGATCATTCTAGTGTGATATGTTAAGTGTACTGAAATGACACATCATTCAAGTTAGATCAGATCATTCTAGTATGGTACATTGACACATCAGATATTTCTAGTATGGTACATTTAGCATAATGAAATGACACATCATTCTAGTTAGATAAGATCATTCTAGTATGGTACATTTAGCATAATGAAATGACACATTATTCTAGTTAGATCAGATAATTTTAGTGTGATATGTTAAGTATACTGAAATGACATATTCTTCTAGTTAGATCAGATCATTCTAGTGCGATATGTTAAGTGTACTTAAATGACACATCATTCTAGTTAGATCAGATCATTCTAGTGTGATATGTTAAGTATACTGAAATGACATATTCTTCTAGTTAGATCAGATCATTTTAGTGTGATATGTTAAGTATACTGAAATGACATATTCTTCTAGTTAGATCAGATCATTCTAGTGTGATATGTTAAGCATACTGAAATGACACATCATTCTGGTTAGATCAGATCATTCTAGTGTGATATGTTAAGTGTACTGAAATGACACATCATTCTCGTACTAGTTAGATCAGATCATTCTAGTGTGATATGTTAAGTATACTGAAATGACACATCATTCTAGTATGGTACATTGACACATCAGATATTTCTAGTATGATACATTTAGCATAATGAAATGACACATCATTCTAGTTAGATCAGATAATTTTAGTGTGACACATTAAGTGTACTTAAAAAACACATCATTCTAGTTAGATCAGATAATTTTTTCTGTGACACATTAAGTGTACTTGAATGACACATCATTCTAGTTAGATCAGATAATTTTAGTGTGACACATGAAGTGTACTTAAATGACATGTTATGATAAGAAAATGTTTTATGTTTGAGATATGACAAGATATTGCATTACTTTTATGACCTTAAACTATTACTGGTATTTATTTAACTACAGGTTACAGTACTACATAACCTAGAATTAAATAAAAAAAATTTAGCATTGTATTTATAATTTATTCATTTATGACAAACTTTTTTGGGGGGTTTTGTGAATCTACTTGTACTTAACATAACAAAAAAATGAAAGAATACATAGATTTACATTTGTGGTTGAAATAACATATCCTACGTAGTACCGTACTCATATTTTGGGAAAGTATCTTAAAGTTATAGATCCAGTTTGATATAATTTAAAGATGGGTTCCCATGTATGCATTGATTAATAAAAATTCTAATACTTCAATGATTTTATGAATAACTGTTCTAATGAAAAAAAAGAAAGAAAAACCAAAACAGTTTGTCCCAAATGTGTATAATTAATGCATAATTAGCTTAATTGGAAGAGATTTACTGGCAGACTTCTAACAAGTGACCTTTCAAGAAAGGTCAAACAGTATTAAATTATTTCTCGTAACTACATGGATTGGACATTTATGATTGGTTAAAACTGTTAAATATATGCAATAAGAATATTAATATATGTTTTTATACAATAATAATTCATGACAAACACCATTAACCAAAAAGTTTACTTAATTTGATGCTTAAAAATAGAAAACCATATTTAAATATGAAAAACTGGGCTTATTATTATGTTAAACACATATAAAGCAAATAACTTAAAGGGATTGTATTAATTCCAAACTTTGCATGTGTATCGAGGACACTGATAGCATCAATTTGCGCCATTCCAATTTTCATATTGATGTCAATGGTTCTTTTAATTCCACTAAAACTAACGTATTTTATGACGTCACTGATAGTGATCTACCAGAAGCTACTATTGATATCTATGCAGATCAATGTCAGTGACGTCATAAAACATGGAATTGCAAGAACCACAGACATCGGAATGGCGCAAATAATGATGCTATCAGTGTCCCCGATACACATATAAAGTTTAGAAAACCTCTTTACAATCTCTTTAATTATAATTCCCTTTATATTGAAAAATAGACACATACCAGTATGATAATATCATAAAGTTGTCTCTATATCTAATTTCAGGCATGGGTTGGTCATCCTTATTATGATGTTATTGATAATTCAACAGGTTTCGAAACTAAACTTACCAGAATGATAGCAGTAAGTTTATTATCATTTACTGTATATTTGCATGTATAGTGTTCCATCCCATTGATAAAAGTAAGTTGGAGATTTTATCGAACATTGATATATAAGTATAAGCTCATTATAATTTTATGAATTGTTTCAACTTACTTTCTCTTGTCAATGATGCTGTTGGGCAGGGACAAGCATAAAGAAAATGTCTAGTCTTCTGTATAAAGTGTTAAGCTTAGATTCCATATACTCGTCATGCGGACATAAATGGCCCTTGCGGATCCCTCATGCGTCCAATATGATTCTATATAATGTATACATTATCTTTCTTTTGATGTACAGACTTTTAGACAGACAGATGCTTTGTCAAAATATGGCGGAAAAAAAGACAGGGAATCCCCGCAAAATATGTCACATTTGGGAGATCTCCGCTGGATACCGCTTCCGCATATATGGAATCATAACCTTTTTAACCAACCATTTCGATTTTTAACGCGTGACAGAGCCTCATAATGCATTTATGGATTCTTAGCTTTAGTCTGTTAAATAAATAAAAAAATTCCTTTCTGATTTTTGGTAAAGACTCATTGAACACCTTTTACATTCTTATAAGAAAAAAGAAAGCAAGTTGAAGCATGGCACGCATAGGTTAGTAAAATATGAAGGAAAGGATTCTATAAACTATGTGTTCTGAAAACTTTTCTAATGATTCCAAATAAATTTCAGGCAGTATGTAACAGAATGGGTATTGATGCAGAAGACAGATTGGCACCAAACAGTAAAAAACGAAAATTTCTTGTTTCTAAGATCAAAGATGGAGCAGTAAGCATTACATATTTCATTTCTTGTACACAAAACTATTTGTCTGTCCAATTGCTCGTAAACACTCTACAGGTCACAATTCTTGATGGATTTGGACGAAACAGGGTGTGAATGTTCGTAATCACCCAAGGACATATTTTACTTTGCCTGACAAGCTATCTTTATGAATTTCATTTATCATTTCTATATGAACCAAAAAAGTTTGATATTTTTTTTATTGCTGTGTATTTTCAGTCTGTGACCTTAGTTTTTCAAATTCCATGACAACATTATTACTAAATGTTTTAATAGTATTAAAGGGTCTTTTCTATAGTGATGGCATCAACTCCTTAGTTAAACTGAAAATTAAAAAATTTGGTCGATGCTCTCAGTGTACAATCAAGGAGATACCGGTACGTTCTTAATTAAGAGATTTCACAAATTAATTCATGGATGGTAGCATACAAAAATTCAAAGTTTTTCTTTTATGATTCAGGATTTGCCATTTTTACAAGAATTTCAAGTTGTCCATGATTATCTTGTAACACCTAGTCGTAAAATGCAGGCAAGATTAAGAAGAAGGGGTCAAGGAGGTAAGATTGACAATTTTTATACAAAATTTTCTGTAGCACTTTTAATCTTGTTGTTACACTGATACTCAAAGTTGGTTAGACTTTTTATTTGATATTTATTAATTGTATGACACATGCTAGTCACTGCGTTGATGGAGAATTCTCACAAACTTTGTCCTACAATACCAATTCCTCAGATATGATATATATATGATATGATATGATTCTGTTAAGCATTAGAGGCTTTTACGATTCTTTATCTATAGAAGTAGATCTGATCCATTTTGAATTGCAATATGCAATTTTTTAATAATTATTACTTTTAGAAAAGCCAAATTTGGCATTGCTTTTTATTTCCTTACAAAACCAATCTATTCATGATTCCATCATGTTCATCCTTTCAAAACCTAAGAAACTCAGATCTGGCTACTGCAAAAATGAATACTTATTTTTAGTAAGGAAAGGGATATAACTTGGTTGAATCCAAAAGAATCTTAGTTCAAATACAAAAATGTCAATCCAAATGAAACCAGTAAGAAATTTTAGAATTTTAATCAGACATACTGTATTTGTAGATCATTGGACATACACACATACAATACGTCGACCAGAAATCAACAAACAAAGTGTAGAATTACGAATGCCAATAACATCCAAAGATTATGAGGTAAATTAATTTGTATACTTAAGGGCTTGTATGAACTATCGAATATGCAGATCAGCTATGAACCTGTCAGATTTGTGAAGAAAGGATTAAAGTACTATCTGAAGTCTTCAAAGGTACCAAGTCTGCTTCAATATGAAGCCTTGGAACCAGCAGACTGATTTGTCTGCCATTTTGTTTTTTTATCAACTATTTTGATACAGTCCTGTGAATATACACCTTGAGTTCTTGTGAGGATTTGCCTTGATTGATTGATAACAAATGTGGAAAAAGTGAAGCGTTCTGTGCAATCCTGCTTGCATTGTTTCCTTCATTGCATACTGTATATATTGGTCTAGCCCAGAAATAGAGTCACGACTCATTTTTATGTAAAAATGAGATCAAATGTTTTACTATATCTGACTTTTTTTTTTCTCTCACAGATTTTACTAGCCCAAAAAGATGAATGCCATGAAACTATATTTAAAAAGAGACAATGTTTTCTCTGGCACAATGAATATTTTCAAATGGATATCTATCAAGAACCATGTCCTACGAGGTGATTCATTTTCTTTCAATTATTAACTTGCGGAGTGAGATACATTCTTCAATTTTTAGCTTATCATGGGATGTAGCTCTGTAAATCGATTATTTGTTAAAAACCCAAATGACAAATAGTTAGCTTAATTTTTATACTAAAAATATAAGGAAACCCATCTTTAATATCATCTCATCAATTTATCTATTTACAGATGTAAAGGATTGATATTATTAGAGACATATACAGCTAAAGCTGATCGCCTGAAATTACCAGACTTCTTGAAAATAGAACGTGAAGTAACAGAAGATGCATTTTATTCTATGTATAGTTTATCATTAAAGGACGAATTTCGACATAATAGAAATCATTTAAATTCTATTAATTCAGTGACCTCGGATGACGATTGAAACAGCTTGTGTGTGTTGTGATATTGAGTTTGTCATAGCCTTAAAGGAATACTACCTCTTAACTCTCAAACTTAGCCAATAAGAGTATATATTCATCATTGGTGTAGTGAGTTTGAAACAAAACAAAACCCCAAAAACATCCATTAAACTAAGTAATTATCTATGAAATTACATGATATTAAGAAAAGCTTAAAGTGTTCTTCAATTATTATATTTTACATAGTTTCTTGCATTTATGAGATTATACAAGTAATCTGTAATTTTGATTTTGTGTTCATTTTAAGAGGTAATATTCCTGTAATATATAAAGTTGACTCGTTGATTTTTGACGTTGGAAATTCATTTGAATCATTCATTTCATTATTTCCAGTATCAGGACGCATTTCCCTGAATGTGATTTTATCTTTCAACAAAACCTTAGGCTTGGTTAACAGGATTTCTAAACTTTTTATGTGTATCAGGGTCGTTTATGAATTCTATTTGCCTCATTAGAATTTTAGGTCAGATGGCTATTGTACATGACATCCAAAGCCATAAGCCCTGACTAAACATTGGAATGGTACAAATTGATACTATCAGTGACCCAAATAAACATAAAAAACTTTAAAAAAAACGGGTTTAGAATTATACTAAATTTAAAATCGATTTTAGTGATTGACCAATCAAATGGCTGGATCACTTAAATTATTTTATGTTATGTTTTCAAAAATAAGGCCCCAGTGTGACAAGAGAAGAAACCTTTTCAGAAAGCCTACATATCTTTTTAGATTATTATGATTGTTTATTTAATGAAATTGGAATCGGTTGTGCAACAAACATTACTGGTATAAATTTGTTAACTTGATAGCTCTGCCAAAGGACAATTTTTTTTTTTAGCATTATTTCACATTTCACTTAATAAACTGCATTTAAAAATTAATTTGATTGTTTAAAATTATATGTGAATATTTCAGTATTTAGCTGCATATTTTTAATTATTTACGTTTACCATAATAGAATACTGCATTTAGTTTATACTTTTACTTAAAGGGGAATGTACAGCATTTTCGAGGGTCAATTTCGGGCTTGACTATATGTAAATAGCCTTTTACATGACTAGAAATGTTAGTCGAATGTATATTTGATTGGATTGATAATGTGATTTTTGTGAAGTTTTAGTAATTCCGAAGACTTTAACATATAATCAAGACTAAAAAAAATGAAAATGCTGAATGTTTCCTTTTAATATTATAAATTATCTTTTTGATACAGGTACATATCTTTGGGCATATACTTTTTTTTGCTAAATTTAATGGCTACAGTGATATCTTAACCCTTTCATTGCGTATACCCGGTAGTACCAGGTATAATATAATGTTGCTAAAATGCGCATACCCGGTATCACCGGGTACTTTTAAAAAATATTGATTTCTGTTCTTTATTCTTTCATTGCGTGTACCTGGTATAACCGAGTAAAATAAAAATATCGCAAGGGAGACCACTCTGTCACATTAAAATAGTTTCAAAAGGTGTTTTTGTGATTATTTTTGGCATCAATTTATGGATCTAATTTTTGCCTTAAAATTTGGGCCTAGCACAGGTCGTGGAATTACCTCTAGCAATGAAAGGGATAATTGTTAGGACATTTTAAATGAATTGTTAATAATTTTTTTAATGAAACATAATTTTGATTTATGCATATATCCATAGAAATGAATTGGAGCTATGTTTTATTTTAAGTTGATCTTGCATTTACATGCATTACTGGAATATTAGCTAACGTCATTCCTAAAAAAAACAAAAAAAAGAATTGAAAAAAGATTCAGACTAGAGCCCTATTGAAAAATTCAACCATAAAAAGTGAACCTCTCTTGTTTATTTTTTGAATGTCTCTGAAATAGCACCGATATCTACAGTATGCATAACAATACAACTTAAACTTATAATTTTCTTACAATTAGGTTGATTTGTTCGGTAAGGCGTGACTCGATCTGTGTTCTATAATTTGTTGTAGTTTTTATATTTTTAATAGTTTATCATACAGTATTTTGTAGCAGCAATCCCAATAGGACCAACCAATGTAACTTACTTTACATATCTCCAGCTTAATCGTAAACTCACAAACCATGAACTCTGATTGGTTGACTTAATGGTTTAGTAAATCATCCAATCAAATTTCATAATCAAAAACTATAATAGAAACTCAGATTGGTTGATTTCAATGAAAATTTTGATAAAATTTCAAAGATAATTTTGATCTTGTTTGATCTAATTTCAAGGATAATTTTGATCTTATTTCAATGATAATTTTGATCTAATTTCAATGATAATTTTTATACGCCCACATGAAATGTGGAGCGTATATTGCCGTCACCCATGTCCGTCGGTCCGTCGGTCCGTCCGTCCGTCGGTCCGTCCGTCGGTCCGTCCACAATTGCTTGTTAACACTCTACAAGTCACAATTCTTTACGGATTTTGACGAAACTTGCTGAAATTGTTTATTATCACCCAAGGATGAACCCTATTGAAAATCAAAAGAATCGAAAAATATTTGATATGAATTATTGCCCTTGTTCTTTAAAACGCGTTCAATTTTTAGCTTGTTAACACTCTACAGGTCACAATTCTTTACGGATTTTGATGAAACTTGCTGAAATTGTTTATTATCACTCAAGGATGAACCCTATTGAAAATTAAAAGAATCGTAAAATATTTAACATGAATTATTGCCCTTGTTCTTTAAAACGCGTTCGATTTTTAGCTTGTTAACACTCTACAAGTTACAATTCTTTACGGATTTTGATGATACTTAATGAAATTGTTTATTATCACTCAAGGATGAACCCTTTTAAAAATCAAAAGAATCGTAAGATATTTAACTTGGATTATTGCCCTTGTTCTTTAAAACGCGTTCGATTTTTAGCTTGGTAACACTCTACAAGTCACAATTCTTTATGGATTTTGATGAAACTTGCTGAAATTGTTTATTATCACTCAAGGATGAACCCCATGAAAAATCAAAAGAATCGTAAAATATTTAACTTGAATTATTGCCCTTGTTCTTTAAAACACGTTCGATATTTAGCTTGTTAACACTTTACAAGTCACAATTCTTTACGGATTTTGATGAAACTTATTGAAATTGCTTATTATTAACCCAAGGATGAACACTATTGAAAATCAAAAGAATCGAAAAATATTTAATATGAATTATTGCCCTTGTTCTTTAAAATGCGTTCGATTTTTAGCTCGTTAACACTCTACAAGTCACAATTTTTTACGAATTTTGACAAAACTTACTTAAATTGTTTATTATCTCCCAAAGATGAACCCTATTGAAAATCAAAAGAATCGAAAAATATTTAATATGAATTATTGCCCCTGTTCTTTAAAATGCTTTCGATTTTTAGCTTGTTAACACTCTACAAGTCACAGTTCTTTACAGATTTTAAAGAAACTTACTGATAATGTTTATTATCACCTAAGGATAAACTTTATTGAAAATCAAAAGAATCAAAAAATATTTGATAGGAATTATTGCCCTTGTTCTTCAAAATGCATTTGATGTTTAGCTTGTTAACACTCTACAGGTCACAATTCTTTATGGATTTTGACAAAACTTACTGAAATTTTTTATTATCACCCGATAATGAACCCTATTGAAAATCAAAAGAATCAAAAAATATTTAGTATGAATTATTGCCCTTGTTCTTTAAAACGCATTGATTTTTAGGTTGTAAATACTCTAGAAGGCATAATTCTTTTACAATTAGATTTTAATGAAACCTATTGAGATAGTTTATTATCACACGATAAATGCTATCGAACCCTATGACTTATTGCCCTTCTTGTATAAAATAGGTTTTATTTTGACTAAACTTGATGAATGCTTTATAACCCTTAATGAAATGGAGAAAAAAATTGTTTGGACGACACCTCATTTGAGTTCTGAACAAAATGTAGGCCTATGACTACAGGTTGAATATTTGATGGTTGCTGTTTTCTGCCAAATGTTCTTTTTCAAACAAAGCTTCCAGTGGGCGTATATTACCTTGCCTGGCAAGCTATCTTTATCCAATTTCAATGCCTTTGAGATAATCCCTAAAAGTACAGTATTATTGACTAATGATTGGTTTATCTTTTTACATTTCAATATCAGCCAATCAAATTTTGTGAGTTATCAACTTTCTGATAATTTAGTTGGAAAAGAAGCATTGTCAGATAATTGTTAATAATGAATTTGTTTGTTGATTGTTTACTTTAATAAATTACTGAAATGAATGATAAACCAGTATCTTAAGCTGAAGCTGAAAAGGATTAATTTTTGATGGAAGTCAATCAGTAAATAAGGCCAAAATTTGAGCCATCAAACCCATGAGTTTTCATTATTAATCACGTTTGTAAGTAAAAAATACCCATACACCATTTATGTATGTATCTACATGTGCTATGAATATGCAAAAATGTTACATGTCAAATGTTATTCTTATTGCCGTCACCCCTGTCCGTCCGTCGGTCCGTCCGTCCGTCGGTCCGTCCGTCAACAATTTCTTGTGTACGCGATAGAAACCAGAGTTTTTATCGGATTTGAATGAAACTTGGTATGTGTATTCATCTTGATAATATCTCGGATGAGTTCGAAAATGACGCAATTCCAGTCGTCGGTTTATGGGTTATTGCCCTTGAATTAGTGAAAAAACGTTAAAATTAACTTGTGTACACGATAGAAACCAGAGTTTTTATCCGATTTGAATGAAACTTGGTATGTGTATTCATCTTGATAATATCTCGGATGAGTTCGAAAATGGCGCAATTCCAGTCGTCGGTTTATGGGTTATTGCCCTTGACTTAGTGAAAAAACATTAAAATTAACTTGTGTACACGATAGAAGCTAGACTTTTCATTCGAATTGATTCATCTAAATATTAGCTAAAAAAAGTGCGATGGTGCAATCAACTTTTTCAAATATTAAACTTTGCTGAAGTGGGCGTATGTTACCTTGCCTGGCAAGCTATCTTTTTTAAAATGTGTTGCTTGCAATTGAATGAGCCATCAAGACACAAATTATTTAAAAGAGTTAAAGCCTAAGCAAATAATTGAAATCTCATAAAATAATAGTAAATCTAGTTGAATAAAATTGGAGACACTGATAGCATTAAGTTACTTTTCTAATTTTCATTCAGATTCTGTATTTCAGCAATGCATAAATTGCAAAAGGCTTATTGTCTGTGCAAGATAAAATCTTTCTTTTGAATTTTTACCATCATTTTTATGAGAATTGGAATTTAAGGTTGACAATGGTACTATTCCTAGAATGTCTTTGCATGATAAAAGATACATAAAATAGAAACACATTTCCCTCCTACAATTTTCAACCAAAAATGTAATGGCTGAAAATTATCCTCTGTGGCTCAGTGAGTTAGACGCTTGCTGAAGGTCCAGGGTTCAATCCCGGCATGGGTCGAGATGATTCCTGTCAGTGATGCAGGTCAGAGGGGCTGACATGGAAAAGCGTCTAGTCGTTCGGATGGGACAATAAACCGAGGCCCCGTGTGCTATTGGCTGTGCACATTTAAGATCCCTCGACAGTAGGAAATCGAAAATAAGAGCAGGCTAATGCTGCTGTCCTGGCAAAATTTCCATCATTGCACACTGCATGGTGTTTGCCCTTCCTCAATTAGCCCATATAGGTGCAGAAAGTAGGACGTAAAACTCCATTCATTTCATTTTTTGTAAAAACAAATTTTGAAGAAAAAAAAGCAGACATTCTAAGACTTAACAACTATGGAAAAAATTCAAATAACTTTATACTTTCCTCAGACATAAATGATACTTAAAACCATATTCTAAGTGGAATTTCCATGGTCCACAGACATCTGACTGAAATTTTGATTGTGCAAATAGATGTCATCAGTGTTCTCCAATACACTTATAAAGAATGGAAAATCTCTTTATATTTCTTAAAAACAATGCAGGACAAAGGAAAACTTATAAATTATAGGTTAAAAGAATTATTATACCATATAAACATGAACTGAAATATTAAAAGGATTGTAAAGCGTATTTCTAAACTTTTTATGTTCAACAGGGACACTGATATCATCAATTTGCGCCATACCAATTTCCATTCCGACGTCTGTGGTTCTTGCAATTCCACTAAAACTAACGCGTTTTATGATTTTACAAAAAAAAAAAAATTGCGTTTTATGACGTCACTGGCGTAAATTGATGCTATCAGTGTCCCCGATACACATATAAAATTTAGAAATATGCTTTACAATCCTTTAAATGATTGGAATGAAGTGTGAACTGTTAATTCTTGTGTTATGGATCTGATTATCGTATTCTATCATTAAACAGCTTCTTACAATTGTTGATAACTTATTTACTTCTTTTTCCCCCGGTATTGTGTCAATAAAATAGAAGACCTCAAAACCATACCCCCCTCCCCCCCTTTCTTTAGAGCACAGATCACCGTTTTCAGATCTTCCTAAAATTTGGTAGCAGTAACTAATAGCCTGTATAAATCTGTGACACTCCAGTTAATAACATAATAAAATAGAGATGTTATTAATCACTGGTGGAGAAAAGTGAATTAGGGTTTGTTTGGGGTAACTCTTGCATTTGAAAAAGCAAATGGCCAGAGGCCCCGAAGAGGGAGAAAAGTGAATTAGGGTTAGCTATGAACAGCCTCATCCAATGTTGATAAAATTATTTTCCTGTCACGAAATAATAGACAAGACAGTGCCGGACTAAACAGAAAAAATTCCAATACATTTACTGGGAGTCGAACCTGGAACCTTAAAGTTGGCAAAAGAGTACGGAGACCACATGGCTACCGAGACTGGGATAAACTTTCACCTAGTACAAAAATCAAAGCTCTAGCATCAAAATTGGGCAGTTTATGGCCATTTTAGTTTTGGGGTCAATTTTTCACTTTTTCAATAAAATAGCAAATCTTTGACAGGCTGTTTCTCAGAAACTATTGGAGCTGGAGAGCTGCAATTTGCACTGCGTTTGCACATTGATATGAAGTCATTCTGTTTCAAATTTCAAGTTCCTGCCGTACATAGTCTGGGTGCTACGAGTTTTTTAGTGTTGGCAACTCTCTAAAACTGAAATTTGAGGAATTTGTCTTCTCGAAAAGTGGGTACGAATTTTCAAACTCAGTTTTCTCGAAATTTGGAAAAATATGAAATTTTTTTTTCTGCATGAAAAAGATAGCAGAGATGTTACATTTTCACCCAGTACCAAAATTATAGCTCTAGCATCAAAATTGGCTCAGTTATGGCCATTTTAGTTTGGGGGTCCCTTTTTCAATTTCTGGTTGGGCCAAGACCAAATCTTTGAAAGCCCATATCTCGCAAACTATTGGAGATAGAGAGTTGCCATTTGCACTGTGCTTGCACATCGATGCGAAGTCAATACCTGTCAAATTTTAAGTTCCTACCGGCAACGGTCTGGCTGCTGGAGCACTTTTAGTTTCAGTTTTCCTCTTCAAAAAATGGCTAAACTTCAAAGTCGATTTTCTCCAAAGTATGAAAATTTGTCCCAACTCTGTTTTCGACTGAAATAGACAGAAGAGATGTTACACTTTCACCCAGTACAAAAATCAAAGCTCTAGCGTGAAAATTGGGCAGTTTATGGCCATTTTAGTTTTGGGGTCAATTTTTCACTTTTTCAATAAAATAGCAAATCTTTGACAGGCTGTTTCTCAGAAACTATTGGAGCTGGAGAGCTGCAATTTGCACTGCGTTTGCACATTGATATGAAGTCATTATGTTTCAAATTTCAAGTTCCTGCCGTACATAGTCTGGGTGCTACGAGTTTTTTAGTGTTGGCAACTCTCTAAAACTGAAATTTGAGGAATTTGTCTTCTCGAAAAGTGGGTACGAATTTTCAAACTCAGTTTTCTCGAAATTTGGAAAAATATGAAATTTTTTTTTCTGCATGAAAAAGATAGCAGAGATGTTACATTTTCACCCAGTACCAAAATTATAGCTCTAGCATCAAAATTGGCTCAGTTATGGCCATTTTAGTTTGGGGGTCCCTTTTTCAATTTCTGGTTGGGCCAAGACCAAATCTTTGAAAGCCCATATCTCGCAAACTATTGGAGATAGAGAGTTGCCATTTGCACTGTGCTTGCACATCGATGCGAAGTCAATACCTGTCAAATTTTAAGTTCCTACCGGCAACGGTCTGGCTGCTGGAGCACTTTTAGTTTCAGTTTTCCTCTTCAAAAAATGGCTAAACTTCAAAGTCGATTTTCTCCAAAGTATGAAAATTTGTCCCAACTCTGTTTTCGACTGAAATAGACAGAAGAGATGTTACACTTTCACCCAGTACAAAAATCAAAGCTCTAGCGTGAACATTGGGCAGTTTATGGCCATTTTAGTTTTGGGGTCAATTTTTCACTTTTTCAATAAAATAGCAAATCTTTGACAGGCTGTTTCTCAGAAACTATTGGAGCTGGAGAGCTGCAATTTGCACTGCGTTTGCACATTGATATGAAGTCATTATGTTTCAAATTTCAAGTTCCTGCCGTACATAGTCTGGGTGCTACGAGTTTTTTAGTGTTGGCAACTCTCTAAAACTGAAATTTGAGGAATTTGTCTTCTCGAAAAGTGGGTACGAATTTTCAAACTCAGTTTTCTCGAAATTTGGAAAAATATGAAATTTTTTTTTTGCATGAAAAAGATAGCAGAGATGTTACATTTTCACCCAGTACCAAAATTATAGCTCTAGCATCAAAATTGGCTCAGTTATGGCCATTTTAGTTTGGGGGTCCCTTTTTCAATTTCTGGTTGGGCCAAGACCAAATCTTTGAAAGCCCATATCTCGCAAACTATTGGAGATAGAGAGTTGCCATTTGCACTGTGCTTGCACATCGATGCGAAGTCAATACCTGTCAAATTTTAAGTTCCTACCGGCAACGGTCTGGCTGCTGGAGCACTTTTAGTTTCAGTTTTCCTCTTCAAAAAATGGCTAAACTTCAAAGTCGATTTTCTCCAAAGTATGAAAATTTGTCCCAACTCTGTTTTCGACTGAAATAGACAGAAGAGATGTTACACTTTCACCCAGTACAAAAATCAAAGCTCTAGCGTGAAAATTGGGCAGTTTATGGCCATTTTAGTTTTGGGGTCAATTTTTCACTTTTTCAATAAAATAGCAAATCTTTGACAGGCTGTTTCTCAGAAACTATTGGAGCTGGAGAGCTGCAATTTGCACTGCGTTTGCACATTGATATGAAGTCATTATGTTTCAAATTTCAAGTTCCTGCCGTACATAGTCTGGGTGCTACGAGTTTTTTAGTGTTGGCAACTCTCTAAAACTGAAATTTGAGGAATTTGTCTTCTCGAAAAGTGGGTACGAATTTTCAAACTCAGTTTTCTCGAAATTTGGAAAAATATGAAATTTTTTTTTCTGCATGAAAAAGATAGCAGAGATGTTACATTTTCACCCAGTACCAAAATTATAGCTCTAGCATCAAAATTGGCTCAGTTATGGCCATTTTAGTTTGGGGGTCCCTTTTTCAATTTCTGGTTGGGCCAAGACCAAATCTTTGAAAGCCCATATCTCGCAAACTATTGGAGATAGAGAGTTGCCATTTGCACTGTGCTTGCACATCGATGCGAAGTCAATACCTGTCAAATTTTAAGTTCCTACCGGCAACGGTCTGGCTGCTGGAGCACTTTTAGTTTCAGTTTTCCTCTTCAAAAAATGGCTAAACTTCAAAGTCGATTTTCTCCAAAGTATGAAAATTTGTCCCAACTCTGTTTTCGACTGAAATAGACAGAAGAGATGTTACACTTTCACCCAGTACAAAAATCAAAGCTCTAGCGTGAACATTGGGCAGTTTATGGCCATTTTAGTTTTGGGGTCAATTTTTCACTTTTTCAATAAAATAGCAAATCTTTGACAGGCTGTTTCTCAGAAACTATTGGAGCTGGAGAGCTGCAATTTGCACTGCGTTTGCACATTGATATGAAGTCATTATGTTTCAAATTTCAAGTTCCTGCCGTACATAGTCTGGGTGCTACGAGTTTTTTAGTGTTGGCAACTCTCTAAAACTGAAATTTGAGGAATTTGTCTTCTCGAAAAGTGGGTACGAATTTTCAAACTCAGTTTTCTCGAAATTTGGAAAAATATGAAATTTTTTTTTCTGCATGAAAAAGATAGCAGAGATGTTACATTTTCACCCAGTACCAAAATTATAGCTCTAGCATCAAAATTGGCTCAGTTATGGCCATTTTAGTTTGGGGGTCCCTTTTTCAATTTCTGGTTGGGCCAAGACCAAATCTTTGAAAGCCCATATCTCGCAAACTATTGGAGATAGAGAGTTGCCATTTGCACTGTGCTTGCACATCGATGCGAAGTCAATACCTGTCAAATTTTAAGTTCCTACCGGCAACGGTCTGGCTGCTGGAGCACTTTTAGTTTCAGTTTTCCTCTTCAAAAAATGGCTAAACTTCAAAGTCGATTTTCTCCAAAGTATGAAAATTTGTCCCAACTCTGTTTTCGACTGAAATAGACAGAAGAGATGTTACACTTTCACCCAGTACAAAAATCAAAGCTCTAGCGTGAAAATTGGGCAGTTTATGGCCATTTTAGTTTTGGGGTCAATTTTTCACTTTTTCAATAACATAGCAAATCTTTGACAGGCTGTTTCTCAGAAACTATTGGAGCTGGAGAGCTGCAATTTGCACTGCGTTTGCACATTGATATGAAGTCATTATGTTTCAAATTTCAAGTTCCTGCCGTACATAGTCTGGGTGCTACGAGTTTTTTAGTGTTGGCAACTCTCTAAAACTGAAATTTGAGGAATTTGTCTTCTCGAAAAGTGGGTACGAATTTTCAAACTCAGTTTTCTCGAAATTTGGAAAAATATGAAATTTTTTTTTCTGCATGAAAAAGATAGCAGAGATGTTACATTTTCACCCAGTACCAAAATTATAGCTCTAGCATCAAAATTGGCTCAGTTATGGCCATTTTAGTTTGGGGGTCCCTTTTTCAATTTCTGGTTGGGCCAAGACCAAATCTTTGAAAGCCCATATCTCGCAAACTATTGGAGATAGAGAGTTGCCATTTGCACTGTGCTTGCACATCGATGCGAAGTCAATACCTGTCAAATTTTAAGTTCCTACCGGCAACGGTCTGGCTGCTGGAGCACTTTTAGTTTCAGTTTTCCTCTTCAAAAAATGGCTAAACTTCAAAGTCGATTTTCTCCAAAGTATGAAAATTTGTCCCAACTCTGTTTTCGACTGAAATAGACAGAAGAGATGTTACACTTTCACCCAATACAAAAATCAAAGCTCTAGCGTGAAAATTGGGCAGTTTATGGCCATTTTAGTTTTGGGGTCAATTTTTCACTTTTTCAATAAAATAGCAAATCTTTGACAGGCTGTTTCTCAGAAACTATTGGAGCTGGAGAGCTGCAATTTGCACTGCGTTTGCACATTGATATGAAGTCATTATGTTTCAAATTTCAAGTTCCTGCCGTACATAGTCTGGGTGCTACGAGTTTTTTAGTGTTGGCAACTCTCTAAAACTGAAATTTGAGGAATTTGTCTTCTCGAAAAGTGGGTACGAATTTTCAAACTCAGTTTTCTCGAAATTTGGAAAAATATGAAATTTTTTTTTCTGCATGAAAAAGATAGCAGAGATGTTACATTTTCACCCAGTACCAAAATTATAGCTCTAGCATCAAAATTGGCTCAGTTATGGCCATTTTAGTTTGGGGGTCCCTTTTTCAATTTCTGGTTGGGCCAAGACCAAATCTTTGAAAGCCCATATCTCGCAAACTATTGGAGATAGAGAGTTGCCATTTGCACTGTGCTTGCACATCGATGCGAAGTCAATACCTGTCAAATTTTAAGTTCCTACCGGCAACGGTCTGGCTGCTGGAGCACTTTTAGTTTCAGTTTTCCTCTTCAAAAAATGGCTAAACTTCAAAGTCGATTTTCTCCAAAGTATGAAAATTTGTCCCAACTCTGTTTTCGACTGAAATAGACAGAAGAGATGTTACACTTTCACCCAGTACAAAAATCAAAGCTCTAGCGTGAACATTGGGCAGTTTATGGCCATTTTAGTTTTGGGGTCAATTTTTCACTTTTTCAATAAAATAGCAAATCTTTGACAGGCTGTTTCTCAGAAACTATTGGAGCTGGAGAGCTGCAATTTGCACTGCGTTTGCACATTGATATGAAGTCATTATGTTTCAAATTTCAAGTTCCTGCCGTACATAGTCTGGGTGCTACGAGTTTTTTAGTGTTGGCAACTCTCTAAAACTGAAATTTGAGGAATTTGTCTTCTCGAAAAGTGGGTACGAATTTTCAAACTCAGTTTTCTCGAAATTTGGAAAAATATGAAATTTTTTTTTTGCATGAAAAAGATAGCAGAGATGTTACATTTTCACCCAGTACCAAAATTATAGCTCTAGCATCAAAATTGGCTCAGTTATGGCCATTTTAGTTTGGGGGTCCCTTTTTCAATTTCTGGTTGGGCCAAGACCAAATCTTTGAAAGCCCATATCTCGCAAACTATTGGAGATAGAGAGTTGCCATTTGCACTGTGCTTGCACATCGATGCGAAGTCAATACCTGTCAAATTTTAAGTTCCTACCGGCAACGGTCTGGCTGCTGGAGCACTTTTAGTTTCAGTTTTCCTCTTCAAAAAATGGCTAAACTTCAAAGTCGATTTTCTCCAAAGTATGAAAATTTGTCCCAACTCTGTTTTCGACTGAAATAGACAGAAGAGATGTTACACTTTCACCCAGTACAAAAATCAAAGCTCTAGCGTGAAAATTGGGCAGTTTATGGCCATTTTAGTTTTGGGGTCAATTTTTCACTTTTTCAATAAAATAGCAAATCTTTGACAGGCTGTTTCTCAGAAACTATTGGAGCTGGAGAGCTGCAATTTGCACTGCGTTTGCACATTGATATGAAGTCATTATGTTTCAAATTTCAAGTTCCTGCCGTACATAGTCTGGGTGCTACGAGTTTTTTAGTGTTGGCAACTCTCTAAAACTGAAATTTGAGGAATTTGTCTTCTCGAAAAGTGGGTACGAATTTTCAAACTCAGTTTTCTCGAAATTTGGAAAAATATGAAATTTTTTCTTCTGCATGAAAAAGATAGCAGAGATGTTACATTTTCACCCAGTACCAAAATTATAGCTCTAGCATCAAAATTGGCTCAGTTATGGCCATTTTAGTTTGGGGGTCCCTTTTTCAATTTCTGGTTGGGCCAAGACCAAATCTTTGAAAGCCCATATCTCGCAAACTATTGGAGATAGAGAGTTGCCATTTGCACTGTGCTTGCACATCGATGCGAAGTCAATACCTGTCAAATTTTAAGTTCCTACCGGCAACGGTCTGGCTGCTGGAGCACTTTTAGTTTCAGTTTTCCTCTTCAAAAAATGGCTAAACTTCAAAGTCGATTTTCTCCAAAGTATGAAAATTTGTCCCAACTCTGTTTTCGACTGAAATAGACAGAAGAGATGTTACACTTTCACCCAGTACAAAAATCAAAGCTCTAGCGTGAAAATTGGGCAGTTTATGGCCATTTTAGTTTTGGGGTCAATTTTTCACTTTTTCAATAAAATAGCAAATCTTTGACAGGCTGTTTCTCAGAAACTATTGGAGCTGGAGAGCTGCAATTTGCACTGCGTTTGCACATTGATATGAAGTCATTATGTTTCAAATTTCAAGTTCCTGCCGTACATAGTCTGGGTGCTACGAGTTTTTTAGTGTTGGCAACTCTCTAAAACTGAAATTTGAGGAATTTGTCTTCTCGAAAAGTGGGTACGAATTTTCAAACTCAGTTTTCTCGAAATTTGGAAAAATATGAAATTTTTTTTTCTGCATGAAAAAGATAGCAGAGATGTTACATTTTCACCCAGTACCAAAATTATAGCTCTAGCATCAAAATTGGCTCAGTTATGGCCATTTTAGTTTGGGGGTCCCTTTTTCAATTTCTGGTTGGGCCAAGACCAAATCTTTGAAAGCCCATATCTCGCAAACTATTGGAGATAGAGAGTTGCCATTTGCACTGTGCTTGCACATCGATGCGAAGTCAATACCTGTCAAATTTTAAGTTCCTACCGGCAACGGTCTGGCTGCTGGAGCACTTTTAGTTTCAGTTTTCCTCTTCAAAAAATGGCTAAACTTCAAAGTCGATTTTCTCCAAAGTATGAAAATTTGTCCCAACTCTGTTTTCGACTGAAATAGACAGAAGAGATGTTACACTTTCACCCAGTACAAAAATCAAAGCTCTAGCGTGAACATTGGGCAGTTTATGGCCATTTTAGTTTTGGGGTCAATTTTTCACTTTTTCAATAAAATAGCAAATCTTTGACAGGCTGTTTCTCAGAAACTATTGGAGCTGGAGAGCTGCAATTTGCACTGCGTTTGCACATTGATATGAAGTCATTATGTTTCAAATTTCAAGTTCCTGCCGTACATAGTCTGGGTGCTACGAGTTTTTTAGTGTTGGCAACTCTCTAAAACTGAAATTTGAGGAATTTGTCTTCTCGAAAAGTGGGTACGAATTTTCAAACTCAGTTTTCTCGAAATTTGGAAAAATATGAAATTTTTTTTTCTGCATGAAAAAGATAGCAGAGATGTTACATTTTCACCCAGTACCAAAATTATAGCTCTAGCATCAAAATTGGCTCAGTTATGGCCATTTTAGTTTGGGGGTCCCTTTTTCAATTTCTGGTTGGGCCAAGACCAAATCTTTGAAAGCCCATATCTCGCAAACTATTGGAGATAGAGAGTTGCCATTTGCACTGTGCTTGCACATCGATGCGAAGTCAATACCTGTCAAATTTTAAGTTCCTACCGGCAACGGTCTGGCTGCTGGAGCACTTTTAGTTTCAGTTTTCCTCTTCAAAAAATGGCTAAACTTCAAAGTCGATTTTCTCCAAAGTATGAAAATTTGTCCCAACTCTGTTTTCGACTGAAATAGACAGAAGAGATGTTACACTTTCACCCAGTACAAAAATCAAAGCTCTAGCGTGAAAATTGGGCAGTTTATGGCCATTTTAGTTTTGGGGTCAATTTTTCACTTTTTCAATAACATAGCAAATCTTTGACAGGCTGTTTCTCAGAAACTATTGGAGCTGGAGAGCTGCAATTTGCACTGCGTTTGCACATTGATATGAAGTCATTATGTTTCAAATTTCAAGTTCCTGCCGTACATAGTCTGGGTGCTACGAGTTTTTTAGTGTTGGCAACTCTCTAAAACTGAAATTTGAGGAATTTGTCTTCTCGAAAAGTGGGTACGAATTTTCAAACTCAGTTTTCTCGAAATTTGGAAAAATATGAAATTTTTTTTTCTGCATGAAAAAGATAGCAGAGATGTTACATTTTCACCCAGTACCAAAATTATAGCTCTAGCATCAAAATTGGCTCAGTTATGGCCATTTTAGTTTGGGGGTCCCTTTTTCAATTTCTGGTTGGGCCAAGACCAAATCTTTGAAAGCCCATATCTCGCAAACTATTGGAGATAGAGAGTTGCCATTTGCACTGTGCTTGCACATCGATGCGAAGTCAATACCTGTCAAATTTTAAGTTCCTACCGGCAACGGTCTGGCTGCTGGAGCACTTTTAGTTTCAGTTTTCCTCTTCAAAAAATGGCTAAACTTCAAAGTCGATTTTCTCCAAAGTATGAAAATTTGTCCCAACTCTGTTTTCGACTGAAATAGACAGAAGAGATGTTACACTTTCACCCAATACAAAAATCAAAGCTCTAGCGTGAAAATTGGGCAGTTTATGGCCATTTTAGTTTTGGGGTCAATTTTTCACTTTTTCAATAAAATAGCAAATCTTTGACAGGCTGTTTCTCAGAAACTATTGGAGCTGGAGAGCTGCAATTTGCACTGCGTTTGCACATTGATATGAAGTCATTATGTTTCAAATTTCAAGTTCCTGCCGTACATAGTCTGGGTGCTACGAGTTTTTTAGTGTTGGCAACTCTCTAAAACTGAAATTTGAGGAATTTGTCTTCTCGAAAAGTGGGTACGAATTTTCAAACTCAGTTTTCTCGAAATTTGGAAAAATATGAAATTTTTTTTTCTGCATGAAAAAGATAGCAGAGATGTTACATTTTCACCCAGTACCAAAATTATAGCTCTAGCATCAAAATTGGCTCAGTTATGGCCATTTTAGTTTGGGGGTCCCTTTTTCAATTTCTGGTTGGGCCAAGACCAAATCTTTGAAAGCCCATATCTCGCAAACTATTGGAGATAGAGAGTTGCCATTTGCACTGTGCTTGCACATCGATGCGAAGTCAATACCTGTCAAATTTTAAGTTCCTACCGGCAACGGTCTGGCTGCTGGAGCACTTTTAGTTTCAGTTTTCCTCTTCAAAAAATGGCTAAACTTCAAAGTCGATTTTCTCCAAAGTATGAAAATTTGTCCCAACTCTGTTTTCGACTGAAATAGACAGAAGAGATGTTACACTTTCACCCAGTACAAAAATCAAAGCTCTAGCGTGAACATTGGGCAGTTTATGGCCATTTTAGTTTTGGGGTCAATTTTTCACTTTTTCAATAAAATAGCAAATCTTTGACAGGCTGTTTCTCAGAAACTATTGGAGCTGGAGAGCTGCAATTTGCACTGCGTTTGCACATTGATATGAAGTCATTATGTTTCAAATTTCAAGTTCCTGCCGTACATAGTCTGGGTGCTACGAGTTTTTTAGTGTTGGCAACTCTCTAAAACTGAAATTTGAGGAATTTGTCTTCTCGAAAAGTGGGTACGAATTTTCAAACTCAGTTTTCTCGAAATTTGGAAAAATATGAAATTTTTTTTTTGCATGAAAAAGATAGCAGAGATGTTACATTTTCACCCAGTACCAAAATTATAGCTCTAGCATCAAAATTGGCTCAGTTATGGCCATTTTAGTTTGGGGGTCCCTTTTTCAATTTCTGGTTGGGCCAAGACCAAATCTTTGAAAGCCCATATCTCGCAAACTATTGGAGATAGAGAGTTGCCATTTGCACTGTGCTTGCACATCGATGCGAAGTCAATACCTGTCAAATTTTAAGTTCCTACCGGCAACGGTCTGGCTGCTGGAGCACTTTTAGTTTCAGTTTTCCTCTTCAAAAAATGGCTAAACTTCAAAGTCGATTTTCTCCAAAGTATGAAAATTTGTCCCAACTCTGTTTTCGACTGAAATAGACAGAAGAGATGTTACACTTTCACCCAGTACAAAAATCAAAGCTCTAGCGTGAAAATTGGGCAGTTTATGGCCATTTTAGTTTTGGGGTCAATTTTTCACTTTTTCAATAAAATAGCAAATCTTTGACAGGCTGTTTCTCAGAAACTATTGGAGCTGGAGAGCTGCAATTTGCACTGCGTTTGCACATTGATATGAAGTCATTATGTTTCAAATTTCAAGTTCCTGCCGTACATAGTCTGGGTGCTACGAGTTTTTTTAGTGTTGGCAACTCTCTAAAACTGAAATTTGAGGAATTTGTCTTCTCGAAAAGTGGGTACGAATTTTCAAACTCAGTTTTCTCGAAATTTGGAAAAATATGAAATTTTTTTTTCTGCATGAAAAAGATAGCAGAGATGTTACATTTTCACCCAGTACCAAAATTATAGCTCTAGCATCAAAATTGGCTCAGTTATGGCCATTTTAGTTTGGGGGTCCCTTTTTCAATTTCTGGTTGGGCCAAGACCAAATCTTTGAAAGCCCATATCTCGCAAACTATTGGAGATAGAGAGTTGCCATTTGCACTGTGCTTGCACATCGATGCGAAGTCAATACCTGTCAAATTTTAAGTTCCTACCGGCAACGGTCTGGCTGCTGGAGCACTTTTAGTTTCAGTTTTCCTCTTCAAAAAATGGCTAAACTTCAAAGTCGATTTTCTCCAAAGTATGAAAATTTGTCCCAACTCTGTTTTCGACTGAAATAGACAGAAGAGATGTTACACTTTCACCCAGTACAAAAATCAAAGCTCTAGCGTGAAAATTGGGCAGTTTATGGCCATTTTAGTTTTGGGGTCAATTGTTCACTTTTTCAATAAAATAGCAAATCTTTGACAGGCTGTTTCTCAGAAACTATTGGAGCTGGAGAGCTGCAATTTGCACTGCGTTTGCACATTGATATGAAGTCATTATGTTTCAAATTTCAAGTTCCTGCCGTACATAGTCTGGGTGCTACGAGTTTTTTAGTGTTGGCAACTCTCTAAAACTGAAATTTGAGGAATTTGTCTTCTCGAAAAGTGGGTACGAATTTTCAAACTCAGTTTTCTCGAAATTTGGAAAAATATGAAATTTTTTTTTCTGCATGAAAAAGATAGCAGAGATGTTACATTTTCACCCAGTACCAAAATTATAGCTCTAGCATCAAAATTGGCTCAGTTATGGCCATTTTAGTTTGGGGGTCCCTTTTTCAATTTCTGGTTGGGCCAAGACCAAATCTTTGAAAGCCCATATCTCGCAAACTATTGGAGATAGAGAGTTGCCATTTGCACTGTGCTTGCACATCGATGCGAAGTCAATACCTGTCAAATTTTAAGTTCCTACCGGCAACGGTCTGGCTGCTGGAGCACTTTTAGTTTCAGTTTTCCTCTTCAAAAAATGGCTAAACTTCAAAGTCGATTTTCTCCAAAGTATGAAAATTTGTCCCAACTCTGTTTTCGACTGAAATAGACAGAAGAGATGTTACACTTTCACCCAGTACAAAAATCAAAGCTCTAGCGTGAAAATTGGGCAGTTTATGGCCATTTTAGTTTTGGGGTCAATTTTTCACTTTTTCAATAACATAGCAAATCTTTGACAGGCTGTTTCTCAGAAACTATTGGAGCTGGAGAGCTGCAATTTGCACTGCGTTTGCACATTGATATGAAGTCATTATGTTTCAAATTTCAAGTTCCTGCCGTACATAGTCTGGGTGCTACGAGTTTTTTAGTGTTGGCAACTCTCTAAAACTGAAATTTGAGGAATTTGTCTTCTCGAAAAGTGGGTACGAATTTTCAAACTCAGTTTTCTCGAAATTTGGAAAAATATGAAAATTTTTTTTTTCTGCATGAAAAAAATAGCAGAGATGTTACATTTTCACCCAGTACCAAAATTATAGCTCTAGCATCAAAATTGGCTCAGTTATGGCCATTTTAGTTTGGGGGTCCCTTTTTCAATTTCTGGTTGGGCCAAGACCAAATCTTTGAAAGCCCATATCTCGCAAACTATTGGAGATAGAGAGTTGCCATTTGCACTGTGCTTGCACATCGATGCGAAGTCAATACCTGTCAAATTTTAAGTTCCTACCGGCAACGGTCTGGCTGCTGGAGCACTTTTAGTTTCAGTTTTCCTCTTCAAAAAATGGCTAAACTTCAAAGTCGATTTTCTCCAAAGTATGAAAATTTGTCCCAACTCTGTTTTCGACTGAAATAGACAGAAGAGATGTTACACTTTCACCCAGTACAAAAATCAAAGCTCTAGCGTGAAAATTGGGCAGTTTATGGCCATTTTAGTTTTGGGGTCAATTTTTCACTTTTTCAATAACATAGCAAATCTTTGACAGGCTGTTTCTCAGAAACTATTGGAGCTGGAGAGCTGCAATTTGCACTGCGTTTGCACATTGATATGAAGTCATTATGTTTCAAATTTCAAGTTCCTGCCGTACATAGTCTGGGTGCTACGAGTTTTTTAGTGTTGGCAACTCTCTAAAACTGAAATTTGAGGAATTTGTCTTCTCGAAAAGCGGGTACGAATTTTCAAACTCAGTTTTCTCGAAATTTGGAAAAATATGAAATTTTTTTTTCTGCATGAAAAAGATAGCAGAGATGTTACATTTTCACCCAGTACCAAAATTATAGCTCTAGCATCAAAATTGGCTCAGTTATGGCCATTTTAGTTTGGGGGTCCCTTTTTCAATTTCTGGTTGGGCCAAGACCAAATCTTTGAAAGCCCATATCTCGCAAACTATTGGAGATAGAGAGTTGCCATTTGCACTGTGCTTGCACATCGATGCGAAGTCAATACCTGTCAAATTTTAAGTTCCTACCGGCAACGGTCTGGCTGCTGGAGCACTTTTAGTTTCAGTTTTCCTCTTCAAAAAATGGCTAAACTTCAAAGTCGATTTTCTCCAAAGTATGAAAATTTGTCCCAACTCTGTTTTCGACTGAAATAGACAGAAGAGATGTTACACTTTCACCCAGTACAAAAATCAAAGCTCTAGCGTGAACATTGGGCAGTTTATGGCCATTTTAGTTTTGGGGTCAATTTTTCACTTTTTCAATAAAATAGCAAATCTTTGACAGGCTGTTTCTCAGAAACTATTGGAGCTGGAGAGCTGCAATTTGCACTGCGTTTGCACATTGATATGAAGTCATTATGTTTCAAATTTCAAGTTCCTGCCGTACATAGTCTGGGTGCTACGAGTTTTTTAGTGTTGGCAACTCTCTAAAACTGAAATTTGAGGAATTTGTCTTCTCGAAAAGTGGGTACGAATTTTCAAACTCAGTTTTCTCGAAATTTGGAAAAATATGAAAATTTTTTTTTTCTGCATGAAAAAAATAGCAGAGATGTTACATTTTCACCCAGTACCAAAATTATAGCTCTAGCATCAAAATTGGCTCAGTTATGGCCATTTTAGTTTGGGGGTCCCTTTTTCAATTTCTGGTTGGGCCAAGACCAAATCTTTGAAAGCCCATATCTCGCAAACTATTGGAGATAGAGAGTTGCCATTTGCACTGTGCTTGCACATCGATGCGAAGTCAATACCTGTCAAATTTTAAGTTCCTACCGGCAACGGTCTGGCTGCTGGAGCACTTTTAGTTTCAGTTTTCCTCTTCAAAAAATGGCTAAACTTCAAAGTCGATTTTCTCCAAAGTATGAAAATTTGTCCCAACTCTGTTTTCGACTGAAATAGACAGAAGAGATGTTACACTTTCACCCAGTACAAAAATCAAAGCTCTAGCGTGAAAATTGGGCAGTTTATGGCCATTTTAGTTTTGGGGTCAATTTTTCACTTTTTCAATAACATAGCAAATCTTTGACAGGCTGTTTCTCAGAAACTATTGGAGCTGGAGAGCTGCAATTTGCACTGCGTTTGCACATTGATATGAAGTCATTATGTTTCAAATTTCAAGTTCCTGCCGTACATAGTCTGGGTGCTACGAGTTTTTTAGTGTTGGCAACTCTCTAAAACTGAAATTTGAGGAATTTGTCTTCTCGAAAAGCGGGTACGAATTTTCAAACTCAGTTTTCTCGAAATTTGGAAAAATATGAAATTTTTTTTTCTGCATGAAAAAGATAGCAGAGATGTTACATTTTCACCCAGTACCAAAATTATAGCTCTAGCATCAAAATTGGCTCAGTTATGGCCATTTTAGTTTGGGGGTCCCTTTTTCAATTTCTGGTTGGGCCAAGACCAAATCTTTGAAAGCCCATATCTCGCAAACTATTGGAGATAGAGAGTTGCCATTTGCACTGTGCTTGCACATCGATGCGAAGTCAATACCTGTCAAATTTTAAGTTCCTACCGGCAACGGTCTGGCTGCTGGAGCACTTTTAGTTTCAGTTTTCCTCTTCAAAAAATGGCTAAACTTCAAAGTCGATTTTCTCCAAAGTATGAAAATTTGTCCCAACTCTGTTTTCGACTGAAATAGACAGAAGAGATGTTACACTTTCACCCAGTACAAAAATCAAAGCTCTAGCGTGAAAATTGGGCAGTTTATGGCCATTTTAGTTTTGGGGTCAATTTTTCACTTTTTCAATAAAATAGCAAATCTTTGACAGGCTGTTTCTCAGAAACTATTGGAGCTGGAGAGCTGCAATTTGCACTGCGTTTGCACATTGATATGAAGTCATTATGTTTCAAATTTCAAGTTCCTGCCGTACATAGTCTGGGTGCTACGAGTTTTTTAGTGTTGGCAACTCTCTAAAACTGAAATTTGAGGAATTTGTCTTCTCGAAAAGTGGGTACGAATTTTCAAACTCAGTTTTCTCGAAATTTGGAAAAATATGAAATTTTTTTTTCTGCATGAAAAAGATAGCAGAGATGTTACATTTTCACCCAGTACCAAAATTATAGCTCTAGCATCAAAATTGGCTCAGTTATGGCCATTTTAGTTTGGGGGTCCCTTTTTCAATTTCTGGTTGGGCCAAGACCAAATCTTTGAAAGCCCATATCTCGCAAACTATTGGAGATAGAGAGTTGCCATTTGCACTGTGCTTGCACATCGATGCGAAGTCAATACCTGTCAAATTTTAAGTTCCTACCGGCAACGGTCTGGCTGCTGGAGCACTTTTAGTTTCAGTTTTCCTCTTCAAAAAATGGCTAAACTTCAAAGTCGATTTTCTCCAAAGTATGAAAATTTGTACCAACTCTGTTTTCGACTGAAATAGACAGAAGAGATGTTACACTTTCACCCAGTACAAAAATCAAAGCTCTAGCGTGAAAATTGGGCAGTTTATGGCCATTTTAGTTTTGGGGTCAATTTTTCACTTTTTCAATAAAATAGCAAATCTTTGACAGGCTGTTTCTCAGAAACTATTGGAGCTGGAGAGCTGCAATTTGCACTGCGTTTGCACATTGATATGAAGTCATTATGTTTCAAATTTCAAGTTCCTGCCGTACATAGTCTGGGTGCTACAAGTTTTTTAGTGTTGGCAACTCTCTAAAACTGAAATTTGAGGAATTTGTCTTCTCGAAAAGTGGGTACGAATTTTCAAACTCAGTTTTCTCGAAATTTGGAAAAATATGAAAATTTTTTTTTTCTGCATGAAAAAAATAGCAGAGATGTTACATTTTCACCCAGTACCAAAATTATAGCTCTAGCATCAAAATTGGCTCAGTTATGGCCATTTTAGTTTGGGGGTCCCTTTTTCAATTTCTGGTTGGGCCAAGACCAAATCTTTGAAAGCCCATATCTCGCAAACTATTGGAGATAGAGAGTTGCCATTTGCACTGTGCTTGCACATCGATGCGAAGTCAATACCTGTCAAATTTTAAGTTCCTACCGGCAACGGTCTGGCTGCTGGAGCACTTTTAGTTTCAGTTTTCCTCTTCAAAAAATGGCTAAACTTCAAAGTCGATTTTCTCCAAAGTATGAAAATTTGTCCCAACTCTGTTTTCGACTGAAATAGACAGAAGAGATGTTACACTTTCACCCAGTACAAAAATCAAAGCTCTAGCGTGAAAATTGGGCAGTTTATGGCCATTTTAGTTTTGGGGTCAATTTTTCACTTTTTCAATAACATAGCAAATCTTTGACAGGCTGTTTCTCAGAAACTATTGGAGCTGGAGAGCTGCAATTTGCACTGCGTTTGCACATTGATATGAAGTCATTATGTTTCAAATTTCAAGTTCCTGCCGTACATAGTCTGGGTGCTACGAGTTTTTTAGTGTTGGCAACTCTCTAAAACTGAAATTTGAGGAATTTGTCTTCTCGAAAAGCGGGTACGAATTTTCAAACTCAGTTTTCTCGAAATTTGGAAAAATATGAAATTTTTTTTTCTGCATGAAAAAGATAGCAGAGATGTTACATTTTCACCCAGTACCAAAATTATAGCTCTAGCATCAAAATTGGCTCAGTTATGGCCATTTTAGTTTGGGGGTCCCTTTTTCAATTTCTGGTTGGGCCAAGACCAAATCTTTGAAAGCCCATATCTCGCAAACTATTGGAGATAGAGAGTTGCCATTTGCACTGTGCTTGCACATCGATGCGAAGTCAATACCTGTCAAATTTTAAGTTCCTACCGGCAACGGTCTGGCTGCTGGAGCACTTTTAGTTTCAGTTTTCCTCTTCAAAAAATGGCTAAACTTCAAAGTCGATTTTCTCCAAAGTATGAAAATTTGTCCCAACTCTGTTTTCGACTGAAATAGACAGAAGAGATGTTACACTTTCACCCAGTACAAAAATCAAAGCTCTAGCGTGAAAATTGGGCAGTTTATGGCCATTTTAGTTTTGGGGTCAATTTTTCACTTTTTCAATAAAATAGCAAATCTTTGACAGGCTGTTTCTCAGAAACTATTGGAGCTGGAGAGCTGCAATTTGCACTGCGTTTGCACATTGATATGAAGTCATTATGTTTCAAATTTCAAGTTCCTGCCGTACATAGTCTGGGTGCTACGAGTTTTTTAGTGTTGGCAACTCTCTAAAACTGAAATTTGAGGAATTTGTCTTCTCGAAAAGTGGGTACGAATTTTCAAACTCAGTTTTCTCGAAATTTGGAAAAATATGAAATTTTTTTTTCTGCATGAAAAAGATAGCAGAGATGTTACATTTTCACCCAGTACCAAAATTATAGCTCTAGCATCAAAATTGGCTCAGTTATGGCCATTTTAGTTTGGGGGTCCCTTTTTCAATTTCTGGTTGGGCCAAGACCAAATCTTTGAAAGCCCATATCTCGCAAACTATTGGAGATAGAGAGTTGCCATTTGCACTGTGCTTGCACATCGATGCGAAGTCAATACCTGTCAAATTTTAAGTTCCTACCGGCAACGGTCTGGCTGCTGGAGCACTTTTAGTTTCAGTTTTCCTCTTCAAAAAATGGCTAAACTTCAAAGTCGATTTTCTCCAAAGTATGAAAATTTGTACCAACTCTGTTTTCGACTGAAATAGACAGAAGAGATGTTACACTTTCACCCAGTACAAAAATCAAAGCTCTAGCGTGAAAATTGGGCAGTTTATGGCCATTTTAGTTTTGGGGTCAATTTTTCACTTTTTCAATAAAATAGCAAATCTTTGACAGGCTGTTTCTCAGAAACTATTGGAGCTGGAGAGCTGCAATTTGCACTGCGTTTGCACATTGATATGAAGTCATTATGTTTCAAATTTCAAGTTCCTGCCGTACATAGTCTGGGTGCTACGAGTTTTTTTAGTGTTGGCAACTCTCTAAAACTGAAATTTGAGGAATTTGTCTTCTCGAAAAGTGGGTACGAATTTTCAAACTCAGTTTTCTCGAAATTTGGAAAAATATGAAATTTTTTCTTCTGCATGAAAAAGATAGCAGAGATGTTACATTTTCACCCAGTACCAAAATTATAGCTCTAGCATCAAAATTGGCTCAGTTATGGCCATTTTAGTTTGGGGGTCCCTTTTTCAATTT
Organism: Lottia scabra; assembly: GCA_029955415.1. NCBI lineage: Eukaryota > Metazoa > Mollusca > Gastropoda > Lottiidae > Lottia > Lottia scabra. The sequence goes on from JARJEI010000003.1 coordinate 16,812,868, forward strand.
CTGGTTGGGCCAAGACCAAATCTTTGAAAGCCCATATCTCGCAAACTATTGGAGATAGAGAGTTGCCATTTGCACTGTGCTTGCACATCGATGCGAAGTCAATACCTGTCAAATTTTAAGTTCCTACCGGCAACGGTCTGGCTGCTGGAGCACTTTTAGTTTCAGTTTTCCTCTTCAAAAAATGGCTCAACTTCAAAGTCGATTTTCTCCAAAGTATGAAAATTTGTCCCAACTCTGTTTTCGACTGAAATAGACAGAAGAGATGTTACACTTTCACCCAGTACAAAAATCAAAGCTCTAGCGTGAAAATTGGGCAGTTTATGGCCATTTTAGTTTTGGGGTCAATTTTTCACTTTTTCAATAAAATAGCAAATCTTTGACAGGCTGTTTCTCAGAAACTATTGGAGCTGGAGAGCTGCAATTTGCACTGCGTTTGCACATTGATATGAAGTCATTATGTTTCAAATTTCAAGTTCCTGCCGTACATAGTCTGGGTGCTACGAGTTTTTTAGTGTTGGCAACTCTCTAAAACTGAAATTTGAGGAATTTGTCTTCTCGAAAAGTGGGTACGAATTTTCAAACTCAGTTTTCTCGAAATTTGGAAAAATATGAAAATTTTTTTTTTCTGCATGAAAAAAATAGCAGAGATGTTACATTTTCACCCAGTACCAAAATTATAGCTCTAGCATCAAAATTGGCTCAGTTATGGCCATTTTAGTTTGGGGGTCCCTTTTTCAATTTCTGGTTGGGCCAAGACCAAATCTTTGAAAGCCCATATCTCGCAAACTATTGGAGATAGAGAGTTGCCATTTGCACTGTGCTTGCACATCGATGCGAAGTCAATACCTGTCAAATTTTAAGTTCCTACCGGCAACGGTCTGGCTGCTGGAGCACTTTTAGTTTCAGTTTTCCTCTTCAAAAAATGGCTAAACTTCAAAGTCGATTTTCTCCAAAGTATGAAAATTTGTCCCAACTCTGTTTTCGACTGAAATAGACAGAAGAGATGTTACACTTTCACCCAGTACAAAAATCAAAGCTCTAGCGTGAAAATTGGGCAGTTTATGGCCATTTTAGTTTTGGGGTCAATTTTTCACTTTTTCAATAACATAGCAAATCTTTGACAGGCTGTTTCTCAGAAACTATTGGAGCTGGAGAGCTGCAATTTGCACTGCGTTTGCACATTGATATGAAGTCATTATGTTTCAAATTTCAAGTTCCTGCCGTACATAGTCTGGGTGCTACGAGTTTTTTAGTGTTGGCAACTCTCTAAAACTGAAATTTGAGGAATTTGTCTTCTCGAAAAGCGGGTACGAATTTTCAAACTCAGTTTTCTCGAAATTTGGAAAAATATGAAATTTTTTTTTCTGCATGAAAAAGATAGCAGAGATGTTACATTTTCACCCAGTACCAAAATTATAGCTCTAGCATCAAAATTGGCTCAGTTATGGCCATTTTAGTTTGGGGGTCCCTTTTTCAATTTCTGGTTGGGCCAAGACCAAATCTTTGAAAGCCCATATCTCGCAAACTATTGGAGATAGAGAGTTGCCATTTGCACTGTGCTTGCACATCGATGCGAAGTCAATACCTGTCAAATTTTAAGTTCCTACCGGCAACGGTCTGGCTGCTGGAGCACTTTTAGTTTCAGTTTTCCTCTTCAAAAAATGGCTAAACTTCAAAGTCGATTTTCTCCAAAGTATGAAAATTTGTCCCAACTCTGTTTTCGACTGAAATAGACAGAAGAGATGTTACACTTTCACCCAGTACAAAAATCAAAGCTCTAGCGTGAAAATTGGGCAGTTTATGGCCATTTTAGTTTTGGGGTCAATTTTTCACTTTTTCAATAAAATAGCAAATCTTTGACAGGCTGTTTCTCAGAAACTATTGGAGCTGGAGAGCTGCAATTTGCACTGCGTTTGCACATTGATATGAAGTCATTATGTTTCAAATTTCAAGTTCCTGCCGTACATAGTCTGGGTGCTACGAGTTTTTTAGTGTTGGCAACTCTCTAAAACTGAAATTTGAGGAATTTGTCTTCTCGAAAAGTGGGTACGAATTTTCAAACTCAGTTTTCTCGAAATTTGGAAAAATATGAAATTTTTTTTTCTGCATGAAAAAGATAGCAGAGATGTTACATTTTCACCCAGTACCAAAATTATAGCTCTAGCATCAAAATTGGCTCAGTTATGGCCATTTTAGTTTGGGGGTCCCTTTTTCAATTTCTGGTTGGGCCAAGACCAAATCTTTGAAAGCCCATATCTCGCAAACTATTGGAGATAGAGAGTTGCCATTTGCACTGTGCTTGCACATCGATGCGAAGTCAATACCTGTCAAATTTTAAGTTCCTACCGGCAACGGTCTGGCTGCTGGAGCACTTTTAGTTTCAGTTTTCCTCTTCAAAAAATGGCTAAACTTCAAAGTCGATTTTCTCCAAAGTATGAAAATTTGTACCAACTCTGTTTTCGACTGAAATAGACAGAAGAGATGTTACACTTTCACCCAGTACAAAAATCAAAGCTCTAGCGTGAAAATTGGGCAGTTTATGGCCATTTTAGTTTTGGGGTCAATTTTTCACTTTTTCAATAAAATAGCAAATCTTTGACAGGCTGTTTCTCAGAAACTATTGGAGCTGGAGAGCTGCAATTTGCACTGCGTTTGCACATTGATATGAAGTCATTATGTTTCAAATTTCAAGTTCCTGCCGTACATAGTCTGGGTGCTACGAGTTTTTTTAGTGTTGGCAACTCTCTAAAACTGAAATTTGAGGAATTTGTCTTCTCGAAAAGTGGGTACGAATTTTCAAACTCAGTTTTCTCGAAATTTGGAAAAATATGAAATTTTTTCTTCTGCATGAAAAAGATAGCAGAGATGTTACATTTTCACCCAGTACCAAAATTATAGCTCTAGCATCAAAATTGGCTCAGTTATGGCCATTTTAGTTTGGGGGTCCCTTTTTCAATTTCTGGTTGGGCCAAGACCAAATCTTTGAAAGCCCATATCTCGCAAACTATTGGAGATAGAGAGTTGCCATTTGCACTGTGCTTGCACATCGATGCGAAGTCAATACCTGTCAAATTTTAAGTTCCTACCGGCAACGGTCTGGCTGCTGGAGCACTTTTAGTTTCAGTTTTCCTCTTCAAAAAATGGCTCAACTTCAAAGTCGATTTTCTCCAAAGTATGAAAATTTGTCCCAACTCTGTTTTCGACTGAAATAGACAGAAGAGATGTTACACTTTCACCCAGTACAAAAATCAAAGCTCTAGCGTGAAAATTGGGCAGTTTATGGCCATTTTAGTTTTGGGGTCAATTTTTCACTTTTTCAATAACATAGCAAATCTTTGACAGGCTGTTTCTCAGAAACTATTGGAGCTGGAGAGCTGCAATTTGCACTGCGTTTGCACATTGATATGAAGTCATTATGTTTCAAATTTCAAGTTCCTGCCGTACATAGTCTGGGTGCTACGAGTTTTTTAGTGTTGGCAACTCTCTAAAACTGAAATTTGAGGAATTTGTCTTCTCGAAAAGTGGGTACGAATTTTCAAACTCAGTTTTCTCGAAATTTGGAAAAATATGAAATTTTTTCTTCTGCATGAAAAAGATAGCAGAGATGTTACATTTTCACCCAGTACCAAAATTATAGCTCTAGCATCAAAATTGGCTCAGTTATGGCCATTTTAGTTTGGGGGTCCCTTTTTCAATTTCTGGTTGGGCCAAGACCAAATCTTTGAAAGCCCATATCTCGCAAACTATTGGAGATAGAGAGTTGCCATTTGCACTGTGCTTGCACATCGATGCGAAATCAATACCTGTCAAATTTTAAGTTCCTACCGGCAACGGTCTGGCTGCTGGAGCACTTTTAGTTTCAGTTTTCCTCTTCAAAAAATGGCTAAACTTCAAAGTCGATTTTCTCCAAAGTATGAAAATTTGTCCCAACTCTGTTTTCGACTGAAATAGATGTTACACTTTCACCCAGTACAAAAATCAAAGCTCTAGCGTGAAAATTGGGCAGTTTATGGCCATTTTAGTTTTGGGGTCAATTTTTCACTTTTTCAATAAAATAGCAAATCTTTGACAGGCTGTTTCTCAGAAACTATTGGAGCTGGAGAGCTGCAATTTGCACTGCGTTTGCACATTGATATGAAGTCATTATGTTTCAAATTTCAAGTTCCTGCCGTACATAGTCTGGGTGCTACGAGTTTTTTTAGTGTTGGCAACTCTCTAAAACTGAAATTTGAGGAATTTGTCTTCTCGAAAAGTGGGTACGAATTTTCAAACTCAGTTTTCTCGAAATTTGGAAAAATATGAAATTTTTTCTTCTGCATGAAAAAGATAGCAGAGATGTTACATTTTCACCCAGTACCAAAATTATAGCTCTAGCATCAAAATTGGCTCAGTTATGGCCATTTTAGTTTGGGGGTCCCTTTTTCAATTTCTGGTTGGGCCAAGACCAAATCTTTGAAAGCCCATATCTCGCAAACTATTGGAGATAGAGAGTTGCCATTTGCACTGTGCTTGCACATCGATGCGAAGTCAATACCTGTCAAATTTTAAGTTCCTACCGGCAACGGTCTGGCTGCTGGAGCACTTTTAGTTTCAGTTTTCCTCTTCAAAAAATGGCTCAACTTCAAAGTCGATTTTCTCCAAAGTATGAAAATTTGTCCCAACTCTGTTTTCGACTGAAATAGACAGAAGAGATGTTACACTTTCACCCAGTACAAAAATCAAAGCTCTAGCGTGAAAATTGGGCAGTTTATGGCCATTTTAGTTTTGGGGTCAATTTTTCACTTTTTCAATAACATAGCAAATCTTTGACAGGCTGTTTCTCAGAAACTATTGGAGCTGGAGAGCTGCAATTTGCACTGCGTTTGCACATTGATATGAAGTCATTATGTTTCAAATTTCAAGTTCCTGCCGTACATAGTCTGGGTGCTACGAGTTTTTTAGTGTTGGCAACTCTCTAAAACTGAAATTTGAGGAATTTGTCTTCTCGAAAAGTGGGTACGAATTTTCAAACTCAGTTTTCTCGAAATTTGGAAAAATATGAAATTTTTTCTTCTGCATGAAAAAGATAGCAGAGATGTTACATTTTCACCCAGTACCAAAATTATAGCTCTAGCATCAAAATTGGCTCAGTTATGGCCATTTTAGTTTGGGGGTCCCTTTTTCAATTTCTGGTTGGGCCAAGACCAAATCTTTGAAAGCCCATATCTCGCAAACTATTGGAGATAGAGAGTTGCCATTTGCACTGTGCTTGCACATCGATGCGAAATCAATACCTGTCAAATTTTAAGTTCCTACCGGCAACGGTCTGGCTGCTGGAGCACTTTTAGTTTCAGTTTTCCTCTTCAAAAAATGGCTAAACTTCAAAGTCGATTTTCTCCAAAGTATGAAAATTTGTCCCAACTCTGTTTTCGACTGAAATAGACAGAAGAGATGTTACACTTTCACCCAGTACAAAAATCAAAGCTCTAGCGTGAAAATTGGGCAGTTTATGGCCATTTTAGTTTTGGGGTCAATTTTTCACTTTTTCAATAACATAGCAAATCTTTGACAGGCTGTTTCTCAGAAACTATTGGAGCTGGAGAGCTGCAATTTGCACTGCGTTTGCACATTGATATGAAGTCATTATGTTTCAAATTTCAAGTTCCTGCCGTACATAGTCTGGGTGCTACGAGTTTTTTAGTGTTGGCAACTCTCTAAAACTGAAATTTGAGGAATTTGTCTTCTCGAAAAGTGGGTACGAATTTTCAAACTCAGTTTTCTCGAAATTTGGAAAAATATGAAATTTTTTCTTCTGCATGAAAAAGATAGCAGAGATGTTACATTTTCACCCAGTACCAAAATTATAGCTCTAGCATCAAAATTGGCTCAGTTATGGCCATTTTAGTTTGGGGGTCCCTTTTTCAATTTCTGGTTGGGCCAAGACCAAATCTTTGAAAGCCCATATCTCGCAAACTATTGGAGATAGAGAGTTGCCATTTGCACTGTGCTTGCACATCGATGCGAAGTCAATACCTGTCAAATTTTAAGTTCCTACCGGCAACGGTCTGGCTGCTGGAGCACTTTTAGTTTCAGTTTTCCTCTTCAAAAAATGGCTCAACTTCAAAGTCGATTTTCTCCAAAGTATGAAAATTTGTCCCAACTCTGTTTTCGACTGAAATAGACAGAAGAGATGTTACACTTTCACCCAGTACAAAAATCAAAGCTCTAGCGTGAAAATTGGGCAGTTTATGGCCATTTTAGTTTTGGGGTCAATTTTTCACTTTTTCAATAACATAGCAAATCTTTGACAGGCTGTTTCTCAGAAACTATTGGAGCTGGAGAGCTGCAATTTGCACTGCGTTTGCACATTGATATGAAGTCATTATGTTTCAAATTTCAAGTTCCTGCCGTACATAGTCTGGGTGCTACGAGTTTTTTAGTGTTGGCAACTCTCTAAAACTGAAATTTGAGGAATTTGTCTTCTCGAAAAGTGGGTACGAATTTTCAAACTCAGTTTTCTCGAAATTTGGAAAAATATGAAATTTTTTCTTCTGCATGAAAAAGATAGCAGAGATGTTACATTTTCACCCAGTACCAAAATTATAGCTCTAGCATCAAAATTGGCTCAGTTATGGCCATTTTAGTTTGGGGGTCCCTTTTTCAATTTCTGGTTGGGCCAAGACCAAATCTTTGAAAGCCCATATCTCGCAAACTATTGGAGATAGAGAGTTGCCATTTGCACTGTGCTTGCACATCGATGCGAAGTCAATACCTGTCAAATTTTAAGTTCCTACCGGCAACGGTCTGGCTGCTGGAGCACTTTTAGTTTCAGTTTTCCTCTTCAAAAAATGGCTCAACTTCAAAGTCGATTTTCTCCAAAGTATGAAAATTTGTCCCAACTCTGTTTTCGACTGAAATAGACAGAAGAGATGTTACACTTTCACCCAGTACAAAAATCAAAGCTCTAGCGTGAAAATTGGGCAGTTTATGGCCATTTTAGTTTTGGGGTCAATTTTTCACTTTTTCAATAACATAGCAAATCTTTGACAGGCTGTTTCTCAGAAACTATTGGAGCTGGAGAGCTGCAATTTGCACTGCGTTTGCACATTGATATGAAGTCATTATGTTTCAAATTTCAAGTTCCTGCCGTACATAGTCTGGGTGCTACGAGTTTTTTAGTGTTGGCAACTCTCTAAAACTGAAATTTGAGGAATTTGTCTTCTCGAAAAGTGGGTACGAATTTTCAAACTCAGTTTTCTCGAAATTTGGAAAAATATGAAATTTTTTCTTCTGCATGAAAAAGATAGCAGAGATGTTACATTTTCACCCAGTACCAAAATTATAGCTCTAGCATCAAAATTGGCTCAGTTATGGCCATTTTAGTTTGGGGGTCCCTTTTTCAATTTCTGGTTGGGCCAAGACCAAATCTTTGAAAGCCCATATCTCGCAAACTATTGGAGATAGAGAGTTGCCATTTGCACTGTGCTTGCACATCGATGCGAAATCAATACCTGTCAAATTTTAAGTTCCTACCGGCAACGGTCTGGCTGCTGGAGCACTTTTAGTTTCAGTTTTCCTCTTCAAAAAATGGCTAAACTTCAAAGTCGATTTTCTCCAAAGTATGAAAATTTGTCCCAACTCTGTTTTCGACTGAAATAGACAGAAGAGATGTTACACTTTCACCCAGTACAAAAATCAAAGCTCTAGCGTGAAAATTGGGCAGTTTATGGCCATTTTAGTTTTGGGGTCAATTTTTCACTTTTTCAATAACATAGCAAATCTTTGACAGGCTGTTTCTCAGAAACTATTGGAGCTGGAGAGCTGCAATTTGCACTGCGTTTGCACATTGATATGAAGTCATTATGTTTCAAATTTCAAGTTCCTGCCGTACATAGTCTGGGTGCTACGAGTTTTTTAGTGTTGGCAACTCTCTAAAACTGAAATTTGAGGAATTTGTCTTCTCGAAAAGTGGGTACGAATTTTCAAACTCAGTTTTCTCGAAATTTGGAAAAATATGAAATTTTTTCTTCTGCATGAAAAAGATAGCAGAGATGTTACATTTTCACCCAGTACCAAAATTATAGCTCTAGCATCAAAATTGGCTCAGTTATGGCCATTTTAGTTTGGGGGTCCCTTTTTCAATTTCTGGTTGGGCCAAGACCAAATCTTTGAAAGCCCATATCTCGCAAACTATTGGAGATAGAGAGTTGCCATTTGCACTGTGCTTGCACATCGATGCGAAGTCAATACCTGTCAAATTTTAAGTTCCTACCGGCAACGGTCTGGCTGCTGGAGCACTTTTAGTTTCAGTTTTCCTCTTCAAAAAATGGCTCAACTTCAAAGTCGATTTTCTCCAAAGTATGAAAATTTGTCCCAACTCTGTTTTCGACTGAAATAGACAGAAGAGATGTTACACTTTCACCCAGTACAAAAATCAAAGCTCTAGCGTGAAAATTGGGCAGTTTATGGCCATTTTAGTTTTGGGGTCAATTTTTCACTTTTTCAATAACATAGCAAATCTTTGACAGGCTGTTTCTCAGAAACTATTGGAGCTGGAGAGCTGCAATTTGCACTGCGTTTGCACATTGATATGAAGTCATTATGTTTCAAATTTCAAGTTCCTGCCGTACATAGTCTGGGTGCTACGAGTTTTTTAGTGTTGGCAACTCTCTAAAACTGAAATTTGAGGAATTTGTCTTCTCGAAAAGTGGGTACGAATTTTCAAACTCAGTTTTCTCGAAATTTGGAAAAATATGAAATTTTTTCTTCTGCATGAAAAAGATAGCAGAGATGTTACATTTTCACCCAGTACCAAAATTATAGCTCTAGCATCAAAATTGGCTCAGTTATGGCCATTTTAGTTTGGGGGTCCCTTTTTCAATTTCTGGTTGGGCCAAGACCAAATCTTTGAAAGCCCATATCTCGCAAACTATTGGAGATAGAGAGTTGCCATTTGCACTGTGCTTGCACATCGATGCGAAGTCAATACCTGTCAAATTTTAAGTTCCTACCGGCAACGGTCTGGCTGCTGGAGACTTTTAGTTTCAATTTTCCTCTTCAAAAAATGGCTAAACTTCAAAGTCGATTTTCTCCAAAGTATGAAAATTTGTCCCAACTCTGTTTTCGACTGAAATAGACAGAAGAGATGTTACACTTTCACCCAGTACAAAAATCAAAGCTCTAGCGTGAAAATTGGGCAGTTTATGGCCATTTTAGTTTTGGGGTCAATTTTTCACTTTTTCAATAACATAGCAAATCTTTGACAGGCTGTTTCTCAGAAACTATTGGAGCTGGAGAGCTGCAATTTGCACTGCGTTTGCACATTGATATGAAGTCATTATGTTTCAAATTTCAAGTTCCTGCCGTACATAGTCTGGGTGCTACGAGTTTTTTAGTGTTGGCAACTCTCTAAAACTGAAATTTGAGGAATTTGTCTTCTCGAAAAGTGGGTACGAATTTTCAAACTCAGTTTTCTCGAAATTTGGAAAAATATGAAATTTTTTCTTCTGCATGAAAAAGATAGCAGAGATGTTACATTTTCACCCAGTACCAAAATTATAGCTCTAGCATCAAAATTGGCTCAGTTATGGCCATTTTAGTTTGGGGGTCCCTTTTTCAATTTCTGGTTGGGCCAAGACCAAATCTTTGAAAGCCCATATCTCGCAAACTATTGGAGATAGAGAGTTGCCATTTGCACTGTGCTTGCACATCGATGCGAAGTCAATACCTGTCAAATTTTAAGTTCCTACCGGCAACGGTCTGGCTGCTGGAGCACTTTTAGTTTCAGTTTTCCTCTTCAAAAAATGGCTCAACTTCAAAGTCGATTTTCTCCAAAGTATGAAAATTTGTCCCAACTCTGTTTTCGACTGAAATAGACAGAAGAGATGTTACACTTTCACCCAGTACAAAAATCAAAGCTCTAGCGTGAAAATTGGGCAGTTTATGGCCATTTTAGTTTTGGGGTCAATTTTTCACTTTTTCAATAACATAGCAAATCTTTGACAGGCTGTTTCTCAGAAACTATTGGAGCTGGAGAGCTGCAATTTGCACTGCGTTTGCACATTGATATGAAGTCATTATGTTTCAAATTTCAAGTTCCTGCCGTACATAGTCTGGGTGCTACGAGTTTTTTAGTGTTGGCAACTCTCTAAAACTGAAATTTGAGGAATTTGTCTTCTCGAAAAGTGGGTACGAATTTTCAAACTCAGTTTTCTCGAAATTTGGAAAAATATGAAATTTTTTCTTCTGCATGAAAAAGATAGCAGAGATGTTACATTTTCACCCAGTACCAAAATTATAGCTCTAGCATCAAAATTGGCTCAGTTATGGCCATTTTAGTTTGGGGGTCCCTTTTTCAATTTCTGGTTGGGCCAAGACCAAATCTTTGAAAGCCCATATCTCGCAAACTATTGGAGATAGAGAGTTGCCATTTGCACTGTGCTTGCACATCGATGCGAAGTCAATACCTGTCAAATTTTAAGTTCCTACCGGCAACGGTCTGGCTGCTGGAGCACTTTTAGTTTCAATTTTCCTCTTCAAAAAATGGCTAAACTTCAAAGTCGATTTTCTCCAAAGTATGAAAATTTGTCCCAACTCTGTTTTCGACTGAAATAGACAGAAGAGATGTTACACTTTTACCCAGTACAAAAATCAAAGCTCTAGCGTGAAAATTGGGCAGTTTATGGCCATTTTAGTTTTGGGGTCAATTTTTCACTTTTTCAATAACATAGCAAATCTTTGACAGGCTGTTTCTCAGAAACTATTGGAGCTGGAGAGCTGCAATTTGCACTGCGTTTGCACATTGATATGAAGTCATTATGTTTCAAATTTCAAGTTCCTGCCGTCCATAGTCTGGGTGCTACGAGTTTTTTAGTGTTGGCAACTCTCTAAAACTGAAATTTGAGGAATTTGTCTTCTCGAAAAGTGGGTACGAATTTTCAAACTCAGTTTTCTCGAAATTTGGAAAAATATGAAATTTTTTTTTCTGCATGAAAAAGATAGCAGAGATGTTACATTTTCACCCAGTACCAAAATTATAGCTCTAGCATCAAAATTGGCTCAGTTATGGCCATTTTAGTTTGGGGGTCCCTTTTTCAATTTCTGGTTGGGCCAAGACCAAATCTTTGAAAGCCCATATCTCGCAAACTATTGGAGATAGAGAGTTGCCATTTGCACTGTGCTTGCACATCGATGCGAAGTCAATACCTGTCAAATTTTAAGTTCCTACCGGCAACGGTCTGGCTGCTGGAGCACTTTTAGTTTCAGTTTTCCTCTTCAAAAAATGGCTAAACTTCAAAGTCGATTTTCTCCAAAGTATGAAAATTTGTCCCAACTCTGTTTTCGACTGAAATAGACAGAAGAGATGTTACACTTTCACCCAGTACAAAAATCAAAGCTCTAGCGTGAAAATTGGGCAGTTTATGGCCATTTTAGTTTTGGGGTCAATTTTTCACTTTTTCAATAACATAGCAAATCTTTGACAGGCTGTTTCTCAGAAACTATTGGAGCTGGAGAGCTGCAATTTGCACTGCGTTTGCACATTGATATGAAGTCATTATGTTTCAAATTTCAAGTTCCTGCCGTACATAGTCTGGGTGCTACGAGTTTTTTAGTGTTGGCAACTCTCTAAAACTGAAATTTGAGGAATTTGTCTTCTCGAAAAGTGGGTACGAATTTTCAAACTCAGTTTTCTCGAAATTTGGAAAAATATGAAATTTTTTCTTCTGCATGAAAAAGATAGCAGAGATGTTACATTTTCACCCAGTACCAAAATTATAGCTCTAGCATCAAAATTGGCTCAGTTATGGCCATTTTAGTTTGGGGGTCCCTTTTTCAATTTCTGGTTGGGCCAAGACCAAATCTTTGAAAGCCCATATCTCGCAAACTATTGGAGATAGAGAGTTGCCATTTGCACTGTGCTTGCACATCGATGCGAAGTCAATACCTGTCAAATTTTAAGTTCCTACCGGCAACGGTCTGGCTGCTGGAGCACTTTTAGTTTCAGTTTTCCTCTTCAAAAAATGGCTCAACTTCAAAGTCGATTTTCTCCAAAGTATGAAAATTTGTCCCAACTCTGTTTTCGACTGAAATAGACAGAAGAGATGTTACACTTTCACCCAGTACAAAAATCAAAGCTCTAGCGTGAAAATTGGGCAGTTTATGGCCATTTTAGTTTTGGGGTCAATTTTTCACTTTTTCAATAACATAGCAAATCTTTGACAGGCTGTTTCTCAGAAACTATTGGAGCTGGAGAGCTGCAATTTGCACTGCGTTTGCACATTGATATGAAGTCATTATGTTTCAAATTTCAAGTTCCTGCCGTACATAGTCTGGGTGCTACGAGTTTTTTAGTGTTGGCAACTCTCTAAAACTGAAATTTGAGGAATTTGTCTTCTCGAAAAGTGGGTACGAATTTTCAAACTCAGTTTTCTCGAAATTTGGAAAAATATGAAATTTTTTCTTCTGCATGAAAAAGATAGCAGAGATGTTACATTTTCACCCAGTACCAAAATTATAGCTCTAGCATCAAAATTGGCTCAGTTATGGCCATTTTAGTTTGGGGGTCCCTTTTTCAATTTCTGGTTGGGCCAAGACCAAATCTTTGAAAGCCCATATCTCGCAAACTATTGGAGATAGAGAGTTGCCATTTGCACTGTGCTTGCACATCGATGCGAAGTCAATACCTGTCAAATTTTAAGTTCCTACCGGCAACGGTCTGGCTGCTGGAGCACTTTTAGTTTCAATTTTCCTCTTCAAAAAATGGCTAAACTTCAAAGTCGATTTTCTCCAAAGTATGAAAATTTGTCCCAACTCTGTTTTCGACTGAAATAGACAGAAGAGATGTTACACTTTTACCCAGTACAAAAATCAAAGCTCTAGCGTGAAAATTGGGCAGTTTATGGCCATTTTAGTTTTGGGGTCAATTTTTCACTTTTTCAATAACATAGCAAATCTTTGACAGGCTGTTTCTCAGAAACTATTGGAGCTGGAGAGCTGCAATTTGCACTGCGTTTGCACATTGATATGAAGTCATTATGTTTCAAATTTCAAGTTCCTGCCGTCCATAGTCTGGGTGCTACGAGTTTTTTAGTGTTGGCAACTCTCTAAAACTGAAATTTGAGGAATTTGTCTTCTCGAAAAGTGGGTACGAATTTTCAAACTCAGTTTTCTCGAAATTTGGAAAAATATGAAATTTTTTTTTCTGCATGAAAAAGATAGCAGAGATGTTACATTTTCACCCAGTACCAAAATTATAGCTCTAGCATCAAAATTGGCTCAGTTATGGCCATTTTAGTTTGGGGGTCCCTTTTTCAATTTCTGGTTGGGCCAAGACCAAATCTTTGAAAGCCCATATCTCGCAAACTATTGGAGATAGAGAGTTGCCATTTGCACTGTGCTTGCACATCGATGCGAAGTCAATACCTGTCAAATTTTAAGTTCCTACCGGCAACGGTCTGGCTGCTGGAGCACTTTTAGTTTCAGTTTTCCTCTTCAAAAAATGGCTAAACTTCAAAGTCGATTTTCTCCAAAGTATGAAAATTTGTCCCAACTCTGTTTTCGACTGAAATAGACAGAAGAGATGTTACACTTTCACCCAGTACAAAAATCAAAGCTCTAGCGTGAAAATTGGGCAGTTTATGGCCATTTTAGTTTTGGGGTCAATTTTTCACTTTTTCAATAACATAGCAAATCTTTGACAGGCTGTTTCTCAGAAACTATTGGAGCTGGAGAGCTGCAATTTGCACTGCGTTTGCACATTGATATGAAGTCATTATGTTTCAAATTTCAAGTTCCTGCCGTACATAGTCTGGGTGCTACGAGTTTTTTAGTGTTGGCAACTCTCTAAAACTGAAATTTGAGGAATTTGTCTTCTCGAAAAGTGGGTACGAATTTTCAAACTCAGTTTTCTCGAAATTTGGAAAAATATGAAATTTTTTCTTCTGCATGAAAAAGATAGCAGAGATGTTACATTTTCACCCAGTACCAAAATTATAGCTCTAGCATCAAAATTGGCTCAGTTATGGCCATTTTAGTTTGGGGGTCCCTTTTTCAATTTCTGGTTGGGCCAAGACCAAATCTTTGAAAGCCCATATCTCGCAAACTATTGGAGATAGAGAGTTGCCATTTGCACTGTGCTTGCACATCGATGCGAAGTCAATACCTGTCAAATTTTAAGTTCCTACCGGCAACGGTCTGGCTGCTGGAGCACTTTTAGTTTCAGTTTTCCTCTTCAAAAAATGGCTAAACTTCAAAGTCGATTTTCTCCAAAGTATGAAAATTTGTCCCAACTCTGTTTTCGACTGAAATAGACAGAAGAGATGTTACACTTTCACCCAGTACAAAAATCAAAGCTCTAGCGTGAAAATTGGGCAGTTTATGGCCATTTTAGTTTTGGGGTCAATTTTTCACTTTTTCAATAACATAGCAAATCTTTGACAGGCTGTTTCTCAGAAACTATTGGAGCTGGAGAGCTGCAATTTGCACTGCGTTTGCACATTGATATGAAGTCATTATGTTTCAAATTTCAAGTTCCTGCCGTACATAGTCTGGGTGCTACGAGTTTTTTAGTGTTGGCAACTCTCTAAAACTGAAATTTGAGGAATTTGTCTTCTCGAAAAGTGGGTACGAATTTTCAAACTCAGTTTTCTCGAAATTTGGAAAAATATGAAATTTTTTCTTCTGCATGAAAAAGATAGCAGAGATGTTACATTTTCACCCAGTACCAAAATTATAGCTCTAGCATCAAAATTGGCTCAGTTATGGCCATTTTAGTTTGGGGGTCCCTTTTTCAATTTCTGGTTGGGCCAAGACCAAATCTTTGAAAGCCCATATCTCGCAAACTGTTGGAGATAGAGAGTTGCCATTTGCACTGTGCTTGCACATCGATGCGAAGTCAATACCTGTCAAATTTTAAGTTCCTACCGGCAACGGTCTGGCTGCTGGAGCACTTTTAGTTTCAATTTTCCTCTTCAAAAAATGGCTAAACTTCAAAGTCGATTTTCTCCAAAGTATGAAAATTTGTCCCAACTCTGTTTTCGACTGAAATAGACAGAAGAGATGTTACACTTTCACCCAGTACAAAAATCAAAGCTCTAGCGTGAAAATTGGGCAGTTTATGGCCATTTTAGTTTTGGGGTCAATTTTTCACTTTTTCAATAACATAGCAAATCTTTGACAGGCTGTTTCTCAGAAACTATTGGAGCTGGAGAGCTGCAATTTGCACTGCGTTTGCACATTGATATGAAGTCATTATGTTTCAAATTTCAAGTTCCTGCCGTACATAGTCTGGGTGCTACGAGTTTTTTAGTGTTGGCAACTCTCTAAAACTGAAATTTGAGGAATTTGTCTTCTCGAAAAGTGGGTACGAATTTTCAAACTCAGTTTTCTCGAAATTTGGAAAAATATGAAATTTTTTTTTCTGCATGAAAAAGATAGCAGAGATGTTACATTTTCACCCAGTACCAAAATTATAGCTCTAGCATCAAAATTGGCTCAGTTATGGCCATTTTAGTTTGGGGGTCCCTTTTTCAATTTCTGGTTGGGCCAAGACCAAATCTTTGAAAGCCCATATCTCGCAAACTATTGGAGATAGAGAGTTGCCATTTGCACTGTGCTTGCACATCGATGCGAAGTCAATACCTGTCAAATTTTAAGTTCCTACCGGCAACGGTCTGGCTGCTGGAGCACTTTTAGTTTCAGTTTTCCTCTTCAAAAAATGGCTAAACTTCAAAGTCGATTTTCTCCAAAGTATGAAAATTTGTCCCAACTCTGTTTTCGACTGAAATAGACAGAAGAGATGTTACACTTTCACCCAGTACAAAAATCAAAGCTCTAGCGTGAAAATTGGGCAGTTTATGGCCATTTTAGTTTTGGGGTCAATTTTTCACTTTTTCAATAACATAGCAAATCTTTGACAGGCTGTTTCTCAGAAACTATTGGAGCTGGAGAGCTGCAATTTGCACTGCGTTTGCACATTGATATGAAGTCATTATGTTTCAAATTTCAAGTTCCTGCCGTACATAGTCTGGGTGCTACGAGTTTTTTAGTGTTGGCAACTCTCTAAAACTGAAATTTGAGGAATTTGTCTTCTCGAAAAGCGGGTACGAATTTTCAAACTCAGTTTTCTCGAAATTTGGAAAAATATGAAATTTTTTTTTCTGCATGAAAAAGATAGCAGAGATGTTACATTTTCACCCAGTACCAAAATTATAGCTCTAGCATCAAAATTGGCTCAGTTATGGCCATTTTAGTTTGGGGGTCCCTTTTTCAATTTCTGGTTGGGCCAAGACCAAATCTTTGAAAGCCCATATCTCGCAAACTATTGGAGATAGAGAGTTGCCATTTGCACTGTGCTTGCACATCGATGCGAAGTCAATACCTGTCAAATTTTAAGTTCCTACCGGCAACGGTCTGGCTGCTGGAGCACTTTTAGTTTCAGTTTTCCTCTTCAAAAAATGGCTAAACTTCAAAGTCGATTTTCTCCAAAGTATGAAAATTTGTCCCAACTCTGTTTTCGACTGAAATAGACAGAAGAGATGTTACACTTTCACCCAGTACAAAAATCAAAGCTCTAGCGTGAAAATTGGGCAGTTTATGGCCATTTTAGTTTTGGGGTCAATTTTTCACTTTTTCAATAAAATAGCAAATCTTTGACAGGCTGTTTCTCAGAAACTATTGGAGCTGGAGAGCTGCAATTTGCACTGCGTTTGCACATTGATATGAAGTCATTATGTTTCAAATTTCAAGTTCCTGCCGTACATAGTCTGGGTGCTACGAGTTTTTTAGTGTTGGCAACTCTCTAAAACTGAAATTTGAGGAATTTGTCTTCTCGAAAAGTGGGTACGAATTTTCAAACTCAGTTTTCTCGAAATTTGGAAAAATATGAAATTTTTTTTTCTGCATGAAAAAGATAGCAGAGATGTTACATTTTCACCCAGTACCAAAATTATAGCTCTAGCATCAAAATTGGCTCAGTTATGGCCATTTTAGTTTGGGGGTCCCTTTTTCAATTTCTGGTTGGGCCAAGACCAAATCTTTGAAAGCCCATATCTCGCAAACTATTGGAGATAGAGAGTTGCCATTTGCACTGTGCTTGCACATCGATGCGAAGTCAATACCTGTCAAATTTTAAGTTCCTACCGGCAACGGTCTGGCTGCTGGAGCACTTTTAGTTTCAGTTTTCCTCTTCAAAAAATGGCTAAACTTCAAAGTCGATTTTCTCCAAAGTATGAAAATTTGTACCAACTCTGTTTTCGACTGAAATAGACAGAAGAGATGTTACACTTTCACCCAGTACAAAAATCAAAGCTCTAGCGTGAAAATTGGGCAGTTTATGGCCATTTTAGTTTTGGGGTCAATTTTTCACTTTTTCAATAAAATAGCAAATCTTTGACAGGCTGTTTCTCAGAAACTATTGGAGCTGGAGAGCTGCAATTTGCACTGCGTTTGCACATTGATATGAAGTCATTATGTTTCAAATTTCAAGTTCCTGCCGTACATAGTCTGGGTGCTACGAGTTTTTTTAGTGTTGGCAACTCTCTAAAACTGAAATTTGAGGAATTTGTCTTCTCGAAAAGTGGGTACGAATTTTCAAACTCAGTTTTCTCGAAATTTGGAAAAATATGAAATTTTTTCTTCTGCATGAAAAAGATAGCAGAGATGTTACATTTTCACCCAGTACCAAAATTATAGCTCTAGCATCAAAATTGGCTCAGTTATGGCCATTTTAGTTTGGGGGTCCCTTTTTCAATTTCTGGTTGGGCCAAGACCAAATCTTTGAAAGCCCATATCTCGCAAACTATTGGAGATAGAGAGTTGCCATTTGCACTGTGCTTGCACATCGATGCGAAGTCAATACCTGTCAAATTTTAAGTTCCTACCGGCAACGGTCTGGCTGCTGGAGCACTTTTAGTTTCAGTTTTCCTCTTCAAAAAATGGCTCAACTTCAAAGTCGATTTTCTCCAAAGTATGAAAATTTGTCCCAACTCTGTTTTCGACTGAAATAGACAGAAGAGATGTTACACTTTCACCCAGTACAAAAATCAAAGCTCTAGCGTGAAAATTGGGCAGTTTATGGCCATTTTAGTTTTGGGGTCAATTTTTCACTTTTTCAATAACATAGCAAATCTTTGACAGGCTGTTTCTCAAAAACTATTGGAGCTGGAGAGCTGCAATTTGCACTGCGTTTGCACATTGATATGAAGTCATTATGTTTCAAATTTCAAGTTCCTGCCGTACATAGTCTGGGTGCTACGAGTTTTTTAGTGTTGGCAACTCTCTAAAACTGAAATTTGAGGAATTTGTCTTCTCGAAAAGTGGGTACGAATTTTCAAACTCAGTTTTCTCGAAATTTGGAAAAATATGAAATTTTTTCTTCTGCATGAAAAAGATAGCAGAGATGTTACATTTTCACCCAGTACCAAAATTATAGCTCTAGCATCAAAATTGGCTCAGTTATGGCCATTTTAGTTTGGGGGTCCCTTTTTCAATTTCTGGTTGGGCCAAGACCAAATCTTTGAAAGCCCATATCTCGCAAACTATTGGAGATAGAGAGTTGCCATTTGCACTGTGCTTGCACATCGATGCGAAGTCAATACCTGTCAAATTTTAAATTCCTACCGGCAACGGTCTGGCTGCTGGAGCACTTTTAGTTTCAGTTTTCCTCTTCAAAAAATGGCTAAACTTCAAAGTCGATTTTCTCCAAAGTATGAAAATTTGTCCCAACTCTGTTTTCGACTGAAATAGACAGAAGAGATGTTACACTTTCACCCAGTACAAAAATCAAAGCTCTAGCGTGAAAATTGGGCAGTTTATGGCCATTTTAGTTTTGGGGTCAATTTTTCACTTTTTCAATAACATAGCAAATCTTTGACAGGCTGTTTCTCAGAAACTATTGGAGCTGGAGAGCTGCAATTTGCACTGCGTTTGCACATTGATATGAAGTCATTATGTTTCAAATTTCAAGTTCCTGCCGTACATAGTCTGGGTGCTACGAGTTTTTTAGTGTTGGCAACTCTCTAAAACTGAAATTTGAGGAATTTGTCTTCTCGAAAAGTGGGTACGAATTTTCAAACTCAGTTTTCTCGAAATTTGGAAAAATATGAAATTTTTTTTTCTGCATGAAAAAGATAGCAGAGATGTTACATTTTCACCCAGTACCAAAATTATAGCTCTAGCATCAAAATTGGCTCAGTTATGGCCATTTTAGTTTGGGGGTCCCTTTTTCAATTTCTGGTTGGGCCAAGACCAAATCTTTGAAAGCCCATATCTCGCAAACTATTGGAGATAGAGAGTTGCCATTTGCACTGTGCTTGCACATCGATGCGAAGTCAATACCTGTCAAATTTTAAGTTCCTACCGGCAACGGTCTGGCTGCTGGAGCACTTTTAGTTTCAGTTTTCCTCTTCAAAAAATGGCTAAACTTCAAAGTCGATTTTCTCCAAAGTATGAAAATTTGTCCCAACTCTGTTTTCGACTGAAATAGACAGAAGAGATGTTACACTTTCACCCAGTACAAAAATCAAAGCTCTAGCGTGAAAATTGGGCAGTTTATGGCCATTTTAGTTTTGGGGTCAATTTTTCACTTTTTCAATAACATAGCAAATCTTTGACAGGCTGTTTCTCAGAAACTATTGGAGCTGGAGAGCTGCAATTTGCACTGCGTTTGCACATTGATATGAAGTCATTATGTTTCAAATTTCAAGTTCCTGCCGTACATAGTCTGGGTGCTACGAGTTTTTTAGTGTTGGCAACTCTCTAAAACTGAAATTTGAGGAATTTGTCTTCTCGAAAAGTGGGTACGAATTTTCAAACTCAGTTTTCTCGAAATTTGGAAAAATATGAAATTTTTTCTTCTGCATGAAAAAGATAGCAGAGATGTTACATTTTCACCCAGTACCAAAATTATAGCTCTAGCATCAAAATTGGCTCAGTTATGGCCATTTTAGTTTGGGGGTCCCTTTTTCAATTTCTGGTTGGGCCAAGACCAAATCTTTGAAAGCCCATATCTCGCAAACTATTGGAGATAGAGAGTTGCCATTTGCACTGTGCTTGCACATCGATGCGAAGTCAATACCTGTCAAATTTTAAGTTCCTACCGGCAACGGTCTGGCTGCTGGAGCACTTTTAGTTTCAGTTTTCCTCTTCAAAAAATGGCTCAACTTCAAAGTCGATTTTCTCCAAAGTATGAAAATTTGTCCCAACTCTGTTTTCGACTGAAATAGACAGAAGAGATGTTACACTTTCACCCAGTACAAAAATCAAAGCTCTAGCGTGAAAATTGGGCAGTTTATGGCCATTTTAGTTTTGGGGTCAATTTTTCACTTTTTCAATAACATAGCAAATCTTTGACAGGCTGTTTCTCAGAAACTATTGGAGCTGGAGAGCTGCAATTTGCACTGCGTTTGCACATTGATATGAAGTCATTATGTTTCAAATTTCAAGTTCCTGCCGTACATAGTCTGGGTGCTACGAGTTTTTTAGTGTTGGCAACTCTCTAAAACTGAAATTTGAGGAATTTGTCTTCTCGAAAAGTGGGTACGAATTTTCAAACTCAGTTTTCTCGAAATTTGGAAAAATATGAAATTTTTTCTTCTGCATGAAAAAGATAGCAGAGATGTTACATTTTCACCCAGTACCAAAATTATAGCTCTAGCATCAAAATTGGCTCAGTTATGGCCATTTTAGTTTGGGGGTCCCTTTTTCAATTTCTGGTTGGGCCAAGACCAAATCTTTGAAAGCCCATATCTCGCAAACTATTGGAGATAGAGAGTTGCCATTTGCACTGTGCTTGCACATCGATGCGAAGTCAATACCTGTCAAATTTTAAGTTCCTACCGGCAACGGTCTGGCTGCTGGAGACTTTTAGTTTCAATTTTCCTCTTCAAAAAATGGCTAAACTTCAAAGTCGATTTTCTCCAAAGTATGAAAATTTGTCCCAACTCTGTTTTCGACTGAAATAGACAGAAGAGATGTTACACTTTCACCCAGTACAAAAATCAAAGCTCTAGCGTGAAAATTGGGCAGTTTATGGCCATTTTAGTTTTGGGGTCAATTTTTCACTTTTTCAATAACATAGCAAATCTTTGACAGGCTGTTTCTCAGAAACTATTGGAGCTGGAGAGCTGCAATTTGCACTGCGTTTGCACATTGATATGAAGTCATTATGTTTCAAATTTCAAGTTCCTGCCGTACATAGTCTGGGTGCTACGAGTTTTTTAGTGTTGGCAACTCTCTAAAACTGAAATTTGAGGAATTTGTCTTCTCGAAAAGTGGGTACGAATTTTCAAACTCAGTTTTCTCGAAATTTGGAAAAATATGAAATTTTTTCTTCTGCATGAAAAAGATAGCAGAGATGTTACATTTTCACCCAGTACCAAAATTATAGCTCTAGCATCAAAATTGGCTCAGTTATGGCCATTTTAGTTTGGGGGTCCCTTTTTCAATTTCTGGTTGGGCCAAGACCAAATCTTTGAAAGCCCATATCTCGCAAACTATTGGAGATAGAGAGTTGCCATTTGCACTGTGCTTGCACATCGATGCGAAGTCAATACCTGTCAAATTTTAAGTTCCTACCGGCAACGGTCTGGCTGCTGGAGCACTTTTAGTTTCAGTTTTCCTCTTCAAAAAATGGCTCAACTTCAAAGTCGATTTTCTCCAAAGTATGAAAATTTGTCCCAACTCTGTTTTCGACTGAAATAGACAGAAGAGATGTTACACTTTCACCCAGTACAAAAATCAAAGCTCTAGCGTGAAAATTGGGCAGTTTATGGCCATTTTAGTTTTGGGGTCAATTTTTCACTTTTTCAATAACATAGCAAATCTTTGACAGGCTGTTTCTCAGAAACTATTGGAGCTGGAGAGCTGCAATTTGCACTGCGTTTGCACATTGATATGAAGTCATTATGTTTCAAATTTCAAGTTCCTGCCGTACATAGTCTGGGTGCTACGAGTTTTTTAGTGTTGGCAACTCTCTAAAACTGAAATTTGAGGAATTTGTCTTCTCGAAAAGTGGGTACGAATTTTCAAACTCAGTTTTCTCGAAATTTGGAAAAATATGAAATTTTTTCTTCTGCATGAAAAAGATAGCAGAGATGTTACATTTTCACCCAGTACCAAAATTATAGCTCTAGCATCAAAATTGGCTCAGTTATGGCCATTTTAGTTTGGGGGTCCCTTTTTCAATTTCTGGTTGGGCCAAGACCAAATCTTTGAAAGCCCATATCTCGCAAACTATTGGAGATAGAGAGTTGCCATTTGCACTGTGCTTGCACATCGATGCGAAGTCAATACCTGTCAAATTTTAAGTTCCTACCGGCAACGGTCTGGCTGCTGGAGCACTTTTAGTTTCAATTTTCCTCTTCAAAAAATGGCTAAACTTCAAAGTCGATTTTCTCCAAAGTATGAAAATTTGTCCCAACTCTGTTTTCGACTGAAATAGACAGAAGAGATGTTACACTTTTACCCAGTACAAAAATCAAAGCTCTAGCGTGAAAATTGGGCAGTTTATGGCCATTTTAGTTTTGGGGTCAATTTTTCACTTTTTCAATAACATAGCAAATCTTTGACAGGCTGTTTCTCAGAAACTATTGGAGCTGGAGAGCTGCAATTTGCACTGCGTTTGCACATTGATATGAAGTCATTATGTTTCAAATTTCAAGTTCCTGCCGTCCATAGTCTGGGTGCTACGAGTTTTTTAGTGTTGGCAACTCTCTAAAACTGAAATTTGAGGAATTTGTCTTCTCGAAAAGTGGGTACGAATTTTCAAACTCAGTTTTCTCGAAATTTGGAAAAATATGAAATTTTTTTTTCTGCATGAAAAAGATAGCAGAGATGTTACATTTTCACCCAGTACCAAAATTATAGCTCTAGCATCAAAATTGGCTCAGTTATGGCCATTTTAGTTTGGGGGTCCCTTTTTCAATTTCTGGTTGGGCCAAGACCAAATCTTTGAAAGCCCATATCTCGCAAACTATTGGAGATAGAGAGTTGCCATTTGCACTGTGCTTGCACATCGATGCGAAGTCAATACCTGTCAAATTTTAAGTTCCTACCGGCAACGGTCTGGCTGCTGGAGCACTTTTAGTTTCAGTTTTCCTCTTCAAAAAATGGCTAAACTTCAAAGTCGATTTTCTCCAAAGTATGAAAATTTGTCCCAACTCTGTTTTCGACTGAAATAGACAGAAGAGATGTTACACTTTCACCCAGTACAAAAATCAAAGCTCTAGCGTGAAAATTGGGCAGTTTATGGCCATTTTAGTTTTGGGGTCAATTTTTCACTTTTTCAATAACATAGCAAATCTTTGACAGGCTGTTTCTCAGAAACTATTGGAGCTGGAGAGCTGCAATTTGCACTGCGTTTGCACATTGATATGAAGTCATTATGTTTCAAATTTCAAGTTCCTGCCGTACATAGTCTGGGTGCTACGAGTTTTTTAGTGTTGGCAACTCTCTAAAACTGAAATTTGAGGAATTTGTCTTCTCGAAAAGTGGGTACGAATTTTCAAACTCAGTTTTCTCGAAATTTGGAAAAATATGAAATTTTTTCTTCTGCATGAAAAAGATAGCAGAGATGTTACATTTTCACCCAGTACCAAAATTATAGCTCTAGCATCAAAATTGGCTCAGTTATGGCCATTTTAGTTTGGGGGTCCCTTTTTCAATTTCTGGTTGGGCCAAGACCAAATCTTTGAAAGCCCATATCTCGCAAACTATTGGAGATAGAGAGTTGCCATTTGCACTGTGCTTGCACATCGATGCGAAGTCAATACCTGTCAAATTTTAAGTTCCTACCGGCAACGGTCTGGCTGCTGGAGCACTTTTAGTTTCAGTTTTCCTCTTCAAAAAATGGCTCAACTTCAAAGTCGATTTTCTCCAAAGTATGAAAATTTGTCCCAACTCTGTTTTCGACTGAAATAGACAGAAGAGATGTTACACTTTCACCCAGTACAAAAATCAAAGCTCTAGCGTGAAAATTGGGCAGTTTATGGCCATTTTAGTTTTGGGGTCAATTTTTCACTTTTTCAATAACATAGCAAATCTTTGACAGGCTGTTTCTCAGAAACTATTGGAGCTGGAGAGCTGCAATTTGCACTGCGTTTGCACATTGATATGAAGTCATTATGTTTCAAATTTCAAGTTCCTGCCGTACATAGTCTGGGTGCTACGAGTTTTTTAGTGTTGGCAACTCTCTAAAACTGAAATTTGAGGAATTTGTCTTCTCGAAAAGTGGGTACGAATTTTCAAACTCAGTTTTCTCGAAATTTGGAAAAATATGAAATTTTTTCTTCTGCATGAAAAAGATAGCAGAGATGTTACATTTTCACCCAGTACCAAAATTATAGCTCTAGCATCAAAATTGGCTCAGTTATGGCCATTTTAGTTTGGGGGTCCCTTTTTCAATTTCTGGTTGGGCCAAGACCAAATCTTTGAAAGCCCATATCTCGCAAACTATTGGAGATAGAGAGTTGCCATTTGCACTGTGCTTGCACATCGATGCGAAGTCAATACCTGTCAAATTTTAAGTTCCTACCGGCAACGGTCTGGCTGCTGGAGCACTTTTAGTTTCAGTTTTCCTCTTCAAAAAATGGCTCAACTTCAAAGTCGATTTTCTCCAAAGTATGAAAATTTGTCCCAACTCTGTTTTCGACTGAAATAGACAGAAGAGATGTTACACTTTCACCCAGTACAAAAATCAAAGCTCTAGCGTGAAAATTGGGCAGTTTATGGCCATTTTAGTTTTGGGGTCAATTTTTCACTTTTTCAATAACATAGCAAATCTTTGACAGGCTGTTTCTCAGAAACTATTGGAGCTGGAGAGCTGCAATTTGCACTGCGTTTGCACATTGATATGAAGTCATTATGTTTCAAATTTCAAGTTCCTGCCGTACATAGTCTGGGTGCTACGAGTTTTTTAGTGTTGGCAACTCTCTAAAACTGAAATTTGAGGAATTTGTCTTCTCGAAAAGTGGGTACGAATTTTCAAACTCAGTTTTCTCGAAATTTGGAAAAATATGAAATTTTTTCTTCTGCATGAAAAAGATAGCAGAGATGTTACATTTTCACCCAGTACCAAAATTATAGCTCTAGCATCAAAATTGGCTCAGTTATGGCCATTTTAGTTTGGGGGTCCCTTTTTCAATTTCTGGTTGGGCCAAGACCAAATCTTTGAAAGCCCATATCTCGCAAACTATTGGAGATAGAGAGTTGCCATTTGCACTGTGCTTGCACATCGATGCGAAGTCAATACCTGTCAAATTTTAAGTTCCTACCGGCAACGGTCTGGCTGCTGGAGCACTTTTAGTTTCAATTTTCCTCTTCAAAAAATGGCTAAACTTCAAAGTCGATTTTCTCCAAAGTATGAAAATTTGTCCCAACTCTGTTTTCGACTGAAATAGACAGAAGAGATGTTACACTTTTACCCAGTACAAAAATCAAAGCTCTAGCGTGAAAATTGGGCAGTTTATGGCCATTTTAGTTTTGGGGTCAATTTTTCACTTTTTCAATAACATAGCAAATCTTTGACAGGCTGTTTCTCAGAAACTATTGGAGCTGGAGAGCTGCAATTTGCACTGCGTTTGCACATTGATATGAAGTCATTATGTTTCAAATTTCAAGTTCCTGCCGTCCATAGTCTGGGTGCTACGAGTTTTTTAGTGTTGGCAACTCTCTAAAACTGAAATTTGAGGAATTTGTCTTCTCGAAAAGTGGGTACGAATTTTCAAACTCAGTTTTCTCGAAATTTGGAAAAATATGAAATTTTTTTTTCTGCATGAAAAAGATAGCAGAGATGTTACATTTTCACCCAGTACCAAAATTATAGCTCTAGCATCAAAATTGGCTCAGTTATGGCCATTTTAGTTTGGGGGTCCCTTTTTCAATTTCTGGTTGGGCCAAGACCAAATCTTTGAAAGCCCATATCTCGCAAACTATTGGAGATAGAGAGTTGCCATTTGCACTGTGCTTGCACATCGATGCGAAGTCAATACCTGTCAAATTTTAAGTTCCTACCGGCAACGGTCTGGCTGCTGGAGCACTTTTAGTTTCAGTTTTCCTCTTCAAAAAATGGCTAAACTTCAAAGTCGATTTTCTCCAAAGTATGAAAATTTGTCCCAACTCTGTTTTCGACTGAAATAGACAGAAGAGATGTTACACTTTCACCCAGTACAAAAATCAAAGCTCTAGCGTGAAAATTGGGCAGTTTATGGCCATTTTAGTTTTGGGGTCAATTTTTCACTTTTTCAATAACATAGCAAATCTTTGACAGGCTGTTTCTCAGAAACTATTGGAGCTGGAGAGCTGCAATTTGCACTGCGTTTGCACATTGATATGAAGTCATTATGTTTCAAATTTCAAGTTCCTGCCGTACATAGTCTGGGTGCTACGAGTTTTTTAGTGTTGGCAACTCTCTAAAACTGAAATTTGAGGAATTTGTCTTCTCGAAAAGTGGGTACGAATTTTCAAACTCAGTTTTCTCGAAATTTGGAAAAATATGAAATTTTTTCTTCTGCATGAAAAAGATAGCAGAGATGTTACATTTTCACCCAGTACCAAAATTATAGCTCTAGCATCAAAATTGGCTCAGTTATGGCCATTTTAGTTTGGGGGTCCCTTTTTCAATTTCTGGTTGGGCCAAGACCAAATCTTTGAAAGCCCATATCTCGCAAACTATTGGAGATAGAGAGTTGCCATTTGCACTGTGCTTGCACATCGATGCGAAGTCAATACCTGTCAAATTTTAAGTTCCTACCGGCAACGGTCTGGCTGCTGGAGCACTTTTAGTTTCAGTTTTCCTCTTCAAAAAATGGCTAAACTTCAAAGTCGATTTTCTCCAAAGTATGAAAATTTGTCCCAACTCTGTTTTCGACTGAAATAGACAGAAGAGATGTTACACTTTCACCCAGTACAAAAATCAAAGCTCTAGCGTGAAAATTGGGCAGTTTATGGCCATTTTAGTTTTGGGGTCAATTTTTCACTTTTTCAATAACATAGCAAATCTTTGACAGGCTGTTTCTCAGAAACTATTGGAGCTGGAGAGCTGCAATTTGCACTGCGTTTGCACATTGATATGAAGTCATTATGTTTCAAATTTCAAGTTCCTGCCGTACATAGTCTGGGTGCTACGAGTTTTTTAGTGTTGGCAACTCTCTAAAACTGAAATTTGAGGAATTTGTCTTCTCGAAAAGTGGGTACGAATTTTCAAACTCAGTTTTCTCGAAATTTGGAAAAATATGAAATTTTTTCTTCTGCATGAAAAAGATAGCAGAGATGTTACATTTTCACCCAGTACCAAAATTATAGCTCTAGCATCAAAATTGGCTCAGTTATGGCCATTTTAGTTTGGGGGTCCCTTTTTCAATTTCTGGTTGGGCCAAGACCAAATCTTTGAAAGCCCATATCTCGCAAACTATTGGAGATAGAGAGTTGCCATTTGCACTGTGCTTGCACATCGATGCGAAGTCAATACCTGTCAAATTTTAAGTTCCTACCGGCAACGGTCTGGCTGCTGGAGCACTTTTAGTTTCAATTTTCCTCTTCAAAAAATGGCTAAACTTCAAAGTCGATTTTCTCCAAAGTATGAAAATTTGTCCCAACTCTGTTTTCGACTGAAATAGACAGAAGAGATGTTACACTTTCACCCAGTACAAAAATCAAAGCTCTAGCGTGAAAATTGGGCAGTTTATGGCCATTTTAGTTTTGGGGTCAATTTTTCACTTTTTCAATAACATAGCAAATCTTTGACAGGCTGTTTCTCAGAAACTATTGGAGCTGGAGAGCTGCAATTTGCACTGCGTTTGCACATTGATATGAAGTCATTATGTTTCAAATTTCAAGTTCCTGCCGTACATAGTCTGGGTGCTACGAGTTTTTTAGTGTTGGCAACTCTCTAAAACTGAAATTTGAGGAATTTGTCTTCTCGAAAAGTGGGTACGAATTTTCAAACTCAGTTTTCTCGAAATTTGGAAAAATATGAAATTTTTTTTTCTGCATGAAAAAGATAGCAGAGATGTTACATTTTCACCCAGTACCAAAATTATAGCTCTAGCATCAAAATTGGCTCAGTTATGGCCATTTTAGTTTGGGGGTCCCTTTTTCAATTTCTGGTTGGGCCAAGACCAAATCTTTGAAAGCCCATATCTCGCAAACTATTGGAGATAGAGAGTTGCCATTTGCACTGTGCTTGCACATCGATGCGAAGTCAATACCTGTCAAATTTTAAGTTCCTACCGGCAACGGTCTGGCTGCTGGAGCACTTTTAGTTTCAGTTTTCCTCTTCAAAAAATGGCTAAACTTCAAAGTCGATTTTCTCCAAAGTATGAAAATTTGTCCCAACTCTGTTTTCGACTGAAATAGACAGAAGAGATGTTACACTTTCACCCAGTACAAAAATCAAAGCTCTAGCGTGAAAATTGGGCAGTTTATGGCCATTTTAGTTTTGGGGTCAATTTTTCACTTTTTCAATAACATAGCAAATCTTTGACAGGCTGTTTCTCAGAAACTATTGGAGCTGGAGAGCTGCAATTTGCACTGCGTTTGCACATTGATATGAAGTCATTATGTTTCAAATTTCAAGTTCCTGCCGTACATAGTCTGGGTGCTACGAGTTTTTTAGTGTTGGCAACTCTCTAAAACTGAAATTTGAGGAATTTGTCTTCTCGAAAAGTGGGTACGAATTTTCAAACTCAGTTTTCTCGAAATTTGGAAAAATATGAAATTTTTTCTTCTGCATGAAAAAGATAGCAGAGATGTTACATTTTCACCCAGTACCAAAATTATAGCTCTAGCATCAAAATTGGCTCAGTTATGGCCATTTTAGTTTGGGGGTCCCTTTTTCAATTTCTGGTTGGGCCAAGACCAAATCTTTGAAAGCCCATATCTCGCAAACTATTGGAGATAGAGAGTTGCCATTTGCACTGTGCTTGCACATCGATGCGAAGTCAATACCTGTCAAATTTTAAGTTCCTACCGGCAACGGTCTGGCTGCTGGAGCACTTTTAGTTTCAGTTTTCCTCTTCAAAAAATGGCTAAACTTCAAAGTCGATTTTCTCCAAAGTATGAAAATTTGTCCCAACTCTGTTTTCGACTGAAATAGACAGAAGAGATGTTACACTTTCACCCAGTACAAAAATCAAAGCTCTAGCGTGAAAATTGGGCAGTTTATGGCCATTTTAGTTTTGGGGTCAATTTTTCACTTTTTCAATAACATAGCAAATCTTTGACAGGCTGTTTCTCAGAAACTATTGGAGCTGGAGAGCTGCAATTTGCACTGCGTTTGCACATTGATATGAAGTCATTATGTTTCAAATTTCAAGTTCCTGCCGTACATAGTCTGGGTGCTACGAGTTTTTTAGTGTTGGCAACTCTCTAAAACTGAAATTTGAGGAATTTGTCTTCTCGAAAAGTGGGTACGAATTTTCAAACTCAGTTTTCTCGAAATTTGGAAAAATATGAAATTTTTTCTTCTGCATGAAAAAGATAGCAGAGATGTTACATTTTCACCCAGTACCAAAATTATAGCTCTAGCATCAAAATTGGC
This sequence comes from Lottia scabra, assembly GCA_029955415.1. Taxonomy (NCBI): domain Eukaryota; kingdom Metazoa; phylum Mollusca; class Gastropoda; family Lottiidae; genus Lottia; species Lottia scabra. The sequence goes on from JARJEI010000003.1 coordinate 16,842,380, forward strand.
TCAGTTATGGCCATTTTAGTTTGGGGGTCCCTTTTTCAATTTCTGGTTGGGCCAAGACCAAATCTTTGAAAGCCCATATCTCGCAAACTATTGGAGATAGAGAGTTGCCATTTGCACTGTGCTTGCACATCGATGCGAAGTCAATACCTGTCAAATTTTAAATTCCTACCGGCAACGGTCTGGCTGCTGGAGCACTTTTAGTTTCAGTTTTCCTCTTCAAAAAATGGCTAAACTTCAAAGTCGATTTTCTCCAAAGTATGAAAATTTGTCCCAACTCTGTTTTCGACTGAAATAGACAGAAGAGATGTTACACTTTCACCCAGTACAAAAATCAAAGCTCTAGCGTGAAAATTGGGCAGTTTATGGCCATTTTAGTTTTGGGGTCAATTTTTCACTTTTTCAATAACATAGCAAATCTTTGACAGGCTGTTTCTCAGAAACTATTGGAGCTGGAGAGCTGCAATTTGCACTGCGTTTGCACATTGATATGAAGTCATTATGTTTCAAATTTCAAGTTCCTGCCGTACATAGTCTGGGTGCTACGAGTTTTTTAGTGTTGGCAACTCTCTAAAACTGAAATTTGAGGAATTTGTCTTCTCGAAAAGTGGGTACGAATTTTCAAACTCAGTTTTCTCGAAATTTGGAAAAATATGAAAATTTTTTTTCTGCATGAAAAAGATAGCAGAGATGTTACATTTTCACCCAGTACCAAAATTATAGCTCTAGCATCAAAATTGGCTCAGTTATGGCCATTTTAGTTTGGGGGTCCCTTTTTCAATTTCTGGTTGGGCCAAGACCAAATCTTTGAAAGCCCATATCTCGCAAACTATTGGAGATAGAGAGTTGCCATTTGCACTGTGCTTGCACATCGATGCGAAGTCAATACCTGTCAAATTTTAAGTTCCTACCGGCAACGGTCTGGCTGCTGGAGCACTTTTAGTTTCAATTTTCCTCTTCAAAAAATGGCTAAACTTCAAAGTCGATTTTCTCCAAAGTATGAAAATTTGTCCCAACTCTGTTTTCGACTGAAATAGACAGAAGAGATGTTACACTTTTACCCAGTACAAAAATCAAAGCTCTAGCGTGAAAATTGGGCAGTTTATGGCCATTTTAGTTTTGGGGTCAATTTTTCACTTTTTCAATAACATAGCAAATCTTTGACAGGCTGTTTCTCAGAAACTATTGGAGCTGGAGAGCTGCAATTTGCACTGCGTTTGCACATTGATATGAAGTCATTATGTTTCAAATTTCAAGTTCCTGCCGTCCATAGTCTGGGTGCTACGAGTTTTTTAGTGTTGGCAACTCTCTAAAACTGAAATTTGAGGAATTTGTCTTCTCGAAAAGTGGGTACGAATTTTCAAACTCAGTTTTCTCGAAATTTGGAAAAATATGAAATTTTTTTTTCTGCATGAAAAAGATAGCAGAGATGTTACATTTTCACCCAGTACCAAAATTATAGCTCTAGCATCAAAATTGGCTCAGTTATGGCCATTTTAGTTTGGGGGTCCCTTTTTCAATTTCTGGTTGGGCCAAGACCAAATCTTTGAAAGCCCATATCTCGCAAACTATTGGAGATAGAGAGTTGCCATTTGCACTGTGCTTGCACATCGATGCGAAGTCAATACCTGTCAAATTTTAAGTTCCTACCGGCAACGGTCTGGCTGCTGGAGCACTTTTAGTTTCAGTTTTCCTCTTCAAAAAATGGCTAAACTTCAAAGTCGATTTTCTCCAAAGTATGAAAATTTGTCCCAACTCTGTTTTCGACTGAAATAGACAGAAGAGATGTTACACTTTCACCCAGTACAAAAATCAAAGCTCTAGCGTGAAAATTGGGCAGTTTATGGCCATTTTAGTTTTGGGGTCAATTTTTCACTTTTTCAATAACATAGCAAATCTTTGACAGGCTGTTTCTCAGAAACTATTGGAGCTGGAGAGCTGCAATTTGCACTGCGTTTGCACATTGATATGAAGTCATTATGTTTCAAATTTCAAGTTCCTGCCGTACATAGTCTGGGTGCTACGAGTTTTTTAGTGTTGGCAACTCTCTAAAACTGAAATTTGAGGAATTTGTCTTCTCGAAAAGTGGGTACGAATTTTCAAACTCAGTTTTCTCGAAATTTGGAAAAATATGAAATTTTTTCTTCTGCATGAAAAAGATAGCAGAGATGTTACATTTTCACCCAGTACCAAAATTATAGCTCTAGCATCAAAATTGGCTCAGTTATGGCCATTTTAGTTTGGGGGTCCCTTTTTCAATTTCTGGTTGGGCCAAGACCAAATCTTTGAAAGCCCATATCTCGCAAACTATTGGAGATAGAGAGTTGCCATTTGCACTGTGCTTGCACATCGATGCGAAGTCAATACCTGTCAAATTTTAAGTTCCTACCGGCAACGGTCTGGCTGCTGGAGCACTTTTAGTTTCAGTTTTCCTCTTCAAAAAATGGCTAAACTTCAAAGTCGATTTTCTCCAAAGTATGAAAATTTGTCCCAACTCTGTTTTCGACTGAAATAGACAGAAGAGATGTTACACTTTCACCCAGTACAAAAATCAAAGCTCTAGCGTGAAAATTGGGCAGTTTATGGCCATTTTAGTTTTGGGGTCAATTTTTCACTTTTTCAATAACATAGCAAATCTTTGACAGGCTGTTTCTCAGAAACTATTGGAGCTGGAGAGCTGCAATTTGCACTGCGTTTGCACATTGATATGAAGTCATTATGTTTCAAATTTCAAGTTCCTGCCGTACATAGTCTGGGTGCTACGAGTTTTTTAGTGTTGGCAACTCTCTAAAACTGAAATTTGAGGAATTTGTCTTCTCGAAAAGTGGGTACGAATTTTCAAACTCAGTTTTCTCGAAATTTGGAAAAATATGAAATTTTTTCTTCTGCATGAAAAAGATAGCAGAGATGTTACATTTTCACCCAGTACCAAAATTATAGCTCTAGCATCAAAATTGGCTCAGTTATGGCCATTTTAGTTTGGGGGTCCCTTTTTCAATTTCTGGTTGGGCCAAGACCAAATCTTTGAAAGCCCATATCTCGCAAACTATTGGAGATAGAGAGTTGCCATTTGCACTGTGCTTGCACATCGATGCGAAGTCAATACCTGTCAAATTTTAAGTTCCTACCGGCAACGGTCTGGCTGCTGGAGCACTTTTAGTTTCAGTTTTCCTCTTCAAAAAATGGCTCAACTTCAAAGTCGATTTTCTCCAAAGTATGAAAATTTGTCCCAACTCTGTTTTCGACTGAAATAGACAGAAGAGATGTTACACTTTCACCCAGTACAAAAATCAAAGCTCTAGCGTGAAAATTGGGCAGTTTATGGCCATTTTAGTTTTGGGGTCAATTTTTCACTTTTTCAATAACATAGCAAATCTTTGACAGGCTGTTTCTCAGAAACTATTGGAGCTGGAGAGCTGCAATTTGCACTGCGTTTGCACATTGATATGAAGTCATTATGTTTCAAATTTCAAGTTCCTGCCGTACATAGTCTGGGTGCTACGAGTTTTTTAGTGTTGGCAACTCTCTAAAACTGAAATTTGAGGAATTTGTCTTCTCGAAAAGTGGGTACGAATTTTCAAACTCAGTTTTCTCGAAATTTGGAAAAATATGAAATTTTTTCTTCTGCATGAAAAAGATAGCAGAGATGTTACATTTTCACCCAGTACCAAAATTATAGCTCTAGCATCAAAATTGGCTCAGTTATGGCCATTTTAGTTTGGGGGTCCCTTTTTCAATTTCTGGTTGGGCCAAGACCAAATCTTTGAAAGCCCATATCTCGCAAACTATTGGAGATAGAGAGTTGCCATTTGCACTGTGCTTGCACATCGATGCGAAGTCAATACCTGTCAAATTTTAAGTTCCTACCGGCAACGGTCTGGCTGCTGGAGCACTTTTAGTTTCAATTTTCCTCTTCAAAAAATGGCTAAACTTCAAAGTCGATTTTCTCCAAAGTATGAAAATTTGTCCCAACTCTGTTTTCGACTGAAATAGACAGAAGAGATGTTACACTTTTACCCAGTACAAAAATCAAAGCTCTAGCGTGAAAATTGGGCAGTTTATGGCCATTTTAGTTTTGGGGTCAATTTTTCACTTTTTCAATAACATAGCAAATCTTTGACAGGCTGTTTCTCAGAAACTATTGGAGCTGGAGAGCTGCAATTTGCACTGCGTTTGCACATTGATATGAAGTCATTATGTTTCAAATTTCAAGTTCCTGCCGTCCATAGTCTGGGTGCTACGAGTTTTTTAGTGTTGGCAACTCTCTAAAACTGAAATTTGAGGAATTTGTCTTCTCGAAAAGTGGGTACGAATTTTCAAACTCAGTTTTCTCGAAATTTGGAAAAATATGAAATTTTTTTTTCTGCATGAAAAAGATAGCAGAGATGTTACATTTTCACCCAGTACCAAAATTATAGCTCTAGCATCAAAATTGGCTCAGTTATGGCCATTTTAGTTTGGGGGTCCCTTTTTCAATTTCTGGTTGGGCCAAGACCAAATCTTTGAAAGCCCATATCTCGCAAACTATTGGAGATAGAGAGTTGCCATTTGCACTGTGCTTGCACATCGATGCGAAGTCAATACCTGTCAAATTTTAAGTTCCTACCGGCAACGGTCTGGCTGCTGGAGCACTTTTAGTTTCAGTTTTCCTCTTCAAAAAATGGCTAAACTTCAAAGTCGATTTTCTCCAAAGTATGAAAATTTGTCCCAACTCTGTTTTCGACTGAAATAGACAGAAGAGATGTTACACTTTCACCCAGTACAAAAATCAAAGCTCTAGCGTGAAAATTGGGCAGTTTATGGCCATTTTAGTTTTGGGGTCAATTTTTCACTTTTTCAATAACATAGCAAATCTTTGACAGGCTGTTTCTCAGAAACTATTGGAGCTGGAGAGCTGCAATTTGCACTGCGTTTGCACATTGATATGAAGTCATTATGTTTCAAATTTCAAGTTCCTGCCGTACATAGTCTGGGGTGCTACGAGTTTTTTAGTGTTGGCAACTCTCTAAAACTGAAATTTGAGGAATTTGTCTTCTCGAAAAGTGGGTACGAATTTTCAAACTCAGTTTTCTCGAAATTTGGAAAAATATGAAATTTTTTCTTCTGCATGAAAAAGATAGCAGAGATGTTACATTTTCACCCAGTACCAAAATTATAGCTCTAGCATCAAAATTGGCTCAGTTATGGCCATTTTAGTTTGGGGGTCCCTTTTTCAATTTCTGGTTGGGCCAAGACCAAATCTTTGAAAGCCCATATCTCGCAAACTATTGGAGATAGAGAGTTGCCATTTGCACTGTGCTTGCACATCGATGCGAAGTCCAATACCTGTCAAATTTTAAGTTCCTACCGGCAACGGTCTGGCTGCTGGAGCACTTTTAGTTTCAGTTTTCCTCTTCAAAAAATGGCTCAACTTCAAAGTCGATTTTCTCCAAAGTATGAAAATTTGTCCCAACTCTGTTTTCGACTGAAATAGACAGAAGAGATGTTACACTTTCACCCAGTACAAAAAATCAAAGCTCTAGCGTGAAAATTGGGCAGTTTATGGCCATTTTTTTGGGGTCAATTTTTCACTTTTTCAATAACATAGCAAATCTTTGACAGGCTGTTTCTCAGAAACTATTGGAGCTGGAGAGCTGCAATTTGCACTGCGTTTGCACATTGATATGAAGTCATTATGTTTCAAATTTCAAGTTCCTGCCGTACATAGTCTGGGTGCTACGAGTTTTTTAGTGTTGGCAACTCTCTAAAACTGAAATTTGAGGAATTTGTCTTCTCGAAAAGTGGGTACGAATTTTCAAACTCAGTTTTCTCGAAATTTGGAAAAATATGAAATTTTTTCTTCTGCATGAAAAAGATAGCAGAGATGTTACATTTTCACCCAGTACCAAAATTATAGCTCTAGCATCAAAATTGGCTCAGTTATGGCCATTTTAGTTTGGGGGTCCCTTTTTCAATTTCTGGTTGGGCCAAGACCAAATCTTTGAAAGCCCATATCTCGCAAACTATTGGAGATAGAGAGTTGCCATTTGCACTGTGCTTGCACATCGATGCGAAGTCAATACCTGTCAAATTTTAAGTTCCTACCGGCAACGGTCTGGCTGCTGGAGCACTTTTAGTTTCAGTTTTCCTCTTCAAAAAATGGCTCAACTTCAAAGTCGATTTTCTCCAAAGTATGAAAATTTGTCCCAACTCTGTTTTCGACTGAAATAGACAGAAGAGATGTTACACTTTCACCCAGTACAAAAATCAAAGCTCTAGCGTGAAAATTGGGCAGTTTATGGCCATTTTAGTTTTGGGGTCAATTTTTCACTTTTTCAATAACATAGCAAATCTTTGACAGGCTGTTTCTCAGAAACTATTGGAGCTGGAGAGCTGCAATTTGCACTGCGTTTGCACATTGATATGAAGTCATTATGTTTCAAATTTCAAGTTCCTGCCGTACATAGTCTGGGTGCTACGAGTTTTTTAGTGTTGGCAACTCTCTAAAACTGAAATTTGAGGAATTTGTCTTCTCGAAAAGTGGGTACGAATTTTCAAACTCAGTTTTCTCGAAATTTGGAAAAATATGAAATTTTTTCTTCTGCATGAAAAAGATAGCAGAGATGTTACATTTTCACCCAGTACCAAAATTATAGCTCTAGCATCAAAATTGGCTCAGTTATGGCCATTTTAGTTTGGGGGTCCCTTTTTCAATTTCTGGTTGGGCCAAGACCAAATCTTTGAAAGCCCATATCTCGCAAACTATTGGAGATAGAGAGTTGCCATTTGCACTGTGCTTGCACATCGATGCGAAGTCAATACCTGTCAAATTTTAAGTTCCTACCGGCAACGGTCTGGCTGCTGGAGCACTTTTAGTTTCAATTTTCCTCTTCAAAAAATGGCTAAACTTCAAAGTCGATTTTCTCCAAAGTATGAAAATTTGTCCCAACTCTGTTTTCGACTGAAATAGACAGAAGAGATGTTACACTTTTACCCAGTACAAAAATCAAAGCTCTAGCGTGAAAATTGGGCAGTTTATGGCCATTTTAGTTTTGGGGTCAATTTTTCACTTTTTCAATAACATAGCAAATCTTTGACAGGCTGTTTCTCAGAAACTATTGGAGCTGGAGAGCTGCAATTTGCACTGCGTTTGCACATTGATATGAAGTCATTATGTTTCAAATTTCAAGTTCCTGCCGTCCATAGTCTGGGTGCTACGAGTTTTTTAGTGTTGGCAACTCTCTAAAACTGAAATTTGAGGAATTTGTCTTCTCGAAAAGTGGGTACGAATTTTCAAACTCAGTTTTCTCGAAATTTGGAAAAATATGAAATTTTTTTTTCTGCATGAAAAAGATAGCAGAGATGTTACATTTTCACCCAGTACCAAAATTATAGCTCTAGCATCAAAATTGGCTCAGTTATGGCCATTTTAGTTTGGGGGTCCCTTTTTCAATTTCTGGTTGGGCCAAGACCAAATCTTTGAAAGCCCATATCTCGCAAACTATTGGAGATAGAGAGTTGCCATTTGCACTGTGCTTGCACATCGATGCGAAGTCAATACCTGTCAAATTTTAAGTTCCTACCGGCAACGGTCTGGCTGCTGGAGCACTTTTAGTTTCAGTTTTCCTCTTCAAAAAATGGCTAAACTTCAAAGTCGATTTTCTCCAAAGTATGAAAATTTGTCCCAACTCTGTTTTCGACTGAAATAGACAGAAGAGATGTTACACTTTCACCCAGTACAAAAATCAAAGCTCTAGCGTGAAAATTGGGCAGTTTATGGCCATTTTAGTTTTGGGGTCAATTTTTCACTTTTTCAATAACATAGCAAATCTTTGACAGGCTGTTTCTCAGAAACTATTGGAGCTGGAGAGCTGCAATTTGCACTGCGTTTGCACATTGATATGAAGTCATTATGTTTCAAATTTCAAGTTCCTGCCGTACATAGTCTGGGTGCTACGAGTTTTTTAGTGTTGGCAACTCTCTAAAACTGAAATTTGAGGAATTTGTCTTCTCGAAAAGTGGGTACGAATTTTCAAACTCAGTTTTCTCGAAATTTGGAAAAATATGAAATTTTTTCTTCTGCATGAAAAAGATAGCAGAGATGTTACATTTTCACCCAGTACCAAAATTATAGCTCTAGCATCAAAATTGGCTCAGTTATGGCCATTTTAGTTTGGGGGTCCCTTTTTCAATTTCTGGTTGGGCCAAGACCAAATCTTTGAAAGCCCATATCTCGCAAACTATTGGAGATAGAGAGTTGCCATTTGCACTGTGCTTGCACATCGATGCGAAGTCAATACCTGTCAAATTTTAAGTTCCTACCGGCAACGGTCTGGCTGCTGGAGCACTTTTAGTTTCAGTTTTCCTCTTCAAAAAATGGCTAAACTTCAAAGTCGATTTTCTCCAAAGTATGAAAATTTGTCCCAACTCTGTTTTCGACTGAAATAGACAGAAGAGATGTTACACTTTCACCCAGTACAAAAATCAAAGCTCTAGCGTGAAAATTGGGCAGTTTATGGCCATTTTAGTTTTGGGGTCAATTTTTCACTTTTTCAATAACATAGCAAATCTTTGACAGGCTGTTTCTCAGAAACTATTGGAGCTGGAGAGCTGCAATTTGCACTGCGTTTGCACATTGATATGAAGTCATTATGTTTCAAATTTCAAGTTCCTGCCGTACATAGTCTGGGTGCTACGAGTTTTTTAGTGTTGGCAACTCTCTAAAACTGAAATTTGAGGAATTTGTCTTCTCGAAAAGTGGGGTACGAATTTTCAAACTCAGTTTTCTCGAAATTTGGAAAAATATGAAATTTTTTCTTCTGCATGAAAAAGATAGCAGAGATGTTACATTTTCACCCAGTACCAAAATTATAGCTCTAGCATCAAAATTGGCTCAGTTATGGCCATTTTAGTTTGGGGGTCCCTTTTTCAATTTCTGGTTGGGCCAAGACCAAATCTTTGAAAGCCCATATCTCGCAAACTATTGGAGATAGAGAGTTGCCATTTGCACTGTGCTTGCACATCGATGCGAAGTCAATACCTGTCAAAATTTTAAGTTCCTACCGGCAACGGTCTGGCTGCTGGAGCTTTTAGTTTCAATTTTCCTCTTCAAAAAATGGCTAAACTTCAAAGTCGATTTTCTCCAAAGTATGAAAATTTGTCCCAACTCTGTTTTCGACTGAAATAGACAGAAGAGATGTTACACTTTCACCCAGTACAAAAATCAAAGCTCTAGCGTGAAAATTGGGCAGTTTATGGCCATTTTAGTTTTGGGGTCAATTTTTCACTTTTTCAATAACATAGCAAATCTTTGACAGGCTGTTTCTCAGAAACTATTGGAGCTGGAGAGCTGCAATTTGCACTGCGTTTGCACATTGATATGAAGTCATTATGTTTCAAATTTCAAGTTCCTGCCGTACATAGTCTGGGTGCTACGAGTTTTTTAGTGTTGGCAACTCTCTAAAACTGAAATTTGAGGAATTTGTCTTCTCGAAAAGTGGGTACGAATTTTCAAACTCAGTTTTCTCGAAATTTGGAAAAATATGAAATTTTTTTTTCTGCATGAAAAAGATAGCAGAGATGTTACATTTTCACCCAGTACCAAAATTATAGCTCTAGCATCAAAATTGGCTCAGTTATGGCCATTTTAGTTTGGGGGTCCCTTTTTCAATTTCTGGTTGGGCCAAGACCAAATCTTTGAAAGCCCATATCTCGCAAACTATTGGAGATAGAGAGTTGCCATTTGCACTGTGCTTGCACATCGATGCGAAGTCAATACCTGTCAAATTTTAAGTTCCTACCGGCAACGGTCTGGCTGCTGGAGCACTTTTAGTTTCAGTTTTCCTCTTCAAAAAATGGCTAAACTTCAAAGTCGATTTTCTCCAAAGTATGAAAATTTGTCCCAACTCTGTTTTCGACTGAAATAGACAGAAGAGATGTTACACTTTCACCCAGTACAAAAATCAAAGCTCTAGCGTGAAAATTGGGCAGTTTATGGCCATTTTAGTTTTGGGGTCAATTTTTCACTTTTTCAATAACATAGCAAATCTTTGACAGGCTGTTTCTCAGAAACTATTGGAGCTGGAGAGCTGCAATTTGCACTGCGTTTGCACATTGATATGAAGTCATTATGTTTCAAATTTCAAGTTCCTGCCGTACATAGTCTGGGTGCTACGAGTTTTTTAGTGTTGGCAACTCTCTAAAACTGAAATTTGAGGAATTTGTCTTCTCGAAAAGTGGGTACGAATTTTCAAACTCAGTTTTCTCGAAATTTGGAAAAATATGAAATTTTTTCTTCTGCATGAAAAAGATAGCAGAGATGTTACATTTTCACCCAGTACCAAAATTATAGCTCTAGCATCAAAATTGGCTCAGTTATGGCCATTTTAGTTTGGGGGTCCCTTTTTCAATTTCTGGTTGGGCCAAGACCAAATCTTTGAAAGCCCATATCTCGCAAACTATTGGAGATAGAGAGTTGCCATTTGCACTGTGCTTGCACATCGATGCGAAGTCAATACCTGTCAAATTTTAAGTTCCTACCGGCAACGGTCTGGCTGCTGGAGCACTTTTAGTTTCAGTTTTCCTCTTCAAAAAATGGCTAAACTTCAAAGTCGATTTTCTCCAAAGTATGAAAATTTGTCCCAACTCTGTTTTCGACTGAAATAGACAGAAGAGATGTTACACTTTCACCCAGTACAAAAATCAAAGCTCTAGCGTGAAAATTGGGCAGTTTATGGCCATTTTAGTTTTGGGGTCAATTTTTCACTTTTTCAATAACATAGCAAATCTTTGACAGGCTGTTTCTCAGAAACTATTGGAGCTGGAGAGCTGCAATTTGCACTGCGTTTGCACATTGATATGAAGTCATTATGTTTCAAATTTCAAGTTCCTGCCGTACATAGTCTGGGTGCTACGAGTTTTTTAGTGTTGGCAACTCTCTAAAACTGAAATTTGAGGAATTTGTCTTCTCGAAAAGTGGGTACGAATTTTCAAACTCAGTTTTCTCGAAATTTGGAAAAATATGAAATTTTTTCTTCTGCATGAAAAAGATAGCAGAGATGTTACATTTTCACCCAGTACCAAAATTATAGCTCTAGCATCAAAATTGGCTCAGTTATGGCCATTTTAGTTTGGGGGTCCCTTTTTCAATTTCTGGTTGGGCCAAGACCAAATCTTTGAAAGCCCATATCTCGCAAACTATTGGAGATAGAGAGTTGCCATTTGCACTGTGCTTGCACATCGATGCGAAGTCAATACCTGTCAAATTTTAAATTCCTACCGGCAACGGTCTGGCTGCTGGAGCACTTTTAGTTTCAGTTTTCCTCTTCAAAAAATGGCTAAACTTCAAAGTCGATTTTCTCCAAAGTATGAAAATTTGTCCCAACTCTGTTTTCGACTGAAATAGACAGAAGAGATGTTACACTTTCACCCAGTACAAAAATCAAAGCTCTAGCGTGAAAATTGGGCAGTTTATGGCCATTTTAGTTTTGGGGTCAATTTTTCACTTTTTCAATAACATAGCAAATCTTTGACAGGCTGTTTCTCAGAAACTATTGGAGCTGGAGAGCTGCAATTTGCACTGCGTTTGCACATTGATATGAAGTCATTATGTTTCAAATTTCAAGTTCCTGCCGTACATAGTCTGGGTGCTACGAGTTTTTTAGTGTTGGCAACTCTCTAAAACTGAAATTTGAGGAATTTGTCTTCTCGAAAAGTGGGTACGAATTTTCAAACTCAGTTTTCTCGAAATTTGGAAAAATATGAAAATTTTTTTTCTGCATGAAAAAGATAGCAGAGATGTTACATTTTCACCCAGTACCAAAATTATAGCTCTAGCATCAAAATTGGCTCAGTTATGGCCATTTTAGTTTGGGGGTCCCTTTTTCAATTTCTGGTTGGGCCAAGACCAAATCTTTGAAAGCCCATATCTCGCAAACTATTGGAGATAGAGAGTTGCCATTTGCACTGTGCTTGCACATCGATGCGAAGTCAATACCTGTCAAATTTTAAGTTCCTACCGGCAACGGTCTGGCTGCTGGAGCACTTTTAGTTTCAATTTTCCTCTTCAAAAAATGGCTAAACTTCAAAGTCGATTTTCTCCAAAGTATGAAAATTTGTCCCAACTCTGTTTTCGACTGAAATAGACAGAAGAGATGTTACACTTTTACCCAGTACAAAAATCAAAGCTCTAGCGTGAAAATTGGGCAGTTTATGGCCATTTTAGTTTTGGGGTCAATTTTTCACTTTTTCAATAACATAGCAAATCTTTGACAGGCTGTTTCTCAGAAACTATTGGAGCTGGAGAGCTGCAATTTGCACTGCGTTTGCACATTGATATGAAGTCATTATGTTTCAAATTTCAAGTTCCTGCCGTCCATAGTCTGGGTGCTACGAGTTTTTTAGTGTTGGCAACTCTCTAAAACTGAAATTTGAGGAATTTGTCTTCTCGAAAAGTGGGTACGAATTTTCAAACTCAGTTTTCTCGAAATTTGGAAAAATATGAAATTTTTTTTTCTGCATGAAAAAGATAGCAGAGATGTTACATTTTCACCCAGTACCAAAATTATAGCTCTAGCATCAAAATTGGCTCAGTTATGGCCATTTTAGTTTGGGGGTCCCTTTTTCAATTTCTGGTTGGGCCAAGACCAAATCTTTGAAAGCCCATATCTCGCAAACTATTGGAGATAGAGAGTTGCCATTTGCACTGTGCTTGCACATCGATGCGAAGTCAATACCTGTCAAATTTTAAGTTCCTACCGGCAACGGTCTGGCTGCTGGAGCACTTTTAGTTTCAGTTTTCCTCTTCAAAAAATGGCTAAACTTCAAAGTCGATTTTCTCCAAAGTATGAAAATTTGTCCCAACTCTGTTTTCGACTGAAATAGACAGAAGAGATGTTACACTTTCACCCAGTACAAAAATCAAAGCTCTAGCGTGAAAATTGGGCAGTTTATGGCCATTTTAGTTTTGGGGTCAATTTTTCACTTTTTCAATAACATAGCAAATCTTTGACAGGCTGTTTCTCAGAAACTATTGGAGCTGGAGAGCTGCAATTTGCACTGCGTTTGCACATTGATATGAAGTCATTATGTTTCAAATTTCAAGTTCCTGCCGTACATAGTCTGGGTGCTACGAGTTTTTTAGTGTTGGCAACTCTCTAAAACTGAAATTTGAGGAATTTGTCTTCTCGAAAAGTGGGTACGAATTTTCAAACTCAGTTTTCTCGAAATTTGGAAAAATATGAAATTTTTTCTTCTGCATGAAAAAGATAGCAGAGATGTTACATTTTCACCCAGTACCAAAATTATAGCTCTAGCATCAAAATTGGCTCAGTTATGGCCATTTTAGTTTGGGGGTCCCTTTTTCAATTTCTGGTTGGGCCAAGACCAAATCTTTGAAAGCCCATATCTCGCAAACTATTGGAGATAGAGAGTTGCCATTTGCACTGTGCTTGCACATCGATGCGAAGTCAATACCTGTCAAATTTTAAGTTCCTACCGGCAACGGTCTGGCTGCTGGAGCACTTTTAGTTTCAGTTTTCCTCTTCAAAAAATGGCTAAACTTCAAAGTCGATTTTCTCCAAAGTATGAAAATTTGTCCCAACTCTGTTTTCGACTGAAATAGACAGAAGAGATGTTACACTTTCACCCAGTACAAAAATCAAAGCTCTAGCGTGAAAATTGGGCAGTTTATGGCCATTTTAGTTTTGGGGTCAATTTTTCACTTTTTCAATAACATAGCAAATCTTTGACAGGCTGTTTCTCAGAAACTATTGGAGCTGGAGAGCTGCAATTTGCACTGCGTTTGCACATTGATATGAAGTCATTATGTTTCAAATTTCAAGTTCCTGCCGTACATAGTCTGGGTGCTACGAGTTTTTTAGTGTTGGCAACTCTCTAAAACTGAAATTTGAGGAATTTGTCTTCTCGAAAAGTGGGTACGAATTTTCAAACTCAGTTTTCTCGAAATTTGGAAAAATATGAAATTTTTTCTTCTGCATGAAAAAGATAGCAGAGATGTTACATTTTCACCCAGTACCAAAATTATAGCTCTAGCATCAAAATTGGCTCAGTTATGGCCATTTTAGTTTGGGGGTCCCTTTTTCAATTTCTGGTTGGGCCAAGACCAAATCTTTGAAAGCCCATATCTCGCAAACTATTGGAGATAGAGAGTTGCCATTTGCACTGTGCTTGCACATCGATGCGAAGTCAATACCTGTCAAATTTTAAGTTCCTACCGGCAACGGTCTGGCTGCTGGAGCACTTTTAGTTTCAGTTTTCCTCTTCAAAAAATGGCTCAACTTCAAAGTCGATTTTCTCCAAAGTATGAAAATTTGTCCCAACTCTGTTTTCGACTGAAATAGACAGAAGAGATGTTACACTTTCACCCAGTACAAAAATCAAAGCTCTAGCGTGAAAATTGGGCAGTTTATGGCCATTTTAGTTTTGGGGTCAATTTTTCACTTTTTCAATAACATAGCAAATCTTTGACAGGCTGTTTCTCAGAAACTATTGGAGCTGGAGAGCTGCAATTTGCACTGCGTTTGCACATTGATATGAAGTCATTATGTTTCAAATTTCAAGTTCCTGCCGTACATAGTCTGGGTGCTACGAGTTTTTTAGTGTTGGCAACTCTCTAAAACTGAAATTTGAGGAATTTGTCTTCTCGAAAAGTGGGTACGAATTTTCAAACTCAGTTTTCTCGAAATTTGGAAAAATATGAAATTTTTTCTTCTGCATGAAAAAGATAGCAGAGATGTTACATTTTCACCCAGTACCAAAATTATAGCTCTAGCATCAAAATTGGCTCAGTTATGGCCATTTTAGTTTGGGGGTCCCTTTTTCAATTTCTGGTTGGGCCAAGACCAAATCTTTGAAAGCCCATATCTCGCAAACTATTGGAGATAGAGAGTTGCCATTTGCACTGTGCTTGCACATCGATGCGAAGTCAATACCTGTCAAATTTTAAATTCCTACCGGCAACGGTCTGGCTGCTGGAGCACTTTTAGTTTCAGTTTTCCTCTTCAAAAAATGGCTAAACTTCAAAGTCGATTTTCTCCAAAGTATGAAAATTTGTCCCAACTCTGTTTTCGACTGAAATAGACAGAAGAGATGTTACACTTTCACCCAGTACAAAAATCAAAGCTCTAGCGTGAAAATTGGGCAGTTTATGGCCATTTTAGTTTTGGGGTCAATTTTTCACTTTTTCAATAACATAGCAAATCTTTGACAGGCTGTTTCTCAGAAACTATTGGAGCTGGAGAGCTGCAATTTGCACTGCGTTTGCACATTGATATGAAGTCATTATGTTTCAAATTTCAAGTTCCTGCCGTACATAGTCTGGGTGCTACGAGTTTTTTAGTGTTGGCAACTCTCTAAAACTGAAATTTGAGGAATTTGTCTTCTCGAAAAGTGGGTACGAATTTTCAAACTCAGTTTTCTCGAAATTTGGAAAAATATGAAATTTTTTTTTCTGCATGAAAAAGATAGCAGAGATGTTACATTTTCACCCAGTACCAAAATTATAGCTCTAGCATCAAAATTGGCTCAGTTATGGCCATTTTAGTTTGGGGGTCCCTTTTTCAATTTCTGGTTGGGCCAAGACCAAATCTTTGAAAGCCCATATCTCGCAAACTATTGGAGATAGAGAGTTGCCATTTGCACTGTGCTTGCACATCGATGCGAAGTCAATACCTGTCAAATTTTAAGTTCCTACCGGCAACGGTCTGGCTGCTGGAGCACTTTTAGTTTCAGTTTTCCTCTTCAAAAAATGGCTAAACTTCAAAGTCGATTTTCTCCAAAGTATGAAAATTTGTCCCAACTCTGTTTTCGACTGAAATAGACAGAAGAGATGTTACACTTTCACCCAGTACAAAAATCAAAGCTCTAGCGTGAAAATTGGGCAGTTTATGGCCATTTTAGTTTTGGGGTCAATTTTTCACTTTTTCAATAACATAGCAAATCTTTGACAGGCTGTTTCTCAGAAACTATTGGAGCTGGAGAGCTGCAATTTGCACTGCGTTTGCACATTGATATGAAGTCATTATGTTTCAAATTTCAAGTTCCTGCCGTACATAGTCTGGGTGCTACGAGTTTTTTAGTGTTGGCAACTCTCTAAAACTGAAATTTGAGGAATTTGTCTTCTCGAAAAGTGGGTACGAATTTTCAAACTCAGTTTTCTCGAAATTTGGAAAAATATGAAATTTTTTCTTCTGCATGAAAAAGATAGCAGAGATGTTACATTTTCACCCAGTACCAAAATTATAGCTCTAGCATCAAAATTGGCTCAGTTATGGCCATTTTAGTTTGGGGGTCCCTTTTTCAATTTCTGGTTGGGCCAAGACCAAATCTTTGAAAGCCCATATCTCGCAAACTATTGGAGATAGAGAGTTGCCATTTGCACTGTGCTTGCACATCGATGCGAAGTCAATACCTGTCAAATTTTAAGTTCCTACCGGCAACGGTCTGGCTGCTGGAGCACTTTTAGTTTCAGTTTTCCTCTTCAAAAAATGGCTCAACTTCAAAGTCGATTTTCTCCAAAGTATGAAAATTTGTCCCAACTCTGTTTTCGACTGAAATAGACAGAAGAGATGTTACACTTTCACCCAGTACAAAAATCAAAGCTCTAGCGTGAAAATTGGGCAGTTTATGGCCATTTTAGTTTTGGGGTCAATTTTTCACTTTTTCAATAACATAGCAAATCTTTGACAGGCTGTTTCTCAGAAACTATTGGAGCTGGAGAGCTGCAATTTGCACTGCGTTTGCACATTGATATGAAGTCATTATGTTTCAAATTTCAAGTTCCTGCCGTACATAGTCTGGGTGCTACGAGTTTTTTAGTGTTGGCAACTCTCTAAAACTGAAATTTGAGGAATTTGTCTTCTCGAAAAGTGGGTACGAATTTTCAAACTCAGTTTTCTCGAAATTTGGAAAAATATGAAATTTTTTCTTCTGCATGAAAAAGATAGCAGAGATGTTACATTTTCACCCAGTACCAAAATTATAGCTCTAGCATCAAAATTGGCTCAGTTATGGCCATTTTAGTTTGGGGGTCCCTTTTTCAATTTCTGGTTGGGCCAAGACCAAATCTTTGAAAGCCCATATCTCGCAAACTATTGGAGATAGAGAGTTGCCATTTGCACTGTGCTTGCACATCGATGCGAAGTCAATACCTGTCAAATTTTAAGTTCCTACCGGCAACGGTCTGGCTGCTGGAGCACTTTTAGTTTCAGTTTTCCTCTTCAAAAAATGGCTAAACTTCAAAGTCGATTTTCTCCAAAGTATGAAAATTTGTCCCAACTCTGTTTTCGACTGAAATAGACAGAAGAGATGTTACACTTTCACCCAGTACAAAAATCAAAGCTCTAGCGTGAAAATTGGGCAGTTTATGGCCATTTTAGTTTTGGGGTCAATTTTTCACTTTTTCAATAACATAGCAAATCTTTGACAGGCTGTTTCTCAGAAACTATTGGAGCTGGAGAGCTGCAATTTGCACTGCGTTTGCACATTGATATGAAGTCATTATGTTTCAAATTTCAAGTTCCTGCCGTACATAGTCTGGGTGCTACGAGTTTTTTAGTGTTGGCAACTCTCTAAAACTGAAATTTGAGGAATTTGTCTTCTCGAAAAGTGGGTACGAATTTTCAAACTCAGTTTTCTCGAAATTTGGAAAAATATGAAATTTTTTCTTCTGCATGAAAAAGATAGCAGAGATGTTACATTTTCACCCAGTACCAAAATTATAGCTCTAGCATCAAAATTGGCTCAGTTATGGCCATTTTAGTTTGGGGGTCCCTTTTTCAATTTCTGGTTGGGCCAAGACCAAATCTTTGAAAGCCCATATCTCGCAAACTATTGGAGATAGAGAGTTGCCATTTGCACTGTGCTTGCACATCGATGCGAAGTCAATACCTGTCAAATTTTAAGTTCCTACCGGCAACGGTCTGGCTGCTGGAGCACTTTTAGTTTCAGTTTTCCTCTTCAAAAAATGGCTCAACTTCAAAGTCGATTTTCTCCAAAGTATGAAAATTTGTCCCAACTCTGTTTTCGACTGAAATAGACAGAAGAGATGTTACACTTTCACCCAGTACAAAAATCAAAGCTCTAGCGTGAAAATTGGGCAGTTTATGGCCATTTTAGTTTTGGGGTCAATTTTTCACTTTTTCAATAACATAGCAAATCTTTGACAGGCTGTTTCTCAGAAACTATTGGAGCTGGAGAGCTGCAATTTGCACTGCGTTTGCACATTGATATGAAGTCATTATGTTTCAAATTTCAAGTTCCTGCCGTACATAGTCTGGGTGCTACGAGTTTTTTAGTGTTGGCAACTCTCTAAAACTGAAATTTGAGGAATTTGTCTTCTCGAAAAGTGGGTACGAATTTTCAAACTCAGTTTTCTCGAAATTTGGAAAAATATGAAATTTTTTCTTCTGCATGAAAAAGATAGCAGAGATGTTACATTTTCACCCAGTACCAAAATTATAGCTCTAGCATCAAAATTGGCTCAGTTATGGCCATTTTAGTTTGGGGGTCCCTTTTTCAATTTCTGGTTGGGCCAAGACCAAATCTTTGAAAGCCCATATCTCGCAAACTATTGGAGATAGAGAGTTGCCATTTGCACTGTGCTTGCACATCGATGCGAAGTCAATACCTGTCAAATTTTAAGTTCCTACCGGCAACGGTCTGGCTTCTGGAGACTTTTAGTTTCAATTTTCCTCTTCAAAAAATGGCTAAACTTCAAAGTCGATTTTCTCCAAAGTATGAAAATTTGTCCCAACTCTGTTTTCGACTGAAATAGACAGAAGAGATGTTACACTTTCACCCAGTACAAAAATCAAAGCTCTAGCGTGAAAATTGGGCAGTTTATGGCCATTTTAGTTTTGGGGTCAATTTTTCACTTTTTCAATAACATAGCAAATCTTTGACAGGCTGTTTCTCAGAAACTATTGGAGCTGGAGAGCTGCAATTTGCACTGCGTTTGCACATTGATATGAAGTCATTATGTTTCAAATTTCAAGTTCCTGCCGTACATAGTCTGGGTGCTACGAGTTTTTTAGTGTTGGCAACTCTCTAAAACTGAAATTTGAGGAATTTGTCTTCTCGAAAAGTGGGTACGAATTTTCAAACTCAGTTTTCTCGAAATTTGGAAAAATATGAAATTTTTTCTTCTGCATGAAAAAGATAGCAGAGATGTTACATTTTCACCCAGTACCAAAATTATAGCTCTAGCATCAAAATTGGCTCAGTTATGGCCATTTTAGTTTGGGGGTCCCTTTTTCAATTTCTGGTTGGGCCAAGACCAAATCTTTGAAAGCCCATATCTCGCAAACTATTGGAGATAGAGAGTTGCCATTTGCACTGTGCTTGCACATCGATGCGAAGTCAATACCTGTCAAATTTTAAGTTCCTACCGGCAACGGTCTGGCTGCTGGAGCACTTTTAGTTTCAGTTTTCCTCTTCAAAAAATGGCTCAACTTCAAAGTCGATTTTCTCCAAAGTATGAAAATTTGTCCCAACTCTGTTTTCGACTGAAATAGACAGAAGAGATGTTACACTTTCACCCAGTACAAAAATCAAAGCTCTAGCGTGAAAATTGGGCAGTTTATGGCCATTTTAGTTTTGGGGTCAATTTTTCACTTTTTCAATAACATAGCAAATCTTTGACAGGCTGTTTCTCAGAAACTATTGGAGCTGGAGAGCTGCAATTTGCACTGCGTTTGCACATTGATATGAAGTCATTATGTTTCAAATTTCAAGTTCCTGCCGTACATAGTCTGGGTGCTACGAGTTTTTTAGTGTTGGCAACTCTCTAAAACTGAAATTTGAGGAATTTGTCTTCTCGAAAAGTGGGTACGAATTTTCAAACTCAGTTTTCTCGAAATTTGGAAAAATATGAAATTTTTTCTTCTGCATGAAAAAGATAGCAGAGATGTTACATTTTCACCCAGTACCAAAATTATAGCTCTAGCATCAAAATTGGCTCAGTTATGGCCATTTTAGTTTGGGGGTCCCTTTTTCAATTTCTGGTTGGGCCAAGACCAAATCTTTGAAAGCCCATATCTCGCAAACTATTGGAGATAGAGAGTTGCCATTTGCACTGTGCTTGCACATCGATGCGAAGTCAATACCTGTCAAATTTTAAGTTCCTACCGGCAACGGTCTGGCTGCTGGAGCACTTTTAGTTTCAATTTTCCTCTTCAAAAAATGGCTAAACTTCAAAGTCGATTTTCTCCAAAGTATGAAAATTTGTCCCAACTCTGTTTTCGACTGAAATAGACAGAAGAGATGTTACACTTTTACCCAGTACAAAAATCAAAGCTCTAGCGTGAAAATTGGGCAGTTTATGGCCATTTTAGTTTTGGGGTCAATTTTTCACTTTTTCAATAACATAGCAAATCTTTGACAGGCTGTTTCTCAGAAACTATTGGAGCTGGAGAGCTGCAATTTGCACTGCGTTTGCACATTGATATGAAGTCATTATGTTTCAAATTTCAAGTTCCTGCCGTCCATAGTCTGGGTGCTACGAGTTTTTTAGTGTTGGCAACTCTCTAAAACTGAAATTTGAGGAATTTGTCTTCTCGAAAAGTGGGTACGAATTTTCAAACTCAGTTTTCTCGAAATTTGGAAAAATATGAAATTTTTTTTTCTGCATGAAAAAGATAGCAGAGATGTTACATTTTCACCCAGTACCAAAATTATAGCTCTAGCATCAAAATTGGCTCAGTTATGGCCATTTTAGTTTGGGGGTCCCTTTTTCAATTTCTGGTTGGGCCAAGACCAAATCTTTGAAAGCCCATATCTCGCAAACTATTGGAGATAGAGAGTTGCCATTTGCACTGTGCTTGCACATCGATGCGAAGTCAATACCTGTCAAATTTTAAGTTCCTACCGGCAACGGTCTGGCTGCTGGAGCACTTTTAGTTTCAGTTTTCCTCTTCAAAAAATGGCTAAACTTCAAAGTCGATTTTCTCCAAAGTATGAAAATTTGTCCCAACTCTGTTTTCGACTGAAATAGACAGAAGAGATGTTACACTTTCACCCAGTACAAAAATCAAAGCTCTAGCGTGAAAATTGGGCAGTTTATGGCCATTTTAGTTTTGGGGTCAATTTTTCACTTTTTCAATAACATAGCAAATCTTTGACAGGCTGTTTCTCAGAAACTATTGGAGCTGGAGAGCTGCAATTTGCACTGCGTTTGCACATTGATATGAAGTCATTATGTTTCAAATTTCAAGTTCCTGCCGTACATAGTCTGGGTGCTACGAGTTTTTTAGTGTTGGCAACTCTCTAAAACTGAAATTTGAGGAATTTGTCTTCTCGAAAAGTGGGTACGAATTTTCAAACTCAGTTTTCTCGAAATTTGGAAAAATATGAAATTTTTTCTTCTGCATGAAAAAGATAGCAGAGATGTTACATTTTCACCCAGTACCAAAATTATAGCTCTAGCATCAAAATTGGCTCAGTTATGGCCATTTTAGTTTGGGGGTCCCTTTTTCAATTTCTGGTTGGGCCAAGACCAAATCTTTGAAAGCCCATATCTCGCAAACTATTGGAGATAGAGAGTTGCCATTTGCACTGTGCTTGCACATCGATGCGAAGTCAATACCTGTCAAATTTTAAGTTCCTACCGGCAACGGTCTGGCTGCTGGAGCACTTTTAGTTTCAGTTTTCCTCTTCAAAAAATGGCTCAACTTCAAAGTCGATTTTCTCCAAAGTATGAAAATTTGTCCCAACTCTGTTTTCGACTGAAATAGACAGAAGAGATGTTACACTTTCACCCAGTACAAAAATCAAAGCTCTAGCGTGAAAATTGGGCAGTTTATGGCCATTTTAGTTTTGGGGTCAATTTTTCACTTTTTCAATAACATAGCAAATCTTTGACAGGCTGTTTCTCAGAAACTATTGGAGCTGGAGAGCTGCAATTTGCACTGCGTTTGCACATTGATATGAAGTCATTATGTTTCAAATTTCAAGTTCCTGCCGTACATAGTCTGGGTGCTACGAGTTTTTTAGTGTTGGCAACTCTCTAAAACTGAAATTTGAGGAATTTGTCTTCTCGAAAAGTGGGTACGAATTTTCAAACTCAGTTTTCTCGAAATTTGGAAAAATATGAAATTTTTTCTTCTGCATGAAAAAGATAGCAGAGATGTTACATTTTCACCCAGTACCAAAATTATAGCTCTAGCATCAAAATTGGCTCAGTTATGGCCATTTTAGTTTGGGGGTCCCTTTTTCAATTTCTGGTTGGGCCAAGACCAAATCTTTGAAAGCCCATATCTCGCAAACTATTGGAGATAGAGAGTTGCCATTTGCACTGTGCTTGCACATCGATGCGAAGTCAATACCTGTCAAATTTTAAGTTCCTACCGGCAACGGTCTGGCTGCTGGAGCACTTTTAGTTTCAATTTTCCTCTTCAAAAAATGGCTAAACTTCAAAGTCGATTTTCTCCAAAGTATGAAAATTTGTCCCAACTCTGTTTTCGACTGAAATAGACAGAAGAGATGTTACACTTTTACCCAGTACAAAAATCAAAGCTCTAGCGTGAAAATTGGGCAGTTTATGGCCATTTTAGTTTTGGGGTCAATTTTTCACTTTTTCAATAACATAGCAAATCTTTGACAGGCTGTTTCTCAGAAACTATTGGAGCTGGAGAGCTGCAATTTGCACTGCGTTTGCACATTGATATGAAGTCATTATGTTTCAAATTTCAAGTTCCTGCCGTCCATAGTCTGGGTGCTACGAGTTTTTTAGTGTTGGCAACTCTCTAAAACTGAAATTTGAGGAATTTGTCTTCTCGAAAAGTGGGTACGAATTTTCAAACTCAGTTTTCTCGAAATTTGGAAAAATATGAAATTTTTTTTTCTGCATGAAAAAGATAGCAGAGATGTTACATTTTCACCCAGTACCAAAATTATAGCTCTAGCATCAAAATTGGCTCAGTTATGGCCATTTTAGTTTGGGGGTCCCTTTTTCAATTTCTGGTTGGGCCAAGACCAAATCTTTGAAAGCCCATATCTCGCAAACTATTGGAGATAGAGAGTTGCCATTTGCACTGTGCTTGCACATCGATGCGAAGTCAATACCTGTCAAATTTTAAGTTCCTACCGGCAACGGTCTGGCTGCTGGAGCACTTTTAGTTTCAGTTTTCCTCTTCAAAAAATGGCTAAACTTCAAAGTCGATTTTCTCCAAAGTATGAAAATTTGTCCCAACTCTGTTTTCGACTGAAATAGACAGAAGAGATGTTACACTTTCACCCAGTACAAAAATCAAAGCTCTAGCGTGAAAATTGGGCAGTTTATGGCCATTTTAGTTTTGGGGTCAATTTTTCACTTTTTCAATAACATAGCAAATCTTTGACAGGCTGTTTCTCAGAAACTATTGGAGCTGGAGAGCTGCAATTTGCACTGCGTTTGCACATTGATATGAAGTCATTATGTTTCAAATTTCAAGTTCCTGCCGTACATAGTCTGGGTGCTACGAGTTTTTTAGTGTTGGCAACTCTCTAAAACTGAAATTTGAGGAATTTGTCTTCTCGAAAAGTGGGTACGAATTTTCAAACTCAGTTTTCTCGAAATTTGGAAAAATATGAAATTTTTTCTTCTGCATGAAAAAGATAGCAGAGATGTTACATTTTCACCCAGTACCAAAATTATAGCTCTAGCATCAAAATTGGCTCAGTTATGGCCATTTTAGTTTGGGGGTCCCTTTTTCAATTTCTGGTTGGGCCAAGACCAAATCTTTGAAAGCCCATATCTCGCAAACTATTGGAGATAGAGAGTTGCCATTTGCACTGTGCTTGCACATCGATGCGAAGTCAATACCTGTCAAATTTTAAGTTCCTACCGGCAACGGTCTGGCTGCTGGAGCACTTTTAGTTTCAGTTTTCCTCTTCAAAAAATGGCTCAACTTCAAAGTCGATTTTCTCCAAAGTATGAAAATTTGTCCCAACTCTGTTTTCGACTGAAATAGACAGAAGAGATGTTACACTTTCACCCAGTACAAAAATCAAAGCTCTAGCGTGAAAATTGGGCAGTTTATGGCCATTTTAGTTTTGGGGTCAATTTTTCACTTTTTCAATAACATAGCAAATCTTTGACAGGCTGTTTCTCAGAAACTATTGGAGCTGGAGAGCTGCAATTTGCACTGCGTTTGCACATTGATATGAAGTCATTATGTTTCAAATTTCAAGTTCCTGCCGTACATAGTCTGGGTGCTACGAGTTTTTTAGTGTTGGCAACTCTCTAAAACTGAAATTTGAGGAATTTGTCTTCTCGAAAAGTGGGTACGAATTTTCAAACTCAGTTTTCTCGAAATTTGGAAAAATATGAAATTTTTTCTTCTGCATGAAAAAGATAGCAGAGATGTTACATTTTCACCCAGTACCAAAATTATAGCTCTAGCATCAAAATTGGCTCAGTTATGGCCATTTTAGTTTGGGGGTCCCTTTTTCAATTTCTGGTTGGGCCAAGACCAAATCTTTGAAAGCCCATATCTCGCAAACTATTGGAGATAGAGAGTTGCCATTTGCACTGTGCTTGCACATCGATGCGAAGTCAATACCTGTCAAATTTTAAGTTCCTACCGGCAACGGTCTGGCTGCTGGAGCACTTTTAGTTTCAGTTTTCCTCTTCAAAAAATGGCTCAACTTCAAAGTCGATTTTCTCCAAAGTATGAAAATTTGTCCCAACTCTGTTTTCGACTGAAATAGACAGAAGAGATGTTACACTTTCACCCAGTACAAAAATCAAAGCTCTAGCGTGAAAATTGGGCAGTTTATGGCCATTTTAGTTTTGGGGTCAATTTTTCACTTTTTCAATAACATAGCAAATCTTTGACAGGCTGTTTCTCAGAAACTATTGGAGCTGGAGAGCTGCAATTTGCACTGCGTTTGCACATTGATATGAAGTCATTATGTTTCAAATTTCAAGTTCCTGCCGTACATAGTCTGGGTGCTACGAGTTTTTTAGTGTTGGCAACTCTCTAAAACTGAAATTTGAGGAATTTGTCTTCTCGAAAAGTGGGTACGAATTTTCAAACTCAGTTTTCTCGAAATTTGGAAAAATATGAAATTTTTTCTTCTGCATGAAAAAGATAGCAGAGATGTTACATTTTCACCCAGTACCAAAATTATAGCTCTAGCATCAAAATTGGCTCAGTTATGGCCATTTTAGTTTGGGGGTCCCTTTTTCAATTTCTGGTTGGGCCAAGACCAAATCTTTGAAAGCCCATATCTCGCAAACTATTGGAGATAGAGAGTTGCCATTTGCACTGTGCTTGCACATCGATGCGAAGTCAATACCTGTCAAATTTTAAGTTCCTACCGGCAACGGTCTGGCTGCTGGAGCACTTTTAGTTTCAATTTTCCTCTTCAAAAAATGGCTAAACTTCAAAGTCGATTTTCTCCAAAGTATGAAAATTTGTCCCAACTCTGTTTTCGACTGAAATAGACAGAAGAGATGTTACACTTTTACCCAGTACAAAAATCAAAGCTCTAGCGTGAAAATTGGGCAGTTTATGGCCATTTTAGTTTTGGGGTCAATTTTTCACTTTTTCAATAACATAGCAAATCTTTGACAGGCTGTTTCTCAGAAACTATTGGAGCTGGAGAGCTGCAATTTGCACTGCGTTTGCACATTGATATGAAGTCATTATGTTTCAAATTTCAAGTTCCTGCCGTCCATAGTCTGGGTGCTACGAGTTTTTTAGTGTTGGCAACTCTCTAAAACTGAAATTTGAGGAATTTGTCTTCTCGAAAAGTGGGTACGAATTTTCAAACTCAGTTTTCTCGAAATTTGGAAAAATATGAAATTTTTTTTTCTGCATGAAAAAGATAGCAGAGATGTTACATTTTCACCCAGTACCAAAATTATAGCTCTAGCATCAAAATTGGCTCAGTTATGGCCATTTTAGTTTGGGGGTCCCTTTTTCAATTTCTGGTTGGGCCAAGACCAAATCTTTGAAAGCCCATATCTCGCAAACTATTGGAGATAGAGAGTTGCCATTTGCACTGTGCTTGCACATCGATGCGAAGTCAATACCTGTCAAATTTTAAGTTCCTACCGGCAACGGTCTGGCTGCTGGAGCACTTTTAGTTTCAGTTTTCCTCTTCAAAAAATGGCTAAACTTCAAAGTCGATTTTCTCCAAAGTATGAAAATTTGTCCCAACTCTGTTTTCGACTGAAATAGACAGAAGAGATGTTACACTTTCACCCAGTACAAAAATCAAAGCTCTAGCGTGAAAATTGGGCAGTTTATGGCCATTTTAGTTTTGGGGTCAATTTTTCACTTTTTCAATAACATAGCAAATCTTTGACAGGCTGTTTCTCAGAAACTATTGGAGCTGGAGAGCTGCAATTTGCACTGCGTTTGCACATTGATATGAAGTCATTATGTTTCAAATTTCAAGTTCCTGCCGTACATAGTCTGGGTGCTACGAGTTTTTTAGTGTTGGCAACTCTCTAAAACTGAAATTTGAGGAATTTGTCTTCTCGAAAAGTGGGTACGAATTTTCAAACTCAGTTTTCTCGAAATTTGGAAAAATATGAAATTTTTTCTTCTGCATGAAAAAGATAGCAGAGATGTTACATTTTCACCCAGTACCAAAATTATAGCTCTAGCATCAAAATTGGCTCAGTTATGGCCATTTTAGTTTGGGGGTCCCTTTTTCAATTTCTGGTTGGGCCAAGACCAAATCTTTGAAAGCCCATATCTCGCAAACTATTGGAGATAGAGAGTTGCCATTTGCACTGTGCTTGCACATCGATGCGAAGTCAATACCTGTCAAATTTTAAGTTCCTACCGGCAACGGTCTGGCTGCTGGAGCACTTTTAGTTTCAGTTTTCCTCTTCAAAAAATGGCTAAACTTCAAAGTCGATTTTCTCCAAAGTATGAAAATTTGTCCCAACTCTGTTTTCGACTGAAATAGACAGAAGAGATGTTACACTTTCACCCAGTACAAAAATCAAAGCTCTAGCGTGAAAATTGGGCAGTTTATGGCCATTTTAGTTTTGGGGTCAATTTTTCACTTTTTCAATAACATAGCAAATCTTTGACAGGCTGTTTCTCAGAAACTATTGGAGCTGGAGAGCTGCAATTTGCACTGCGTTTGCACATTGATATGAAGTCATTATGTTTCAAATTTCAAGTTCCTGCCGTACATAGTCTGGGTGCTACGAGTTTTTTAGTGTTGGCAACTCTCTAAAACTGAAATTTGAGGAATTTGTCTTCTCGAAAAGTGGGTACGAATTTTCAAACTCAGTTTTCTCGAAATTTGGAAAAATATGAAATTTTTTCTTCTGCATGAAAAAGATAGCAGAGATGTTACATTTTCACCCAGTACCAAAATTATAGCTCTAGCATCAAAATTGGCTCAGTTATGGCCATTTTAGTTTGGGGGTCCCTTTTTCAATTTCTGGTTGGGCCAAGACCAAATCTTTGAAAGCCCATATCTCGCAAACTATTGGAGATAGAGAGTTGCCATTTGCACTGTGCTTGCACATCGATGCGAAGTCAATACCTGTCAAATTTTAAGTTCCTACCGGCAACGGTCTGGCTGCTGGAGCACTTTTAGTTTCAATTTTCCTCTTCAAAAAATGGCTAAACTTCAAAGTCGATTTTCTCCAAAGTATGAAAATTTGTCCCAACTCTGTTTTCGACTGAAATAGACAGAAGAGATGTTACACTTTCACCCAGTACAAAAATCAAAGCTCTAGCGTGAAAATTGGGCAGTTTATGGCCATTTTAGTTTTGGGGTCAATTTTTCACTTTTTCAATAACATAGCAAATCTTTGACAGGCTGTTTCTCAGAAACTATTGGAGCTGGAGAGCTGCAATTTGCACTGCGTTTGCACATTGATATGAAGTCATTATGTTTCAAATTTCAAGTTCCTGCCGTACATAGTCTGGGTGCTACGAGTTTTTTAGTGTTGGCAACTCTCTAAAACTGAAATTTGAGGAATTTGTCTTCTCGAAAAGTGGGTACGAATTTTCAAACTCAGTTTTCTCGAAATTTGGAAAAATATGAAATTTTTTTTTCTGCATGAAAAAGATAGCAGAGATGTTACATTTTCACCCAGTACCAAAATTATAGCTCTAGCATCAAAATTGGCTCAGTTATGGCCATTTTAGTTTGGGGGTCCCTTTTTCAATTTCTGGTTGGGCCAAGACCAAATCTTTGAAAGCCCATATCTCGCAAACTATTGGAGATAGAGAGTTGCCATTTGCACTGTGCTTGCACATCGATGCGAAGTCAATACCTGTCAAATTTTAAGTTCCTACCGGCAACGGTCTGGCTGCTGGAGCACTTTTAGTTTCAGTTTTCCTCTTCAAAAAATGGCTAAACTTCAAAGTCGATTTTCTCCAAAGTATGAAAATTTGTCCCAACTCTGTTTTCGACTGAAATAGACAGAAGAGATGTTACACTTTCACCCAGTACAAAAATCAAAGCTCTAGCGTGAAAATTGGGCAGTTTATGGCCATTTTAGTTTTGGGGTCAATTTTTCACTTTTTCAATAACATAGCAAATCTTTGACAGGCTGTTTCTCAGAAACTATTGGAGCTGGAGAGCTGCAATTTGCACTGCGTTTGCACATTGATATGAAGTCATTATGTTTCAAATTTCAAGTTCCTGCCGTACATAGTCTGGGTGCTACGAGTTTTTTAGTGTTGGCAACTCTCTAAAACTGAAATTTGAGGAATTTGTCTTCTCGAAAAGTGGGTACGAATTTTCAAACTCAGTTTTCTCGAAATTTGGAAAAATATGAAATTTTTTCTTCTGCATGAAAAAGATAGCAGAGATGTTACATTTTCACCCAGTACCAAAATTATAGCTCTAGCATCAAAATTGGCTCAGTTATGGCCATTTTAGTTTGGGGGTCCCTTTTTCAATTTCTGGTTGGGCCAAGACCAAATCTTTGAAAGCCCATATCTCGCAAACTATTGGAGATAGAGAGTTGCCATTTGCACTGTGCTTGCACATCGATGCGAAGTCAATACCTGTCAAATTTTAAATTCCTACCGGCAACGGTCTGGCTGCTGGAGCACTTTTAGTTTCAGTTTTCCTCTTCAAAAAATGGCTAAACTTCAAAGTCGATTTTCTCCAAAGTATGAAAATTTGTCCCAACTCTGTTTTCGACTGAAATAGACAGAAGAGATGTTACACTTTCACCCAGTACAAAAATCAAAGCTCTAGCGTGAAAATTGGGCAGTTTATGGCCATTTTAGTTTTGGGGTCAATTTTTCACTTTTTCAATAACATAGCAAATCTTTGACAGGCTGTTTCTCAGAAACTATTGGAGCTGGAGAGCTGCAATTTGCACTGCGTTTGCACATTGATATGAAGTCATTATGTTTCAAATTTCAAGTTCCTGCCGTACATAGTCTGGGTGCTACGAGTTTTTTAGTGTTGGCAACTCTCTAAAACTGAAATTTGAGGAATTTGTCTTCTCGAAAAGTGGGTACGAATTTTCAAACTCAGTTTTCTCGAAATTTGGAAAAATATGAAATTTTTTCTTCTGCATGAAAAAGATAGCAGAGATGTTACATTTTCACCCAGTACCAAAATTATAGCTCTAGCATCAAAATTGGCTCAGTTATGGCCATTTTAGTTTGGGGGTCCCTTTTTCAATTTCTGGTTGGGCCAAGACCAAATCTTT
Source organism: Lottia scabra (assembly GCA_029955415.1). Lineage (NCBI taxonomy): Eukaryota > Metazoa > Mollusca > Gastropoda > Lottiidae > Lottia > Lottia scabra. The sequence goes on from JARJEI010000003.1 coordinate 16,872,006, forward strand.
GAAAGCCCATATCTCGCAAACTATTGGAGATAGAGAGTTGCCATTTGCACTGTGCTTGCACATCGATGCGAAGTCAATACCTGTCAAATTTTAAGTTCCTACCGGCAACGGTCTGGCTGCTGGAGCACTTTTAGTTTCAATTTTCCTCTTCAAAAAATGGCTAAACTTCAAAGTCGATTTTCTCCAAAGTATGAAAATTTGTCCCAACTCTGTTTTCGACTGAAATAGACAGAAGAGATGTTACACTTTCACCCAGTACAAAAATCAAAGCTCTAGCGTGAAAATTGGGCAGTTTATGGCCATTTTAGTTTTGGGGTCAATTTTTCACTTTTTCAATAACATAGCAAATCTTTGACAGGCTGTTTCTCAGAAACTATTGGAGCTGGAGAGCTGCAATTTGCACTGCGTTTGCACATTGATATGAAGTCATTATGTTTCAAATTTCAAGTTCCTGCCGTACATAGTCTGGGTGCTACGAGTTTTTTAGTGTTGGCAACTCTCTAAAACTGAAATTTGAGGAATTTGTCTTCTCGAAAAGCGGGTACGAATTTTCAAACTCAGTTTTCTCGAAATTTGGAAAAATATGAAATTTTTTTTTCTGCATGAAAAAGATAGCAGAGATGTTACATTTTCACCCAGTACCAAAATTATAGCTCTAGCATCAAAATTGGCTCAGTTATGGCCATTTTAGTTTGGGGGTCCCTTTTTCAATTTCTGGTTGGGCCAAGACCAAATCTTTGAAAGCCCATATCTCGCAAACTATTGGAGATAGAGAGTTGCCATTTGCACTGTGCTTGCACATCGATGCGAAGTCAATACCTGTCAAATTTTAAGTTCCTACCGGCAACGGTCTGGCTGCTGGAGCACTTTTAGTTTCAGTTTTCCTCTTCAAAAAATGGCTAAACTTCAAAGTCGATTTTCTCCAAAGTATGAAAATTTGTCCCAACTCTGTTTTCGACTGAAATAGACAGAAGAGATGTTACACTTTCACCCAGTACAAAAATCAAAGCTCTAGCGTGAAAATTGGGCAGTTTATGGCCATTTTAGTTTTGGGGTCAATTTTTCACTTTTTCAATAACATAGCAAATCTTTGACAGGCTGTTTCTCAGAAACTATTGGAGCTGGAGAGCTGCAATTTGCACTGCGTTTGCACATTGATATGAAGTCATTATGTTTCAAATTTCAAGTTCCTGCCGTACATAGTCTGGGTGCTACGAGTTTTTTAGTGTTGGCAACTCTCTAAAACTGAAATTTGAGGAATTTGTCTTCTCGAAAAGTGGGTACGAATTTTCAAACTCAGTTTTCTCGAAATTTGGAAAAATATGAAATTTTTTCTTCTGCATGAAAAAGATAGCAGAGATGTTACATTTTCACCCAGTACCAAAATTATAGCTCTAGCATCAAAATTGGCTCAGTTATGGCCATTTTAGTTTGGGGGTCCCTTTTTCAATTTCTGGTTGGGCCAAGACCAAATCTTTGAAAGCCCATATCTCGCAAACTATTGGAGATAGAGAGTTGCCATTTGCACTGTGCTTGCACATCGATGCGAAGTCAATACCTGTCAAATTTTAAATTCCTACCGGCAACGGTCTGGCTGCTGGAGCACTTTTAGTTTCAGTTTTCCTCTTCAAAAAATGGCTAAACTTCAAAGTCGATTTTCTCCAAAGTATGAAAATTTGTCCCAACTCTGTTTTCGACTGAAATAGACAGAAGAGATGTTACACTTTCACCCAGTACAAAAATCAAAGCTCTAGCGTGAAAATTGGGCAGTTTATGGCCATTTTAGTTTTGGGGTCAATTTTTCACTTTTTCAATAACATAGCAAATCTTTGACAGGCTGTTTCTCAGAAACTATTGGAGCTGGAGAGCTGCAATTTGCACTGCGTTTGCACATTGATATGAAGTCATTATGTTTCAAATTTCAAGTTCCTGCCGTACATAGTCTGGGTGCTACGAGTTTTTTAGTGTTGGCAACTCTCTAAAACTGAAATTTGAGGAATTTGTCTTCTCGAAAAGTGGGTACGAATTTTCAAACTCAGTTTTCTCGAAATTTGGAAAAATATGAAATTTTTTCTTCTGCATGAAAAAGATAGCAGAGATGTTACATTTTCACCCAGTACCAAAATTATAGCTCTAGCATCAAAATTGGCTCAGTTATGGCCATTTTAGTTTGGGGGTCCCTTTTTCAATTTCTGGTTGGGCCAAGACCAAATCTTTGAAAGCCCATATCTCGCAAACTATTGGAGATAGAGAGTTGCCATTTGCACTGTGCTTGCACATCGATGCGAAGTCAATACCTGTCAAATTTTAAATTCCTACCGGCAACGGTCTGGCTGCTTGAGCACTTTTAGTTTCAGTTTTCCTCTTCAAAAAATGGCTAAACTTCAAAGTCGATTTTCTCCAAAGTATGAAAATTTGTCCCAACTCTGTTTTCGACTGAAATAGACAGAAGAGATGTTACACTTTCACCCAGTACAAAAATCAAAGCTCTAGCGTGAAAATTGGGCAGTTTATGGCCATTTTAGTTTTGGGGTCAATTTTTCACTTTTTCAATAACATAGCAAATCTTTGACAGGCTGTTTCTCAGAAACTATTGGAGCTGGAGAGCTGCAATTTGCACTGCGTTTGCACATTGATATGAAGTCATTATGTTTCAAATTTCAAGTTCCTGCCGTACATAGTCTGGGTGCTACGAGTTTTTTAGTGTTGGCAACTCTCTAAAACTGAAATTTGAGGAATTTGTCTTCTCGAAAAGTGGGTACGAATTTTCAAACTCAGTTTTCTCGAAATTTGGAAAAATATGAAATTTTTTCTTCTGCATGAAAAAGATAGCAGAGATGTTACATTTTCACCCAGTACCAAAATTATAGCTCTAGCATCAAAATTGGCTCAGTTATGGCCATTTATTTTTTTTTTTTTTTTTTTTTTTTTTAAAGTCCAAACTAGCTCGGAACATGGATATATCTCCATTGACTTTGCATTGAAATACGTCATGAGGCCCCGTCAGCTGTTTAAAATTTACATTGGTTTCTGAAGGGCCCTGCGGAATGGATAAGCAATGGGAACTAGCAAAGTAGGTTATATTTGATACCTTTCTAGGCTACTGTGTCTTCTTTACAAACATGACGTCATTTGCTTGGATATCATGAAATGAAGTTTGTTATGCATGTTGAGAATTAAGAGTTCGATTCTTGATCGTCGATTTGATTCTTAAATATAATTTAATTATGTAAATAGCCTCCAGAAGTACTAGAACTGCACACAAATCGCATAATCCCTTAAATTATATCCCTACCTAAAAATTTATATTTTATTTTCTGTTTTCTATAATATAAAGCATAGGTTCACTAAACGACGAGTCATATTTTTGACTTTCAAACGCTCATAATTATGACTACATCGGGATTTGAAGGCTAAAATTTCGAAGGAGAGTTTTATGGATTAGAATAGCTAAAAAATTCCAGGTTCTGAGACAAATTTTTTATTGGTCGAACAGTTAGTGAATATAGCCTATCCTTAAAGAAATGATGAAGCCTGGCTGAATTAAAGTTCTGCAACAATATTACATTAGCTAATTACATTTCTATTTCTATTTTTAAATTATTATCATCAAGATGGAACGTTTTCAAAAATAAAAATAATACTGTAAAAATGTTATTTCAGTTTCAAATAACGGGTTTATTCAATTTCGTGTCTCCTCAAGTGTAATATATTTTCACTCACATTGTATTTGTCGTATTCAAACCTTTGACAAGAATTGCGTTCAAATTCACGTAAACTACAGTGTCTAACGTGCTCTCATTCTAGAGCGCGTAGAAATACAATTACAGAGCCTTCACGACAGTTATAAATTGCACTCTAAGATTGTACATTGCCCACAGATCCAAATAAAATGATTCTGTTACAAAAGTTATAATATACAAAGTTAAATTTTTCAATTTTACCTAGTTAAAATTAATTATAATATTGTTACAATGATAAAGCTAGTGTTAAAAGCCTTTTCGATGTATTGACGGCATGTTGTTGCTGTTGCTAGGCGCCAATTTGATTCATTATCGAAGATTTTTTTCCCACGGTTACATCGATAACCAAATTGAGATCGATTATCGAAGGCAGGCTACCGATCAATAATCGATTAATAATCGAAATATTTTAATTGAGAAATCTTCTAATCTTCATATGTTTTTTGTACCTATGAATGTTTGTTATTTATCAATATCAGGTATCGAAGACAAACGAAACTGAAATAATGTCCAGAATTTTGTATGATTATCATGATAAAATGGGTCGTGAATATTATGTAGCGTCGATAATCGTTTAATTCAATTATTATACCAGCCCTATCTATAGGCCTACATGACAAAACTTTTTATTTTTTTACGTTTTGTGAAAATGGTATGAAGATTAGTCCTACTGTATTAGCATTTAGAAAATCAATACATAAAAAAACTAAAAGCTATTTTATTTCAAATTTTCTTTTTAATTAAATATTGAAACGGAATGTTTGGGACTATTTTCGTTTAGCGTATGCTTACTTTTAACGCAGTGTGGCTTTATGTATTTATATTATATCACGTTACCGCAGTAGATCCATCGTTTATTGCTTAGATTTTTCTGTTGAATTGTTTTTTCTTAGGCCTATATATTGTAACTATTTTGTATCATAATACCAATTATTGGTATCCGAAAAAAGTCATTATTATTGAAAAGCCTGAACATTCCCTTTAAAGCGAGAATATTAAACACGCAATATCGAATGAATGAATGAATGATATCGAATAATGGAACGAAGGAATGAAAACATAGGCTAAATCAAAATAACAACAATCGGAATATTTCGGCTAATGTATTGTGAATTTAATCTTAATATTTCGGCTTATGTATTGTGAATTTGCAATCAGTAATCATAATTTATGCCTCAAAATCAATAACACAAGAGATCATAAAGTTCCAATAAGATACATACATGTATTTGTTCTAAATGACTTACCTGTGGTAAAACAGCATCCATTTTGTTGTCCGGCACGTGCAGAACGTGTGTTTAGTAGTCAGGTTACGTACCTACTTAAATGAATTTAATTTCGATATTGCGGTCTGATTTTCTGAACCTAATAGGATAAAATGGGCTAAAGGGCAAAAAATCAGAGTGCAGTGTGAAATGAGGGAAATTTCAGTAATGTTCCATCCAAACGCCTAGGCGCCCTTTCCATATCATCCCTTCCAACCTACCTACATCGATAAAATCTGTTGACAAATTCGTAGGAAGTATATCGACAGAGAGTGAAGGTTAGAAGGCAAGCGTCTTACCCACTGAATTAAATAGGTAGGTCAGTTTCAAATTTTCAAATTACCAGGAGCTGAGATGGAATAGTTTCTCCACTCAATCAAACTATGGTAAAATGCGATCTATTTCAGTCTCAGATTGACGAGGCACTTTTCATTTAGGGAAATGGACAAAATTTAAGTGAAAATACTCCGAGCTGATGGGCCGTTATCGACATTCAAACATGTTATCATTTACGGTTTTATGACAATACTGTTCCCTTTTATTTTCATTATAAATGTATGATAGCTGAAATTGCTTAATATCAACTTAAAAGTATCTACGTCCCGCTGTGAAATCATGTGGTCAAGGGGGGATAATTCTATATTACTGTGGTCAGGAGCCAGCATATTATTTACGAAATGTCCCATCACTTTAAGGTATACTACGGTATACGGACATCGGTTTTAAACCTTGTTGATGGAATAAAAATCGTATGTAAACAAAGTCCATGTGGACTACAACTGTAAACCTCGACCGAAACTTTTTCTATAATTTATTATTGAACACATTGACGTAAACATATTTTTGGTGTGAAGCCTGAAGATTACTGCTAAAGTTGTTGAGAATGATCAAATGTACTAGGGACAGTCTACCTCGTGAAATGAAATGAATGGAGTTTTACGTCCTGCTTTCTGCACCTATATCATAGCCGTAGGGGCCCACGACTCAACAGGGGGGCAGATCGACATATTGCCCGAATTTTAATGATATTTTGCCCGATTTGGGGGATTTTTTGCCCGAAAACATAATATTTGGGGGGGGGGGGGGCAGCTGCTATTTTTGGCAGGTTCTAGTAATTCTGAAGGCTATTAACACGTTTTCAATGCGATGGGATCTTTTTGCCGCATTGCCCAACTTGCCGCATGGTGCCCAACTGCACAAAAACGTCTTGTAAAACGAAATTAAAGGTTTCTGTAGTCTTGAAACTATTTCCTAGGAAACCGCCAGGTATGTATTTTGTATTATGGTTCTGGGCCCTTATTCTCGAAAACTTAACTTATATAAAATCCAGATTTTTAAGAAATACAGCAATCTGATTGGATAATAATTTTTATTTTAAAATCTGATTTTAGTAACTCGGATCACTAAAATCAGTTTTAAATTAAGTTTTCAAGAATAAGGCCCCTGATCGTATAAACTTGGTTATTTTTAGAGGGTTCTGACATTAATCAACAAAAAGGTTGGGGGGGGGGGGGGGGGCTCGAGCTGGGAGAGCCCCCCTTGGACCTGCCCCTTGTATTGAAGGTTTACATGGACCTTCGTAAATGCTGAACACTCCCCTTTAATGTTGAAGCCGTGGTGGCAAATTGATTTCAGCAACTTTACCGACGGCACTTTTCAAGCGTAATTAAAAAATCAATGGTTTCGGACTAAATGTTTGATTGTTTGGTGTTTGAGAAAGAAAATGATCCATGTTTTGATTTTAAAAATCTGGAGAAATAAAACCAGTAAAATTGAGGTAAAGATTTATTTATTATTGTTGATCTAAAGGATTCCTCACTCTGGCTAACAGGCTTATTTTGGGAAAAAATAATGTTGGTAAAAGCTTCAACGATTTTCCAATATGGCTCTTGAAGGGATACAGGTGTTAATCCGATTTATCAACCGGGCGAATTCCGGGGGGGGGGGGGGGATTCAAAAGTATTGCCAAAGTTGTTACTAAATTGACACTTATAGGTTTCTTGAAATTTATATCACTATTCTTAAAGGCATGTGGTTTTTTGTTTTGTATAACAGTGTCGTATATTATTTTACTCCATTCACTCAGTTCTAAAGATAATAATGTGTCCATGTAGAATCTATTATTCCATCCCAATCCACGGTTATTGTATCATAGCAATTGAAGTCTGACATATCTTTTTGTATCAATTCACAGCTTGAGATCCCATTCACTGAAATAAAAACAAGAGTTGGGAGATATTTGAAGAGTACACTACATGACATTAATAAAAAGACAGTACTAAATCAAAGAATTATGGAATGTGGTAGAAAAATACTAGAATCTTGAATAATCTAAGAATAGCACATGGTTCAGAGGGATAGCAATTATGTTGACTTAAATATGATCTTCACAATCCAATGCTAATCCTTCTTGTTTCCGTATCCTCGACCCTATACAGATAATTTTGAATCTTAAATTCACCATGTCAGGAAACAGGCGTCTAATTCTCAAAATGTTCTTGCGATCCAACAATCCCTATACAAATATCCCTTAAATTTATCAGAAAGTTTCAGGTAGACAAATTCTCCAAATTTGCTTGAGCAGGGCCCCAAAAAATTGTGTTTCCCGATTCCCAATGGGCGTCCTCGTCCTCTATAGGGAGTACCACTGCCATTCAGAATGTTTTCAAGGCAGGGGGTGGGGGTACCTTAGCCGTCCGAATATCAAATATCCTTTAACCGGCAATTAAGCAAAATCAAATCCACATATTTAAGTAATTTTCCCTTTACCTTTTAAAGATAAATTGAAACCATAACATCCATTGTGACTAACACATAAAATGGCACATGTCGTGGCACTCCTTACTTGATATACGTTTGATGTATCGCTATCTGTAATTCGCCTACCCTTCCTTCTCTTAAACACAGATTCTGTAACAAATTATATCAATAATAATAATAATGCAATAACAACCAAAACCTTTATAAAGAACATTAAACTTTGCACTATTTAATCAGTTTTTTTTAAGCTGGATTTATGCTTTTTGCGCCACCAAACGCCGTAAAACGCTAACACGCGTTACGTCGATTAACGGCGTATACTGCTAGAGCTTACCGCCATACCCGAACGAGTGTTTGTCTTTGTCTTTAAAGTGTAAACACGCATTCAAACGCTCGCATGCGCCGACATATGTTCAAAGCGTCGATGAATTTGACCCTTAAAAAAAAAAAAAATTGGATAATACCTAATACATCTGATTTTCCCAAATATGCGGGATGTTCAAAACTCCTATTTTCTAACTCCTTGGAATCGATTTTAATTCTTAGGATTTCGAGAAGTCCGAGTTTTCGATTTTTATTTAGAGCAATATCGAAAACTCGGTGATTTTAATTCCTAGGATTTCGATAAGTCCGAGTTTTCGATTTACATATAGAGCAATATCGAAAACTCAGTAATTTTAATTCCTAGGAAACAATTCCGAGTTTTCGTTTTTCATATAGAGCAATATCGAAAACTCGGACTTCTTGAAATCCTAGGATTAGAATTTTTTTTCTGTATTTTCCGAGTTTTCGACCTCCCCGTACACGGGAGGTCGAAAACTCGGACTTCGAATTCCTAGGATTCGATAATCCTAGGATTCCGAGAAGTCCGAGTTTTCGACCTCCCCCTAGACGACTTAAATTAGATTAAAATATATTATATTCTCTTACCATTTTTATACTCATTAGTTTGGTGCATTATCCAATAACATTCTTTGTTTCCTGCATATTTTGTAAATCCAGTATACTTTACCACTTCAGAGAACGGACGACTATGTATCAAATCTACACCAGGAGTTTTCCCTGTACCAAATTCTAGCTGTGTTCCGGTCCATCTTATCCAGAACCATGAGTATTCTGTCGGAGTTATCAAATCACTCGTATGTATTTTGTTATGATACAAACATTTTACTACGAGAGATACTTTTTGGGGATCAAAGGCAATGCCAATAACTATCTTTGCTACGAGTGATGTATCATTTAATAAATACAATTGACTCATAGAGTCTGATTTTAAAGCAAAGATCAGTTCACTTTTGTCTGTTACGTTGTTTATATATGACAGTTTTCGTAAATTCGTAGTAACAAAATGACCACAATCTGAAATGAAGGTGATGAATACGGGACATCATAACATTTTACAATTAATATTGTCGATTTTTGTAGATAAAGAGGTATTCTAAACCTAAATATGTATTTATAGCATTGATTTTACTGTATTCAAATTTTCAGTAACTGTTTTTTGAAACTACGCTTAAAGTAGACAAAGAGGTGCAATAATCATGACTGTTTGAATGAAAATTGAATACCATTATCCTCTATACACATACAGGTTTCGGCTGTATTTTTCCAGATCACGGTTGTCCATCGTTTAAATAGCATGGCAAAGAACACTATCTAAGATGGAGTTATTTCTACATATGCCTGCTCCATCTGTTCTGTGGTAAAAAGTCACTCCGAGATTTTCGAAAATTGGAATCATGATAATCAAAGCTTACAGATACACATAAAAGTTTCAAAAACATCTTCGCGACCCCTTTATTTAGCCCAGTATCCATTGAGGCTATTCAGTGTTATTATTTCAATAGAAAAAAAGATTTTGAAATATATACAAAATTAAATGTTTGCCTGTCATAAAATGCATATTTCAAGCCCTCTATTTTCAAATTTCTTCAAGTGGGAGGATGTCATCTCTTGAGATTGCCCTGATGGGAGCATAAACGTCTGAATTAAAATTGTAATGGAATTAATAAAAGCTTAATATGCATGTAATACAAGTGTTAACCTTATCTGTGCCTACCTGCTAAATAAACCAAATCTAACAAAAATAACCATTTTAACTTCCAGAGAAAGGCATCAGTCCACATGATTGAGCTGAGTGGTCCTAATTATAATAAAGATAGTAGTTTAAAGAATTTGTATCAAATCAATGCTGAATAATTTATTAAATCGATGTATAGCCGAGGGAACAATGACGCACATATTGTCAGTTAGTCAACATACAAATGTTTAAAATAACTTTATGCCAAAAATATTATTTAAAGCGTGATTTGAATTTTTTTTTAAAAGATGTTTACAACATAGAGTGTTGTAATTGTTAATAAAAGTAGTTCAAATTCGTTATTGATGTCTTCATTTTGTTCATTTATTTTAGAATATTTTAAATAATGGATCTAAGAAATCTATGTCTTAGTTTCAAACACCAACTTAGTTGATTGATCGAAGGGGATAAAGATTAGCCTCTAACTAACCAATAGATTAATTTTTGGTAGGTAAACTATTCTTTATTATCCTCCTAGACTAATAACTAGTGGTTAAACTATTCTTCTCCTAGACTTATTACTGGCAGGTAAACCATTCTTCTGCTAGACTAATTACTGGTGGGTAAACCATTCTTCTCCTAGACTAATTACTAGAAGATAAACTATTCTTCTCTTAGACTAATTACTGATGGGTAAACTATTCTTCTCCTGAAAACGGTCCCGCTAGTTGTAGCCGTTTGCGTATAAATGGTAATGTAATTTCAGACCCCAAAGATATAAGTAATGCCTGGGCCGATCACTTCGAGTCGATCTTCAGCAATTCCGATACTGCGGACTTCGATAACGTTTTCTACCAATTTGTTACAGACAAGGTCAGTCTCATACGTAATTCTATCAAAACGCAAGTTACACCCAAAGTATTGTTGACATCAAACATCGAGGTCGAATTAATATGCAGGTCTTTAAAGAGAAATAGAGCCGCGGATGTACATGGGATCTCTTATGAACATTTGATCCATGATGGACAGACACTTTATCGGCATCTTGCAAATTTATTTAACTCAATCATCTCAAACAATCTTATTCCCAATGAATGGAGACATTGCATGCTAATTCCAATATTTAAAGGTGGCGGTAAGGATAGATTGGATCCAAATTCCTATCGTGGGATATCCCTCACTCCTACTATAAGTAAAGTGTTCGAAATTTTTTTTAGTTAATCGATTAGTTAAGCTAAGTTGTGAGAATAATTTTCCGAATGAACAGCAGATGGCATATCAAAAAAGAACTTTCATCAATCCACGCTTCCTCTAATATACAGGAAACCATTTGGCATTACCTTGAACGCAATAGTGATTTGCATGTAGCTTTTCTAGACAGTAGTAAAGCTTTTGATTGTGTGTGGCATGATGGCGTACTGCTAAAACTCCAAGAAACAAATACAGATCCCTCTATATGGAGACTAATTGATAACCTTTACACAAAAATGTCAAGTTGTGTAAGGTTACCACAGGGATTATCCGTGCGCGGAAATTTCACACCCAGATAATTCCCATCCGGACAATTCCCGCTTGGCCAATTCATATCAGGACGCCCTGAAACGCCCTACTACCGATTATCAAGACAATTTCTACTAAAGCGGGGTGTTAGACAAGGCGGTGTCTTATCAGCCAAACTATATCTTCTCTTTATTAATGGTTTACTGAATCAGCTATCTAATTCGGATAAAGGTGCCAATGTACTTGGTCTATAAGGCGTTTCACACCCAGAAATTTCTACTAGAGCGGGGTGTAAGACAAGGCGGTGTCTCATCAGCCAAACTATATCTTCTCTTTATTAATGGTTTACTGAATCAGCTATCTAATTCGGATAAAGGTGCCAATGTACTTGGTCTACAGTCCTGCTGCCCAACACAGGCAGACGATGTTGCTGTCACTAGTGATACAATTTTTGGTCTAGGAATTTGCGAAAAGTACAGTCGTACTTGGCGCTTCAAGTTTTCGTCATCCAAGAGTGTAGTTCTGCATTTCAAGTCCAAACCAAAAAGTCACGTTGTGTTTGAACCTGTTGTTCTCTACAATTCAAATCTTCCTGTGAATATATCAATAAAACATGTTGGTGTTTTACTAACTGTAATTTTGATACCATTGATAGGAACAGGTTTACTTGTCGAACTATCAGAGCTACCGCAATCAACCTGTTTAAAGTTGGAACTCATAATAGATATCTTAATCCGCTTACTAGTAGAAAAATGATTATGGTATGTTGCTATTCAAAAGCTCTATATGGATGTGAACTGTGGTGTGCATTGTCGCGAAATGGACTTCTCATGCTAGAACGCGCACACCGGTGTGTGTAAAATGATACAAGGCCTTCATATTCGTACTCGCTCAGATATGGCCCTGAGCCTGCTTGGGTGGTCATCCATAGAAGCCTACATCGATAGCCAAAAGCTCTTATTCTTTGGTCGTTTGCTCTCTTTAAATGAAGTCTTTCTTCCTAGACGAATGCTTATGACCAGACTTTTAGAATGTAAATATCAGTGTTGTTCCTCTCCTCGTGGATATGCATCAGAGTTATTAAGAATCCTTGATAAATATGGTTTAAATAATTATTTAGTTAATTTTTTTGAGTCTTCTCAATAAATCGGTCAGTAACGGTGAATTCAGTGCTTGGAAAGATAGAAATGTCTCTGACTCCAATTTTGTCTTGTTTAAAGAAGTTAACCCTCAAATTGAACATCACGCTGCCTATGATGTTTGGAGGACTGACCCCACTTTTAAATATAGCTGTAGTATTATTATCAAAGCTCTTTGTCTAATTAGGGCAGACTCTAATGAATTACTAACCCTATGTGAAAAATGTGGTTTGTTCTTTTAGTGTCAAATAGTTCATACACTATTGCATTGTGCTGCATCTTCTGAACTTAGAGATATATTTTGGTGTCAGTTAAGTTATATTCTATCACCCAATCAATTACAGGAGCTAGGATCTATGTCAAACTTCCAATTTCTTAAGATAATCTTCAGTCTACACCCGTCCTGGAATCTTGATCAATCACTATTGCCATTTAGGAAATGTGTATTGAAATTTGTTTTTGTATCTTTACGTAAAATTCGTCTAATTCCGAGGTTTTAGTCCCTATTAATACCTGTCTTGTTTATTTGTAAACTGAATTGTATATATATATATATATTTTCTTTTTTCTTACAATGAATTATTATACGTGTTGATTTATTATTCTACTATTCAAATATTTATTTTTCTATGTATCTTCAACGTTTAATCTATTATGTAATAATATCTTCATATTTGGAGGAAATAAAGATTATAATATAATATTCTTCTACTAGACTAATTACTGGTGAGTAAACCATTCTTCTTCTAGACTAATTACTGATGGGTAAACTATTCTTCTCCTCGACAAATTATTGGTAGGTAAACTATTCTTCATCTATAGACTAATTACTTCTAGGTAAACTATTCTTCTTCTAGATTGCATACTCATGGTAGGTAAACTATTCTTCTACTGGACTAATTACTGGTGAGTAAACCATTCTTCTCCTAGACTAATTACTGGTAGGTAAACTATTCTTCTCCTAGACTAATTACTGGTAGGTAAACTATTCTTCTTCTAGACTAATTACTGGTAATTAAACTATTCTTCTTCTAGACTAATTACTGGTAGGTAAACTATTCTTCTCCTAGACTAATTACCGGTAGGTAAACTATTCTTCTTCTAGACTAATTACTGGTAATTAAACTATTCTTCTTCTAGACTAATTACTGGTAATTAAACTATTCTTCTCCTAGACTCATTACTAGTACATGTAGCTAAAATATTTTCCTCTAAGACTAATTACTGGTAGTTAAATTATTCTTTTGCTTGACTGAATAGTATGTAAACTATTCTCTCATATAGACTAATTACTGGAGGCAAACTATTCTTCTCTTAGACTAATTGTTTGTAGGTGAACTATTCTCTCCTAGACTAATTACTTGTAGGCAAACTATTCTTCTCCTAGACTAATTGCTTGTAGGTTAACTATTTTCTTCCTTGACTAAATTACTGATGGGTAGACTATTCTTCTTTAAGACTAATCACTGGTAGGTAAACTATTCTATTATTTTTTTTTAACAATAGTGGCGATCTAAAAACTAAACTGCTAGATTCTCTTAGTATAAACTTTTAAATGAGGTACTTTTGTTTGGATTTTTATCAATAGTTTCAATAGTTTCAATGTTTTCAATGTTGCGGGCAGTGGACACTTGTGTTTCAAGATAATATATATTTTTTTCAGTCCTATAGATCAGATTGTGTCTCCTGGAATGAAGTGAAAACCCAGGCCTTATAGAGAGTTAATCAATATATTATTTATAGGAACTAGTGTTAATTTATTGTTAGTGATTTTCTCCTCTATATTTTCATAAACTGACGTTTCATGTTGCTTTGTTAGATATTGACTTCTCTTTTATTTAAGAAATGTATGAATTATTATAAACAATGTTTATTTTAGGTGTTTAAATTCGCTTCTTGTTGTTTTTTTTATAATAGCTAAGAAGAAAAATACACATAAAGGTTGATAAGCTTTTGTTGAAGTTCGATATCGATTATTAAACTTCCTCCTCTTTAATCCAGGGAATTTTATATTGGAAAGAAGTTTTCTAGCCTTTTTATGTGGTCTGAGCCTTCGTAGCATCGGGCCGTGCGTCATATCCGGTCAAGTCTTTCTGGAATAACAGGAACCACGGGCACACAGATAGTAGTTTGAAGTGTCTCTTGAACACATAATAAGGCTAGAAAACTTCTTTACAATCTCTTTAACAATGACAAAAGGTCAATATCGGACATGAAACATTTATTTCAGTCTATAAATCAAGTGTTTTTACCTTGACCAGTAGAATTATCACTGCTCGCTAAACTTTATTTATTTTACTTATGTTCAGCATTTTCGAGAATCGATTTGGGCCTTGATTTTATGTAAATAGCCTCCAGAAGTACTAGAACTACACAAAAATCGTACAATCCCTTCAATTATACCCCTACCCGAACATTTATCTTTCATTTTCTGTTTTTGTGTTTTCTATAAAAGGCATAGTCTTCCTAAATGACGAGTAGTATTTTTGACTTTCAAACACTGATACAATGTAATAATGGATACACAGGGATTTGAGGGCTTAAATTTTGAGGGAGTGTTATGAACAGCATTATCAGATTAGCTGAAAAATCCCAGGTTCTGAGAAAAAAAAATCTTGGTCGAGCAGTTAGTGATCATATCTCTTTAATTCAAATATCTCAATTGACTCAATTGAGCCCATGAATATCTTCCGATATTTATTTGGTATCATTGTTGATATCGAATACTATTTAAAGGTAAATGTTAAAACTTTGCCAATAGGGTTTTTTCAATGTGTTGCCATGTCTTATGTCATAATTTATATAATTATATAATCCCTTTAATGGAATTGATTTTTGAAGACATTATTTTGATCTACGTCCCACATTGATTATAATGTCATGTTATTTTTTAAATCAATTTTTTTTTACTAACACATCAATAAGTGCATACTTATGAAAGAAAGTAATAAGACGTTTCTGGACTCAGGACTGTATTTAAACGGCTTATTTTTTAATATTTGAAGCTGTTAAAATATAGAACATCCAATATCGAAAATCATTTCATTCTTCCTGTGTATATGATTCTTTGAAATAATTGTAGCCTTGAAGATTCCATGAATATGGAAAATTTACATTTATATGCCATTAGAACAATCACTGGCTTAGTTTACAAGGATAATTCTGATAAAGAATCAGGTTTTAATCCTTTAAGCGACTTTACACTTACACAGCCGCAACAGTAAATCGATTTCTAAATTCACAAATGAGCCCACAAATTTTAATATACTTTTACTCCTCCAAAACGACTACTATCTTGGCAATCGATCTTCACAAATTTCATATACCAAATTACGTCAGAGCAAAAGTTTTCTCGACGCTTTCTTCATGCATATTCCTAACAGCACTTCCTGTTCTTGTGGTCACCTTTTTGAAAACTCTGAACATTATCTTCTCTACTGTCGAAATTATACTCTGATACGCAATCAAATTATCCACCTCCAAACCCCGAAAACTAAAAATTATATATTAGCAGCATTAACACAAGTTTATCACCATGTCCAAACGTTTTGAAACTTATTAGTGTCTGTTGCATACCCAAACCTCTTCATAATCAAACTCATCTGATTGGGTTTTTTATATCAAAAATAACACAAATGAGGCAACATGTTTCGGTTCTCAACCTTTAGGACTCTCCTGAATAACATTAAGAGTCAATGTTAATATTAATAAAGGTGGGCGAAGGGATATCAGGAGATTTTGTGATATTTGGTGATAAAAAAAAGTTACTACCTCTTAAAAAGGACAAAATAAAGTTCCCAAAATTGCTCAGTAAGAGTAGGGTTGCACTGAGGAATACGCACTTGATATGATTTTAACGAAAATAACGATGTGAGTTATGCATGATTGGTTATGTATGTATACCGTTTCGTAGTGTACACACTTGTAGTGCCAGATTGAAAAAGATGCCTTCAAATGTTTATATACATTCATCAACGGTATACAAACAGAATCAAATAAACCCATAAACATTTTGTAAGCGTTAGGCCAAAGTAGCCTACACTTTACTATGTATGGCGGGGGAAAGCGGCAAAAACCTAATGCTATGTAGAAATGTCTAATAAAAAACGCAAATGTAACATAATGCAATACCAAAAACCTAAAATGTCTAATGCAAAAGACAAAATACAAGAAACCGCTCATACATAATACCTCGTACGTCTAATTCAAAAGACAAACTACAAGAAACCTCTAATACACAATACATTTAACTTCTTATGCATTGTTGATTTTACAGTGTGAAACACCGTTAGCATTAGACGACATATCTCGATAAACTTACTTACATTTCTACATTGCAATATCTTTTTTTGGGCCATTGGGTTAATGTCAAGGCCGTAGTATTTGGCTGTGTTTGGTTACTGTCTTCCCGTTGAGCTACTGTTATCAAAATTGGCAGATATGTCCTATTATGCTTTAGGTCTGTGATGACAACAATTTTTTCGACAAAATAAAACAATAATTGATGTCTCTAGGCCCTAATCTCAGTTAAAATATTCAGACAGAGAGCCATTTAGTAGACCGACAAGTTGACTCAAATAGTCTATTTTAACTGAGATTAGAGACAACAATTATTGTTTTATTTTGTCGAAAAAATTGTTGTTATCAAGCTGAAATCATAACATAAAAGACATTTGCCAGTTGTTAGAGAAAAAACTTTCAGGAAGAAGAATATTTCAACGCAACCAAATTGGATGCGCGATTTCAAGATATAATCAAGCTTGGTCTCCTGTCCCTCAAATTCACTAATTGAGGGACAGGATGTTCCGGTCTATGTAGAAATGTAAGTAAGTTTATCGAGATATGTCGTCTAATGCTAACGGTGTTTCACATTGTAAAATCAATAATGCATAAGAAGTTAAATGTATTGTGTATTAGAGGTTTCTTGTACTTTGTCTTTTGAATTAGACGTATGAGGTATTATGAATTAGAGGTTTCATGTATTTTGTCTTTTGCATTAGACGTTTTATGTATTTGGTATTAAATTATGTTACATTTGCGTTTTGAATTAGACATTTCTACATAGCATAAGGTTTTTGCCGCTTTCCCCCGCCATAACTATGATGCTTGGACGCTACAATGGTTTTGACGTTATTATAATGGATTTGACGTTATGGTAATAGATTGTTGTAACGTCATTTTGATTGTTCCTCATTATTATCAGAATATTTCAGATAATAAGACGCTATTTTACTGCGCTCTGCAATAAAATACATTTTAGTGTAGGATTTTCACTGAAGTCCTTCATTTTACAGATATTACTGAAATCTAATTGGTAAGTTAAATATATTATATTGAAATTTCATTTCTCTTACACTTATGTAGGCTATAGGCCTAAAGCAGTGTTTCTCAACCTTTTTTAGTGGTTAACCCCCCACCCCCTTTGCAGACCGTGATTTTTCAGTACCCCCCTGTAACTTGTTGGCGGTTCACTGACCGTGGAGCGCGGGCGTCACAGGAAAGATGCCACCGGCAGAGGGTCTGTGGGGGTTCTCCTCTCAAGAAAATTTTGAAAATTAGGATCAATTTCCGTGCGCATCTGAAGTTATTCCGTGCAGCCCCAATACATTATCATTAGTACATTTCAACATACACGGGACATTCACCACTTGTTGAGAAACACTCACTGAGAAACACTGGCCTAAAATCTTGTCACTATTACTAGTCACTATTTAAAATTTACCAAACTTTTTGCAAAATTAAGAGTATGTTCCATGTTTATTTCAGTGAAAAAATGAATTCACAAGAAGATTCTAGTACTTCAAGACAGGGACGTGAAGCATTTGATTCTGAAAATCAGACAAATATTTCACTTTCACCAAAACACAGACCTAAAACTGGTAAACCTATTTTTTGAAGATTGAAAAATTTTTAACATACCGTTTTGATTATTGCTGTCATTTTACTATTAGTACAAAAATCCAACGCCCATTGAATCCATTGTGTTAAACATGGTATGTTGATGATCCTCCGGCAGTTAGAAATCTTTGCTAATGCTGTCCTAGCTCATCCTTGCTAATAGCCCATCTACAGTAGCTCAATCAAGAGCAGAAAAGTGAGACTTTTACTCTATTTATTTATTTTTTTATTGCAGATGATTCAGAAATTAATCATCATGTAGACAATTCTCGTCCAGTTTTTAAACACAAACTTTATTGTTTGGTAGAAGAAAACGAAAGTGTAGATAACCCTCCATCAAGACTAATTACTGGTAAGTAAACTCTTCTTCTACTAGACTAATTACTGGTAGGTAAACTATTCTTCACCTAAACTAATTACTGCTAGGTAAACTATTCTTCACCTAAACTAATTACTGGTAGGTAAAGAATACCTCCTCTAGACTAATTACAGGTAAGTAAACTATGCTTAGACTCATTACTGGTAGTTAAACCATTCTTCTCCTAGACTAATTACTGGTAGGTAAAGTATTCCTCCTCTAGACTAATTACTGGTAAGTAAACTATTCTTCTCCTAGACTAATTACTAGAAGATAAACTATTCTTCACCTAGACTAATTACTGGTAGGTAAAGTATACCTCCTCTAAACTAATTACTGGTAAGTAAACCATTTTTCTACTGAGTAATTACTGGTAGGTAAACAATTCTTCTACTAGACTAATTACTGGTAGGTAAACTATTCTTTTACTGGACTAATTACCGGTAGGTAAACTGTTCTTCTACTGGACTAATTACTGGTAAGTAAACTGTTCTTCTACTGGACTAGTTACTGGTAGGTAAACTATTCTTCTACTGGACTAATTACTGGTAGGTAAACTATTCTTCTACTGGACCAATTACTGGTAGGTAAACTATTCTTCTACTGGACTAATTACTGGTAAGTAAACTATTCTTTTACTGGACTAATTACTGGTAGGTAAACTATTCTTCTACTGGACTTATTACTGGTAGGTAAACTATTCTTCTACTGGACTTATTACTGGTAGGTAAACTATTCTTTTACTGAGTAATTACAGGTAGGTAAACTATTCTTCACCTAGACTAATTATTTGAAGGTAAACTATTCTTCTCCTAATTAAATTACTAGTAGGGTTAATAACTTGTAGGTACACTATTCTTATTCTAAACTATTAACTGATTATATTTTTTTAAATAATGTTTTCTTTTAACGTTAATTAAACTATTTTATATTTTTTATTTGAAGGTCTACCAGACCCTATTCATACAGATGAGCCTTGGGAAGAACAAAGATCTGACAGTCCAGAGATAACTTCTCCTAGAGGTAGGTTTATAATAGTAACAGGTTAAAAGTATGATATTCTTATAAAACATAGAGAAATGTCCATACAAAATTGACCAAAGTCTTTTACAAAATAAGGATTGAGATACTTTAATCTGGTCAGCCTGTCTAACCTATCATAACCCATTCTTCACTAATTTTTCTTGGCGACCCAATCCCTAGTTCCATAACTGCTATGTCACCCTGAAATTTGCTAGATTTTGGATCAAGAATACCACGTGTTAAATCACGATTTAGTATTACATTAACATTAATGTGTTATAGTTTAAATAATGTCCTGTATGATCACACAAATGTGACCCTAGATTTGGCATTTGGCCCAGGGTGTGTGCTGGTGACTCAATTTTGGGTCGCAACATATGATTTGAAGATCAGGGTCTTATTATTAAAATAATTCTAATTTGTACTTATAAATAATATGTCTACTATTGATTTCAGTACCATGCCTGTTATTTACAACAGACGAAATCAAGAATTATATACATTATCTTCAAAATAAACTATATAATTTTAATGAAGACATGCAGGCAAATAATAGGTAAGATTCACAATTAGTTGTTGGTAATACAAGATAATATATAATATGGTTAAATGGTATATAACATGCCTTTCTTTATCAATTTAACAACATGTATATAACGTGTTTATTTTTTATCAATTTGACCAAACAAATGTATAAGCTTATAACATGTTTATTTTTATCAATTTGACAAAATGTATATAACGTGTTTGTTTTAACATATTTGATATTTGACAACATGTTCACATAACATATTTATTTCTATCAATTTGACAAAATGTATATAACGTGTTTGTTTTGGCATTAATCTGACAACATATTCATGTATTATATTTATTTCTATCAATTTGACAAAATGTATATTTCTTTGTATCAATTTGACAAAATTTATATAACATGATTTGACAACATGTGTAGCCTCTTTGGGACATTTATTTTTTCAGATACATGAGAAAAATTCTTCAAAACCAAACTGATGATAAAAAGAAAATAAAAAATCAACAACGTCTTCTCAATCAACAGGAAAAAGAAATTATATTTTACAGGAAATTCTATAAAACTGGAAAAGATTACAACAATCAGACGATCTCAAAAGAAGATGACGGACTGAAAACACCACCAAAGACTGAATTCTTCAAGTATTCATTTGGAAAAAAGTTGAACTTAGAAATGCGCCGTAAAGATGTAGATCCTGACATAAAAGAGGCTGTAGATCGAAGAATACAGGAGGTTTTGCAAGCCCAAGAAGACAAAGAAGTTCTTTCACCAAGTCCAGATTTTCTTCATATTTCTCATCCAATCGAAGAAAGTGAAGATCTGGCTTCTTACCCATCAAGTCCATGTCCTGATCCAGTGCTATATGATGTTCCGTTAGAATTTCAAGACACAGAAACAACATTACATCAATATAATCCACTTGGCTCATCAGAATCAGCCACAAGTTCGAGCCCAAGTCCAATTCAAGAAGAAGCTAATGTCAGTCAAGACAATCATCCAATACAAGAAAGTGAAGATCTGGCTTCTTACCCATCAAGTCCTTGTCCTGATCCAGTGCTATATGATGTTCCGTTAGAATTTCAAGACACAGAAACAACTTTACATCAATACAATCCACTTGGCTCATCAGGATCAGTCACAAGTTCGAGCCCAAGTCCAAGTCAAGAAGAAGCTAATATCAGTCAAGACAATCATCCAATAGAAGAAAGTGAAGATCTGGCTTCTTACCCATCAAGTCCATGTCCAGATCCAGTGCTATATGATGTTCCGTTAGAATTTCAAAACACAGAAACAACTTTGCATCAATACAATCCACTAGGCTCATCAGGATCACCTACCATTTCGATCCCAAGCCCAGGTCTAATTAAAAAAGAAGCTTATATCAGTCAAGATTCAGAGACATTTAAAGAAGTTGATGTACCAGAAATCTTTGAAGATGTTCTTCAATTTCAAGACAAAGATATCACAAATGCTCACAAGCAAGAGCTTTCATCAAGATTGAGTCCGAATTGTGGATCTATTGAAATACCCCTCACCGAATCAATTAGACACACCTTTAGCAACTACCAAGAAGTAATCAATATGAATGAAGCCGAAAGTATCAACTCACCAAAATTTTCACCGAGAAGCCCAAGTTCAAAGGGAGAAAATGGCAGAGACGATGATGGAATTTCACCACTAAGCCCAAGTCCAAAGAGACAAGATGGCAGAGATGATGATGGAATTTCACCACTAAGCCCAAGTCCAAAGAGAGAAGATGGCAGAGATGATGATGGAATTTCACCACTAAGCCCAAGTCCAAAGGGAGGAGATGATGATGGAATTTCACCACTAAGCCCAAGTCCAAAGAGAGAAGATGGCAGAGATGATGATAGAATTTCACCACTAAGCCCAAGTCCAAAGGGAGAAGATGGCAGAGATGATGATGGAATTTCACCACTAAGCCCTAGTCAAAAGAGAGAAGATGGCAGAGATGATGATGGAATTTCACCACTAAGCCCAAGTCCAAAGGGAGAAGATGGCAGAGATGATGATGGAATTTCACCACTAAGCCCTAGTCCAAAGGGAGAAGATGGCAGAGATGATGATGGAATTTCACCACTAAGCCCTAGTCCAAAGAGAGAAGATGGCAGAGATGATGATGGAATTTCACCACTAAGCCCAAGTCCAAAGGGAGAATATGCCAGAGATGATGATGGAATTTCACCACTAAGCCCAAGTCCAAAGGGAGGAGATGATGATATTTCACCACTAAGCCCAAGTCCAAAGGGATATGGCAGAGTTGATGATGGAATTTCACCACTAAGCCCAAGTCCAAAGGGAGAAGATGGCAGAGATATAGATATTATAAAATTGTCACAAAAGGTGGGGTTACATGAAGCTGGGTACAAATTACAGGAATATTTGTCAGATTTAAAGACAGCTAAACGTGTCCACTTACCAAGAAATTCACCAAGAAGCCCAAGTCCAAAAAGAAAGGATGACATGGATAAACATGTTACAAATTTACCACAAGAGGTTGTAAAGTTGCCTGAAGCTAGATACGACATCCAATTACAGCAAGGATCTGAAATAAAAGAAGCTGAACTCAACAACCTGTCAACACCAAAATATCCATCACGAAACCCGAGTCCAAAAAGAGAAGTCAATATTAAAGATATTATTGAAAATATTACTAAATTGTCAGAAGATGTTGTGAAATTGCCAGAAGATGTCCAGTTACAGAGATCATTTGATTTCAAGAAAACTGAAAACCAAACACAACCAATATATCCATCAAGAAGCCCAAGTCCAAAAAGAGAAGTCAATATTAAAGATATAAATATTACTAAGTTGTCAGAAGAGGTTGTGGAATTGCCTGAAGCTGCCCGGTTACGGAGATCATTTGATTTCAAGAAAACTGCAAACCAAACACAACCAAAATATCCATCAAGAAGCCCAAGTCCAAAAAAAGAAGTCAATATTAAAAATATTATTGGAAATATTACTAAGTTGTCAGAAGAGGTTGTTAAATTGCCTGAAGCTGCCCGGTTACAGAGAACATTTGATTTCAAGGAAACTGGAAACCAAACACAACCACAATATCCATCAAGAAGCCCAAGTCCAAAGAGAGAAGTCAATATTAAAGATATAAATATTACTAAGTTGTCAGAAGAGGTGGAATTGCCGGAAGCTACCCAGTTAAAGAGATCATTTGATTTCATGAAAACTGAAAACCAAACACAACCAAAATATCCATCAATAAGCCCAAGTCCAAAAAGAGAAGACAATGAAGATATATTGGTAGGAAAGATTTTAGAGGAAGAAGGTGAGTTACCTGAAGCTGAGTTTAAAGAGAAGGGCGAATGTGAACCTACAATTGAAACTTTCCAAGATACAGCCTCTATCACCAACCTAATGGCTAGTATCAAAGACCTTTCCTCAGAAATAACCAAAGAAACAGCACAACAAGATAATAAGGTTCAAAGAGATGATGAGTCACTGACAGAAAAAGAAAGAAGGATCATTGAAGAGATAGAGAAGTATATCGGCATGGATGACAACATTTCAGACCTAACTGTTGATTTTCCAGTATTAGGAAAAGTGCCATACATCTCAACATCAGATACTGATAACTTTCAGCCTTATCAGAAACTTGATTTAGTGTCTAACGAGATAAGAAACCCAGTGACAAAAAGGGAGATGAGAAAATTGCCAGTATTAGCAGAAGACACAAGATCGAGAAAAAGATTCAATGAAATCCCAATAGATATTGGAAAAAGACGATATCCTCTGCAACCTGTCTATAGAAGCAATACACAAAAATATATTCTTCCTCCCATTAGGCTTAAAACTAAAATCCACAAACCACAAATCAAGATCACTGTCCAAGAAGAACTAATGCCTCTACCAGATATGACAATTGGGAAAAGATGTAAACCACTAAAGTATGAACCTAGAGTTCAAAGAGATGAAAGCCATTTTGCATTGAATTCAAAGTCAAATATGCCACTAGATGACTTATCTCTGCCACAACTACCCACTGTTCATACTAAACCAATCATCAAAGATAACAAACATAGAACAGACCATGGATTCTCTCTACCTCAAATAAAGTCAGCGTCAACCAAACCACAAATTAGAAAACAAATTAACACCCCTATTCTACCCAATAAATTGAAACCAGGAAACCATGTATCAACATCAAGTGCTACAAGACATTTTACAAAGTCTGCTAACTACAAAATACCAAAAGTTTTACTTCCAATTCCACCTAAAATCTACCAATCAAATCGTCGAAAGGAGAAACAACCACATAAATTACCACCTATTTGTCATCTGGGAATTGATGATGTATTTCCATCTAGAAAAGATTAAATATTCTATAATCACCTTAGTTCTTTTTATCTTATGATATTCAGTCGACCTCCCAACATACTCCTTCACCACTGTGTATGCATAAAACTAGTCCAAACTTGCGGACTCTATTCCCAGCCTTTGATAGATATTTGAATAGATATGGCTGGGAGAGAGTCAGGAAAACTTGTGATTTTCCGCACCTCTGCGGGTGCGGGGTTTTTAAGCGTTATATTTATTTACCTCGAATCCACAAAACTTCGATATATTTGGAAAAATGGATGATTTTGTATTTCAATCATATCATCATTATCCCCCTACACCAAACAGGCCATGTATGCGAGTCCATCAATTTTTTTTCCCCCCGAGAAATAAAATCTGTCGATCGCCGTTGAATGCAGCACGTGGAAGGTGTGGAAAATCGCAAGTTTTTGTGGTCTAGTTTTTCTGACTCTCTCCCAGAATTTCGGAATAGTGTTGGCACCATGTTTGTGGGGGTGTGTTTGGTGCAACTTAAAGGTTAATTTAAAGTCAGAATTTCACAATTATAAACAATGGCTGACATTAGGAATACAATAATAACAATTGCTGTTTAATAAATAATGAACGACCAATAGAAGTGAAGTGCATTGCAATTACACTTTCAACTTAGGGAAACATTATAAGTATAACAGATTTATGCATTGAACACTAAATAACATTCTACAAATCCAATAAAATATCAATGAGAAAATTGAAAAAAAATTATTCGAACCTTTGCAAACATAATTGTATTATAGAGACTCGTAAATTATTGATGTCAACAAACAGATTAAACAATGCGACATACTCTAGAAAGAGAACTTCTACAAACCTATATATAGTTATACAAAAGGTATACAATGAAATGACAAAAAAAACTATAGCAACTGAAAGCCTTGAATAAGGTTACAAATACAAATATTGGGAAAGTAAAGAAAAATATTTAGGTATATGCAAAAGGAGGAGGATTATCCTTTACATATTGCTTAGCTTTGGCATTAAGACCGGCTGGCTCAAGCCAAATTGCATTATGGGCAGGTTCACCAACTATTTGAACTAAATATTGAAGCCCAGTCTTAGTACGGCGTTGAGCTAACACTTTTTGATTGTCAGATAATGACACATCAGAAATATTGGCAAAATTAGTGTCATTGTACCTGATAGGTTTACGAACATTACGCTTTGGTCTAGTTAGATCCGAAGCAGGTTTTCCACCGTCATTAGTAGTAGGTGTCACATTGGGGTTAAGGAGAAATTCAGTCTGACATTCCCGAGACACGAGTACACTTGTAGCCTGTCTGTCTATAACCATTGTATCAACTAATATACAACAATAGTTATAGGTGTTATAGGAGAGAATCTCCTAAAGAAGCACTGGCCTAGGTCACAAGTAGAGACAATCAATTTTAACATGGAAACTAATCCAATTTTAATACAATACTTTCTACTGAATAATATTCAAGGATATATTACTTCTAAGAAGATTCACAAGTAAAATGATATATATAACTCAAATTCCAAAGCAATTGTTTCAGGGAGTTGATGAAAGTTATACAATCGTTTGACAATGACAGAGACATTCTTGGCTATAGTATTGTAGGTTGCAACAAAAGGTATGATTTGGTTGTCATGCTGGATATTTAGGCCGTCAGGTATAACTGTTTGTAGTTGGTCTATCCAGAAACTCTCCCTTTGTAATCGCTTGGTTTTTGGTACAATAGTATAAAACATAAAGCATAAAATAATTAATTTTTTAATCAGGAAATTCTTGTAAATAGATTATTTTCACACATAAGGAACAACTATCACAACAAACATAGTCTAAATGAAATCTAACATCATCACAATTCAAAATATATTGTCCACCACAGCGACATATGTGAATATAATTGGAATTTGACGTGTCTTCATCAAACTCACTAATTTCAAGTTCATCCTGAATGGGCCAATCCTGACATAAAAGTCTTTGTTTTAAAACTAAATCATATTTCTCCTTTAATTCTTCATCTTTTAATACTTTCCAAGCCTTATCTATATTTATGAATTTTTCAAGTTTTGCAATCGTTTGACGCTTTCCGTCCTCTTTGACTTCTCGTTTGTGATTTTCATTTGGGCAATCTGACGTGTGTCCGATTTCGTCAATGTTCTTATCAGGATGAAATTCCTTCACTAGAGCCAGATATGACCTTCTTAGCTCTTCTACTCCAGTAAAGTTTTTACACCTCAGTGATTCATATAAATTTTCCATCATAAATCATTCATTTAGAGGTAGTAATATTGTCATGAAGACAAACTAGAAATTGTAAACAATTAGGCGACATGGGCGCAGCCATCTTGGAAATAAAACTAATCGATAAATTATTTACTGTGTTTGCATTTGATAGTCTTTGAAATGGTACAAAACAAAAGATAGAAGGTGTACTTTAAAATACAATTGTTTTCATACAGATAAAGTAATGAGTGTCAATCTACTTAAAAATCGTGTTTCTTTTGGTGGTAAATTGAAATTAGTAATTTTCTTATCGATTAGTTCTTTCTGAAAAAGAGTTATATCCCTTGAGCGCATGTTTCCGGTTTTAAAGACAACTTTCCTTTTAGAAGACGAAAGATGTTCGAGGAGTTCATATTCGGGGTTAAGACTCTTTTAACTCCTCACCATGCTACTAATATATTTTTAGCATTCTCATATATATTGCTTAAAACAACACCTATAGTCTGTTCGTATTTGTTCTTTGATTGCTCTTTGGAATTGGTGAGTATTCTCAAAGTTTTTCTTCCAGAGGCAGAAAGTCAACAGTCATTTTATTTTATGTTCACTGAACCATGGCCATGACTATGAGGCTCAAGAGATTTATGGCAGCCTCTTATGTCTTTTCAAGGTGACATTGCATCTCATTCTGTTAGCTTCAGTTATGGATGTTAAAGAGTAACAGACTATGCCTTATAGAAAATATATATCCCAGTGTACAGAAAATGAAATGTTAAGATTGTGCAATGTTTGAACAGTTCTAGTAAATCTGGAGGCTAGGGCCTATTTACATAAATTCAAGGCCCAATTTGTCTGCGAAAATGCAAAATATTCCCTTTAAATTTTTTTAGAAACGTTATGCCATTACATTCAAAGGACTTATATACTCTTTTAATTAGATCTTTGGATAGTATAGATAACATGTAAAAGTTTAAAAGATTTAGAATTAGAAAGATTTTCAACAATAATAATATACAATTTTTCGAAAACAATAGATAAAAGTGATAATGAATTGACTTTGATAAGCTTGAGTTGATAAAGAATCCTTAATTCAAGGTGAACAAATTTGGAAATTTGCAAGAGAATTTGACCTTCAAAAATATTTTTTGCTCTTGAATTGATTGAATCATTAAAATGTTTGAATTGCTTTATCAACTGTTTTCAAAATTTTAACTTAAATTTTGTTTTCATTTTAGCAAGAATGGGAATGGATAACATTTCTTGGATGTGTCATTGTATTAAAGACCAAAAAATTATGTAAGTATTGTAAATTTATGATTTTGTTTGAGTGGTGCTGAGCTGGTACTACACAAAATACCATCTGGATACAAATAGTGGAAGTTGATCAGATTTATCTTAATCTTCCGTTTTTGATAATATAGAAGCGATACATGATGATGTATTTTTGAAATATACCATACCTGTTAACAATGATACAGATTGTCGATACAAATCTGTGTGTATTAAGTATTATAGTTTAAGGGCTTTTGATAATATAGTGCCCAAGCCTACAATTTATATTGTGCTTTTTTTTTTAGATCGTTCTTGATGTGCATATATCAATACTCAACTATATATATTGTATTTTTAGAAAAAAAAAAAAAATTGTGAAAGTGAAAATAACAAACAGGGGTACCTCATAGTGAAATAGAAGGACTATTTGAATTCAATAATTTTAATTTTCTGATTTCAGCCTACTTTGTGGATTACATCAATACAGCCTGTTTATTTACAAAGATGTTGAACACTGTTATGTTTTTTAAAGCTAATCCTTTATATGGTACTGTATTTGGTGGATTATGCATCTGTAAGTATCCTTATCTAGAAATATGCCATCTCTTTAAAGTCTGATATTCTGAAACCTAGAGATTCTGCATTTCTCTTTTCTGTTTATGTATTGGGACCCTAAGATAATTCATGTAAAGGTGTAGGGTTAAAAAAAAATTTAGGGCTGCAAAAACTGTCTGAATGGAACTTTATTATACATCTAATTAAAAGGTTCCCAAGGGTCAAGATAAGCAAGGTGTGTCCTGGTGAAAGTTTGTGTTTTTCAAACCACTTGTGAATATGACAGAGTGACTTCTTCAAAATTTCTTTTCACTGACTAGCATGTTGTTCATTTATGTAAGGATTTAGTGCTTAGGCCAAATGTTTATATCGTTTCTTAAAATTCAGTACAGAATTAGTGCAGAAATTATGGACCAATATATTTCACTGACTTCAACTAGCACATTGTTCAATTCCGTAAGGATTTAGTGTTAAGACCAAATGTTTATATCGTTTCTTTAAATTTCAGTACACTTTATATTCATCCCAGAACCAACATATCAAGGTCCAGAATCCATCACTTATTTCAGAGCTAGTCATTTAGATGTAAGTTAAGTATTCAATTTTTTTGTTAATTAAAAACAAGCAAGGAGAGATCACCAAAGTAGTTGTTAGCATTGCACAAACACGATTTAAATGCATGATTATGAAAATTCAAAGCTTGAACCTGATCAAACCACTTTATTTAGGGGTTGGAGAAAACTGTACAAGTCACCCTTATTCTGTTCATTAATACTTACATTACTAAAGAATACAGTGGGAAATAAGTATTATAACAAAATATTTAGAAATATTTTTGTTTTATTATGCATGTATTAATATAATATTTATTGTATACAATAAAAAAATAATGTAATTATCCTTTAACTTGCAAATCTTCTGGTTTTTAGGAAGAATTAGAAAAAGACAAAAGAATAATTTGGATTGTTACATTCTATGCTGCCTGGTCACCACCATGCGTTACATTTGCTTCCATTTTCTCACAGATTAGTAATAGGTAAGTATTGAATTATTGCCGTTTCTTGCAAAGCCACTCACATAAATTTTATATAATATGGTTTTATTTATATGAAAAGGGTTAAGGGTATAATATGGTTTTATTTATATTAAAAGGGTTAAAGGTATACATGTAATATGGTTATATTTATACTTTTTTTTGCAGCTATCATTTAGACAATTTAAAGTTTGCAAAAATGGACATATCTAAATATCCATCAGTGGCTGAGAAGTAAGTTTCATATATTATGTTATATTATTCTTCCTAAAAAGGGTGTCAAAATACAATGATAAAGATCTAACTCAACTATCCATAGCACTTTCAAAAATTAGAGAATTGTATGACGCCACTTGGATAGATTGGAGTCTTTTATTAAAGGTTATTATATATGAAAAATGCCCATCCTTACAAAAACACTTTCACCTAATATTTTTCAATGCATCTAATTTCCCGAGGACTTGATCAAATCAGTCAAAAGAATATCAACCAGTTGGACAACCTAACTCTAAACAGTTGAACAATTTCAAGATAAAATGAATTAAACAATTTTTTGTCTATTTTGACAGGTATAAGATAGACTGTTCATCTTGGTCTCGACAGTTACCTACAGTTATTCTATTTGAAAATGGTAAAGAAAAAATAAGAAGGCCATTAACAAATGGAAAACAGACAGCTAAGTTCATCTGGACTAAGGTATGCATATTTGTTCTAATCCAATTTGATCTGATTTGCCCTGATCATAACAGTAATCCACCATCATGAATGAAATTATAACCCATAAATAGTGAAAATGCTTCTTTTGCCATCTCAGGAGCTCCCTTTGCCATCTCAGGAGCTCTGCAAATACAGGGTGTGCCCAAATTAAAGTAATCTAAAGCCCTCAATTTATCTATATAACTTGAACCAGTATCAAACCAAAATTAAAATTATAAACATATTTTTTTTATTTAAGGAGAATGTGATAAGAGAATTTGATCTAAATCAGTATTTTGGTGATTGTAAAAAACATCCTTTACCTAAACATCGAGAAAAGAAAGAGAATTAAGGAGAAATTTCATAGTTTTATCATTCAGTGTATATGGGAGCTGTAATAATTCATGTGTATAGTGTTTCAAATCATTTATGAATTACAGTTAACTTGTTATGAAAAACTGATTTGGGAGTTTACAATCACCCATAATATAGAAGATGAAAATAAGACAGCTTCAAAATAGATTTGTCTAAATATCACAAAATATGGGTTGTGCAAACTAGAAATGAGATTTTAAATTCCCATAATCGAATTAAAGATGGACGCTTGCTTACACGAACAATTGATTGAATAAACCCCAGTGTTTTTAGTTCATAATTTTTCATCCTGCCAAAGACCCATAGTATAGTGACTGTTTGATCACCTCACCAACATATTTGCTGTTTTTAGAACATTTTTTTTGAATAAAACTACAGCAAGTTATATTCATTTTAAAAATCTCATTTTATTTTTTAATTCTCGCAAGATTATGGAATGTTTGTATTATGTATGTTTGTTTACAGATAAAATGTATTTATTTCTAGACAATGTTTTGATATTAATGTTTATAGCCTAAGGCTTAAAGATATTTGTTGACTTCTTGGCTGATTATAGAAAATATTAACAAAGATTTTCCACTATATTATCATTGAATATATGATAACGTAATCTCTACTTAAGGCCTATCAGATTTTAATGATTTACTGAAGCAAAGGCTTATATCACTAAACAATAGAATATTGTGGAATTATACACACTTCTTTGATAATATAAGCTTAATACAAATAACTTGTCAACACATATACACAGATTCACTGAAGACGAAACATGTAAATTTTGTTTAAACAATATGTGCTTAATTTTATTATAGAAATGGGTATTATTCCATAATATTTGTCTTATGTTTGTGAAACTCTACAAGTTTGACTTGCATTGTGGTAAATAAATAAGAGTGAACTCTTGCGTAATATGTTTTTAATTGCACCTATAAAATTATCTTTCTTCAAGATATATCTTCAAGTTCAATCTTTGATTGTGGTATCTATCATCAATTACTTCAGATATGAAAACAATCAGTCATATACATTACATAACATTCTTTCATACTCTTTCATGATCATTATCATTGTTTGTTCTGTAATATCTCATATTGTGTTAAAACAATTGACACTCTTAACCCTGGGGGCACTTTATCATTATCACCCAATTCATGATGTAACTTATCCTTATTAAACCGTTGCTCAAGGGTTAATAGAAATTCTATTGTTTAGTTATTTGAAGATGTGTGTGTAAATTAAGACATATCTTGAAACTTTAATCATAATCCATCACAATCTCTTGTATCTTAAAGGGATTATAAAGAGGTTTTCTAAACTTTGTATGTGTATCAGGGACACTGATGGCATCAATTTGTGCCATTCCAATTCCATTCAGACGTCTGTAGTTCTTGCAATTCCACTAAAACTAATGAGTTTTATGACGTCACTGACAGTGATCTGCATAGATATCAATAGTACCGGAAGGTAGATCACTGTAAGTGTTCCCGATACAAATGCAAAGTTTAGAAAAACGCTTTACAATCCCATAAAAGGTATTTATTCGTAGAACATTTTGGTTTATCTGCTCTATTATACTAAGATTTAAAAGAAGTAAACAATAAATAGGGAATAATAAAACAACATATCTTTCTAAAACAAATGCCCTTCTTTTCTGCATCAGATAGATATTATCTGGACCTATGCTGGGATTAACCTTCAGATTAACGAGCAAGTGTCTTACTCAATGGGACACCTCAAATCTTTACTGTATTTGTAGATGACACTAAAGGGCTATATATTACATAATGATTCAACATATATCTAAAACAATGTAACTACCTATCTATTGTGTATATAACAATTGAGAGCATTAACCCAAGGGTGTCATCAATTCATTCTTAATGAACTATTGTATCACAAGGGATAATTATAAATATATTTTGTCTTGAAAGGCAATACTGACAGGGTGTCAAAATCCAGCTTAAGTGATATGGCCCTCTTAAATGTTTTGGAAATATTTTATTACAGATTCCAAAAGGTTTTTAATTTGAGCTCCATTATCGTAATATATGTGATGGCAATAGCAAGGCAAGGCCTGCTTAATTTTCTGGAACACCTGATGCTACTCTGCATATAATGAGTCAGTCAAATTAACATTCTTTTCAGAAAGTCGACAATGCTAATATTAGTTATTTGTTATGTCAATACCAAAATTAACAAATAGATCTCTGGGTAAAATACACACTGCATTGGCATTGTTCATATTCACCAGCTCACTCTGTAAAAGAAAATGGGACCTAAATATATTTCTTAATTGTTCCAATGAGCCAGTTTTGTTGAATCTGATAGATATAAGAGAGTAAAATCAATCTTTTTCTATATCTATATTTGCATATTGATAAGGGACCGCGGGGTAGGGGTGTCCCCCTATTTCTTGGCCCATAAAATTTTATTTTTTTCCATCCAATTTTTTTTTCTCACATTTATATGATGTCGATAATAGAGTGGCGGAAATCCGAGGAGTTTTGGTATGGTGGTAAGGATCGAGGTGAGGTTAGTTTGATTTTTGAACCACGAGACCCTCCATTTCTGGAGACGCTCTGCAGCCCCTGTTGAATACTTTCTAAGCTGTGGTTTAAAAATTTATTCAATATAATAATCATTTCAATATAACATTCATTCAAACTATATTATAAATATAACTTATAGCTCTCATACATTATCATTAACAATCATTTATACATTATGTTACAATAATCATTTAAATACAGTGTACATGTCGTAGGTAAATTAACATAACTCTTATGTGAGTTTTGAACAATAAAGCCTGTAACAAGTTTGATCTTAAATCTTTCTAGTTGAGAATCACATTAAAAATATTACAAATATAGTTGATTTCTGTCGCCTTGATTTTCTGGTCCTTAAAAAATAAGTGCTTCATAATGTCACTATTGCTTAAGCACTAAAACATTACAAACCGCTTTTATGAGTCATAAATTAAAAAAATATATACATTAAACTGACCTTAAAGGGATTGTAAAGAGTATTTCTAAACTTTGTATACGTATCGGGGACACTGATTTCCATTACGGCGTCTGAGGTTCTTGCAATTCCACTAAAACTAACACGTTTTATGACATCACTGTCAGTCATCAACCGGAAGCTTCTATTGATATGTATGCAAATCAGTGACGTCATAAAACGGGTTAGATTTAGTGGAATTGCAACAACCACAGACACCGGAATTGGAATGGCGCAAATTGATGCCATCAATGTTCTCGATACACATACAAAGTTTAGAAATACGCTTTACATCCCTTTAAGTTTCTTGTAAAGTATTTGAAAGCCGAACTCAAAGATATTATTTTAATTTTCCATAAAAAATTACCAGAATATACCAAATTTTTCCTAATATGGAATTTAAGGTCTTTAAATTTGAGACAGAGAAATCACCAAATCATTGTGAGCAAAGTTATGTGAGCTTTAATTCTTCATACTGTATTCCTTTAATAAACTACCAGCTATAACTAGTCTCTGTATCTCACTAGTACCTTCATATATCTCTGTTATCCTAGCATCACGGTAATGTCTCTCAGCTGGCATATCAGTTACATAGCCCATACCACCTAATATCTGTATACACTGTAAATATAAATATAGTTTAATATTAGTAATTTACTGTCGATAAAATGTAAATAGTTTCCGTACAACAAATTTGAGGTTCTATAGCTCAGTGGTTAGCGCATCATTCTTTACAAACATGACATCATTTTCTTGGGTACAAGCAAATGGTGGTTGTTATGTTTGAGAGTTCGGTTCTCAGTTCGCGATCAGGGTGTGAAAGTCCGATGACCTTAAATTATCTTCACTCATAATTCCAGTCCACCCAGCTGTAAATGGGTATGGATAATCCGGGTATGATCAATGCCAAGATGTTTGACCAAGGACCAGCTAGGAGAACAGAACTAAGTTGTTATCCTTGTAAAATATAGATGTGTCTTTCTTTCTTTCTGGCATAACTACAACATTGATGCACTCTGCTTTCAGAAGTATACATGTTTAGGGTTTCTGATTTTATAAAAGATTGAAGCAACTCCTAATATCATAAATTATCGAAACAACTCCTCAGATTGTGACATGCTATATCTCATATTCTGCCCCAATTACCAAGTATAAGACCTAATAAGGGGAGATAATTTGATTAGATCCTTGTGAATTTGACCACCAACCTGATGTGCGTTATATGTGGCTGCTTCAGAGGCTGCTAATTTGGCCATAGCTGCATGCTGTAAAAAAATACAAAAACAACTGATCAGCTTTATAATAGCAAAATATATTTCGGAAATCCTTTCATACCTCCAAATTATACCAGAAAATAGAATAATTTATAGCAGGTCTTCTCAATTAATTTTTGTAAAGGGCAAATTGCATTTTATGAAAAAAAAATATAAGGGCAAAATAGAGCCTAGCTGGCATAGCTCAATGACATTGTGGGTCGCCTTTTGAGAAGGCCTAGATAATTTCAATATGATCATTATATTAAAGTGGAAAGTAAGTGCTTTGTTTCTTGTGGTAATTGTTTTGTTAATGGAAAAAAAGTGATAAATCGCTCAGTCTCAAGAGCTGACTCTCTAAATTTTGTAATGGTAATATAATAACAATGATGTAATAAATACCTTTGTGTATGGTTTCCCTGAGTCTTTTAATAAAGCTGCTTTATATGTTAATAATCTAGCAGATTCAATTTTTAACTCCATATCGGCTAGTTTAAACTGGAAAATATATCAAAAGATTATTTCATTGAAGTAAAAGTAAATATCTGTGACAGAGATTGCTATCAGAAAATATATCAAAAAAACAATTTAACTATGAATACTTTCTAAAATGAATGCAAGTTTACAAGAACCAGTCACAGTGTGGCATCAAGTGTTCTGAAAGGCAAGCATATCCTGTCTTGTTAAAGAAATACCACCTCTTAAAATGAAAAAAAAAAATAAGTTCTCAAACTTGGCCAATAAGAGTATTATATTCATCAAAGGTGTCTACAGTATACAAACAGAATCCAATAAACCATAAAACTTTTATTGAAAAATGATTAATATTTTGTATTTCTTGTAATAATTATAATATATATGGTAGTTTTCTGGATTTATCAGATTATACAGGTAATCTGTTGTATAGATTAGTTGCCTAATGAATAAAACTCTCATTCACCAAGTTTGAGAATTTTGCTTTTCTAATCATTATAAGAATTAGTATTCCTTTAATAACACTTGAATGCACACCATTTATTTTAGTGGTGATTTATAATCAAAAAGATATTATAACTGTTGAAAAGAGTTAATTGTATAGAAATATTCAATAGATATGAGATATATTTACCTGAATTGCCTGCATTTTAGATATAGGTGCTCCAAAAGCTTTCCTTTTTGTAGCATAATCTATTGCACAATCAATAGCAGCCTTAAATAACAATAAAATATAAGAATATACAAACATAACTACTTTTGTACACCAGTTTAAAATTTGTTTAACATTGTAAAATGAATAAGGGAGTTTATCATATTCAATAAAGGGAGAGTAATCTCTGTTTAAAACCCTTTTCTTCTTGCAAGTTTGCTTTAAACAGTTAAAATTGCAAAACACTTGTTGATTAAAAAAAAATCATTTCTAATTAGATTATATAAAGAAAGATGCATGTAATCATGCTGTACAATTTTTTGTTCCATGTCAATCATGCAACAGATTTTTATGATAATTAGGACTAATTAACCCATTATAATTCAAAGATTTGAATGGTCTCATTCATATGCATGACTAGTGACAATATAAAAACAGCCTGTTACAGATATGTCATGAAGATAATTAATAATAAAAAATAATTACCTGCCCAATGCCTAATGCTTGACTGGCAATACCTATTCTACCTGCATCTAAAGTTTGCTAAAAAGATAAAATAAAAAAATATATGAATTCATGATTATACAGTCATTTGCTTGTGTAAGCAAACATTCCAAAAAAACTTGGCTTTCTGAATCTTAAAGGGATTGTAAAGAGGTTTTCTAAACTTAGTATGTGTATCGGGGACACTGATAGCATCAATTTGAGTCATTCCAACGTCTGTTGTCCTTGCAATTCCACTTAAACTTACGCGTTTTATAACGTCACCCCTACTGATCTACCGGAAGCTACTATTGATATCTATTCAGATCAGTGGGAGCGACGTAATAAAACACATTAGTTTAAGTGGAATTGCAAGGACCACAGACGTCGGAATGGAAATTGGAATGATGCTATCAGTGTCCCCGATACACATACAAAGTTTAGAAGACCTCTTTATAATCCCTATAATGCATAAAATGGTTTATGTTTGAGGAAACTTTATTTCATTTTCTGGTTTCATGATCACTAATCCTAATCTCAAAGTGTGTATAAAGTCTGAAGGAATCTTCCCTCATTTGTTCACAGTCGATCTTGCTGTTAATGGTGAAAGAAATTCTGGGAGAGATTAATACAAAAGAGGTTAAGTCAATGATCAGCTGGTAGTAAAGATACTGTAAAATATATAAGATCTTTTTTCTTATTAGACTTTCAAAAATGTCTTACCATAGCAATTTTAAAACCAAATCCAGTTTCTCCTAATAAATTTTCTTTAGGAATTCTACAATCATCAAATATCAGATTACAAGTAGATGTAGCTCTTATTCCTAATTTATCTTCTTTCTTACCTAAAGTTAAACCGGGAGTTGGCTTTGGAACCAAAAAGGCACTTATACCCTGAAATGAAATGAAATTGTGTATTTGACTGCTTTTTTGCTTAAGATCAGGCCTTGCAGTTTGCAATGATGAAAGCTTTTATATGGCATAACATAGTTTGTATCCTTTTTGACTTTTTACTGTCAAGGTGTTCAGCATGTAGCACACTGGCTTTATTTTATTGTCCCATATAAACATCTTGTATGAGATTTTTTGCACCTTAGACCTTTCTATCAAATTTAATTGCTTCGGGGGCTTTTTCTCGAAAACTTAACTTAAATCAAATCCAGATTTTAAGAAATACAGTAATCTGATTAGATAATAACACTAAATTTAAAATTGATTTTAGTAACTGACCACTCAAAGAACTGGAATATTAAAATCCTCTTAACTTAATTTTTCCAGAATAAGGGAAGGAGTTTTAATTTACCAGACAAATACATTTTTCATGATTAATAACAGCATACCTTATGTTTAAGACTTTTATCTGTGGTAGCAAATACTACAGCTGCTGATGATTCATATCCGTTAGTGATCCATGATTTAGTACCATTTAATACCCATGAATCACCATCTAATACAGCTGTTGTGGAGGCTGCACCAGCATCACTTCCATTTCCTGGGTGAAAAAAAAAACCTCATTTCATTATCATCAACAAGTATAAAAGAAGCTGTAAGCTTATAATAACTTATTGCAAAAACTAACATGAAAATTTAATGATTTGAAAAAGCCTCTCTTATCAGGGTAACTCTGTTCAATATTACAAAAATATGAACTTATTTGCAATTTTTTTTTTAAATCCAAGAAAACACAAAAAGTATTAAGCAGAATAAGGTTGAATATAAAGCCTATCAAAAATATCGCAAATATTCTAGGATTGATTTAGAGTCTGGGTTCACCATGTCTGAACTACAACACCTTATATTCATAAAGGCTCATATTCAGAAAGGATTTATCAACAATATTAAAGTTTGAGAAGTTTTGAAGGAATTTCATTGCATACATACCAGGTTCACTTAAAGCAAAGCATCCAACTTGATCACCATTTAAAAATGGTTTTAAATATTGTTCCTTTTGATCAGTATTTGCAAAATGTTTTATGGGACCTAAATATAATGACTGTAAAGAGAAAGAAAAAAACTTATGATACCGTTTAATTAATAAAATAATATCTACTTTTTTAATACCGGTACTAAATGGAGTTTTCCTAGCGAAATAGTGTTGAAACGGTTAATCAGTTAACCGATATCGGGTACGATTTCACGGGTAACCGGGTCTGATTTCAGATGATCGGTTAACCGTCAATTTGTAACATGATAATTTTGATAAAGAAATGCGTGTAAATAAAACGGCATTTTATAACATAAATCCGCCGTATTCTCAACTGAATATTAGTAACCATCTAGCTCATCAAATAGTTGTTTTTTCATCTTCACGATCTCCGGTGTTTATCAAAGAACGATAAAGCCGTAAAAATAGAACATCTTGTTGAAAATATTTATGAACAGACACTCGTAAAAATCCATCAACAAAGCATGCTATTATCTCATTGGACAATAAGAGATGTCTATTTATATCAGCCAATGAATTTCTCACTTTCATTAACTTTCTACTTTCACTTTTAACATTCTTGCTCAAAACATCCGGCGGTGTCGTCCGCATCGGGGTATATATCAAAGTTTCAAATCCTTACATTATAGTTAAAATATAGTGATTATAGACTTATTTATTATAATATATCATATAAAAGATGATCTTGCTCCGTTTATACAAGTAATTATAGTCATTATAGAATTAAAATTACTTCACGAGTGGAACAAATAATTTTGACCTAATTGTATCAAACACCGCCCGTTTGGTTTTTTGTTTAACTTGATTATCCAGACGTTCATCGTCTTCTCTGAATGTTAGTAACCTTGATGATCTTGACTATGTTATCATACTGCCGTCCATTCCAAGTTCAATGGTGCTAAATGTACCCGACCATGTTCGTGTTTGAATGACATTGGGGCTATTTTGTCTGGCCAGTTTGGGTGTAATCTGATGTTTGCTTCGATGAGTTGTTGGTTTTTATCTGACTACGACAATTCTGAGTGGAACTGAATCAATGTAGGTCAAATCTTCGTTCGGCGACTTCGGAACTCATTTGTACTAACTGAGATTTAGTTTACGCTGTGTCACAGCTACAAATCCGGTTCTTTATTCTTGTTTTTAAGCTTAATAAATAAACCGGGGTTAACCGGAAAATAACCAGTTATTGCCGACGGGTACCCGGGTCGTAAAAATCACTAACCGTTTCAACACTATAGCGAAACCTAGCATTTGTTTGTGTATCTAGATAGCTTTATTTGACAACATTCCATCTTAGCATCTATAGATCTTTCATCAACAACAGACATACTGGCTACAAAGATGCAAATACAAATGTCAAATGCACATATTTAGTGATCCAAGTCTTTCATGTCATTGTCATGGTTCGAGTCGGTTAAGTTATGGTCCAAGTCTAGAAAAAAAAGTGGTCCGGGTCGGTAGGGAGAAAAATATCTTTGGTCCGACTCAGTAATAAAAAAAAATAGTGGTCCGACTCAGTAATGGTCCGACTCAGTAACGGTCCGACCGGTCCTGATTCCATATTTAGACACCTCTTAGGAGTCTCGTTTTAAAAACTATGCTAGCAAAAAGGAAATGACAATTGTGTATGTATATTAATTAGGTCTGTTGATGAAAAAGACTGATTAGCATGATTTGAAATATTCATACAGATTACCAATCAAATATACTTTATCACAAAAAAATTACCATTTCGTTTCATGCAATTTTCATAGGACCTAACTATGATAAAGTAAGCTTACATTGTTGACACTCATAATACATCCTAATGAAGCACAACCTCTACTGATTTCTTCTAGAGCTATACTATAGGCTAAATAATCTAAACCAGTTCCTCCTTCACTTTCATTAATATCAATACATAGTAATCCTAACTCACCCAGTTTCTTTACCTGAAATAAAAGTTATTTATCAGGTTATTGAGTTGATTAGATGGATGCAGTTTAACGGGTGCCAACTTCATAAAAACAAAAACCGCAACTTTATTCTTTCTCCAAATGTTCAATAAATTTAAGATTTTGTAAATAATAATATTACGGTAACGCCAATAGTAGGTCTACAGTTGGGAAAATTCTTGTTTTCTAAATTTAACATGATAAGTTATCTAATTCCTTTCTAGCTGTTAAAGGGATATGTTCACTAACTGTTGGACCAAAAAATTTACAGTCTCAGAATCTGGAATTTTGTAGCTAATCTAATCTGTAATATTGTTCACATCTCCCCTAAGAAATTTAAGCCTTCAAACACTGTGTACTCATAATTATCAGCGTTTGAATGTCAAAAATACGACTTGTCATTCAGAAAGACTATGCATTATATAGAAAACAAATATACAGAAAATGAAGGATAAATGTTTAGGTAGGGATATACTTCAAGGAATTATATGATTTTCGTGCAGTTCTAGTACTTCTCGAGGCTATTTAGAGGTATTCAAGACCTAAATCGACCTTTAAATCAGTAACAACACCTATGAAGTGCAAATTTTAAATCAGACTTTTGAAGCTGCCAACATATTCCTACATAATAAGTCACAGACTGTTCCTGAAATTTATGATTATAAAAAGAACATTTAAGAATTAAGTTCACCAGATTTTTGGGATATCTATGTTCTTTATCTAACTGGGCAGCCACTGGAGCAACTTCATTATCAGAGAAACCTTGACATGTCTGTTTCAACAGCTGGTGAGTTTCAGGAAGTTCTGCTAAGGAAGTGATACTTCTTATTCCATGACTTTCTGAAAAATGTTGAATCTTTTTTAATTATCATATTACATTTAAACTACATATTATTACTATTTCTGGTCATATTGAACTCTGCTTTGAATTGAGTTTTTTCTCTTAAATAAAAAGGGATTGTAAAGAGTTTTTCTAAACTTTGTATGTGTATCGGGGACACTGATAGCATCAGTTTGCGCCATTCTAATTTCCATTCCATCGTCTGTGGTTCCTGCCATTCAAATAAAACTATTTTGAGGTTGATATTTCTTTACATACAAAAATAATAGGCAAAATGCAAATCAAAACTCAATGTGGCCAGAGAGTAAAAGTTTATAATACTTTCAATAATAATAATTATTATTATTATTATCCTGAGTTTTTACATAACAAAACGCCTTCTTTAGATTTTAACTATCTCAAACATGACAACAACAGTTCTGCAGTAAGATTTTTCAAAAGATATATGGTGAATTCAACATAAGGCAGAATCTGAGTAACATTTATATAGCATAGCTTACTTCGTGTATAATTAAATACATTTTTTAGGCCAAAGCTTCTGCAAAACAATCTCGTTGCTGCCATTTTGGATGGTTGAGTTGTCCAGTCTGTTGCTATTGAAGAAATAACAGTTGGAAATAGTGTCTGGATAATCAAAGGTTTAGCTATGACTTTTTTGTGTTTCTATTCAAAAGAGCAAAATCAAGGGAGAGAAGTGACCTTGCACTTTTAATTATCATAATTAAATTAGAAAACCAAACGAGGAAAACATAGAAAAGCTACAAGCAAAATAATTATGTGTTCCTTAGTATTATTTGATTAAAATTTGTTTAGTTTTATCCCTTACACAAGAGAAAGAAGTTGAGTTTGGAACATAATGCGCATTTTCGACTGGCAAACCAAGTCTACTAAGCAGGATATTGTAAAAATGTAAAAACGGTAACAAAATATTTTGGTAAAAAAGGTAACAAAATAAAGAATTTATTCCTCAGAAATATTCGAAATGTCAAGGTCATGCGAGTAAAAAAATATATGGTATCAAATTGAGTCAAGGTCATCACGGGAAGATAAAATATAAATAACATCCATATCAAAAAAATTAAATTTTACTAATTTATAAAGACAATATAGGACTTTCAAAAACATTTTGAGGATAATATTACAATTCATTCAAATATAATGGGCAAAATGTGATTCAGCAAACGATATCTTGACAATGCCTACTTTGATGTCGTCCATGATTTAGGCCTACCGACAATTCAATTACGA
This sequence comes from Lottia scabra, assembly GCA_029955415.1. Taxonomy (NCBI): domain Eukaryota; kingdom Metazoa; phylum Mollusca; class Gastropoda; family Lottiidae; genus Lottia; species Lottia scabra. The sequence continues at coordinate 16,914,573 of JARJEI010000003.1, forward strand.
AACCACATGTTGTGGGATAGGATATTTGTTTTATCATTTGATACACATAAATATATAATATAACAACATAAGTCTAGTGGGCGGAGTCGGTAGTGAGAAAAAAACCTTGGGCCGAGTCGGTAGTGAGAAAAATATCATTGGTCCGAGTTGGTTATAAAATTTTTGTTTAGGTCCGAACCAGTAATGGTCCGACACAGTAATGGTCCGACCGGTCTGACATTCATTGCTATTCTTACTATCAAAATAATAAATGTAAACAACTAGAGAGTTTACTTCAAGTTGATTCAAAATATAAAAATTTTAGAAGTATTTTGTATGACATTGGTTTTTCTGAATACTGAACAGAAGTAAGTTTCAAAGAGAAAAGTTAGAAATAATTAAAATATCAAAAATTATAGCCATGGAAAAATACAATAATAATACAAATTGATGAGGCTTAATGTAATGTTATTTCGCAATACAGGTTACTTGTTTTGGTTGTTTTGAATGGTTAAGGGTTCATTCAAATTAAGATAAAGAAAGGAAATAACCTACCAGGTACCCGGTACCTCAGACTCAGAGGCAACCATTTGATGAGTCTCCGACTCTTGATAGGTTGATGTGTCGCTTTGCTTGAATGTTTTCAATCATATTATTTTATTTTTGACTCGGCAAACATTGTTGTAAAGTTTTATTTAGTAGGAAGTCCTACAAGTGAACCAAAATTGTTTTCTTCACAAAATTGAATTGTCCTGGTTTGACTAATGATAAAGAAAGAATTACCTCCTAGAATCTTTAATCATAATTCAAATCAACCCAGCTGTAGGGTTAATCTGGGAAAGATCAAAGCCAAGAGGTTTGGTTATGTCATATAGAAGATTCTTCCCCAAATCATTCAAAATTCCAGGAATGTCGGGTCAGATATAGCAGACATGGAACTTTGGTGTGAGCTAAGCATTATATTTGACTGACAGTGACAGTTATAATCCTATTCATGAAACAAATTTCCTCAAATTGCTTTAAATTTCGATCCTTAAACATTTTAAGATAATTTTTTTTTCTACAGAAGATATAATTTGAACTGTTGTTGGTTCATAAATGATTGAAGGTTTTATCATTTAACTTGAACTTTGTTTATTTACAGAAATATTTTAGCATTTTAAATGCTATGGGTTGCACCTCCTCGGTAAATTCTAAGGAAATTTCGGACAACAATAGTAACAGTGCTAATATTAAGATTAATAGTAGGAATATTATTATAAGCCACTTTCTTGTTAGTTATGTAGCATGTTCTTCACTGTCCTAATTGTGAATAAATTAGTTTGGATTTTATATTTATTTTTATCACTGACTGCACACTGTTTTATTTTATTGTATAGTTTTTGTTGTCGGACCTTAGTTCTTGGGGCATATTTTATTTCAAATGTTAAAAGATTTAGTAATTCTATCTAAATAACATTGAACTTCTACAAAGCATGTAATTTTCGTATTAAGATATACTAGTAAATATGGTTTCGGATAGAAGTCAAGTTTTATGTGAATAATTTGTAATAAACTATAAAGTTGGTGTCTGTTACCGGTACCTTAATTTTATTATTTGTTATTTTTGGTACATGTTTCCTTTTTTAATTATTTTCACATTTTTTTTTAGTGTTGAAATCTTTATGTTGTTGTTTGTGTTTCTATATATTGAATGATATTCATGTTAAACAATTATTTAAATTTTATTTAAGAATCTTGTTATATTTATATAAAGAAATGAAAATTCCATTTGATTGAAGGTCTATACTTTACAAAAATGTATGATTTGTTCACCAGTTAATTGTTTAAAGGGATATGATCATCTAATCATGTGGATTTTTTTGTCTGAAAGCTTCATAGATACTCAACATTAGAATCATAATATATGTTTTTATGGTGTTTTGTTAATTTCTCAAATTTTTTCAGTAATAGAAGCTACAAGTCTAGGAGATATAAGTGATTGTGGATCTAAAAGACTGTCAAATCCTACACAGAATACTAGTACTAAGACCAAGGAGAAATGATAATGTCTGTATCTAATGAAATGAATGATATTGTTATTACTGGACATGATGATGATATTAACTTTATAAAACGACTAGTTGGTAAGCATGTGAAATATTGAGTAAATAAATGGCGGAAATATCTTGTGCTTTTTCACCTTTAATTTTTTTATATGTCTTATAAACAAGGTCATGGATTTGTCCAAAATTTAGGGGGGAGACAAACCAGGATGGTCTGAAGAATCCGAGTATGTCATAAAGTGCTGCAAACGCAAGCTCCGACAGAAAGTCTTCCACCTAAACAAACAAATGGAAAAATTGGAATTGAAATTTGCGATCAAGAATTCCTACTCTTATTTTCATTGAATCGATTTTAATTCTTCACAAAATCTTTTTTAACAATCAAATTATGGGGAGGACCGAGACCCTTTGGTCCCCCTTTCTGAGTTTAAGGGGGGAGAACCCCCATCTGGTATAATTAACAAATAAATTCAAATTTCATTTCAAATATCAAGTTTATATATTTTTTTAGACTCATTACGACAAGCCAACTTTACAGTATATTATCCTGAGAAATCAGCGTCTGTTGATAGAGTGAGTCAAGCTATCCTGGGATGTAAGGTAATAATCATGTCTTCACTATAAATCTATCTGTCTATCCATATTTTGATTTCTCAATATCAGTCATCTTTAGCACTTTTCAAAATAAATATCTTACATCTGATATATTTTTTTTTTAATTCAAAATTTAAAACATAAATTAATGATGTTGTATTATACAGCATCATTTATTCCTTGTAAGAAATTTAGAAGTATCACAGCACATTAAGAAATAACAGTTTTTATGGATATAGACTTCTATTTATTATTGAACACAACGTTTTCATTACACATACAGGTAACATTATCAAGCACTTGATAAGCATCATTTATGTTTTAAATTTTGAATTAAAAAAAAAAAATGGAATATTGTTATGAAATATAATTTTGATTTTTTGATAATTAATTTTCAGTGATAATTCAATAATATTTAATTAAAAAGTTTTTAAATTAAAATTTTGAAATTTTCACAAGGGTGAATATTAATTTTCACTTGGCACAGGCACTTGGGTTGATATTAATTTTCATTTGTGTGAAATACAAGTATTTAATTCAAAATGACGTTTTATAATTATATTCCAGTTTTTAAATTCAAAATTAGTAAAAAAAAGATACAAACCACCATATTAATGTGAATTTTTCAGATATAAATTTTTCCTGCATTTTGCTTACCTAGTAAGATATTAAAAATCTATATTTCTGACTATGTATATTTGAAGGTATATGTACCAGTACTAAGTGAACAGTGGGCAGAAGATAAATTATTTAATGATGAGTTAGCTCTAGCATATATATCAAACTCAGCTATGTTTCCTTTTGCTCTCAAATCATTCCCAGAAATTTCACAAAAATTAGATGGAGGATCGTAAGTAGGCTACGTTCTTTTCTAGATTAGTAATGTACACTTCTGAAACCAATCTCTCATACAGAGTTGTCGTTCCTTGCAGGTAATAGGTAAATACTGCTGTCCTGACAAAATTTCCTTCATTTCACACTGCACGCATTGCCACAATTGAAAAAAAGTTGTATATAAAACTCCATTTCATTTCATGATTTTTTTTTTTACTTATAGTAAGCTGATCTTGGCTAGAATTAACTGGACTATTCTAGAGAATATCTCAGAATATGAAACATGTGCTAACAACCTTATTAAGAGTATCAGGCAGCAACTGGAATCATTTAATGCTCGTGAAGTTTCTGAAGACATTGGAATGTCAGGGTATATAGAAACACATGGTTTGGTCATCAATACTCAGTTTTCTCATAATTCCAACGAAGATGAACAAGAAGATCTTGACAATTCATCACCAACAAAAGAAAAATCTCCACCCAAAGCCCTCAAAGCACACAGCGTTGATTTCTGGGACCGCCATTTCAAAAACAGATCAGAAGTTCAGTGGACTGAATTTAAAGATAAATTTCATCAAGATTACGACAATAAAATTTTGGAATTATTTCACGAAAAGGAGCAGAAGTTGTTTAAGAATTTGATGTATCGAGATATATTTAACCTGAATAAATCCATCCAGCGTGGCGTTTACGATCGATTCTGTAACAAAAATCCACAAGCTGATCCTCACTGTTTTTATAACAGATTACAAGATTACGTTATAGCTCACATGTCATTACGTAAAGTTTTTAACATGAACAGTACACTGAGAATTACCACTATTCAAAATTTAGGTAAGAACTTTTGAAAATAACTACTTAAATTTGATTAGGATTATGACTTTTGAAGTACCTAACTAGTGTGGTAATTTAACAATTCTTCAGCATTGCCATAGTCTTATTTCAAAGACTGAAAAACTGTAAAATTTCACCCCCTTCAAAATAGACAAAATAATAACAAATATAAGATGGAGAGCAATAAAAATTAGAGGTCATGAAGAAAATATGAATGAAGGGAAAATTTGTATGTTTATATTTTCTAGGTCAATTTTCGTTTCCCGCTATAGTTAAAGGGCTAACAGAAATGTTAAAAGATGATGATCCTAATATTAGAGCTGTGGCAGCCATTGCTTTAGCTAAATCAGGTACCGGTAATTTCAATAATCAATTTAATTTTTATAATCCAAAAATTTATCCTGCTGTTGTTAAACAGATCTGTCATCACTCAAAACAACTAAATTCAGTCTGTGTTTCTACAATTAATGTTTTGAAAATGTGTTTTAACTGTTGTTATTGTATTTAAGTTAAAGTCATCATTTTCAGCTGATAGAGCTTAGTTTCAGTTATCATCAGCTCTGTTCAGAATTAAAATGTATTATTGAGTTATCCTACAATTTAAAGGAATACTACTAAAAGGCAAAATACTCATGCAGGGTGAATAACAGTTTATATTCATTAGGCAACTTGGCTGGTGTCAGAACTATACTGTATAATCTGATAAATCCAGAAGACTTTGGTCATTTTAACAAAAATATACCAAAATATAACAAAGTTTATTATATGATATTGTGACAACCAAACTCCAAATTGGAATTCTGACAAGTGATACAGGTAGTTTACAAATGTTCCTTTAAACATATAATAACCATTTCAATGATTTCAGGTAAAAATCGAATGGATACTGTTGATAAATTAGTAGGGTTATTAGAAGATGAAGATAGATTAGTAAGAGAAAGTTCTCTTCTATCATTAGGATATCTGAAGGCTGTCAAAGCTGTAGACCATGTGGTTGACAGATGGTGAGTGAAATTATTCGTTATATCTTCTATGAAGATGTATTCTACATTTTATGTGGCAAAATTTGCAGTAGAAGGAACAAGGAAGGGAGCTTAAGATGTCTGTTGTATAAGTAATTAAAATTTTGTTTTAACCATAAACCAAACATGTCTTCAGTATAAAAAAAACTGCTCATAAAATGAAACAGAATTCACAAAGTGACCTTATTGACCTCTGTTTTAACCAATCAGATCACAATGATGTCAGATAGAACAGCCAATAAAAAAGCATGTTTCAACCACGTTTGGCACAGTACTCAATAGACTTGAAAAATGAGACTATGGCACTTCAGAATGCACTCTTGTTGGTGCACAAAATACCAGCGCTGGAGAGGGCAAAAATCTGATTGATTAAAACAGAGGTCATTATGGTTAGGTCAGAGTTTAAATAGACATTATTTCTTGCACGTCGTGGTTAGACCCTAATGTAGTGTAAAAACAGATCTAAAAAAAGGAACGAAACGAAATTTGGGTCTGATTTTAATTAGACTGTTTCAAAGGAATTACAAGACTGATGGATGATGAGTGAAAACTAGAAGGATTGTTTCATGAATAAATGTTCTTGGTCTATTCCATTATTCTTGATTTTAAATTCCAGGCGTAATGATCCAATATCTACAGTACGAGATGCAGCCTCCATTGCTTTAAAACGAATGAACATAGAAGAAGCTCAGAAGTGTATCAAAGTAACTGAAGTTTTATCTAAAGAAATGTCTGCCCTTAAACCACAGTAACCAAGTACCATAAACTAGAGATTTGTTAGGTATTCAAAACTTTTTTTTATAAATACAAGTGAAAAAGATAATAAATAAAAACCCATGACAATAATGAAATATTAAATGTTATTTATTAGAATAACTTAAAGGGATATGTTCACCATCCGTTCAACCAATAAAATTTTGGTCTCAGAACCTGAAACTGTTTAGATAATAATATTCACAACTTTCTCTCGAAAATTAAGCCTTCGAATCTATGTGTAGCCATAATTATCAGCGTTTGAAAGTCAAAAATACGACTCGTAATTTAGTGAGTTTTATATAGAAAACACGTATACAGAAAATGAAAGATAAATGTATGGGTAAAATTGAAGGAATTGTGCCATTTAAGTGCAGTTCTGGTATTTCTGGAGGCTGATCACATATTAGCCAAATCAACCCTTAAAAATGCTGAACATTCCCCTTTAAGTTGTCAATTCTCTTAAAACACTATTTAAATGTATGGCAGCAATTTTCTTATCTTAACATTTTAATGGACCATAGTTGTATATCTAATTAGGTGATAAAAGTCAATTTCAGCTATTAATACCATTTTATTTAATCCAATATCATGGCCGAAATGGTAAATCTAATATCTAAATTTCAGAAATTGTTCCATTTCAGACCACTTTAAGATAATAAAATTTATATTATATAATATGTATTATATAAATTTGGCTGCTTGTTCAAATTTCCATGCCAAAATGACTATTGCAAAATATTATATAAAATGTGAAATCTTTTGCAAAATTCGAAAATTGTATATCCTACTCCAACGTCTTTTCCCTGATATATTTCAAAAACAATTAGTTATCGCATTTAAACGTAATAAGAATTTGAATGACATTTTAGTTCACGGAAGATTAAAAGCCATAACAACGTAAAGTTTCTTTTTATTTTAGTTTTCCTTTTACAGCTGATGCTCCTTCTCATTTAATCATTCTATATATTTTTTTTAGTTTCACAGGATGTTGGTTACTGAAATATAAAAAAAACTACGATCCCATTCCTTTTAATTTTATCTGATATTCTAAGATTTATAATGATCATTGTAATTAAACAAATTTTTGTTGTGGATTGAGCTGAATTTTCACCTCGGCCTGTGCTTCCGTAATTCCAATTATATATTGTTGTTACAACCACTCTCACCTAATGTTTGATGTTTACCTTATCACATAATCCTTCTGTATTGTTTACAAATTCTGTATTTTTACAGATCCATTTTTATACGCCCACATGAAATGTGAAGCGTATATTGCCGTCACCCATGTCCGTCGGTCCGTCCGTCCGTCGGTCTGTCCGTCCGTCCGTCGGTCCGTCCACAATTGCTCGTTAACACTCTACAAGTCACAATTCTTTACAGATTTTGACGAAACTTGCTGAAGTTGTTTATTATCACCCAAGGATGAACCCTATTTAAAATCAAAAGAATCGGAAAATATTTAATATGAATTATTGCCCTTGTTCTTTAAAACGCGTGCGATTTTTAGCTCGTTAACACTCTACAAGTCACAATTCTTTACGGATTTTGGCGAAACTTGCTTAAATTGTTTATAATGACCCAAGAATGAACCCTTTTTAAAATCAAAAGAATCGAACAATATTTAATATGAATTATTGCCCTTGTTCTTTAATACGCGTTCGATTTTTAGCTCGTTAACACTCTACAAGTCACAATTCTTTATGGATTTTGATGAAACTTGCTGAAATTGTTTATTATCACCCAAGGATGAACCCTATTTAAAATCAAAAGAATCGGAAAATATTTAATATGAATTATTGCCCTTGTTCTTAAAAACATTTTTGATTTTCAGCTCGTTAACACTCTACAAGTCAGAAGGATTTTGACAAAACTTGATGAATGCTGAACCCTTGATGAAATTGAGAAAAAAAAATATTTGGCCAACACTTAATTTAAGTTTTGAACAAAATATAGGCCATGACTACAGGTTGAATATTTCATGGTTGTGATGGTTGCTGTTTTCAGCCAAATGTTCTTTTCAAACAAAGCTGTCAGTGGGCGTATATTACCTTGCCTGGCAAGCTATCTTATATATCTGTCTGTATTGTTATAGATGTATATATTGTATAGATACATCTGTATTCCTTTAGACACATCTGTTTTCTCATAGATACATCTGTTTTCTCATAGATACATCTGTTTTCTTATACATACAGTATTTTACATGTTAATTTAGTAAAGGCCACATTCTGCAGATGAGGGACTATAACAATTCCCATAGATCCTATTGTATTTTTATACGCCCACATGAAATGTGGAGCGTATATTGCCGTCACCCATGTCCGTCGGTCCGTCCGTCGGTCTGTCCGTCCGTCGGTCCGTCCACAATTGCTTGTTAACACTCTACAAGCCACAATTATTTACAGATTTTGACGAAACTTGCTGAAATTGTTTATTATCACCCAAGGATGAACCCTATTTAAAATCAAAA